>JAJJWX010002209.1:0-607343 GCA_023529315.1 Papaver bracteatum | reverse complement strand
CCCATTGTTTTGTAAGTGTGATAAAATAATATATCCACTGAGCTTCCAGTGTCAATTAAAACTCTGTTAATGGCCCAAGAATCTTCAACTTCATCATCCTCATTTTCTTCTTCATCTTCCTCTTCTTTTTGTTTTGGGTTGATTTCTAATCTTACCACTAGTGGATTACCATGCATTTCGCCAGGCTCAGGTACTTCTTGCGCAGTGAAAGAAATAGTTTGCTTTTGCCACTCCTCTAATGGCGAGGCTCTCGCAATATTCATTATCTCTCTTCCATCTATGTCTCTGGAGAAAACTCTTCTTAGAACATTGTCATGGAAATACTCAATAGTCTTATATGAATGTATGATGGAATTACATAATAGATTCTTCGCTTTGGCTCCAACTTCTATCACAAATGTTTCTGCTCCTTTTGTGGTATTCACTCTGCGAATATCTGGTGCTAGTGGTAACTGCTGAGGTTGCTGATGTCCTATTAGAAAATGATTCAACTTTCCTTGATCGATCATCCTCAAAATTATTCTCTTTACATTACTGCATTCGCTTATTGAGTGACCATGAAAATGATGGTAAGGAAAAAATTCTTGATTTCGATTATTTGGATGTGGCTCTTTTCCCATATTCCAAGGTGATGGTATATTTTTCATCAGGATGATAGACTCCCAAATTTTCTCTATACTAGCATTTAGAGGCGGCATCTTAATTTCTTCCCATATTATCTTCTGACTTCCTTGCCCTCTATAATAATTTTGTCTTTGACCGCCATAAGTTTCCCGCGGCTAATCAAGTCTTTGAATTTTATTATTCCCACTGCGATTATAATAATTCCTTTCTCTTTCAAACTCTTCTTGATCTCAACTTCTCATGGATACTAACTTCTGTTGACTATCAGTCACTACTTTCTCTTATTGCGGTTGCGAGGTGCTCACCACAGTATTAATTATCTTAGGAAGTAAGCTTCCATCCGCTGCTATTAGACTGGTGTTTACGACTGGATATGATTCCATCTCATTCTTTTTCTCCTCCAAAGCAATGTATTCTTCTTGTAGTTCTCGCAGCTCAGTCATTGTAATTGTATTTTTGACTCTGAAAACTAGGATATATAACAAATTGGTTGCGAACATAGCATTTGTGAAAGATAAAATGAGGTATCTCTCATCCACCCTACCAGCCATCTCACTGCACATTGTCTTCCACCTTAATGTCAAATGTTTCAAACTCTCTCCAACTCTCTGTTTTAACCCAAACATATCTTCAATTCCAGGTCGCGAAGAATTGTTACTTATGTATGCCCCCAAGAATGTAGTATGTAAATGAATGAAAGAAGTTATAGTATTCTTGGGTAAACCATCAAACCACTTTAGCGCCTCGCCAGTTAAGCTTGATGCGAAATATTTGCATAATACAGCATCATGGTTTTCCCACTGTATCATACACCTAACATAGGCTTTAATATGTTGAATGGCACATGTAGTTCCATCAAAAATACTGGTTAACGCTGGCAAGTTGCACTTTGGGGGTATTCCTCCTAGTTTACTGCTTGAGTAAATGGAGTTTTCGCAGCTTCTTCAATGGCCTCATCAATTTGCCTTTTGCATCCTTCTCTTCTATTGTTTAACATTTCCCTCATTTCTGCTAACTCTCTTAAGATTTGTTCATTCCCACCTGAATTTTGCTCCATTGGCCTTTTCAGTGCAGCTTCCCTTCTTCTGCGTTCATGTATTTCTTGCCTTGCGAGAGTTTGTGCTTCTTCTTCAATATTTTCATTCTGCCTTCTCCTGCGATTTTCTTCTTCACCTCCTTCTTGAATTCGCAACTGCTGATGTCTTCCTTTGTCTCCTTTGCGATCTTCTTCATCTCTCATCGTTTCTCTCGGCTGTCTTTCTATTCTCCTTTGTATTCTATCATATTCCTCATTGATATTATCATTGTTGCGATTTCGTGCGCGTCTTCTTTCTCGATTGTCATGATTATTTTGACGTATTGCTTCTTGAAATTCATACTCTTCCATCTCTGCTCTCAATATTTATCTTTTGCAAGCTAGACGTGCTTGTTCAACATAATGTCTCTCAATTTCATCCTCTATTATTCTTCGGTTTCTTTGGATTTCTCGCTCATGTAGTATTCTCCTTCCTTCTTCTGGATTTTCTCCACCATTTTGGTTATTTCCACCCTCTTGATTTCTATTATCACGTCTACCATCCAAAGTTTCAATGCATGGAACGTAGCGATCATTAATCATTTCTTCTCCTCCATAATACTGTTCTCCATTTGGATTCTGCATTCCCTCTTGAATATTTTCGCCAACATTTCTCATAGGGGAATTTCGTCTTACTTCTTCTCTAAATGACTGTGAACTTGATCTTGCAGTACTTCTTGATATCCTACTTTGCAACCTCAAATTCTCCATTCTTAACTCGTGATTTTATCTTGTTAGATTCGCGCGTTCTTTCGCCTCCGTCCTTCTTTCCTCCTGTTCTCTTTGTCTTAATGCCTCTAATGTTTCATTTGCGCCATCTCCATGTATTAACCCTCCATTTACTTCTTGATTTCTTCCCTCTCGTCTTTCATCTTTTAATTGTCGATCTTCTGGTTCTTCCATTGAATCCGATCGCCAAGTATGCACGCTTACTCTATCATAATCCACAGCTTTATCTTGCATTGGTGTTTGCTGATTTGGCTGTCAAACCTTCATTCCTTGTTCTATTTCTTCTTGTTCTTATCCTTGAGGATCCTCCCATTTCATTTGTTTCTCCACCTGCAAGTATTTTACTCCTCCTTACGGTTGTTGGTGGTTCTGATGTATTTCTTCTTCTTCTAGCCATTAATCTTAGTGAACTGTTGAAAATTGTGTAAAATCCTTCACTAATTATTCCAAATTCCTTCCAATCACGATGTCAATTTTTACCTTTTTCTTCAAATAATCATCAATTCATCCGTGTTTCGGGCGCCAAAATGTAGTTGCAGGAAAACCTACACTACGCCCTTCACAAGAATTCACAATAATCAACACATATTTGAAGATTAAAAACAACACTTTATTATTTGATTCTCAGAAATGTTTACAAGAAATGGAAGAAATCAAGAATACAACCGTTCTCTTGGATTTTCTCTCTCCTCAAAACTTTCTTAACGCTCAAAAATTCATCTCTTCCTTATGAATCTACTGGGTCTCTTTATATAGGGTAGTTACATAATGGATGACAGCTAAGTTGTCCTTTAATTTCGGATCTGACTCGCGATCTTCTCGCAGCAGTGATAATGCTAATCCTTGCCGATGATATAACCCTCGCAGAATTTTCATACTCTTCTCATGTTTCAGCTATCGTCATCTGCTACGTCATTCTTTGAGTCATTCTGCGACACTCGTAGTATGTTGTTGAAGAACTCGAAGACGAATTCGCAGAAGTGTTGTAAATCTCGCAAGAATAATATCATGGCGATATTCTGGACCTACAGTGAAAATGACCAAACTACCCTTATTAAAAATAAAGAAAGTAAATATTACAGACTGTGAAAATGACCATATTACCCTTGTTGGGAATAAGTGCAATAAATATTATGGAGAAAATGACCCTACTACCGGGTAGTAGGGTCATTTTCACAGTCTTCATGATATTTATCGCACTTTTTTCCAATAAGGGTAATATGGTCATTTTCACAGTCTGTAATATTTACTTTACTTATTTCCGATAAGGGTAGTATGGTCATTTTCACTGTCTCCATAATGTTTATGGCACTTATTTCCAATATGGGCAATATGGTCATTTTCACAGTCTGTAGTATTTAATGTACTTATTTTCAATAAGGATAGTCTAGTCATTTTCACAGTCTCCATAATATGTGTTGCACTTATTTCCAGTAAGGGTAATATGGTCATTTTCATAGCCTATAACATTTACTTTACTTGTTTCTGATAAGGGTAGTGTGGTCATTTTCGCAGTCTCCTTAATATTTATGGCACTTATTTCCAATAAGGGTAGTATGGTCATTTTCGCAGTCTGTAATATTTACTTTACTTATTTTCTATAAGGGTAGTCTGGTCATTTTCACAGTCTCCATAATATTCATGGCACTTATTTCCAGTGAGGGGAATGTGGTCATTTTCACAATCTGTAATATTTACTTTACTTAATTCTGATAAGGGTAGTTTGGTCATTTTCACAGTCTCCATAATATTTATTGCATTTTTTAACAATAAGGGTAATATCTAATATGATCATTTTCACAGTCTGTAACTTTTACTTTACTTATTTCCGATAAGGGTAGTTTGGTCATTTTCACAGTCTCCATAATATTTATTGCACTTTTTAACAATAAGGGTAATTTGGTCATTTTCACAGTCTGTAACATTTACTTTACTTATTTCCGATAAGGTTAGTATGGTCATTTTCACTGTCTCCATAATATTTATGGCACTTATTTCCAATAAGGGCAATATGGTCATTTTCACAGTCTGAAACATTTACTTTACGTATTTCCGATAAGGGTAGTATGGTCATTTTCACAATCTGCATAATATTTATTACACTTTTTTTCTCCAATAAAGGTAATATGGTCATTTTCGCAATCGGTAACATTTACTTTACTTATTTCTAATAAGGGTAGTATGGTCATTTTCACTATCTCAATTCTGATATATTCGTCTTTAGTTCATCCGAACGAAACTCAGGTCTAATTCTAGTAATATTTGAACCTGTGATTTTCAATTAAATATATTTAAGTCTTGATTCCTCCGAAAGAGAGACTCAGTGTCTAACTCGGTAATCTTTGAACCGTGATGTTCAATTCGATATATTTCGTCCTCAGTTCATCCGAAAACGAGAAACTCATGTCTAACTTTAGTAATATTTGAACCTGTGATGTTTAATTCTAATATATTTCGTCTCTAGTTCATCCGAAAGAGAAACTCAGGTCTAACTCTAGTAATCTTTGAACCTGTGATGTTCAATTATCAGTGGGTATTGAGAATTGACGGATGCTTCAATATAAGTTTATTCTTAAAAACCCCTAAAAAAAACTAAAAATGAACACATTTGACGGGTTGGCGGGTAACCCGCGGGTTAGGACGGCCAACCCGTTTATCAACGGGTCCTAAAATCATCAACCCTAACCCGGCCTGTTTAGAACACGGATTCCGACGGTCCGGGCTTACACGGTCCGGGTTAGGGTTGACCCGTGGGTTTTGGCCCTAACTGCCAGGTCTAATCCATAATATGTATTGCACTTATTTCCAATAAGGGTAATATGGTCATTTTCACAGTTATAAGAATTACTTTACTTATATCCGATAATGGTAGTATGGTCATTTTCCAATAAGGGTAAAATGACCATACTACCCTTATCGGGAATAAGAAAAGTAAATGTTACCGAAAGTGAAAATGACCATATTACCCTTATTGGAAAAAAGTGCAATAAATATCATGGAGACAGTGAAAATGACCATACCACCCTTATCGGAAATAAGTAAAGTGAATGTTAGAGACTATGAAAATGACCATATTACCCTTGTTGGAAATAAGTGCAATAAATATTATGGAGATTGTGAAAATGACCCTACTACCCTTATCGGAAATAACTAAAGTAAATGTTACAGACTGTGAAAATGACCATATTACCCTTGTTGGAAATAAGTGCAATAAATATTATGGAGACTGTGAAAATGATCCTACTACCCTTATCGGAAATAAGTAAAGTAAATATTACAGACTGTGAAAATGACCATATTACCCTTATGGAGGATGAGAGGAATAAATATTATGGAGACTGTAAAAATGATCAGACTACCCTTATCGGAAATATGGTCATTTTATGGAGACTATGAAATAAGTGCCATAAATATTATGGAGACTGTGAAAATGACCAGACTACCCTTATATTGAAAATAAGTAAAGTAAATATTACCAATTATGGAAATGACCATGTTACCCTTATTGGAAATAAGTGGAAGAAATATTATGGAGACTATGAAAATAACCAGACTACCCTTATTGAAAATAAGAAAAGTAGCAGGAAACATCGGAGAGTCATCACACTTTTCTCATTTTTCTGCAATCGTCATATGTATGTCATTCTTCAAATCGTTCTGCGACACTCGCAAAGTGTTGTTGATCAAGCTTCGCAAATGTATCCTTCTTGCGATATTCTGATCCCACATCTTGCCTCTTCTCATGTCTTCTCTGCGAAGAAGGGAATGTCATGAGAAACTGTTTTTCAAAATGTCGCAGCTGTTCATCTTTTCTTTCAACTTCTTTTTATATCGACAAGGCTCCGTGAATTAAGCATAACCGTCAACATGTGTTGAATATTCCTTTAATTACCGGCACGTTTTATCATTAACCGGTCATCTTCCTTCGCCTATTTAAAGAGGGATTCGGAAGAAGGAGAATTTTCTTCTTTTGTTTCGTTTTCATCTTCTTCATCTTCATATCTTCTGCAAATTTTCATCATCTGCAAATTTCCTCATTTATCAAATTCATCTTCCTGCTACTGTTCTCTCCTATTTCCATGGAGTCACCAAGGTTAGTTCTTCTTCTTTTTCTTCTTTTGATTTTGCTAAAACAGATTTTGTTTTGCTGAGATCATCTTATTATCTGGTTTGTTTTTTGTGTAATTCCCATACTATTTCTGTTTCAGCAAGAACACCTCCAATACTAAATTTACAGTTCAAAACCCTAATGCTCCCAGAAGTTCGCAACTCAAAGTTCCTACGAGAAAGAGAAAGTCTGCGAATGACAAGGTAGTAAGAAACACCATTATTTTTTAATAACAATATTGTTGCCTCTGTTTTTTATTTAAGTTGTGATTCGCAAGGTGATGAGATGCCACTAAACCTCTAATAAGATCTTGCCAACCCAAAACTGTTGAAACTTCTGTTTCCTTTCCCAAACTCGATCTTTCAACTTATTCTCCAACACTTTCACAAGCTGAACCTCTACTTCATGTCTGCGAAACCATCGCAGCAGATGCTAATATTTCAACCAATCTTGTTATGGATGAAATTCCCTCTGTCGAGTTTGTTGCGAATGACACTTTTTCTTCTCCTGCGACCAATACTTCTCAAATTAATTCGACTATAACCTCAGCCATTGATCTTCCTCAGACTTCTCCCTCAAATGAAATCTCTTTAACAAATAATGATGATCATCAGCTTTCTATTATTACTGCTACTCCATCTGAGTCTCTCCCTTTTTCTAATGAAACTGCGGACGGAATGGATATTGCCTTCAAAGCCTTATCTGATATCTTGGATGATGTCAAGAAATCATCTGTGGACCCTATCAAGTCTGGTGTTTGCGAAATTTTGGGTAAATATTTTGGTTTTGATAGGATAATTTCGCAAACATCCTTGGAGAAATAAATTGAAATTTTGAAGAAAAGTCTTCAAACCAAGACCCTTGAATGTGACACTCTTCGTCTTGAAAATCAAAAATTTCAAAATGTTTCTTTAGACTGCGAGCTTCTTCGCAGGAAGAATGATGAACTAAAAGGTATAAATTTCTTATCTTCAACTTTAACTTGCCTTTTCACAAATTTGTTCTTTCCATGTTGTTTATTCTTAAAATATTTTTTTGCTTGTTAAGCTTTAAACCTGAAACATATAATGGAAAGATTTCAGTTTGAATCTGCCGCTGAAGAAATTCGCGTTGATAGAGATATTTGGATGGATTAGTATAACCGATTAGATAATCTTCATACATATTCAGTTGATCAAATAGATAATCTTACCAAAGAGAACACTCAACTAGTTCAAGAGCAAAACTCATTAAGTAGCGAAATATCTCGCCTCTCTTATTTTTTGACTAAAACTAACTTAGAGATGGAAACTTTATCAGATGAAAATAAAACTCTATCTCAAGAAAAGCGAGCTCTATCAAATACGGTGGCGATCTCTTCGCAGAAAATAACTGTTCTCCAAAAAGTGTGTGATAGTCAAGAACAATCTCTTCGCTCGCTGAAAAATGAACTCAAAGAAGTAACTGAATCATATATTGCTGAGAAAAATTCACTCACGCAAGGTAGGATAAATTTAAGTGTAAAAGAAAATGAACTCCAAGAACAGTACTCCAAATTAGAAGAATCTTATTCTTCTCTAGCAAAGGAAAACACTTTTCTCATCTCCAAAGAAAAGAACTTAAAATCTCGACTGAAAGGTTTAGTTGGAGATAAATTTGATGACGCAATGAATCATTGGGAAAATAATTGCTTGGCACTAATTCAAAATCTAATTTCGCAAAAGGAAGGTAGTCATTTTAACTGCCTCAGACATCTTTCTTTTGTTAAACTTTTCGCAGAATCTGAAAGAAAGCTTGCGAGGTGTTCACCTGAATAATTTGTGTTCTTATTTTTCGCAGAATCTGAAAGAAAGCTTCATTCTTCCGTTTCTTCTGTGGATTCTAAACTTGCAAAGCTTCACAAAGAAAATGGATTACTTGTTGCTCAGCTTGCCCGTTCTCGCGATCAGGAAGAAAGAAAATATGATTATCTTGAATATTTCAAAAACATGGAGATTAGAAACCGTGACAGTGCTTTCCTTCTCCAAGCTCATCTTAGTGCTGAAGTTCTTGTGAATGAGATTTTGCTGTCCAAATCTCTTTTTCCAGTATCACTCAAACCTTTGGAAGTAGATGAAGATGAAACTCCTCGGGATGCCGATAGTGACCTTGATTATGGAAGTGGTGAAGATAATGTTTCCCAAGAAGATTTAGAAGAAGAAGAAGAAATCCCTAATAAAGAAGGATATGCTGGTGATGAAACAACTACTGGTGATAAGCCAAATGAGGAAGAAACCAGAGTCGACCAGAATGAGGAGAACATTGACAAAGATGATAACGTTGGTGGAGATTATAAGGTTGGCGAAGAAGATATTGAAGCTTGAGTTCTAGTTTTATTTTCTTGAATTACTCTTTCTTTTCTTACGAACAATGTACTTTGGACCACTTTCGAATTCAGTTATACTTTTGGTATTTTAGGTACTTGCGAGAAAAATAATGTCATCTTGTTTATTAATTCCCATATTTGCCTCTCATTATCTTTCTAGAGATGAATGATCTGCATAAAGAATAGTTAGTATTTATAAATATTTTGTGGTCTTATTTTGCCTTCCTAGTTAAAGGTCTTATTTTGCTATCTTTTCTCTTTGCGAAAAAATCGCAGGACGTTTCTACATTTTCATGTAGAAACCTATTGAACTTTCCTTAACTTTTTGTTCTTTGTATTTGTAGTTGCAGGAAATCCTACACTACACCCTTGATAAGAATTTACTGTAATTAAGACATATTTGAAGATCAAAAACAACACTTTATTATTTGATTCTCATAAATGTTTATAAGAAATGGGAGGAATCAAGAATACAACCGCTCTCTTGAATTTTCTCTCTCCTAAAGACTTTCTCAACACTTAAAAAATACATCATCCTCTCTCTGAACCTACTGGTTCTCTTTATATAGAGTAGTTACATAGTGGATGACAGCTAAGTTGTCCTTTAATTTCGGATCTAACTTGCGATATTATCACAGTAGTTACAATGTCAATTCTCGCAAGCGTTGTAACCACCGCAGGACAATCATGCTCTTCTTGTGTTTCTTCATTCGTTAGCTATTATGTCATTCTTTAAATTATTCTGCAACATTCGTAGTGTGTTGTTGGAAAGATCGCAGAACTGTCGCTGTAAATATCGCAGGAATATTGTTGTGGAGATATTCTGGTCCTACATCTTGCCTCTTCTCATGTCTTTTCTGCGAAGGAGAAAAGATCATGAGAAATAAAATGCCGCAGCTATTCATCGTTTCATCTTCTAGGGTCATCTACTTCCGTAAATTAAGTGTCACCGCCTACACGTGTCGAATATTCCTCTTTTTACCGGTTAACCTTTTATTACCCGGTTACCATCCTTTTGTTTATAAAAGAGAGAATCTATCAAATAAGTATTTTATTCTTTCTTTACTTCTTCGTCTTCTTCACTTCTTCATTCTCTGCAAATTTTTTCTACCTGCAACTTTCTTCTTCAACTTCTGCAAATTCACCTGCCGCTACTTCAATGGAATCTTCAAGGTATGTGTCCTTTTGTCATTATTAAACTCGATCCTCCTTGTCTAAATTATATTTATTCACTTTATTTGATCTTTTTTGCTTGATTCTATATAACTCCCATACTATGTTTTCTTTTCAGTGGAACTACATCCAACACCCATTTTGTCGATCAAAACCCTAATCTTCTCGAAGATTCACAACAAAAACTCATTGATAAGAAAAGGAAGTCTGGGAGTCATAAGGTTGGAAGAAACATTTGTTTTTTTAATAAAAATATTATTGCCTCTGTTTCTTATCTATATTATTACTCGCAGGGTGATGAAAATATTGTTAAACCTCGCAAGAAACATCGCAAAGTCAAGGCTCTTGAGGTTGATATTAATATCCCCAAATTTTCATCTTCAAAACCTATTTCCACTACTTCGCAGATGGAACCTCCATCCTTTATTTGTGAGAATATCATTGTCAATACCCCCAATGCCATTAATCTTTCAATGGATTAGACTCCCAAAATTGTTATAAACAAATCTTCCTTCTCTCCTATTTCACTTCCAACTGTTACTTTTCCGGATACTCCACCTTTTGGTGATGCAACCATCGCAAATGACCCAAATTTCCAACTCGCCATCATTACCACTTCACCCTATGTACCTCTTCCCTCATCCAAAGAAACATTAATAGGAGTTGATGCATCTTTTAAAGTTTTGTCTGACATTTTAGATGATGCCAAGAAATCTTCTCCCGACCCTTTCAAATATGATGTCTGCGAGACTTTAATCAAATATTTTGGTTCTGGTCAAACTGCTTCGCGAACGTCTTTAGAAAATAAAGTTGAAGATCTAAAAAGAAGTCTCCAAGCCAAAACTTCAGAATGTGATACTCTCGATCACAAGCTTCGCAACTCTTTAAAGGATTGCGAAAATCTTCGTGATAAAAACAAGAAGCTAAAAGGTATAGTTCTTCTACCTCTGCCTCTAATTTTTCTTGTTCTAGTAGATTTTCATCTTTTCTGTACTCAATTTCTTTTTAAATATTTGGTTTGACTACTTATCTTTAAATCAGAAACGATTAATGAAGATATTTCAATTTGAGTTTGTCGCTGAAGAAGCTCGTGTTGAGAGAGATTCTTGGATGTATCAATATAATAGATTAGATAATCTTTACACATACTCTGTCGATCAAATAGATAATCTTACCAATGAGAATGATCAATTAGCGCAAAGGCAAAGTCTATTAAGTAGCGAAGTTACTCGCCTCTCATACTTGTTAACCCAAGCTAACTTGAAAATCTTACCAATCAGATGAAAATAAGACTTTGTCTCAAGAGAAACGTAGATTCTTAAACAAAATGGCGATCTCCTCGTAGCAAACAAATATTCTCCAGAAAGTGTGTAACGACCAAGAACAATCTCTTCTTTCATTAAAAGATGAACTCAAGGAAGTTACTGAATCTTCTTCCGTTGAGAAAGATAAACTTATCAAGGGCAGGTTAAATCTAAGTTTAAAGGCCATTAAACTCCAAGATCAGTATTCTCAATTAGAAGAATCTTACTCCTTATTAGCAAAAGAAAATACTTATCTCCTCTCCAAAGAAGAAATGATAAAATCTCGCCTGAAGGGTATTGTTGGGGATAATTTTGATGATGCCATGAATCAATGGGAGAATTGTTTCTTAACATTAATTCAAAATTTAACTTCTCAAAAAGAAGGTAGTCATTTTGACTGCCTTAACTGTTAACTTTTTTATTTAATTTTTCTGCTATATCTCTTGCGAGATTTTCATCTGAATGTTTTCTTGTCAATTTATGTTTCTCGCAGAATCTGAAAAAAGCCTTCATTCTACCATTTATGATCTGAATGAAAAATTGGCTAAAGTTCACAAAGAAAACGGAACGCTCACTGCCAATCTTGTTCAATATCGCGATCGTGCAGAAAGGAGATATGACTACCTTGAATACTTCAAAAATATGGAGATTAGAAATCGCAAAAAAGGCTTTCTTCGCAAGGTTCATCTTAGTGTTGAAGTTCTTGTGAATGATATTTTGATATCCCAGTCTCTCCCTCCTGTATTTGTTGATCCTCTAGAAGTATATGATGATGAAACTCCTCTCCCCATGGATGATGATCTAATCTATGTAAGTGGTGAAGAAAATGTCTCTCAAGAAGATCCAACAGAAAAAGAAAGAAGTCCTTCTAAAGAAGTAGATACTGGTGGTGCAGATGAAGAAGAAAGTCAAGCTGATCGCAACGCAAAAAATATTGACAAGGAGAATGAAGCTGACGAGACTAATGGCGAGGCCAATATTGAAACTTGAGTTTTGTATTTGTTTTCCTTTTCCTCCTCTTTCTTGCGAGCAATGTATCTTTATGCAACTTTGGAATTCAACTTTATTTCTGTTATTTTGAATATTCTCAAGAAAGATAATGATATTTTATTTATCAACTCCCATACTTGCCCCTCATTATCTTTCTTGTGATGAACAAGTATTTCCCGCATTTTCTCCTTGCATGAATAATTCTGCTGTGTGATTTTGAATAATTTTTCTGAGAAATTCTGAAGGATACTTGTTTCTCATCATCTCTTCTGTGGTGAACAAATCTTTCCTGCATTCTTAAAAGAAAATAGTTAATGTTTGGGATTATTCTGTTGGTCTTATTTTGCCTTCCTAGTTAAAGGTCTTATTTTGCCAATTTTTTGTGCTTGCGACAAAATTGCAGGACGTTTCTACATTTACATGTAAAAACCCATTGATCTTGCCTTATCTGTATTTTATAAATTTCTCTGCGACAATATGACAAGTCTAAGCTCTCTTGCGAGAACAAAGCCTTATGACATAGCCGTCTTGCGATGAAATCGCATGACGTCTTTACACTTTCATGTAAAACCCTATTGATCTCATCTTAACTTTTTCTCATGGCTTGTTGCCTCTTTATAATATTTGTCACGCGACAATATGACATGCCTAAATGTTCTTGCGATCATAAAGCCCCATGACATTGTCGTCTTTAGACACTTATCAGCTCCTTAATGGAGGGTGCCGCCCTTATCTTCCCCCTGGTTGCCACTTCAAGGAGGTCACATTGGCCATACAAGACTAGATCCTCCCATCCGGTCTTAACAACAACCAGCTATTTTCGCAGCCTCTTGTCCTTTATGCCTATATGGCTTATAGTTACAAGACTGCACCCTAAGTGGGGTTTTTTCAGGCCGAGTGCATCATAACCAAGACTTGCCAAGAATGGCCAGGGTAGTTTAGTACGCCCCGGGCACTCTTGTATGAACCGTGTACCTCAACGCCTTAGTCATAATCTGCACTCCTTAGAAGAGATCCTTGGTCGTCCAACCAGGGTATAACCTTATATAGTTGGAAATCCAAGGTACCTCTCCTGCATAGGTTTTCTTTAACCCCATCATATCCATGACTCAGGTTCCAGCATCTGTATAACCTTATCCCTGAGTCATGCAAATAGATACCCCCTTATATGACGCACTTTAGGTCTTACATTTGCCTCTTACGAAATTGTATCCGCGAACTAGGGTGTACGCCATAAAGGTTTGTCCTATTCTATGAATCTCTGCGAAATTTTTATTCGCGTTGTTTGCGATTTTTTCGTATTTCTTACTTGCTCTGTCATTGGAAGAATCTCGCAGTTGTAAAAGATAAAGAAAAATTTATTATCCATTCCACCATATAACATACCAGCATCTCTAATCTCGCAGAATTTGTCATTAATAATATCTTTTCAGATATAATCTATTCCATGGTCTATCAAGTTTTTGACCAACATCCCTACCTTCTGGATCCATCAATTTGTATGCCCCAGTTCCAACTATCTCTTTAATGATGTATGGTCCATCCCATTTTCTCGCCAGCTTTCCACCATTTTCTCGCTGATACCCCGGTGTTTCTCGCAACACTAAATCACCCGGTAGGAACTTACGTATTTTAACACGTTTGTTATACTCGCGACCTAATCTCCGGTGATAATTTTTCATATGCTGTAAGGCTTTTTCTCTCTTCTCTTCTAACTCATCAAGTTTATTTAGAATCATACCAGCACTAAGATTCTTTTCCCAAACTTCTCTTTTTGTTGTAGGAATGGAAACTTCTATTGGTAATACAGCTTCAACCCCGTATGTCAAACAAAAAGGTGACATTCCAGTAGATTCTCGTCTAGTTGTATTATGAGCCCATATTGCATTATGTACTTGTTTACACGATGCCCTGTGGTGTACTTCTAATTTCTTCTTCAGTATATCTGCAATTGTCTTATTTGTTGCCTCTGCCTGTCTGTTGGCCTGTGGATATAGTGGTGTTTATTTTCCACATTTAATCTTAAATGCATTAAGTAACAATTCGATATTCTGTCCTTCAAATTGTTTTCCATTATCAGATACCAATTGTGCAGGAATCCCAAATCTTTAGATTATATTTTCAAATATGAATGTAAAAATGTCCTTGTCGCGGATGTGTTGTACTGCTTTTACTTCTCCCCATTTTGTGAAATAATCTGTAACGACAATTAAATATCTTCTTTGTCGAGAACCCGGTACAAATGGTCCCATAATTTCCAACCCCCATTTTCCAAAAGGCCACACACTGGTTGAGGATGATAATGGTGCCCCTGGTGCATGTATTTTCTTTCCATATCGCTGACAATCTTCGCATCGTCTTGAAAGTTGCTTCACGTCCTCATGCATGTATAGCCATAATAACCTTGAATTTTTATTCTGTATGCCAAAGATCTTCCCCCACTATGATTACCAGCGTCTCCACTATGCAACATATTTAACACCTTTTGTCCTTCTTCCCTTGTCAAGCATCTTAGCGATAGTTCATTAAAATATTTGCGGTATAATACTCCATCTCTTAATTCATAATTTGTTGCTCGTATTTTTAACTTATGTGTTTCTAATCTATTTCTTGGTGTCTCCCCTCTTGCCAAATATGCATGAAGTTCTGCTCGCCAGTCTTCAATATTGCCTTTTGGTTCTTCTTCACCATATTTTATCATCATCACATCTGCTTCATATTCTTCTTCCTTATTGACTGAGGGTGATACAAGTGTTTGAAATTTTATGCATCTCGCAACTGGATTCATCATCATGCTAGATATGAAAGAAAAAGCATATGCGAGTCTGTTATCTTTTCTTGATATATGTCTCCATTTTATTTTTGGAATTCTCGCAGATAATTCTTCAACAGGGCTCTTGTATTTTTTCAAAGATGGTTCATTTGTTGTGTATTCTCCTTTTATCTGGAGAATAACCAATTTCTAGTCACTAGTAATTCTAGAATTTTCCAACTTCATTTCTATTGCGAATTTCAACGCAAGCACTGCAGCTTCATACTCCGTCTCATTATTAGTAGATGGGAACTCCAGACGAAATGAAAAAGCCATTTTTTTCTCCTTCTGGTGAAATAAATACAACTCCAATTCCATTACCTTCCCCATTTGATGATTCATCCACCAATATTTCCCACATGTTGGGTTCTTTAATAGATCTTTTGGATCTCCATGTTCTTCTTCTATGTCCATCATTTCTTCTACAGCTTCATCATCTTCTAGAGAAAATTCTGCTAAAAAATCCGCTACAACTTGTGATTTTGGCGAGGATAGGATTTCGTATTTGATTTCAAAATGCCCTACTTGTGCGTTCCATCTCTCAACCCTGCCTGATCTTTTTGAATTCTTTATTACTGACTCAATTGGTACCTTTGTTAAGACTTTTATTTTATGTGCTTGAAAATAGATGCGAAGTTTAAAAGTTGCATAGACCAATGACAAAATTAACTTCTCAATCTTTGAGTGATTTTTCTCTGCAGTATTAAATGATTTGCTGATGTGATAAATTGGTTTTTCTATTCCTGCGTCCACTCGCAGTAATACTGCACTTAACGCGTGCGATGTTGTCGCAAGGTAGATCAATAATTCTTCTCCGGGCTCTGGTTTCTATAAGATAGATATGTTTATTAAATATTCTTTAATCCCTTGAAAAGCCTTCTCACATTCATATGTCCACTTGAACTTTGTACCCTTTCTGAGTATGTTGAAGAAATGCTTGCATTTATCTGAAGATCGCGAGATGAATCTTCCTAGCGAGGCTAAGAGTCCATTCAACTTTTGCACATCTTTTACTGTTGTGGGAATTGGCTGACGAGGGTGTCAAACTGTCAATAATAATTCTCTTATGCTACACAAATCTATAAAGAAGTAGTGAGGAAAGTCGAGTTCGTATCCATAGGGAGAGTTGAGTCTAAGTTGTCGATTCAATTTCTGAATAAGAAATGCAAATATGAGAATGATCAAGGACTTCTCCTAAGTCACAAAACATGAATCTTATTGATATAGCTAGTTTTCGCAAAGTACGCTTACTAATAACCCTAGAATATTTAGTACGCTCAAATATCCCGCAATATATCCTAATTCACCGGACACGGAAGCGCTCGACTACCAGATTCTACTTGCCAAGTTTCCTAGAGGTACGCTTACTAGGTGTGACTCAAACAAGTGCACTAAGCTCCGTGAGATAGGCTATTCCTAGTGACAAACACATAAGCTCGATTCATCTACTAGTGTCATTCAATACATATGATTATTTAACAAAATCCCATCGTCAATAACCACATATTACTACTTATATTCGGAACATCTAGACAATTACGGGTCGAAGAGTTCTCGAATTAGCAATCGAATCATCCGTAAACCAATTTAATTTGCAACTTAAATTATTCAAGAATAATTCATAAACACTTTTGGCACAGTAGAGAATAAACAATAACAAAATAAATTGCAAGAAACAAGCTTTTTAAATATCAATTCGAATTCATGTTCGGACGTCGAATTTGTCCCGAATCAAATGCAATTAGCTACTGGAGTTCATGGTGAAATAATGACAAAACAGCAAATAGATAGCAGGAATACAAAACCAAACAAACAACAACTGATGGTTGTGGTGGAATGGTGTAAATTGGTACTTCCTTGGGGATGTGGAGTGGAGGTGCAATATGGAATGTATGCTGTGAACTATAGGTATGCAAATGAAGGTGGTAGATGAATGAATGGATGATGGATGCATGTGTTGTGAAGTGTTGTTGATGGAACTGCTGGAATGGAGGGTATGCAGGTGATGGAGGTGGTGATGATGTATGAATGCAGGTGGTATGTATGCAGTGGATATGAATGATGGTTGTGGTGGTTGTTCAGCGAGCAAAGATCGCTGAAACTAGGGTTGAGAGCAGCAGTTGTAGAGGGCGTCTGCGATCCCCCCTTCCTGTAGGTTTAGGTCTTCTTTATAGCTGCAACCTCCTGCAAATATGTTACCTAAATAGCCCCAATAATCCTGGCCATTCAACATTCTAAACCGACGGCCAAAGCACCCTTTGCTTAACTATTTTCACGGCCCACAACTCTATCCATTGCCGAGACTGATTGGTGCCCAGGTCTTCTTTCCCTACTGCAAAATTGAACCCCAGAATCCTTCACTGACCCATAATGCCGTGTTCTTCTCAGATGCTACCAGAACTTCTACCAAAGTTGTTCTATCTCGACTCTGTTAAACTCAAATGCAACCCAAACTCATTGTTCATCTTCTAAGCTTCACGGCAAAGACAACACTAATTGGTTGTTTTCCAAGGACTCAAAGTATACCAAAAAAAGAAACAGATTGGTACCCAACTTCCCTTTCTCTTTCTATGTCGCAAACATCCCCTAGCAATGACAAATAGCTCTCAAACATATCCCAGAGACTCACGGATTTGAGGAGACTGAACTGCTGCATAAGTGGCAATTCATTCAGGCTTTTCTCCGAACATGTTCTGTACATTTTGCTGGTGCTACCAAATGCGAACTACAATTGATCCTAACCATTCCATCTCCTTCCCTGCGACATTTCATACATTCACAGACTCTAATAACCATTCGTCAATCATACGGCTCTGTAATACTCAGCAGTCCCTTCTCAAATCGATGACAACTATCACTAAGTACGTCTCCTATTTGGCTTCCTCCCTTGCTGAAATTCACACTTGAACAGAACCCAACTCCAGTTTCTTCTTTACTTCAAAATCTAATCGCTGACAGACCCTTAATCTCCATCTCCCACTGCTCAAAATCAATCAGCACCAACTCCTATTCTTCCCTGGTTTCTTAGTACTCAGCTACCATACCCATTAGACCCACGAACTCAGCCAAACTTTGTCGGCAGTTAACCCTTGGTGCAAAGCAGGTCTCCACGTTAAACAATTATGGATGGGGTACCCCTAACGAACGACTGACTGTCTTTAGCAATTGTTCAGATGGTTGCCCCTTATCATCTGTTGGGCTCCCAGTACCGCTTGCCTTTGAAGTAACCATTTAGCCACTTTTACACCATTTCTCCCTCTTTTGATCCAATGACTCCACAATACCTACAAAATAAAAACAAAGTGTAATATACAAAAATACAAGAGAAATAACTAAAGAAAAGCATACGAAATTGATATTCAAACGATGTAATTTAGGCTCATATCAAATTCCCCCACACTTCATCTTTGTTAGTCCTCGAGCAAACAAAACAAAACTAAAATACAACAACTCCTTCTCGTCGAGATTACGGTTACTTTTAGCATAAATAACAAGCCTTTAAACCCCTAGGTGTCCCTAGTGGACGAGTTTTAGTCTCGTGAAGGTTTACTAGAGATATACCTACAAAACCTTTTACTCCAATTTCTAGCTACCTGTGAAAAGTCTATGAACAAATCCAAGATGATTACAGGAGGAGGTACCTTGTGCAAATTCATTTCATATATAAGTGCATAAAGTTTTTCTTAGAAAGTCGAACAAACCACAATACTCTGAATATGACTAACCACAATCACAATGAAAAGATTAAGAAGATGGATATAGAGGTAGATGTGGCGAATGTTTACAAGTGATCGGTGTTTCCCATATCTGTTTGAAGGTCATTGTCAAGATGAACCTATGCATCCTATTGGATTGAGCTACTGGTCTGAAATCTAATGTCAATACACTGGCATATACAAGGGAACCAGCGATCAACAATCTTAATTCTACATCAACTCAACTGGCATATACAAGGGAACCAGGAGTCGACTTTATTCAACACAATAATTTTTTTATTTTTTATTTTTTTTTCTTTTCCTTTTTTTTTAGACGGCATGATTAGATCTTTTGGATCCAAGCGCATGCTTCTTGTCAGCAAGTACGTGATAGTTGCCTTAGATCCTTCATTCCACGCTTGTTTAGGCGATGGAGACAGGGACTACGTTTCACACATACTGCTATTCCCAAGTGTCTTTTTTATTCCGATTGGTCTAATTGGTCGGTCTCTTTTTTTTTTTTTTGTAGTAAACTCAATCACTCTATTTCATCCTAGTAGTAATAACAATTCGATGGTTAGTGACCCACCAAATCACTTAGAAAACAATAGATAAATATGGAAAAATTAAAATAGAATGTGATATGGTGATATTCCGAGATATGGTAACAACTTATTTGTAATTTCTGAGCTATGTCCGTCCTTTCAATTAATAGGTTCCTCAAATCCTGTAACCAAGGTGGTTCCATCCATTTATATTGGAAGTGTCATCCTAAAGGCACAAGTTTCTAGATTTCGGAGTTTATCATGCATTTTTTTTTTTTTTGGTTTTTCTATTTTTTAACTAAAAGCATCAAACTCTAAAAATTATATACAAATTACATAACTACAAATGATACTCCAACTCATAGCTCTTTCTGAACAATAGAGGATAAACACTAAACTAGCTATTTAGTTGGAATTTAACCCTGACTCAGCCAATATATATACCTCACTGTCAAGAGAAAATTCCATCTACTTAGAAATACTAATGTTTATTCTAAATTGTTCAAAAATCTCTAAAAGTTAGAGTTTTGTATACGTCAATTTTTTTTTGCTCATATTATACCCTACCCCCACACTTAAATCAAACAGTGCCCTCAATGTTTCAAACCATTGCAAAAAGAATAAGAGGAATACTTGAAAAAGATAAGGAAGTAAGAATTGGAATTGTGCACCTGATTGACGCATACGAGAAGCATTCAAAATAGACTCCCCATATATCAACAATCTGAAAATTTGAGGATCCTCCCACAAAACAATCTGCGTACATAGCAAAAACTTCACAAGAATGTTAGCAACTTGTGGGAAAACTGAGATTATCATCCCACGAGAGTCACCCCCACACTTAGTTCTTTATACACTCGGAAGTGTATACAAAACGTAAGTAGAAGGCACTTCTATTCGTTCCTCTTGGAAAATCTGCATGGTGTTAGACTCAAACACATATGGTGGATACTTAGATGCAAGAAATTTGGATAAAACTTTCGAAGCACATAATTCCAGCCCCAAATGAGGTATTTTCCTAAAAGATGGATTAACAACTCTTTGAGAAACTACTACTATTTTGGGAGGATCATCATTAGATAAAGATTCACATAAAGGGTTAGACAAACATTGCAAAACCTCTTGTATTTCGGGATCCTTGGTACTGCTGGACACTTCCATTCTCACATCACAAGTATCATCATTCTCACTCGAACTCTTGGCAAGACATTCATTGGTTTCTTCTATAACCAAGTCCTCCTCATCGGAAAAGAAATCAGGATCTTCCATAAGAAAATTATCGTAATCCTTACGTTCTTCACAAGTTGACTTCTCATTCAAAGTATCGACGATCTCTGAATTTGGGGTACGGTGCACAAAGAAGTCATAATCATCATCGCTCTCATACACAACATAAGTCTTACCATCAATAATGGTAGTGTTTCTAGACTCAACTTCTTCCTTTTGAATAGGAGAATGATCATTAAAATCATGAGATGAACTAGTAGGACTATCATTATCAATATTTTCCAAGGGTTCATCATCCTCGGAATCTTCTTCTTGGGGATCTTCTCCATTATCAATACGGCGGTTAACCTCATCATGTACGGCCCTAGTAATTGCTTGAAGAGTTTCTTCCGTTGCTCCCTCTTCTTCTAACTGCTCATATAGTTTAGAGAGTTTCTTTAAGTTAACACGTTTTCCTCTACTATTCATAATAGGTTCTCTAGACCACGCCTCTTCCCTTTGAATGGGTGAAGAATCATAAATACGATCCGGAGCAGGTCTATATACACTATCATATGTTTCACTTGGTACGAAACTCGGCACGTTGGGAGTTGAGTTAATCTGGTTCCATGCAGGTCGCAAATCCATGAATTCATTAGGCCTCTGCAAGAAACTAGATTGCCACGTATGAGAAGTATAACTATCCCTCCATCCTTGTGATTGTCCACTTACATAACTACCAAAAGGTTGTTGCGACGTATGAGAATAATCACAAGGTATTGTCGAATAGTCATCATAGCCAAAAGATTGGTTTTGATTATATCTGATATATGGTTGGAAGTTATTGTAAAAGTGAGACTGAAAATCAGAATTATCACCATAGTATGCTTGGTCTCTTGAACCATATATATTGTTCTCAAAAGGATTCATCTTGCACACAACTAGTTTAGAGACTTACCTCTTGTTCCAATTGTGCACACGCAAAATGAACGATTTATGGTACCTGAAAATAAAATTCTAAAAAGATAAATTAGAAAATGCAAAGAATGAAAATAAATGCAAAAACAGAAAACTAAATAACAACTCAAACTAGCGACCGCTCCCCGGCAACGGCGCCAATTTTGACGAGGGTGTCAACCTATTAATAATAATTCTCTTATGCTACACAAATCTATAAAGAAGTAGTGAGGCAAGTCGAGTTCGTATCCACAGGGAGAGTTGAGTCTAATTTGTCGATTCAATTTCTGAATAAGAAATGCAAATATGAGAATGATCAAGGACTTCTCTTAAGTCACAAAACATGAATCTTATTGATATAGCTAGTTTCCGGAAAGTACGGTTACTAATAACCCTAGAATATTTAGTACGCTCAAATATCCTGCAATATCTTCCAATTCACTGGACACGGAAGCGCTCGACTACCGGATTCTACTTTCCAAGTTTCCTAGAGGTACGCTTACTAGGTGTGACTCAAACAAGTGCACTAAGCTCCGTGAGATAGGCTATTCCTAGTGACAAACACATAAGATCGATTCATATACTAGTGTCATTCAATACATATGATTATTTAACAAAATCCCATCGTCAATAACCACATATTACTACTTATATTCGGAATATCTAGATAATTACGGGTCAAAGAGTTCTCGAATTAGCAATCGAATCATCCGTAAACCAATTTAATTTGCAACTTAAACAATTCAAGAATAATTCATAAACACTTTTGGCACAGTAGAGAATAAACAATAACAAAATAAATTGCAAGAAACAAGCTTTTTAAATATCAATTCGAATTCATGTTCGGACGTCAAATTTGTCCCGAATCAAATGCAATTAGCTACTGGAGTTCATGGTGAAATAATGACAAAACAACAAATAGATAGCAGGAATACAAAACCAAACAAACAACAACTGATGGTTGTGGTGGAATGGTGTGAATTGGTACTGCCTTGGGGCTGTGGAGTGGAGGTGAAATATGGACTGTATGCTGTGAACTGTAGGTATGCAAATGCAGGTGGTAGATGAATGAATGGATGATGGATGCAGGTGTTGTGAAGTGCTGTTGATGGAACTTCTAGAATGGAGGGTGTGCAGGTGATGGAGGTGGTGATGATGTATGAATGCAGGTGGTATGTATGCAGTGGATATGAATGATGGTGGTGGTGGTTGTTCAGCGAGCAAAGCTCGCTGAAACTAGGGTTGAGAGCAGCAGTTGTAGAGGGCGTCTGCGATCCCCCCTTCCTGTAGGTTTAGGTCTTATTTATAGCTTCAACCTCCTACAAATACGTGACCTAAACATCCCAAATAATCCTGGCCATTCAACATTCTAAACCGACGGCCAAAGCACCCTTTGCTTAACTGTTTTCACGGCCCACAACTCTATCCATTGCCGAGACTGATTGGTGCCCAGGTCTTCTTTCCCTACTGCAAAATCGAACCCCATAATCCTTCACTGACCCATAATACCGTGTTCTTATCAGATGCTACCAGAACTTCTACTAAAGTTGTTCTATCTCGACTCTGTTAAACTCAAATGCAACCCAAACTCCTTGTTCATCTTCTAAGCTTCACAGCAAAGACAACACTAATTGGTTGTTTTCCAAGGACTCAAAGTATACCCAAAACAGAAACAGATTGGTACCCAACTTCCCTTTCTCTGTCTATGTCACAAACATCCCTTAGCAATGACAAATAGCTCTCAAACATATCCCTGAGACTCATGGATTTGAGGAGACTGAACTGCTACAGAAGTGGAAATTCATTCAGGCTTTTCTACGAACATGTTCTGTACATTTTGCTGGTGGTACCAAATGCGAACTACACTTGATCCTAACCATTCCATCTCCTTCCCTGCGACATTTCATACATTCACAGACTCTAATAACCATTCGGCAATCATACGGCTCTATAATACTCAACAGTCCCTTCTCAAATCGATGACAACTATCACTAAGTACGTCTCCTATTTGGCTTCCTCCCTTGCTGAAATTCACACTTGAACAGAACCCAACTCCAGTTTCTTCTTTACTTCAAAATCTAATTGCTGACAGACCCTTAATCTCCATCTCCCACTGCTCAAAATCAATCAGCACCAACTCATATTCTTCCCTGGTTTCTTAGAGCAACTGCAGTGGTGCGACCATAAACCAAAGACCAAAGAGCAAATTTTTTTGAAAATTTGGGTTTAGTCCGTGTTACAACGCAGTGGGGGGAGACCAAAATTTGTTCAGGCGTAAGAGGAATTTACGCCTGAATGGGGCGCAAGAGCAGGTTACGCCCCATTGTCATCAGGCGTAACTTTGTGGTTACGCCTATATTTTTTTTATTTTTTTTTAATGGGACGTAACTTTGAGTTACGCCCCATTTTTTATTATTATTATTTTTTGGGTCAGGCGGAGTTTGAGGTTACGCCTGTTCGGGCGTAGGCGTAAATTACGCCCGACTAAAGACCAG
This sequence comes from Papaver bracteatum, assembly GCA_023529315.1. Lineage (NCBI taxonomy): Eukaryota > Viridiplantae > Streptophyta > Magnoliopsida > Ranunculales > Papaveraceae > Papaver > Papaver bracteatum. The sequence continues at coordinate 583,285 of JAJJWX010002209.1, read as the reverse complement.
ACTAAAGACCAAATTTACTCTGGTTTTTAGTTTTGGTATGGTCTCTGGTCTTTACTCCACCCCCGTAGCGCCTGGTTTTTGGACCAAATTTTTAGTTTTGGTCCATGACTGTGGTTTCTCTTAGTACTCAGCTACCATACCCATTAGACCCACGAACTCAGCCAAACTTTGTCGGCAGTTAACCCTTGGTGCAAAGCAGGTCTCCACGTTAAACAATTATGGATGGGGTACCCCTAACGAACGACTGACTGTCTTTAGCAATTGGTCAGATGGTTGCCCCATATCATCTGCTGGGCTCCCAATACTGCTTGCCTTTGAAGTAACCATTTAGCCACTTTTACACCATTTCTCCCTCTTTTGATCCAATGACTCCACAATACCTACAAAATAAAAACAAAGTGTAATATACAAAAATACAAGAGAAATAACTAAATAAAAGCATACGAAATTGATATTCAAACGATGTAATTTAGGCTCATATCATTGGCATATCGCGAATTTCTTGTACTTTATCTGGGTCAACTTGTATTCCTTCCTTTGACACAATGTACCCCAAAAAATTTCCTGAAGCTACTCCAAAAGTACATTTTTCGGGATTCACCTTAATGTTAAAATATCGCATTTGATCGAAAATCTCCTTTAAGTCCTGCACATGGTTTTTTTCTTCTTTAATTTTGACTAGCATGTCATCTACATATACTTCTAGTGTTTATGGATCCATTTTTCAAACACTTTTTCCACCATTCTTTGATATGTTGCACCAGCATTTCGTAAACCAAAGGGCATCTTTGTATAACAGTACAATCCTCTTGGAGAAAAGAATGCGGTGTGCTCTTGATCTTCTTCAGCGAGAGGGATATGATTATATCCTTTATACCCATCTAATGAAGATATTCTATCATTTCCCGCTGCTGATTCAACCATTTGAGGAATATCCGGTAATGGAAAGCTATGTTTTGGACAAGCTTTGTTTAAGTCAATAAAATCTATACAAATTCGTATCCTTTTATTCTTCTTTGGAACCACCACCATATTTGCAATCCATTTCGGGTACTTTGCTTGCCTTATAATTCCCGCATCGAGCATCTTCTGTAATTATTCCTCTATTTGGGAATGGTATGTTGTTGCGATTTCTTATCCTTTGTTTAAATGGTCTTACCTCCTTGTTAATTTCTAGCTTATGACATGCAACTGGTGGGTCTATTCCAGGCATCTCATCCATATTCCATGCGAAAATGTCTTTATATTCTCGCAAGAGGTTTATGGTTCTCTGTTCTTCATCTGCATCCATCTTCATTCCAATTTTCAGCATCTTAGGTTCTTCTTTACTCCCAATATTTACTTCTTTTATTGGATCTATTGCGGTGTAGCTGGCTTCAGGTTCTCCCATTGGTGTTGAGGTTTTCATAATTCTTGCGAGATTTCGCTGGGTATTCCTTTTCCTTCTTTTGCTCTTATCATGTAAACTTTAAATTCTTCTTCTTTCTTTGCTTCTTTTGCCATTTTTCTGCGAGCTTTTCGCAGCTTTGGACGCCCTTCATAATTTCTCACTTCAGTTTGATAACACAACTTCACAAAATCTGTGTCTCGTCTAATTTCTCCAATTCCACTGGGCATAGGAAATTTGATGCATTTATGCAATGTTGATGCTACAACCTTGATTGCATGTATCCATGGTCTTCCCAATATCATGTTATACGGTGATTCCACGTCTACTACACATAATGTTACTTGTGTTTCAATTTCTCCTAGCGGAATTCGTACCACTATTTCGCCTTTATGTTTTGTTAAAGATTTTCCAAAGCCATGAATATGATATGTTGAACAAGACATTTCTTCATTTCTGTATCCCATTTTCTTAAAGGCATGCTAAAGTATTATGTCTACAGAACTTCCTGCATCCACCAAAGTTCTATTTACAGCCCACTCTTCTGCAGATCTTGTTGATTTTTCCTTCTTTATTTGTATAACGGATACCGTAATTACCAAAGGAGATGTATGATTCAAATTTTATGCTGGAACCTCTGCTGCTGTAAATGTGATTTTCTGTTTCTCCCTTTCCTTTAATGATGATACTTTGTCCACCGTCATAATTTTCTTTCCTTCAAAATCTCGTTTATGTATCTTCCCTTTAATGTTTTCATGGAACCTGTCGATCATCGTTCTTGTTACCATGCCACACTCTAATTCCCTACAATTATCTTTGGCTATGATCATTTTTCCCTTCAACTACTTCACTGATTTGTTCAATTATCTTCTTAATCTTGAATAACTCTCATCTTCTACCTTGCTTTTTCTATGATTTTCGTTAATTCATTCCCTGTTTCTAGCGCCAAAATATAGTTGCAGGAAATCCTACACTACACCCTTGATAAGAATTTACTGTAATTAAGACATATTTGAAGATCAAAAACAACACTTTATTATTCGTTCCACCTATTTTCCACCCACATTTTTCCTATTTGCCACCCTCATTAGAATTTGAAGAATTTTTTTTCCCTATTTACCACATATAAAAGTCAAATTAAATTTGACTATAACTATCACCACCACCTTCTTCTCCATTAGTCTCTTTTCCAATAAAAACCCATTAAAAAGAGATTAACCCTAGTGAAGGTAGTGATCTGTGGGAGAGATTAGACTACAAGAACGGTTGGGAAGATGGGAAATTATAACTTATATATAGTGTATCTTCTAGACTCCTAAAGAGTTAGGGTTGACGCATCCATGTATGTCTCTGACATGGATCTCAAAACAGGAACATGTAGTGAGTTGTACAGAGATTGATCAGATGACCATTAAATATAATGGTACAGTCATGATTTTGGATGTTAATATATTCATGATTGAATTTGAAAATCCCATAACCTTGTTTTATCCTACTAGTCTCTAGGTGTGTGTAAATGGATACACAACTGATTTTACACCAATCCAATCGAACAAGTTTGATATATGCTCCTTTAATAATCAATTTTTCACTGGTTAAACTTTGATTTGCAGAAAGGGATCAAAACTATGGTCATAACAGTGGTGATTTTAATGGTGGTGCTCTATTTAACTTTACTTGTTGGTGGGTGTAAACAGAAAGTCAAGGTGTGTTATTTAGGACATGTAAAAAAATATATATGAGTGGAAAATAGGATAAGTGGGGGTGGCATTTAATAAGAGTAGCAAATAGGAAAAACGTGGGTGGAAAATAGGTGGAGCCTTATTAATTGATTCTCAGAAATGTTTACAAGAAATGGGAGGAATCAAGAATACAACCGCTCTCTTGAATTTTCTCTCTCCTCAAGACTTTCTCAACACTTAAAAAACACATCATCCTCTCTTTGAACCTACTGGTTCTCTTTATATAGGGTAATTACATAGTGGATGACAGCTAAGCTGTCCTTTAATTTCGGATCTAACTTGCGATATTATCGCAGTAATTACAATGTCAATTCTCGCAAGCGTTGTAACCACCGCAGGATAATCATGCTCTTCTTGTGTTTCTTCATTCATCAGCTATTACGTCATTCTTTAAATTATTCTGCAACATTCGTTGTGTGTTGTTGGAAAGCTCGCAGAACTGTCGCTGTAAATATCGCAGGAATATTGTTGTGGCGATATTCTGGTCCTACAATATTTTTTCTGCGACAATATGACAAGCCTAAATTTTCTTGCGAAATCAAAGCTCCATGACATTGCCGTCTTGCGATGAAATCGTAGGATGTATTTACACTTGCATGCAATGACCCATTGATCTCATATTATCTTCTCTTTTGTATTATTGCCTCTTCAAGAATGTTGCACAAATATGACAAGTCTTAATACTCCCGTGAGTAAAAAGTCTCATGACATTTGCGTCTTAAGACACTTATCAGCTCCCTAATGGAGGATGCCGCCCTTATCTTCCCCCTGGTTTCCCTTTCAAGGAGACGTGCATCGTCCATACAAGCCTAGCTCCTCCCATCCAGTCTTAACAACAACCAGTTGTGTTCACATCCTCTTATCCCTTTTTCCTATATGGCTTATGGTTACGATACTGCACCCTAAGTGGGGTTTTCTTCGGGCTGAGTGCATCATAGCCAAGACTTACCAAGAATGGCCAGGGTAGTTTCATACGCCCTGGGAACTCTTGGCTCAACCGTGTAGCTCGGATACATGGTCATACTCTGCACCCCTTAGTAGAGATCTTATTACCTTAGTCTCCCAACTCAAGTCATATGCTCAAGTTTAGAATCCAAGGTGTCTCTCCTGGATGGACTTTCATTGAACCCAAATCTCCATGACTCAGGTTCCAGCAGCGGTGTAACCTTATCGCTGAGCCATGCAACAGATACCCCCTTCTATGACGTACTTTAGGTCTTACATTTGCCTCTTGCGAAATTTTATTCGCGAACTAGGGTGTACGCCATAAAGGTTCGTCCAATTCTGGATCTTAAATGATCATTTTTTGCGAAATTTTCACACATTATTATTTGATCTTGAATAATCTCGCAGTAGTTTTTTCATAATTTTTTTTTGTTAATACTTACTTTGTTGCATCATACATCGTTTCATCAACTAGGCATTCTCAAAGTTCCTCACGGGTAATATCTATTTAAATAGCCTATTCCATGGTCTACTAAGTCTTTGACCAACATCTTTACCCTATGGATCCATCAATTTGTATGCCCCTGTTCCAATTATCTCTTTTATAATCTAAGGTCCATCCCATTTTCTCGCTAATTTTCCACCACCTTCTCGCTGATAATTTGGCGTCTCGCGAAGAACCAAATCACCTGGCTGAAATTCACGTGGTTTGACACGTTTATTGTATTCTCGTGCTAATCTCCGTTTATAATTCTCCATATGCTGTAAAGCTTTTTCTCCATTCTCTTCTAATTCATCCAATTTTATTAGGATCATTCCAGCACTAAGATTCTTCTCTCGGGACTCTCTTTTCGTCGTGGGTATAGCAACTTCTGTTGGTAACACTGCCTCAACCTCATATGTTAGACAGAAAGGTGACATTCCAGTTTCTTCTCGCCTAATTGTGTTGTAATCCCATACTGCATTATGTACTTGTTCACACCATGCTCTATTATGTCCCTCCAACTTCTTCTTTAATATATCTGCGATTGTATTATTTGTTTCCTCCGCTTGCCCATTAGCCTGTGGGTATAAAGGAGTGAATTTTCCGAATTTTATTTTAAATGCATTAAGTAAAATTTTTATATTCTTCCCTTCAAATTGCTTCCCATTATCAGATACCAACTGTGCTGGAATTCCAAATCTGCAGATGATATTTTCAAAAATGAATGTAAATATGTCTTTGTCGCGAATGTGTTGTACTGTTTTTACTTCTGCCCATTTTGTGAAATAATCTGTTGCGACAATTAAGTATCTTTTTTGTCCAGATCCTGGTACAAATGGTCCCACAATATCTAACCCCCATTTTCCAAAAGGCCACACACTGGTTGAGGATGATAAGGGTGCTCCAGGTGCATGTATTCTCTTTCCATGTCGCTAAAAATCTTCGCAATGCCTTGATACTTGTTTTGCATCTTCATGCATATATGGCCTATAATAACCTTGTATTTTTGCTCTATAAGCCAAAGATCTTCCTCCGCTGTGGTTGCCAGCATCTCCACTATGCAGCATTTTTAACACTTTATCTCCTTCTTCTCGTGTCAAACATCTAAGTGATGGTCCATTAAATGATTTTCTATACAATATCACATCTCTTAATTCATAATTTGTTGCACGACTCTTTAATCTGGCGAGGATGATGATGGATCTAACTATTTTGTTTCTCCATTTTAATCTCCTTGTAATATTTGTACATTTATCTCCTTGTTCTTGTGATATTGCTTTGAATTTATCCAGCTTCTAAGGTTACTTGATGTATAGATTTCTTTTGCTTCTATCTGTATAAATTAGAAAACAATTATTTTTTGCAATATGGTTAATCAACATGATTATTAATTTTTAACTATTTGCGTAAATTTTCCATATAAAGATGAATAATAATTTTATCATTATGTCCATTCCCATACTTGCCTCTGTTATTCATCTGCAATATGAAAGATTGAGAAGATTAATGTTGAATAAAATATGTTGGTAAATTTTGCCTCAACCTCTGCGTAAATGGCGCAGGTCATGTCTGCATAATCTCATGATCTCTTGTGGTCTTATTTTGCCTTCCTAGTTAAAGGTCTTATTTAGCCACTTTTTATTTTTGGAGACAAAATCGCAGGACGTCCTTACATTTGCATGTAAAAACCCATTGATCTTGTCTTATCCTTGTTTTTTCAATTTATTGCGACAATATGACAGGCCTAAGTTCTCTTGCGAGAATAAAGCCCCATGACATTGCCGTCTTGCGATGAAATCGCATGACGTCTTTACAATTTCATGTAAAAATCCATTGATCTCATCTTAACTTTTTCTCATGGCTTGTTGCCTCTATAAGGTATTTTTCACGTGACAATATGACAGACCTAAATGTTCTTGCGAACGTAAATCCCCATGACGTTGTCGTATTTAGACACTTATCATCTCCCTAATGGAGGGTGCCGCCCTTATCTTCCCCCTGGTTTCCCCTTCAAGGAGGTGACATCGGCCATACAAGACTAGCTCCTCACATCCGGTCTTAACAACAACCAGTTGTTTTCGCAACCTCTTATCCCTTTTTCCTATATGGTTTATGGTTATGAGACTGCACCCTAAGTGTGGTTTTGTTCGGGCCGAATGCATTATAGTCAAGACTTGCCAAGAATGGCCAAGGTAGTTTCGTACGCCCCTGGCACTCTTGGCTCAACTGTGTACCTCGGCACCTTAATCATATTTTGCACTCTTTAGGAGAGACCCTCAGTCGTCCAACTGTTAAAATATATATATATATAGTTGGAAATCCAAGGTATCTCTCCTGGATGGGTTTTCAATAACCCTAATCTCCATGACTAAGATTCCAACAGCGGTATAACCTTATCCTTGAGTCATGCAAAGAGATACCCCCTCATATGACGTACTTTAGGTCTTACATTTGCCTCTTACGAAATTGTATCCGCGAACTAAGGTGTACGCCATAAAGGTTCGTCACATTCTTATATGTCATTATTCTTTGATTATCTCTTTTTGTATTTCAGCTCTTGTATGATTTTTCAATTTCATCTTTTTCATTGAAACGAAATATTCTTTTGAAATATTTTCTTCAACAAATCATTCATACATTTCTTAAATTTCACGATTTGAGAAATTTTACCTTTCTACTTACTACTTTCTGTTTCTGCCTTTTTGTTGCGCTTTGCTATTTTCTCTCCATTTGCGAGGCGCTCGCCATCAATTGTTTTTAGTGTGTGTTGACTTTGCAACATTCCATCTTCTCGCCGTTCTATTGTATCAACCATCAATTTGTCACTTCTTTGCTTCGGTTTGATGTTATGCTTCCAATTTCTATTCCCCGCAGCTCTTTCTTCGCAAGATTCCATGTCAATTTCATAGCACTTCTTTCCCTCAATCCAATCTCACTTTATAACTCCAACACCACTGGGATGAGGAAACTTAACGCACTGGTGATAAGTTGACGCTACTCCTAGAATCCCATGTAACCATGGCCGGCTAATTAAGGCGTTATATGGCGATTCTATGTCAACAACACAAAATTGAACTTTAGAAGATAGCCCCTTTAATGGAATCCATATGGTAATATCCCCTTTTGGCTTGTTGGCAGTACCATTGAAACCATAGATCTTATAGGTTGACGGTATCAGATCCTCATCTCTTCCTCCCATTGTTTTGTAAGTGTGATAAAACAATATATCCACTGAGCTTCCAGTGTCAATTAAAACTCTGTTAATGGCCCAAGAATCTTCAACTTCATCATCCTCATTTTCTTCTTCATCTTCCTCTTCTTTTTGTTTTGGGTTGATTTCTAATCTTACCACTAGCGGATTACCATGCATTTCGCCAGGCTCAGGTACTTCTTGCGCAGTGAAAGAAATAGTTTGCTTTTGCCACTCCTCTAATGGCGAGGCTCTCGCAATATTCATTATCTCTCTTCCATCTGTGTCTCTAGATAAGACTCTGCTTAGAACATTGTCATGGAAATACTCAATAGTCTTATATGAATGTATGATGGAATTACATAATAGATTATTCGCTTTGGCTCCAACTTCTATCACAAATGGTTATGCTCCTTTTGTGGTATTCACTCTGTGAATATCTGGTGCTAGTGGTAATTGCTGAGGTTGCTGATGTCCTATTAGAAAATGATTCAACTTTCCTTGATCGATCATCCTCAAAATTATTCTCTTTACATTCCTGCATTCGTTTATTGAGTGACCATGAAAATGATGGTAAGGACAAAATTCTTGATTTCGATTATTTGGATGTGGCTCTTTTCCCATATTCCAGGGTGATGGTATATTTTTCATCAGTATTATAGACTCCCAAATTTTCTCTATACTAGCATTTAGAGGCGGCATCTTAATTTCTTCCCATATTATCTTCTGACTTCCTTGCCCTCTATAATAATTTTGTCTTTGACCGCCATTAGTTTCCCGCGGCTGATCAAGTCTTTGAATTTTATTATTCCCACTGCGATTATAATAATTCCTTTCTCTTTCAAACTCTTCTTGATCTCGACTTCTCATGGCTACTAACTTCTGCTGACTATCAGTCACTACTTTCTCTTGTTGCGGTTGCGAGGTTCTCTCCACAATATTAATTATCTTAGGAAGTAAGCTTCCATCCGCTACTATTAGACTGGTGTTTACGACTGGATATGATTCCATCTCATTCTTTTTCTCCTCCAAAGCAATGTATTCTTCTTGTAGTTCTCGCAGCTCAGTCATTGTAATTGTATTTTTGACTCTGAAAACTAGGATATATAACAAATTGGTTGCGAACATAGCATTTGTGAAAGATAAAATGAGGTATCTCTCATCCACCCTACCAGCAATCTCACTGCACATTGTCTTCCACCTTAATGTCAAATGTTTCAAACTCTCGCCAACTCTCTGTTTTAACCCAAACATATCTTCAATTCCAGGTCGCGAAGAATTGTTACTTATGTATGCCCCCAAGAATGTAGTATGTAAATGAATGAAAGAAGTTATAGTATTCTTGGGTAAACCATCAAACCACTTTAGCGCCTCGCCAGTTAAGCTTGATGCGAAATATTTTCATAATACAACATCATGTATTAACCCTCCATTTACTTCTTGATTTCTTCCCTCTCGTCTTTCATCTCTTAATTGTCGATCTTCTGGTTCTTCCATTGAATCCGATCGCCAAGTATGCACGCTTACTCTATCATAATCCACAACTCTATCTTGCATTGGTGTTTGCTGATTTGGCTGTCAAACCTGATTTTCTCCATCATTCCTTGTTCTATTTCTTCTTGTTCTTATCCTTGAGGATTCTCCCATTTCATTTGTTTCTCCACCTGCAAGTCTTTTACTCCTCCTTACGGTTGTTGGTGGTTCTGATGTATTTCTTCTTCTTCTAGCCATTAATCTTAGTGAACTGTTGAAAATTGCGTAAAATCATTCACTAATTATTCCAAATTCCTTCCAATCACGATGTCAATTTTTACCTTTTTCTTCAAATAATCATCAATTCATCCGTGTTTCGGGCGCCAAAATGTAGTTGCAGGAAAACCTACCCTACGCCCTTCACAAGAATTCACAATAATCAACACATATTTGAAGATTAAAAACAACACTTTATTATTTGATTCTCAGAAATGTTTACAAGAAATGGAAGAAATCAAGAATACAACCGTTCTCTGGGATTTTCTCTCTCCTCAAAACTTTCTTAACGCTCAAAAATTCATCTCTTCCTTCTGAATCTACTGGGTCTCTTTATATAGGGTAGTTACATAATGGATGACAGCTAAGCTGTCCTTTAATTTCGGATCTGACTCGCGATCTTCTCGCAGCAGTGATAATGCTAATTCTCGCCGATGATATAACCCTCGCAGAATTTTCATACTCTTCTCATGTTTCAGCTATCGTCATCTGTTACGTCATACTTTGAGTCATTCTGCGACACTCGTAGTATGTTGTTGAAGAACTCGAAGACGAATTCGCAGAAGTGTTGTAAATCTCGCAAGAATAATATCATGGCGATATTCTGGACCTACAGTGAAAATGACCAAACTACCCTTATTGAAAATAAAGAAAGTAAATATTACAGACTGTGAAAATGACCATATTACCCTTGTTGGGAATAAGTGCAATAAATATTATAGAGACTGTGAAAATGACTCTACTACTGGAGATAAGGGTAATAGGGTCATTTTCACAGTCTCCATGATATTTATTGCACTTTTTTCCAATAAGGGTAATATGGTCATTTTCACAGACTGTAACATTTACTTTACTTATTTCCGATAAGGATAGTATGGTCATTTTCACTGTCTCCATAATGTTTATGGCATTTATTTCCAATATGGGCAATATGGTCATTTTCACAGTCTGTAGTATTTACTGTACTTATTTTCAATAAGGATAGTCTAGTCATTTTCACGGTCTCCATAATATGTGTTTCACTTATTTCCAGTAAGGGTAATATGGTCATTTTCATAGTCTGTAACATTTACTTTACTTGTTTCTGATAAGGGTAGTGTGGTCATTTTCGCAGTCTCCTTAATATTTATGGTACTTATTTCCAATAAGGGTAGTATGGTCATTTTCGCAGTCTGTAATATTTACTTTACTTATTTTCCAAAAGGGTACTCTGGTCATTTTCACAGTCTCCATAATATTCATGGCACTTATTTCCAGTGAGGGTAATGTGGTCATTTTCACAATCTATAATATTTACTTTACTTAATTCTGATAAGGGTAGTTTGGTCATTTTCACAGTCTCCATAATATTTATTGCATTTTTTAACAATAAGGGTAATATCTAATATGATCATTTTCACAGTCTGTAACTTTTACTTTACTTATTTCCGATAATGGTAGTTTGGTCATTTTCACAGTCTCCATAATATTTATTGCACTTTTTAACAATAAGGGTAATTTGGTCATTTTCACAGTCTGTAACATTTACTTTACTTATTTCCGATAAGGGTAGTATGGTCATTTTCACTGTCTCCATAATATTTATGGCACTTATTTCCAATAAGGGCAATATGGTCATTTTCACAGTCTGAAACATTTACTTTACGTATTTCTGATAAGGGTAGTATGGTCATTTTCACAATCTGCATAATATTTATTGCACTTTTTTTCTCCAATAAAGGTAATATGGTCATTTTCGCAATCGGTAACATTTACTTTACTTATTTCTGATAAGGGAAGTATGGTCATTTTCACTGTCTCAATTCTGATATATTCGTCTTTAGTTCATCCGAACGAAACTCAGGTCTAATTCTAGTAATATTTGAACCTGTGATTTTAAATTCTGATATATTTCGTCTTCAGTTCCTCCGAAAGAGAGACTCAGGTCTAACTCTGGTAATCTTTGAACTTTGATGTTCAATTCTGATATATTTCTTCCTCAGTTCATCCGAAAACGAGAAACTCATGTCTAACTTTTATAGTTGCAGAATAACCTACAACTACACCCTCAATAGAATTAGTAAAAACTCAAGAAGTTCTTGATGATGAATAACAATTTTCTTATTAATGTTCTCAATTGATCACAAAGAAGTATCTAAATGGAATTAGAATAGTTACAACTTTCTCTATTCTCTTTCCTCAAATATTTTCTAACACTCACTAAAAGAACCTCCGAATTTTACATTTGAACTCCTATTTATAGTAAAATTTATACAGTTGTTCATGAGTTACGAAGTATCGCAACTCATGCTCGCAAAATTACTCCATCTTCGCAAAACTTCATATTTCTCCGCGTTTCTTCTATCATCGTAACATTTTATAATTCTTTTCTCCTTTATTTATTACGATACTCGTGACCTATTATCTTGCGATATTCAATACTTACATCTTGCCTCTTCTCATGTCAATTCTTTGAAGAAGAAATGTCATGAGAATCCCTATTCTCGTAAATTTAGTGTAGTTATTACCACCCTTCAGATTCGCAACACGTCTTTTTACTTTTCCCTCATTTTTCTGACACGTTTCTTCATAACCGTTCTTTTCAACCGTTCACGCTTACTCGTATTAATGAATTTTTATCTTCATCAAACTCTCTTATAAATATTATCCTTTGTTTTTGCTTTTTATTCTCTTACTCATCTTCTTCACTGCTTCTGCCTCTGCAACCTCTTCTATTTTTCCTATTTTCCCTTTTATATTCAATGGCACCAAAGAAGAAAACTATTGAACAACTTAATGCGGAACTTGCTGATAGAGACCTTATTCTTTCTTAGATTGAAGGTTATGATAATAAGTCTTCTCTCTGTGTGAAGCTCTTTACCAACTATGTTTGGGATGATCAGAAAGTTTTAATCTCACGAGGTCAAATCCTCGCAGGTCTTCCTCTTCCTCTTTATGATGTTAACTTTCCTTTATTCTACGAAATTATTTCCCACCCCAATTTTTCTTGTGCCATTTATCAATTGACTGGTGATTGCATTCGCCTCTTAGTTGAATTCGCAAATCGTGGCCGCTTTTGGGAAATCTTTATATTCAACTGATCTTAGAAAACCTGGGTTTGAGAATATAGAAATTGTTGCTTTGCGAATTATACAAATTGAGGGTTTCTTCAAAAATTACACACCAATTCCTGCGAGAAAAGAAGATAATCGTTGGGGTGTTCGTCTTCATCGTAAAGCTAATATCGCAGCAGATGATCTTCTCATGCACGATATTGATTATGCTTCAGGAAATAATAAGACACCTCGTCGTTCTAATGATGAAGATTGGTATAAGTACCCTTTAATGTTATCGTGTTCTTATATTATCGGGATAGTAGAACTTCCTCGCGAATCTTCGAATCGCTATTATCAACCTTGGGTTTTTAGAAATGTATGTATTTCCACTTCCTTATCTTTTTGTTACCCTTTAATTTCAAATGAGGTAAGAAACACTCTTGTATTTTTATAAACAATATATTGTTGCCTCTGTTTCTTATCCTCATTTGAAATTAAAGGGTAACACTTCTTCCCGAGATTGTCATGCAGTGAAAATAAAAGTTCCACTTCTTCTAAAAGGCTTACTGCGAGGCAACAAACTCTTCGTTCTGCGAAGGTCTCTCAAGCTTCTGACAGTCAAGATGATGCTCTTCGCAAAGGAAAAAGAAAACTTCAAGATATTGTTTACGAGAGAAAGAAAAAGAAGATACTCTCAACCAAATCCCATTCCAATGTAATTTCTTATAATAAGGACATTGAGGAAGATCTTGGTGATGAAGATAATGAATTTCCTGAGAAGGACTTTAGTTCTAATTCTGATACCCTTTCTGACAAAGGAGATGATGATGATGTTGATGAAGGTGGGAATGAAGATTATAGTATCCCAGAAACTTTTGCCTCAACAATGGTTAGCATTTCTGAGGCTTTCCTCCATTATTCTCGTGGATTAGGAAATTCTCCTACAGCGAATGCTCGAAAACTTATTGCGAAGGCTTGTAAAGTTCTAACTATTATTGATAATAACTCCCTCAAAGGAATTTCAAGATTCGTCTCTCCTGCTTCATTATATGCTTTAGGCAGCATGGTAAGTTTCTTCTCTATTCCTTGTTTATTTCCTTATTTTATTGATTTCTAACCCCTTTTTTCTTGTTTAGGTTGGAAGAGTTAGTTGTGCAAATTGCTTCGATTGGGAAAGACGTCATTCTATTGCTGAGAAGAAAACTTTAAATCGTTGTAAGAAGTTAGAGGTTGAAAATTCAAGTCTCCGTCAGAAAATAGAAGATCTAAATATTGATAACGCAGAATTAATATCTCGTCACGAAGATAATTCACAATCTGCGAGCATCGCAATTGATAATTCTTCTCTTCTTGAGGAGAATAATCAATTAAAGCTTGAAATTTCTTCTCTTCGTAATGATAAGAAGCAACTAGAAGGTAAATTCTTTGCGATGATAATTATTTTGTTTACTTTTCCTTCATAATTTGCTAACCAATTCCTTAATTTCTTTTCTTGCTGCAGAAAATCTTGCGAAGATAAATAATAATCTGGAAACTCTCCTTGCTAATCGTAATAAGAAAATTTCTGACCTGAGATCTCAGCTTCTAATTTCCCAGCATAACCATAGTTTATATGTCAAGCGTTTTCGATCTAAGATGACTCGCAAGATTTGCGAAGATAATGAAATTCCTCTCAAGAAGTACCATACGCTCCTTTCTCAAGAAATTCTCAAGATACTCCATATCCGGAAATTTCTGAAAGTGAAGTTGAAGATGATAGTGAAGTTGAAGAAGAAGATCATTTTGATGGGAACAGATCACCTGAAGAATAACTTCATTTTTCTTTTTTCTTTTTATATATCTGTTCTGTAACTTTTCCATACAACACTTTCTTCTTGATTATGCTTTCAATCAATCCAACAATTTATTTTTCAAAGCTTAATTTGAATTAATCTTTCTTTGATGTTTATTTCCCTTATTCGCATAACTTGATCATATGGAGAGAAATAATATATCTTAAAGACTTAGCTTAGTATTCCCTTTCCCCTTATTATTTCTCTTCAAATGATCAACTACCGCTGGAAGTATTAGAATATCCTTCTGAATTTATCTTACGAATTTTCTTCTTATTGTGATAAAAAATCCTCTCTTCAAAGTATAAGAAATATAAGCCTTTTGCTTTTTACGGAATGTTGCGAGGTAAATAATAAATCTCCCCTTGAAGTATAGAAAGTATGAAGTATACAAAATATGAAATACCCTTAAAAAGTATAAGAAGTATTAGAAGCATTCAATTTATGAAGAATTGCCCAATATATGAAGAAGTATAAAAATTATTACTCATTGTATGAAGAAGTATAATAAGTACTTAACCTTCGCAACATTAAATATCCGTTGAAGAAGTATAATAAATATGAAATATTCTTGAAGAATTATAAGAAGTATTCAACTTTTTGGGGAAGTATTCAATATATGGAGAAGTATAAGAAGTATGTAATTCTCGTAAATTTTTACGAATATGAACTTATCTGTATTTGATTGTTATCAAAATCGCATCTTTTGTTAAGACTTCATTAAAATTCTTCAATGATGTTGTCTTTTTTGATATGTCTTCTTATAAAAATTCTTCAATGATATTCACAAAGTTGTCTTCTTTTCAAAATTTCTTGATGTATATTCTTGTAAAATTTCTTCAATGATATTGACGAAGTTGTCTTCTTTTCAGATCTTCATAATGTATATTCTTGTATAATTTCTTCAGTGATATTGATGCAATAAATTTCATTAATTTATGTGGTCTTATCATGCCTTCCTAAGTAAAGGTATTATTTTGCCACCTCTTTTGTATTAATTATTTGCGATAATATGACAAGTCTGAACATTCTTGCGAACATACAACCTCGTGACATTATCGTCTTGCGATGAAATCGCAGGACGTTCTTACACTTTCATGCAAAAACCCATTGATCTCATCTTAACTTCTTTGTATAGTATTTTAGCCTCTTCAGAAATTGTTGCGACAATATGACATGCCTAAATATTCTTGCGAACATGAAGCCCCATGACATTGCCGTCTTGCGATGAAATCGCAGGACGTCTCTACACATTCATGTAGCGACCCATTGATCTCATCTTAACTTTATTATGTTCTGCGAGTTCTTTATTCTTTTCTTTCTTTCTTTCTTCCCCCTTTTTTTTTTTAGAAGGCTCGCAGAACTTCATTTGTTGCACAAATATGACAAGCCTTTATGTTTTCGCAAACAAGAAGCCTCGTGACATTTGCGTCTTATAGCACTTATCAGCTCCCTAATGGAGGGTGCTGCCCTTTATCTTCCCCATGATTGCCCCTTCAAGGAAGCGTACATCGACCATACAAGGTTAGCTCTTCCCATCCGGTTCTTTCAACAACCAGCTTTTGATCGCAACCTCTTATCCTTTTTTCCTATAGGGCTTATAGTTACGAGGTTGCACCCTATGGGGTATCTTTGGGCCAAGTGCATCATTTGCCAAGACTTGTCAAAAATGGCATATGTGGTTCAACCTCACCCGGCACTCTTGACTCAACCGTGTACCTCGGCACCTTGATCGTTTTCTGCACTTCTTGGGAAAGACATTATGCCTTAGTCGCCCAGCCTAAATCTTCTTACACCGTATTTTATATTGCGTAATGTCGTTAGATTAGGTGAGAATCCAAGGTGTCTAACTCGGATAGGTACCCCATTATTGGGTTGTACCCCAAATTTTTTACCATGTACTAAGGGCCCTTGGTGGTGTTCCGGTTACCCTTAGCCACGTTATAGGTACCCCCTTAAATGACGTACTTTAGGACTTTGCCTCTTACGAATTATAGCTTCGCGAACTAGGGTGTACGCCACAAAGGTTTGCCTGTATAAAATTTTCTGCGGCTCTCTTTCTTTTTTGGAGGCTGATCACAGATTGCGGTCTTTTATTCACAAATTAATGAAATTTTAATCGGAATATAAATTCTGAAAATTTGTAACTTTTTCCCAATTTCCTGCGAGCAAACAATATTCGTAAAATTTTATCATGAAATAAAAATTTTGTTTTGCCACATACCTCATTTTCACGAGCAAACATACTGATAACCTTCTTTTTTCCTCGCGAATCACAATCCCTTATTATCATCGTAAATTTCTTGTATGATTATCATCATAACTTTATTCTCTTTTTCCTTAATCCTCTGCCATTAAATTTTCACTTCTTTTCACAACCTTTGCTCTTTTTCTCCAATTTTCCTTCTCAGCAGTTTTTCCTTCGCAAACTTCTACTTATGTATCGTAACATTTCTTTCCCTCAGCCCAATCACCCTTGATAATTCCAATACCCTTCATATGAGGGAATTTTATGCACTGATGTAGAGTGGAAGCTACGCCTAGAATTCCGTGAAGCCATGGCCTTCCTATCAAAGCATTATATGGTGATTCAACATCAACAACACAAAACAGAATTTCAGTTCGCATTCCACTTAATGGAATCCGTATGCTCACTTCTCCTTTGGGCTTGTTGGCAGTTCCATTAAAACCATAAATTCTATAAGTAGAAGGTATTAAATCTGCATCTTTTCCCCACATAGTTTTGTAAGCAGAATAGAAGAGGATATTGACAGAACTTCCCGTATCAATCAAAATCCTATTAAGACCAATTGACTCTTCCTCCATATCATCTTCGTTCTCCTCCATATTCATGCAGATTGCCAGTCTTACCACCAATGGATTATCATGTACTTCACAACCTTCTAGAATTTCAGTGGCTTCAAAAGAAATTTCACGTTTCTACCAATCTTCAAGTCGTGAAATCTTTGCGATGTTCATTACTTCCTTTCCTTCACCATCCCTCGCATATACCCTACTTAACACATTATCATGAAAATCCTCTATGGTTTTATATGAATGAACAATGGAATTACAGAAAACATTCCTTGCTTTTGACCCCACTTCTATATGTAGGATTTCTTCTCCCTTTTCTTTTGTCATGTTCTCCCTGCGAGTTATGGCTGGAGCCTGTGGTAATTGTTGCGACTATGTCTGCTTAAGTAAAAATTGATTTAGTTTTCCTTGATCAATCATTCGCAAAATTATCCTCTTGATATTATGGCAATTATTTGTAGAATGTCCATGAAAATGATGATATGAACAAAATTCATGACTTCTTGGACCCATTGGTGGTTCCTTTCCCATATTCCATGGAGTTGGTACATTCTCTACCAGGATAATTGCTTGCCATATCTTTTCTATACTTGTATTCAAAGGTGGCAATTTTATATCTTCCCTTACCATTCTTTGACCTCCTTGACCGTTGTTATAATTTTGTCTCTGGTTTCCTTGTCCAAAATAATTTTGCCTTTGTCCACCATAATTTTCTTGTTGTTGATCTAATCTTGGAATTTGGTTATTTCCTATCCGATTATAGAAATTCTTCTCTCTATCATATTCTTCTTGATCTCTACTGCCCATTGCTACCATCTTTGGCTGGCTATCATTGATTTTCTTCTCTTTTGAAATTTGCGAAGAAGTTTGTGAGGATGTTTGCGAAGTTCCTGCTACTACATTGATTATTTTGGGAAGTAAATTTGCTCCTCCCTCTTGATTGTTAGTGTTTGTTACTGGATATGACTCCATATTGTTTTGCTTTTCTTCTAGTGTAATGTATTCTTCTTGTAATTCTCATAATTCTGTCATCATTATGGAATTCTTTCTTCTGAAGATTTGAACATATAATTGTTCAGTTGTGAACATCGCATTTATGAAGGACAGAATCAAGTATCTCTCATCTACACGCCCTTCCATATCATTGCACATAGTCTTCCATCGTCTTACCAAATGCTTCAAACTTTCACCCACTCTTTGTTTTAAACCAAATACATCTTCAATACCAAGCCTTGAAGAGTGATTTGTGATATATGCTCCAAGAAAAACTGCTTGAAAATGATTAAATGACGTAATAGTGTTCTTAGGGAGTCCTTCAAACCACTTTAGAGCTTCCCCTGTTAAACTTGATGCGAAGTACTTGCATAACACAGCATCATGATTCTCCCATTGTAACATGCATCTTATGTATGCTTTAATGTGCTGAATAGCACATGAAGTCCCATCAAAAATACTGGTAAGTGTGGGCAAGTTACATTTTGGTGGAATTCCTCCCATCTGTACTTCTCTAGCAAATGGAGTCCTCGCAGCTTCTTCTATTGCTTCATCTAATTGCCTCATATCTCCTCCTCTTCTATTGTTTATCATCCCTCTCATTTCTGCTAATTCTCGAAAGATTCGTGCATTTGCCTCAGAATTCTCATCCATTGGTCTTTTTTAATGCAACTTCTCTTCTTCTACGTTCTTGCACTTCCTCCCCTGCGATCCTTCGCATTCTATCATATTCTTCATTAATGTTTTCTTTCGCATAATTCTGCAAATATCTTCTTTCTAAATTATCATAATTGTTCAGTTGTAAAGCATCTTGGAATTCTTGTTCTTCCCTTTCTATTCTTCTCATTCTTCTCATGCGAATATCAGGAATTTCTTCTTCTTCATTTCTCCTTCTTCGTGACTTATTTCTTCTTGATTTACTTGTACTCTGATTCGAGAATTTGGTTCATTCCTTTCCACTTCTGTTTGTTGATTTACAATTCTTCTCTTAATTCTTTCATATTCAACATTTTGTTTGTTACGAATTTCTTCATGTCTTCTTACTCCATTCTCGTGACTATTTTGATGTATTGCTTGTTGTCTCTCAGTTTCTTCCATAAGTTGTTGTTCTTCCTCTCGATTCTGATTGTTTTCTTTATGATTTGGTCTTGTTCGTAAATTCTCCATATTTTGTTCGCGGTTTGGTATTAAAATGAAACAATTTTCTTGATTTCTATCACCTTGATTCTGCGTTTGTTCTTGCATATCATTTTCATTATTGATTATCGGTGAATTTTGTCCTTCTCTTTCTATTCTAACATTTGATCTTGCAACACTTTGAGATTTCCTCCTTTGTAACATCTCATTTTCCATTCTCAATTCTTGATTTTGTCTTGTCAATTTGGCACGTTCTTCAGCTTCGATCATTCGTTCTTTTTGGATTCCTTGTCTCAATGTTTCTAGCATCTCCATTTCTCTTTCAGGAATTGTTCCTCCCATCAACCTTCTATTTTCTCTGATTTGTGGTTCTCTATCTTCTTCTTCTGGTGTATTAGTTCTCCAAGTGTGTATACTTACTTGATCATGATCTTCTACTTGTTGAGCTTGATTTCTTCGATTGCTCCTTCTTCTACTAGGTTCTCCTGTTATATTTGCTTCTCCTCCTGCTAATCTTACACTTCTCCTTACTTCAGTTAATGGTTCTGATGTGTTTCTTCTTCTTGTCATTTTTCTGGTACATGAATTCTTTTAATCCCTGTTTCTAGCGCCAATTATGTAGTTTCAGAATAACCTACAACTACACCCTCAATAGAATTAGTAAAAACTCAAGAAGTTCTTGATGATGAATAACAATTTTCTTATTAATGTTCTCAATTGATCACAAAGAAGTATCTAAATGGAATTAGAATAGTTACAACTTTCTCTATTCTCTTTCCTCAAATATTTTCTAACACTCACTAAAAGAACCTCCCGAATTTTACATTTGAACTCCTATTTATAGTAAAATTTATACAAATATGTTCATGAGTTACGAAGTATCGCAACTCATGCTCGCAAAATTACTCCATCTTCGCAAAACTTCATATTTCTCCGCGTTTCTTCTATCATCGTAACATTTTATAATTCTTTTCTCCTTTATTTATTACGATACTCGTGACCTATTATCTTGCGATATTCAGTACTTACAACTTTAGTAATATTTGAACTTGTGATGTTCAATTCTGATATATTTCGTCTCTAGTTCATCCGAAAGAGAAACTCAGGTCTAACTCTAGTAATCTTTGAACCGGTGATGTTCAATTCTGTTATATTTCGTCACCAGTTCATCCGAAAGAGAAACTTAAGTCTAACTATAGTAATCTTTGAACCTGTGATGTTCAATTATCAGTGGGTATTGAGAATTGACGGATGCTTCAGTATAAGTTTATTCTTATAAACCCCTAAAAAAACTAAAAATGAACACATTTGACGGGTAACCCGCGGGTTAGGACGGGTCCTAAAATCATCAACCCTAACCCGACCTGTTTAGAACACGGGTTCCGACGGTCCGGGTTTACACGGTCCGGGTTAGGGTTGACCCGCGGGTTTTGGCCCTAACTGCCAGGTCTAATCCATAATATATATTGCACTTATTTCCAATAAGGCTAATATGGTCATTTTCACAGTTGTAAGAATTACTTTACTTATATCCGATAATGGTAGTATGGTCATTTTCCAATAAGGGTAAAATGACGATACTACCCTTATCGGAAATAAGAAAAGTAAATGTTACCGAAAGTTAAAATGACCATATTACCCTTATTGGAAAAAAGTGCAATAAATATCATGGAGACTGTGAAAATGACCATACCACCCTTATCGGAAATAAGTAAAGTGAATGTTAGAGACTATGAAAATAACCATATTACCCTTGTTAGAAATAAGTGCAATAAATATTATGGAGATTGTGAAAATGACCCTACTACCCTTATCGGAAATAACTAAAGTAAATGTTACAGACTGTGAAAATGACCATATTACCCTTGTTGGAAATAAGTGCAATAAATATTATGGAGACTGTGAAAATGATCCTACTACCCTTATCGGAAATAAGTAAAGTAAATATTACAGACTGTGAAAATGACCATATTACCCTTATGGAGGATGAGAGGAATAAATATTATGGAGACTGTGAAAATGATCAGACTACCCTTATCGAAAATATGGTCATTTTATGGAGACTATGAAATAAGTGCCATAAATATTATAGAGACTGTGAAAATGACCAGACTACCCTTATATTGAAAATAAGTAAAGTAAATATTACCAATTATGGAAATGACCATATTACCCTTGTTGGAAATAAGTGGAAGAAATATTATGGAAACTATGAAATGACCAGACTACCCTTATTGAAAATAAGAAAAGTAGCAGGAAATCCCACACTACACCCCTCACAAGAATTCATAATAATCAACACATCTTTAAAAGATTAAGAACAACACTTTTATTAATTGATTTCACAGAAATATTACAAGAAAAATGGTAGAAAACAAGAATACAATCGCTCTTTAAACTTTCTCTCTCCTAATGACTTGCTCAACACTCGAAAAAGATCTCTCTCTTCCTTACGCTTATTCAACTCTTTATATAGGGATTTACATAGTGGATGACAGCTAAGCTGTCCTTTAATTTAGGATCTGACTTGCGATTTTCTCGCAAGAGTTCTATTGTCAATCTTCGCAAGCACTACAAACATCGGAGAGTCATCACACTTTTCTCATTTTTCTGCAATCATCATCTGTATGTCATTCTTCAAATCGTTCTGCGACGCTCGCAAAGTGTTGTTGATCAAGCTTCGCAAATGTATCCTTCTTGCGATATTCTGATCCCACATCTTGCCTCTTCTCATGTCTTCTCTGCGAAGAAGGGAATGTCATGAGAAACTGTTTTTCAAAATGTCGCAGATGTTCATCTTTTCTTTCAACTTCTTTTTATATCGACAAGGCTCCGTGAATTAAGCATAACCGTCAAAATATTCCTTTAATTACCGGCACGTTTTATCATTAACCGGTCATCTTCCTTCACCTATTTAAAGAGGGATTCGGAAGAAGGAGAATTTTCTTCTTTTGTTTCGTTTTTATCTTCTTCATCATCTGAAAATTTCCTCATTTATCAAATTCATCTTCCTGCTACTGTTCTCTCCTATTTCCATGGAGTCACCAAGGTTAGTTCTTATTATTTTTCTTCTTTTGATTTTGCTGAAACTGATTTTGTTTTGCTGAGATCATCTTATCATCTTGTTTTTTTTTGTGTAATTCCCATACTGTTTCTGTTTCAGCAAGAACACCTCCAATACTAAATTTACACTTCAAAACCCTAATGCTCCCAGAAGTTCGCAACTCAAAGTTCCTACGAGAAAGAGAAAGTCTGCGAATGACAAGGTAGTAAGAAACACCATTATTTTTTAATAACAATATTGTTGCCTCTGTTTATTATTTAAGTTGTGATTCGCAGGGTGATGGAGATGCCACTAAACCTCTAATAAGATCTCGCCAACCCAAAACTGTTGAAACTTCTGTTTCCTTTCCCAAACTCAGTCTTTCAACTTATTCTCCAACACTTTCACAAGATGAACCTCTACTTCTTGTCTGCGAAACCATCGCAGCAGATGCTAATATTTCAACCAATCTTGTTATGGATGAAATTCCCTCTGCCGAGTTTGTTGCGAATGACACTTTTTCTTCTCCTGCGACCAATACTTCTCAAATTAATTCTATTATAACCTCAGCCATTGATCTTCCTCAGACTTCTCCCTCAAATGAAATCTCTTTAACAAATAATGATGATCATCAGCTTTCTATTATTACTGCTACTCCATCTGAGTCTCTCCCTTTTTCTAATGAAACTGCGGACGGAATGGATATTGCCTTCAAAGCCTTATCTGATATCTTGGATGATGTCAAGAAATCATCTGTGGACCCTGTCAAGTCTGGTGTCTGCGAAATTTTGGGTAAATATTTTGGTTTTGATAGGATAATTTCGCAAACATCCTTGGAGAAATAAATTGAAATTTTGAAGAAAAGTCTTCAAACCAAGACCCTTGAATGTGACACTCTTCGTCTTGAAAATCAAAATTTTCAAAATGTTTCTTTAGACTGCGAGCTTCTTCGCAGGAAGAATGATGAACTAAAAGGTATAAATTTCTTATCTTCAACTTTTGCCTTTTCACAAATTTGTTCTTTCCATGTTGTTTATTCTTAAAATATTTTTTTGCTTGTTAAGCTTTAAACCTGAAACGTATAATGGAAAGATTTCAGTTTGAATCTGCCGCTGAAGAAATTCGCGTTGATAGAGATATTTGGATGGATTAGTATAACCAATTAGATAATCTTCATACATATTTAGTTGATCAAATAGATAATCTTACCAAAGAGAACACTCAACTAGTTCAAGAGCAAAACTCATTAAGTAGCGAAATATCTCGCCTCTCTTATTTTTTGACTAAAACTAACTTAGAGATGGAAACTTTATCAGATAAAAATAAAACTCTATCTCAAGAAAAGCGAGCTCTATCAAATACGGTGGCGATCTCTTCGCATAAACTAACTGTTCTCCAAAAAGTGTGTGATAGTCAAGAACAATCTCTTCGCTCGCTGAAAAATGAACTTAAAGAAGTAACTGAATCATATATTTCTGAGAAAAATTCACTCACGCAAGGTAGGATAATTTTAAGTGTAAAATAAAATGAACTCCAAGAACAGTACTCCAAATTAGAAGAATCTTATTCTTCTCTAGCAAAGGAAAACACTTTTCTCATCTCCAAAGAATAGAACTTAAAATCTCTACTGAAAGGTTTAGTTGGAGATAAATTTGATGACGCAATGAATCATTGGGAAAATAATTGCTTGGCACTAATTCAAAATCTAATTTCGCAAAAGGAAGGTAGTCCTTTTGACTGCCTCAGACATCTTTCTTTTGTTAAATTTTTTTGCAATATTTCCCTTGCGAGGTGTTCGCCTGAATAATTTGTGTTCTTATTTTTCGCAGAATCTGAAAGAAAGCTTCATTCTTCCGTTTCTTCTTTGGATTCTAAACTTGCAAAGCTTCACAAATAAAATGGATTACTTGTTGCTCAGCTTGCACGTTCTCGCGATCAGGAAGAAAGAAAATATGATTATCTTGAATATTTCAAAAACATGGAGATTAGAAACCGTGACAGAGCTTTCCTTCTCCAAGCTCATCTTAGTGCTGAAGTTCTTGTGAATGAGATTTTGCTGTCCAAATCTCTTTCTCCAGTATCACTCAAACCTTTGGAAGTAGATGAAGATGAAACTCCTCGGGATGCCGATAGTGACCTTGATTATGGAAGTGGTGAAGATAATGTTTCCCAAGAAGATTTAGAAGAAGAAGAAGAAATCCCTAATAAAGAAAGATATGCTGGTGATGAAACAACTACTAATGATAAACCAAATGAGGAAGAAACCAGAGTCGACCAGAATGAGGAGAACATTGGCAAAGATGATAACGTTGGTGGAGATGATAAGGCTGGCGAAGAAGATATTGAAGCTTGAGTTATAGTTTTATTTTCTTGAATTACTCTTTCTTTTCTTACGAACAATGTACTTTGGACCACTTTCGAATTCAGTTATACTTTTGGTATTTTAGGTACTTGCGAGAAAAATAATGTCATCTTGTTTATTAATTCTCATATTTTCCTCTCATTATCTTTCTAGCGATGAATGATCTGCATAACGAATAGTTAGTATTTATAAATATTTTGTGGTCTTATTTTGCCTTCCTAGTTAAAGGTCTTATTTTGCTATCTTTTCTCTTTGCGAAAAAATCGCAGGAGGTTTCTACATTTTCATGTAGAAACCTATTGACCTTGCCTTAACTTTTTGTTCTTTGTATTTGTAGTTGCAGGAAATCCTACACTACACCCTTGATAAAAATTTACTGTAATTAAGACATATTTGAAGATCAAAAACAACACTTTATTATTTGATTCTCATAAATGTTTATAAGAAATGGGAGGAATCAAGAATACAACCACTCTCTTGAATTTTCTCTCTCCTCAAGACTTTCTCAACACTTAAAAAATACATCATCCTCTCTCTGAACCTACTGGTTCTCTTTATATAGGGTAGTTACATAGTGGATGACAGCTAAGCTGTCCTTTAATTTCGGATCTAACTTGCGATATGATCGCAGTAGTTACAATGTAAATTCTCGCAAGCGTTGTAACCACCGCAGGACAATCATGCTCTTCTTGTGTTTCTTCATTCGTTAGCTATTACGTCATTCTTTAAATTATTCTGCAACATTCGCAGTGTGTTGTTGGAAAGCTCGCAGAACTGTCGCTGTAAATATCGCAGGAATATTGTTGTGGCAATATTCTGGTCCTACATCTTGCCTCTTCTCATGTCTTTTCTGCGAAGGAGGAAAAATCATGAGAAATAAAATGCCGCAGTTATTCATCGTTTCATCTTCTAGGGTCATCTACTTCCGTAAATTAAGTGTCACCGCCTACACGTGTCGAATATTCCTCTTTTTACCGGTTAACCTTTTATTACCCGGTTACCATCCTTTTGTCTATAAAAGAGAGAATCTATCAAATAAGTATTTTTATTCCTTTACTTCTTCGTCTTCTTCACTTCTTCATTCTCTGCAAAAATTTTCTACCTGCAACTTTCTTCTTCAACTTCTGCAAATTCACCTGCCGCTACTTCAATGGAATCTTCAAGGTATGTGTCCTTTTGTCATTATTAAACTCGATCCTCCTTGTCTAAATTATATTTATTCACTTTATTTGATCTTTTTTGCTTGATTCTATATAACTCCCATACTATGTTTTCTTTTCAGTGGAACTACATCCAACACCCAGTTTGTCGATCAAAACCCTAATCTTCTCAAAGATTCACAACAAAAACTCGTTGATAAGAAAAGGAAGTCTGGGAGTCATAAGGTTGGAAGAAACATTTGTTTTTTTAATAAAAATATTGTTGCCTCTGTTTTTTATCTATATTATTACTCGCAGGGTGATGAAAATGTTGTTAAACCTCACAAGAAACATCGCAAAGTCAAGGCTCTTGAGGTTGATATTAATATCCCCAAATTGTCATCTTCAAAACTTGTTTCCACTACTTCGCAGATGGAACCTCCATCCTTTATTTGTGAGAATATCATTGTCAATATCCCCAATGCCATTAATCTTTCAATGGATGAGACTCCCAAAATTGTTATAAACAAATCTTCCTCCTCTCCTATTTCACTTCCAACTGTTACTTTTCCGGATACTCCACATTTTGGTGATGCAAGCATCGCAAATCACCCAAATATCCAACTCTCCATCATTACCACTTCACCCTCTGTACCTCTTCCCTCATAAAGAAACATCAATAGGAGTTGATGCAGCTTTTAAAGTTTTGTCTGACATTTTAGATGATGCCAAGAAATTTTCTCCTGACCCTTTCAAATATGATGTCTGCGAGACTTTAATCAAATATTTTGGTTCTGGTCAAACTGCTTCGCGAACGTCTTTAGAAAATAAAGTTGAAAATCTAAAAAGAAGTCTCCAAGCCAAAACTTCAGAATGTGATACTCTCGATCACAAGCTTCACAACTCTTTACTAGATTGCGAAAATCTTCGCGATAAAAACAGGAAGCTAAAAGGTATAGTTCTTCTACCTCTGCCTCTAAATTTTCTTGTTCTAGTAGATTTTCATCTTTTCTGTACTCAATTTCTTTTTAAATATTTGGTTTGCCTACTTAGCTTTAAATCAGAAACGAGTAATGAAGATATTTTAATTTGAGTTTGTCGCTGAAGAAGCTCGTGTTGAGAGAGATTCTTGGATAGATCAATATAATAGATTAGATAATATTTACACATACTCTATCGATCAAATAGATAATCTTACCAATGAGAATGATCAATTAGCGCAAAGTCAAAGTCTATTAAGTAGCGAAGTTACTCGCCTCTCATACTTGTTAACCCAAGATAACTTGGCGATGGAATCTTTATCAGATGAAAATAAGACTTTGTCTAAAGAGAAATGTAGATTCTTAAACAAAATGGCGATCTCCTCGCAGCAAATAAATATTCTCCCGAAAGTGTGTAACGACCAAGAACAATCTCTTCTTTCATTAAAAGATGAACTCAAGGAAGTTACTGAATCTTCTGCCGTTGAGAAAGATAAACTTATCAAGGGAAGGTTAACTCTAAGTTTAAAGGCCAGTAAACTCCAAGATCAGTATTCTCAATTAGAAGAATATTACTCCTTATTATCAAAAGAAAATACTTATCTCCTCTCCAAAGAAGAAATGATAAAATCTCGCCTGAAGGGTATTGTTGGGGATAATTTTGATGATGCCATGAATCAATGGGAGAATTGTTTATTAATATTAATTCAAAATTTAACTTCTCAAAAAGAAGGTAGTCATTTTGACTGCCTTAACTGTTAACTTTTCTATATAATTTTTCTGCTATATCTCTTGCGAGATTTTCATATGAATGTTTTCTTGTCAATTTATGTTTCTCGCAGAATCTAAAAAAAGCCTTCATTCTACCATTTCTGATCTGACTGAAAAATTGGCTAAATTTTACAAAGAAAACGGAACGCTCACTTCCAATCTTGTTCAATCTCGCGATCGTGCAGAAAGGAGATATGACTACCTTGAATACTTCAAAAATATGGAGATTAGAAATCGCGATAAAGGCTTTCTTCGCAAGATTCATCTTAGTGTTGAAGTTCTTGTGAATGATATTTTGATATCCCAGTCTCTCCCTCCTGTATTTGTTGATCCTCTAGAAGTATATGATGATGAAACTCCTCTCCCCATGGATGATGATCTAATCTATGTAAGTGGTGAAGAAAATGTCTCTCAAGAAGATCCAACAAAAGAAGAAAGAAGTCCTTCTAAAGAAGTAGATACTGGTGGTGCAGATGAAGAAGAAAGTCAAGCTGATCGCAACGCAAAAAATATTGACAAGGAGAATGAAGCTGACGAGACTAATGGCGAGGCCAATATTGAAACTTGAGATTTGTATTTGTTTTCCTTTTCCTCCTCTTTCTTGCGAGCAATGTATCTTTATGCAACTTTGGAATTCAACTTTATTTATGTTATTTTGAATATTCTCAAGAAAGATAATGATATTTTATTTATCAACTCCCATACTTGCCCCTCATTATCTTTCTTGTGATGAACAAGTATTTCCCGCATTTTCTCCTTGCATGAATAATTCTGCTGTGTGATTTTGAATAATTTTTCTGAGAAATTCTGAAGGATACTTGTTTCTCATCATCTCTTCTGTGGTGAACAAATCTTTCCTGCATTCTTAAAAGAAAATAGTTAATGTTTGGGATTATTCTGTTGGTCTTATTTTGCCTTCCTAGTTAAAGGTCTTATTCTGCCAATTTTTTGTGCTTGCGACAAAATTGCAGGACGTTTCTACATTTACATGTAAAAACCCATTGATCTTGCCTTATCTGTATTTTATAAATTTCTCTGCGACAATATGACAAGTCTAAGTTCTCTTGCGAGAACAAAGCCTTATGACATAGCCGTCTTGCGATGAAATCGCATGACGTCTTTACACTTTCATGTAAAACCCTATTGATCTCATCTTAACTTTTTCTCATGGCTTGTTGCCTCTTTATAATATTTGTCACGCGACAATATGGCAGGACTAAATGTTCTTGCGATCATAAAGCACCATGACATTGCCGTCTTTAGACACTTATCATCTCCCTAATGGAGGGTGCCGTCCTTATCTTCCCCCTGGTTGCCCCTTTAAGGAGGGCACATTGGCCATACAAGACTAGATCCTCCCATCCGGTCTTAACAACAACCAACTATTTTCGCAGCCTCTTGTCCTTTATGCCTATATGGCTTATAGTTACAAGACTGCACCCTAAGTGGGGTTTTTTTCAGGTCGAGTGCATCATAGCCAAGACTTGCCAAGAATGGCCAGGGTAGTTTCGTACGCCCCGGGAACTCTTGGCTCAACCATGTACCTCAGTGCCTTAGTCATACTCTGCACTCCTTAAAAGAGATCCTCGGTTGTCTAACCAAGGTATAACCTTATATAGTTGGAAATCCAAGGTACCTCTCCTGCATAGGTTTTCTTTAACCCCATCATCTCCATGACTCAGGTTCCAGCAGCGGTATAACCTTATCCCTGAGTCATGCAAATATATATCCCCTTATATGACGCACTTTAGGTCTTACATTTGCCTCTTACGAAATTGTATCCGCGAACTAGGGTGTACGCCATAAAGGTTTATCCCATTCTATGAATCTCTGCGAAATTTTTATTCGCGTTGTTTGCGATTTTTTCGTATTTCTTACTTGCTCTGTCATTGGAAGAATCTCGCAGTTGTAAAAGAGAAAGAAAAATTTATTATCCATTCCACCATATAACATACCAGCATCTCTAATCTCGCAGAATTTGTCATTGATAATATATTTTTAGATATAATCTATTCCATGGTCTATCAAGTTTTTGACCAACATCCCTACCTTCTGGATCCATCAATTTGTATGCCCCAGTTCCAACTATCTCTTTAATGATGTATGGTCCATCCCATTTTCTCGCCATCTTTCCACCATTTTCTCGCTGATACCCCGGTGTTTCTCGCAACACTAAATCACCCGGTAGGAACTTACGTATTTTAACACGTTTGTTATACTCGCGACCTAATCTCCGGTGATAATTTTTCATATGTTGTAAGGATTTTTCTCTCTTCTCTTCTAAATCATCAAGTTTATTTAGAATCATACCAGCACTAAGATTCTTTTCCCAAACTTCTCTTTTTGTTGTAGGAATGGAAATTTCTGTTGGTAATAGAGCTTCAACCCCGTATGTCAAACAAAAAGGTGACATTCCAGTAGCTTCTCGTCTAGTTGTATTATGTGCCCATATTGCATTATGTACTTGTTCACACGATGCCCTGTGGTGTCCTTCTAATTTTTTCTTCAGTATATCTGCAATTATCTTATTTGTTGCCTCTGCCTGTCCGTTGGCCTGTGGATATAGTGGTGTTGATTTTCCACATTTAATCTTAAATGCATTGAGTAACAATTCGATATTATGTCCTTCAAATTGTTTTCCATTATCAGATACCAACTGTGCAGGAATCCCAAATCTGCAGATTATATTTTCAAATATGAATGTAAAAATGTCCTTGTCGCGGATGTGTTGTACTGCTTTTACTTCTCCCCATTTTGTGAAATAATCTGTAGCGACAATTAAATATCTTCTTTGTCCAGAACCCGGTACAAATGGTCCTATAATATCCAACCCCCATTTTCCAAAAGGCCACACACTGGTTGAGGATGATAATGGTGCCCCTGGTACATGTATTTTCTTTCCATATCGCTGACAATCTTCGCATCGTCTTGAAAGTTGCTTCTCGTCCTCATGCATGTATGGACATAATAACCTTGTATTTTTGTTCTGTATGCCAAAGATCTTCCCCCACTATGATTACCAGCATCTCCACTATGCAACATCTTTAACACCTTTTGTCCTTCTTCCCTTGTCAAGCATCTTAGCGATAGTTCATTAAAAGATTTGCGGTATAATACTCCATCTCTTAATTCATAATTTGTTGCTCGGATTTTTAACTTATGTGTTTCTAATCTATTTCTTGGTGTCTCCCCTCTTTCCAAATATGCATGAAGTTCTGCTCGCCAGTCTGCAATATTGCCTTTTGGTTCTTCTTCACCATATTTTATCATCATCACATCTGATTCATCTTCTTCTTCCTTATTGACTGAGGGTGATACAAGTTTTTGAAATTTTATGCATCTCGCAACTGGATTCATCATCATGCTATATATGAAAGCAAAAGCATATGCGAGTCTGTTATCTTTTCTTGATATATATCTCCATTTTATTTTTGGAATTCTCGCAGATAATTCTTCAACAAGGCTCTTGTATTTTTTTAAAGATGGTTCATTTGTTGTGTATTCTCCTTTTATCTGGCGAATAACCAATTGCGAGTCACTAGTAATTATAGCATTTTCCAACTTCATTTCTATTGCGAAT
Organism: Papaver bracteatum; assembly: GCA_023529315.1. Classification (NCBI taxonomy): domain Eukaryota; kingdom Viridiplantae; phylum Streptophyta; class Magnoliopsida; order Ranunculales; family Papaveraceae; genus Papaver; species Papaver bracteatum. The sequence continues at coordinate 552,102 of JAJJWX010002209.1, read as the reverse complement.
TTCAATGCAAGCACTACAGCTTCATACTCCGTCTCATTATTAGTGGATGGGAACTCCAGACAAAATGAAAAAGCCATTTTTTCTCCTTCTGGTGAAATAAAGACAACTCCAATTCCATTACCTTCCCCATTTGATGATCCATCCACCAATATTTCCCACATGTTGGGTTCCTTTAATAGATCTTTTGGATCTCCATGTTCTTCTTCTATGTCCATCATTTCTTCTACAGCTTCATCATCTTCTAGAGGAAATTCTGCTAAAAAATCCGCTACAACTTGTGATTTTGGCGAGGATAGGATTTCGTATTTGATTTCAAAATTCCCTACTTGTGCGTTCCATATCTCAACCCTGCCTGATCTTTTTGAATTCTTCATTACTGACTCAATTGGTACCTTTGTTAAGACTTTTATTTTATGTGCTTGAAAATAGATGCGAAGTTTAAAAGTTGCATAGACCAATGCCAAAATTAACTTCTCAATCTTTGAGTGATTTTTCTCTGCAGTATTAAATATTTTGCTGAAGTAATAAATTGGTTTTTCTATTCTTGCATCCACTCGCAGTAATACTGCACTTAACGCGTGCGATGTTGTCGCAAAGTAGATCAATAATTCTTCTCCGGGCTCTGGTTTTTGTAAGATAAATATATTCATTAAATATTCTTTAATCTCTTGAAAAGCCTTCTCACATTCATCTGTCCACTTGAACTTTGTACCCTTTCTGAGTATGTTGAAGAAATGCTTGCATTTATCTGAAGATCGCGAGATGAATCTTCCTAGCGAGGCTAAGAGTCCATTCAAATTTTGCACATATTTTACTGTTGTGGGCGTTGGCATATCGCGAATTTCTTGTACTTTATCTGTGTCAACTTGTATTCCTTCCTTTGACACAATGTACCCCAAAAAATTTCTTGAAGCTACTACAAAAGTACATTTTTCGGGATTCACCTTAATGTTAAAATGTCGCATTTGATCGAAAATCTCCTTTAAGTCCTGCACATGGTTTTTTGCTTCTTTACTTTTGACTATCATGTCATTTACATATACTTCTAGCGTTTATGGATCCATTTTGCAATCACTTTTTCCACCATTCTTTGATAAGTTGCACCAGCATTTCGTAAACCAAAAGGCATCTTTGTATAACAGTACAATCCTCTTGGAGCAAAGAATGCGGTGTGCTCTTGATCTTCTTCAGCGAGAGGGATCAGATTATATCCTTTATACCCATCTAATGAAGATATTCTATCATTTCCCGCTGCTGATTCAACCATTTGAGGAATATCCGGTAATGGAAAGCTATGTTTTGGACAAGCTTTGTTTAAGTCAATAAAATCTATACAAATTCGCATCCCTTTATTCTTCTTTGGAACCACCGCAATATTTGCAATCCATTTTGGGTACTTTGCTTGCCTTATAATTCCCGCATCGAGCATCTTCTGTAATTCTTCCTCTATTTGGGAATGGTATGTTGTTGCGATTTCTTATCCTTTGTTTAAATGGTCTTACCTCCTTGTTAATTTCTAGCTTATGACATGCAACTGATGGGTCTATTCCAGGCATCTCATCCATATTCCATGCGAAGATGTCTTTATATTCTCGCAAGAGGTTTATGGTTCGCTCTTCTTCATCTGCATCCATCTTCGTTCCAATTTTCAGTATCTTAGGTTCTTCTTTACTCCCAATATTTACTTCTTTTGTTGGATCTGCTGCGTTGTAGCTGGCTTCAGGTTCTCCCATTGGTGTTGAGGTTTTCATAATTTTTGCGAGATTTTGCTGGGTATTCCTTTTCCTTCTTTTGCTCTTATCATGTAAACTTTAAATTCTTCTTCTTTCTTTGCTTCTTTTGCCATTTTTCTGCGAGCTTTTTGCAGCTTTGGATGCTCTTCATAATTTCTCACTTCAGTTTGATAACACAACTTCACAAAATCTGTGTCTTGTCTAATTTCTCCAATTCCACTGGGCATAGGAAATTTGATGCATTGATGCAATGTTGATGCTACAGCCTTGATTGCATGTATCCATGGTCTTCCCAATATCATGTTATACGGAGATTCCACGTCTACTACACATAATGTTACTTGCGTTTCAATTTCTCCTAGCGGAATTCGTACCACTATTTCGCCTTTAGGTTTTGTTAAAGATTTTCCATAGCCATGAAATATGATATGTTGAACAAGACATTTCTTCATCTCTGTATCCCATTTTCTTAAAGGCATGCTAAAGTATTATGTCTACAGAAATTCCTGCATCCACCAAAGTTCTATTTACAGCCCACTCTTCTGCAGATCTTGTTGATTTTTCCTTCTTTATTTGTATAACGGATACCGTAATTACCAAAGGAGATGTATGATTCAAATTTTCTGCTAGAACCTCTGCTGCTGTAAATGTGATTTTCTGTTTCTCCCATTCCTTTAATGATGATACTTTCTCCACCGTCATAATTTTCTTTCCTTCAAAATCTCGTTTATGTATCTTCCCTTTAATGTTTTCATGGAACCTGTCGATCATCGTTCTTGTTACCATGCCACACTCTAATTCCCTACAATTCTCTTTGGCTCTGATCATTTTTCCCTTCAACTACTTCACTGATTTGTTCAATTATCTTCTTAATCTTGAATAACTCTCATCTTCTACCTTGCTTTTTCTATGATTTTTATTAATTCATTCCCTGTTTCTAGCGCCAAAATATAGTTGCAGGAAATCCTACACTACACCCTTGATAATAATTTACTGTAATTAAGACATATTTGAAGATCAAAAACAACACTTTATTATTGGTTCCACCTATTTGCCACCCACATTTTTCCTATTTTCCACCCTCATTAGAATTTGAAGATTTTTTTTTTTCCTATTTACCACCTATAAAAGTGAAATTAAATTTGACTATAACTATCACCACCGCCTTCTTCTCCATTAGTCTCTTTTCCAATAAAAACCCATTAAAAAAGAGATTAACCCTAGTGAAGGTAGTGATCTGTGGGAGAGATTAGACTACAAGAACGGTTGGGAAGATGGGAAATTATAACTTATCTATAGTGTCTCTTCTAGCCTCCTAAAGAGTTAGGGTTCACGCATCCATGTATGTCTCTGACATGGATCTCAAAACAGGAACATGTAGTGAGTTGTACAGAGATTGATCAGATGATCATTAAATATAATGGTACAGTCATGATTTTGGATGTTAATATATTCATGATTTAATTTGAAAATCCCATAACCTTGTTTTATCCTACTAGTCTCTAGGTATGTGTAAATGGCTACACAACTGATTTTACACCAATCCAATCGAACAAGTTTTGATATATGCTCCTTTAATAATCAATTTTTCACTGGTTAAACTTTGATTTGGAGAAAGGGATCGAAACTATGGTCATAAAAGTGGTGATTTTAATGGTGGTGTTGTATTTAACTTTACTTGTTGGTGGGTGTAAACAGAAAGTCAAGGTGTGTTATTTAGGACATGTAAAAAAAAAAATATGAGTGGCAAATAGGATAAGTGGGGGTGGCATTTAATAAGAGTGGCAAATAGGAAAAATATGGGTGGAAAATAGGTGGAGCCTTATTATTTGATTCTCAGAAATGTTTACAAGAAATGGGAGGAATCAAGAATACAACCGCTCTCTTGAATTTTCTCTCTCTGAACCTACTGGTTCTCTTTATATAGAGTAGTTACTTAGTGGATGACAGCTAAGCTGTCCTTTAATTTCGGATCTAACTTGCGATATTATCGCAGTAATTACAATGTCAATTCTCGCAAGCGTTGTAACCACCGCAGGACAATCATGCTCTTCTTGTGTTTCTTCATTCGTTAGCTATTACGTCATTCTTTAAATTATTCTGCAATATTCGCTGTGTGTTGTTGGAAAGCTCGCAAAACTGTCGCTGTAAATATTGCAGGAATATTGTTGTGGTGATATTCTGGTCCTACAGTATTTTTGCTGCGACAATATGACATGCCTAAATTTTCTTGTGAAATCAAAGCTCCGTGACATTGCCGTCTTGCGATGAAATCGCATGACGTCTTTACACTTGCATGCAATGACCCATTGATCTCATCTTATCTTCTCTTTTGTATTATTGCCTCTTCAGGAATGTTGCACAAATATGACAAGTCTTAATACTCCCGTGAGTAAAAAGTCTCATGACATTTGCGTCTTAAGACACTTATCATCTCCCTAATGGAGGGTGCCGCCCTTATCTTCCCCATGGTTGCCCTTTCAAGGAGACGTGCATCGGTCATACAAGCCTAGCTCCTCCCATCCAGTCTTAACTACAACTAGTTGTGTTCGCAGCCTCTTATCCCTTTTTCCTATATTGCTTATGGTTACGAGACTGCACCCTAAGTGGGGTTTTCTTCGGGCCGAGTGCATCATAGCCAAGACTTACCAAGAATGGCTAGGGTAGTTTCATACGCCCAAGTCACTCTTGGCTCAAACGTGTTGCTCAGCGCCATGTTCATACTCTGCACCCCTTAGGAGAGCTCTTATTACCTTAGTCGCCCAACTCAAGTCATATGCTCAAGTTGAGAATCCAAGGTGTCTCTCCTGGATGGACTTTCATTGACCCCAAATCTCCATGACTCAGGTTCCAGCAGCGGTGTAACCTTATCGCTGAGCCATGCAATAGATACCCCCTTCTATGACGTACTTTAGGTCTTACATTTTCCTCTTGCGAAATTTTATTCGCGAACTAGGGTGTACGCCATAAAGGTTCGTCCAATTCTGGATCTTAAATGATCATTTTTTGCGAAATTTTCACACATTCTTATTTGATCTTGAATAATCTCGCAGTAGTTTTTTCATAATTCTTTTTTGTTAATACTTACTTTGTTGCATCATACATCGTTTCATCAACTAGGCATTCTCAAAGTTCCTCACGGGTAATATCTATTTAAATATAGCCTATTCCATGGTCTATTAAGTCTTTGACCAACATCTTTACCCTATGGATCCATCAATTTGTATGCCCCTGTTCCAATTATCTCTTTTATAATGTAAGGTCCATCCCATTTTCTCGCTAATTTTCCACCACCTTCTCGCTGATAATTTGGCGTCTCGCGAAGAACCAAATCACCTGGATGAAATTCACGTGGTTTGACACGCTTATTATATTCTCGTGCTAATCTCCGTTTATAATTCTCCATATGCTGTAAATCTTTTTCTCCATTCTCTTCTAATTCATCCAATTTTCTTAGGATCATTCCAACACTAAGATTCTTCTCCCAGGACTCTCTTTTCGTCGTGGGTATAGCAACTTCTGTTGGTAACACTGCCTCAACCTCATATGTTAGACAGATAGGTGACATTCCAGTTTCTTCTCGCCTAGTTGTGTTGTAATCCCATACTGCATTATGTACTTGTTCGCACCATGCTCTATTATGTCCCTCCAACTTTTTCTTTAATATATCTGCGATTGTCTTATTTGTTGCCTCCGCTTGCCCATTAGCCTGTGGGTATAAAGGAGTGGATTTTCCGCATTTTATTTTAAATGCATTAAGTAAAAATTTTATATTCTTCCCTTCAAATTGCTTCCCATTATCAGATACCAACTGTGCTGGAATTCCAAATTTGCAGATGATATTTTCAAAAATGAATGTAAATATGTCTTTGTCGCGAATGTGCTGTACTGCTTTTACTTCTGCCCATTTTGTGAAATAATCTGTTGCGACAATTAAGTATCTTTTTTGTCTAGATCCTGGTACAAATGGTCCCATAATATCTAACCCCCATTTTCAAAAAGGCCACACACTGGTTGAGGATGATAAGGGTGCTCCAGGTGCATGTATTCTCTTTCCATGTCTCTAACAATCTTCTCAATGCCTTGATTCTTTTTTTGCATCTTCATGCATATATGGTATATAATAACCTTGTATTTTTGCTCTATAAGCCAAAGATCTTCCTCCGTTTTGGTTGCCAGCATCTCCACTATGCAGCATTTTTAACACTTTATCTCCTTCTTCTCGTGTCAAACATCTAAGTGATGGTCCATTAAATGATTTTCTATACAATATCCCATCTCTTAATTCATAATTTGTTGCACGACTCTTTAATTTGTGTTCCTCTAATCCGTTTCTTGGTATTTCTCCTCTTGATAAATATGCATGAAGTTTTGTTCTCCAATATGCGATATTGTCATTTGGCCCTTCTTCACCACCTTCTACTATCATTACATCTATTTCTTTTTCCTCTTATTTATTGATTGATGGCAATAAAAGTGTCTGTATCTTTATGCATCTCGCAGTTGGATCTGTCATCATACTTGAAATGAAAGCGTAAGCATCTGCGAGCCTATTATCCTTCCTTGATATATGCCTCAATTTTATTTTTGGGATTTTCGCTGACAATTCTTCAACAAGTTTCTTGTATTTCTTAAAGGATGGTTCATTTGTTGTGTATTCTCCTCTTATCTGGCGAATGACTAGCTGCGAATCACTGGTAATTCTAGCATTTTCTAATTTCATTTCTATTGCGAATTTTAGGGCATGTACCACAACTTCATATTCGGTTTCATTATTAGTGGATGCAAACTCCAACCTAAATGAGAAATCCATCTTTGTTCCCTCTGGTGAAATCAAGATAAATCCAACTCCATTACCTTCCCCATTTGAGGATCCATCCACTAATATCTCCCATCTATTTGGTTCTGTTAACAAATCTTTTGGGTCTCCTTGTTCTTCTTCTACATCCATCATCTCCTCAACAACTTCATCATCTTCTAAAGGAAATTCTGCTAAAAAATCTGCAACAACCTGCGACTTTGGTGAAGATAACACTTCATATTTAATTTCGAAATGTCCTACTTGCGCATTCCATCTCTCTACTCTGCCTGATCTTTTTGAGTTCTTCATTACTGATTTAATTGGTACCTTTGTTAACACTTTAACTTTATGTTCCTGAAAATATATGCGGATCTTAAAGGTCGCATACACCAATGCTAGAATTAGTTTTTCAATTTTAGAATAATTTCTTTCTGCGGCATTGAACGTCTTGCTGATGTAGTAAATTGGTTTTTCAACTCCTACATCTACTCGCAATAACACATCACTTTAAGCATGCGAAGTTGTTGCAAGATAGATAGCAGCTCTTCTCCCGGATCTGCCTTTTGTAAAATAGATATATTCGCCAGGTATTCTTTTATTCCTTGAAAAGCTTTCTCACATTCATCCGTCCATCTGAATTTTGTTCCCTTTTTTAGTATGCTGAAGAAATGTTTACATTTATCAGATGATCGCGAAGAACCTTCCCAGCGAAGCTAAGAGTCCATTTATCTTTTGCACATCTTTTACTATTGTTGGTGTTGGCATATCGCAAACTGCTTGCACTTTTTCTGGATCAACTTGTATTCCTTCTTTGGATACAATGTATCCTAAAGAAATTCCTGACGCAACTCCAAAAATGCATTTTTATGGATTTACCTTGATGTTAAAATGCCGCATCTCCTTCTTGTACATGGTTTTTAGCTTCTTTACTTTTTATCAACATGCATCTTCTTTGTTGATCTCCAATTTATGACATGCAACTTATGGATCTATTCCGTGCATTTCTTCCATGTTCCATGCGAAAATATCTTTATATTCTAGCAAGATATTGGCGGTTCTTTCTTCCTCATATGTATCCATCTTAGTTCCAATTTTCAACATTTTAGGTTCTTCTTCAGTTCCAATATTTACTTCTTTTGTTGGTTCTGCTGCAGTGTAACTTGCTTCAGGTTCTCCCATTGGTGTTGGTTCTTTTATAATTTTCGCTGGTTTATCTCCTTCCTGCAAAATTTCGCTGGGTATTCCTTTTCCTTCTTCTGCTCTTATCATGTAGACTTTAAATTCCTCTTATTTCTTTGCTTCTTTCGCCATCTTCTTGCGATCTTTTCGCTTCTTCACTCATCCTTCATAATTTTTTACTTCAATTTGATAACATAGTTTCGCACCTTCAATATCTCCCCTAATTTCGCCAATCCCACTTGGCATAGGAAACTTGATGCACTGATGTAACGTTGATGCTACAACTTTGATTGTGTATATCCATGATCTTCCCAATAGCATGTTATATGGTGACTCCATATCCACCACACATAGCGTTATTTGTGTTTCAATTTCTCCCAACGAAATTCTCACTGTTATTTCTCCTTTTGGTTTAGTTGTGGACTTGCCGAAACCATGAATATGATATGTTGGATGAGACATTTCTTCATCTTTGTATCCCATTCCTTTGTACGCATGATAAAATATTACATCCACTGATCTTCCCGTATCTACCAAAGTTCTATTCACCGCCCATTCTTCCATAGATTTTGCTGATTTCTCATTTTCTTTTCGTATAGATGTTACTGTGATTACCAAAGGAGATGTGTGGTTCAAATTTTCTTCTGGTATCTCTGCCGCTGTGAATGTAATTTTTTGCTTTTCCCAATCCTTCAATGGAGATATTTTTTCTACCGTCATAATCTTCTTTCCTTCAAATCTCGTTTATGTATCCTCCCTCTAATGTTTTCATGGAATTCATTAACCATAGTTTTTGTGATTACATTACACTCCAATATTCTTTTACTCTCATTGATCTCAACCATCTTTTCTCCAACTGATTTGTTATTTTCTTTTATCATTTTCTCGATTTAAACAGTTTTCACAATAATCTCCACAATCTTTAGTCAAATTTTCATGATTTGATAATCTTCATCCCTGTTTCTAGCGCTAATATGTAGTAGAAGGAAATCCCACACTACACCCTCACAAGAATTCATAATAATCAACGCATCTTTAAAAGATTAAGAACAACATTTTTTTTAATTGATTTCACATAAATATTACAAGAAAAATGGAAGAAAACAAGAATACAATCGCTCTTTAAACTTTCTCTCTCCTAATGACTTGCTTAACACTCGAAAAAGATCTCTCTCTCTTCCTTACGCTTATTCAACTCTTTATATAGGGATTTACATAGTGGATGACAGCTAAGCTGTCCTTTAATTTAGTATCTGACTTGCGATATTCTCGCAAGAGTTCTATTGTCAATCTTCGCAAGCACTACAAACATCGGAGAGTCATCACACTTTTCTCATGTTTCTGCAATCGTCATCTGTTATGTCATTCTTCAAATCGTTCTGCGACGCTCGCAAAGTGTTGTTGATCAAGCTTCGCAAATGTTTCCTTCTTGCGATATTCTGATCATATATAAATATTACCAATTGTGTAAATGACCATATTACCCTTGTTGGAAATAAGTGGAATAAATATTATGGAAACTGTGAAAATAACCAGACTACCCTTATTGAAAATAAGCAAAGTAAAAATTATAAATTGTGAAAATGACCATATTACCCTTGTTGGAAATAAGTGGAATACATATTATGGAGACTGTGAAAATGACCAGACTACCCTTATTGAAAATAAGTAAAGTAAATATTACCAATTGTGGAAATGACCATATTACCCTTGTTGGAAATAAGTGGAATAAATATTATGGAGACTGTGAAAATGACTAGACTACCCTTATTGAAAATAAGAAAAGTAAATATTATCAATTGTGAAAATGAGAACATCTATCACGAGTTCATTCTACAATGTGAATTGTGAACTATAATAATGAACTACTATTGTGACTTCATTCTTAATAATGAAGTACTTTTATGAGTTCACTCTACAAAAACAAATTGGTATCATATGAACATGAGGTCTATCTATAGGAGTCTGATGACCCGAGTTCCCACAATTTGAAAATTAACATCCCCGGTTAATCAGAAAGAGAGCACAAGGTCTATCAATGGGAAATTAAACTCCCCTGTTAATCAGCTCCGGGATATTCTAAGACCAAGAAATGAAACTCTCTCCAAAACGATATTTCTATCTTCCGCAGTGCAATAAATATTATGAAGACTGTGAAAATGACCAAACTACCCTTATTGAAAATAAAGGAAGTAAATATTACAGACTGTGAAAATGACCATATTATTCTTATTGGGAATAAGTGCAATAAATATTATGGAAACTGTGAAAATGACCCAACTACCAGAGATAAGGGTAGTAGGGTCATTTTCACAGTCTCCATGATATTTATTGCACTTTTTTCCAATAAGGGTAATATGGTCATTTTCACAGTCTGTAACATTTACTTTACTTTGTTCCGATAAGGATAGTATGGTCATTTTAATTGTCTCCATAATGTTTATGGCACTTATTTCTAATAGGGGATATATGGTCATTTTCACAGTCTCCATAATATGTATTGCACTTATTTCCAGTAAGAGTAATATGGTCATTTTCACAGTCTGTAAGAATTACTTTACTTAGTTCCGATAAGGATAGTATGGTCATTTTCGCAGTCTGTAACATTTACTTTACTTATTTCCGATAAGGGTAGTATGGTCATTTTCATTGTCTGCATAATATTTATGGCACTTATTTCCAATAAGGAAAATATGGTCATTTTCACAGTCTGAAACATTTACTTACGTATTTCTGATAAGGTATTATGGTAATTTTCACAATCTGCATAATATTTATTGCACTTTTTTTTCCAATAAAGGTAATATGGTCATTTTCGCAATCGGCAACATTTACTTTACTTGTTTGTGATAAGGGTAGTATGGTCATTTTCACTGTATCAATTCTGATATATTCGTCTTTAGTTCATCTGGACGAAACTCGGGTCTAATTCTAGTAATATTTGTACCTGTGATTTTTAATTCTGATATATTTCGCTTCAGTTCCTCCGAAAGAGAGACTCGGGTCTAACTATGGTAATCTTTGAACCGTGATGTTCAATTCTGATATATTTCGTCCTTAGTTCATCCGAAAATGAGAAACTCATGTCTAACTTTAGTAATATTTTAACCTGTGATGTTCAATTATGATATATTTCGTCTCTAGTTCATCCGAAAGAGAAACTCATGTCTAACTCTAGTAATCTTTGAACCGGTGATGTTCAATTCGGATATATTTCGTCACTAGTTCATCCGAAAGACAAACTCAGGTCTAACTCTAGTAATCTTTGAACCTGTGATGTTCAATCCTGATATATTTCGTCTTCAGTTCATCCGAACGAGAAACTCAAGTCTAACTCTGGTAATCTTTGAACCTGTGATGTTCAATTCTGATATATTTCTTCCTCAGTTCATCCGAAAACGAGAAACTCAAGTCTAACTCAGGTCATTATTGGCTCGGCTTCTGAACTTGCTTTAGCGGGCTATCTGAACTTCGCAACTAGGAACGTGTCTTCTGAAAGAACTCACAATGGGAGACAGAAGCATATCATTTCTCGTTTTAGCAGAGACCTAAATAAGAACATCTATCACGAGTTCATTCTACAATGTGAACTATTTCTCGTTTTAGCAGAGACCTCAATAAGAACAACTCACAATATGAACAACCATTATGAGTTCATTCGACAATAAGAACATCTATCACGAGTTCATTCTACAATGTGAATTATGAACTATAATAATGAACTACTATTGTGACTTCACTCTTAATAATGAAGTAATTTTATGAGTTCACTCTACAAAAACAAATTGGTATCATATGAACATGAGGTCTATCTAAAGGAGTTTGATGACTCGAGTTCCCACAATCTGAAAATTAACATCCCCGGTTAATCAGAAAGAGAGCACAAGGTCTATCTATGGTAAATTAAACTCCCCGGTTAATCAGCTCCTGGATATTCTAAGACCAAGAAATGAAACTCTCTCCAAAACGACATTTCTATCTTCCGCAGTGCAATAAATATGATGGAGACAGTGAAAATGACCATGCTACCCTTATCGGAAATAATTAAAATAAATGTTACAGACTGTGAAAATGACCATATTATCCTTGTTAGGAGTAAATGCAATTAATATTATGGAGACTGTGAAAATGACCCTACTACCCTTATTGGAAATAAGTAAAGTAAATGTTACAGACTTTGAAAATGACCATATTACCCTTGTTGGTCATTTCACAGTCTCCAAAATGACCATGTCACAGTTTGTAACGTTTACTTTACTTATTTCCGATAAGGGTAGTTTGTCATTTTCACAGTCTCCATAATATTTGTTGCACTTATTTCCAACAAGGGTAATATGGTCATTTTCACAGTCTGTAACATTTATTTTATTTATTTCCGATAAGGGTAGCATGGTCATTTTCACTGTCTCCATAATATTTATGGCACTTATTTCCATTAAGGGCAATATGGTCATTTTCACAGTCTGAAACATTTACTCTACAAATTTCCGATAAGGGTAATATGGTCATTTTCACAGTCTGTAATATTTACTTTATTTATTTTCAATAAGGGTAATCTGGTTATTTTCACAGTATCCATAATATGTATTGCACTTATTTCCAATAAGGGTAATATGGTCATTTTCACAGTTGTAAGAATTACTTTACTTATATCCGATAAGGGTAGTATGGTCATTTTCCAGTAAGGGTAAAATAATTATACTACCTTATCGGAAATAAGGAAAGTAAATGTTACCGAATGTGAAAATGACCATATTACCCTTATTGGAAAATAGTGCAATAAATATCATGGAGACTGTGAAAATGACCATACCACCCTTAACGGAAATAAGTAAAGCGAATGTTACAGACTATGAAAATGACCATATTACCCTTGTTGGAAATAAGTGCAATAAATATTACGGAGACTGTGAAAATGACCCTACTACCCTTATCGGAAATAAGTAAAGTAAATGTTACAGAATGTGAAAATAAGAACATTTATCACGAGTTCATTCTACAATGTGAATTGTGAACTATAATAATGAACTACTATTGTGAAAATTAACATCTCCGGTTAATCAGAAAGAGAGCACAAGGATTATTTATAGGAGTCTCATAAGGGTAGCATGGTCATTTTCAATGTCTCCATAATATTTATGGCACTTATTTCCATTAAGGGAAATATGGTCATTTTCACAGTCTGAAACATTTACTCTACATATTTCCGATAAGGGTAATATGGTCATTTTCACAGTCTGTAATATTTACTTTACTTATTTTCAATAAGGGTAATATCCGGTCATTTTCACAAATAAAGATCCATAATATGTATTATAATAATGAACTACTTATTTCCAAATAAGGGTAATATGGTCATTTTCTATCTATAGAGTGTAAAATTACTTTACTTATATAAGGGTTGATTAAAAATAGTATGGTCATTTTCATGGAGGTCATTTTCCAGTAAGGGTAAAATGACCATACTACCTTATCGGAAATAAGTAAAATGAATGTTACAAACTATGAAAATGACCATATTACCCTTGTTGGAAATAAGTGCAATAAATATTATGGAGACTGTGAAAATGACCCTACTACCCTTATCGGAAATAAGTAAACTAAATGTTACAGACTGTGAAAATGACCATATTACCCTTGTTGGAAATAAGTGCAATAAATATTATGGAGACTGTGAAAATGATCTTACTACCCTTATCGGAAATAAATAAAGTAAATATTACAGAATGTGAAAATGAGAAAATTTATGGGAGAATAAGTGGAATAAATATTATGGATTGTGAAAATATAATAATTGAAAATAACTAAAGTAAATATTACCAATTGTTAAAATGACCATATTTTTATTGTTTGAAATAAGTGGAATAAAATTGGTATCATATGAAATGACCGTGACTCCCTTATTGAAAATAAGTAAACTAAATATTACCAATTTGAAAATGACCATATTACCCTTGTTGAGTGGAATAAATATTATGAGATGGTCATTTTTTGAAAATAAACTATTGAAAATAAGTAAAGTAAATATTACCAATTGTGAAAATGACCATTTTACCCTTGTTGGAAATAAGTGAATAATATTATCATTTTCAAATATTACCAATTATTGAAAATAAGAAAGTAAATAATTACCCTTGAAAATGAGAATATATAAGTTCATTAGAATGGAAACTATAATAATTATTGTGACTTCATTCTTAATAATGAATACATTTATGAGTTCACTCTGAAAATGAAATGACCGAACATGAGGTTTACCCTTATTGAAAATAAGTTAATTAGAAAGATAACAAGGTCTATCTACGGGAAATTAAACTCCAATTTTTAAGACCAAGAAATGAAACTCTCTCCAAAAACGACATTTCTATCTTACCGTTAAATAAGGAAAGTAAATATTATGAAGACTGTGAAAATGACTAAACTACCCTTATTGAAAATAAAGAAAGTAAATATCACAGTCTGTGAAAATGACCATATTACCCTTGTTGAAAATAAGTAAAGTAAATATTACAGACTGTGAAAATGACCATATTACCCTTGTTGGAAATAAGTGGAATAAATATTATGGAGACTGTGAAAATGACCCTACTACCCTTATCGAAATAAGTAAACTAAATGTTACCAATGGAAATGACCATATTACCCTTGTTTGAAATAAGTGCCATAAATATTATGGAGACTGTGAAAATGACCAGACCACCCTTATATTGAAAATAAGTAAAGTAAATATTACCAATTATGAAAATGACCATATTACCCTTGTTGGAAATAAGTGGAAGAAATATTATTGAGACTGTGAAAATGACCAGACTACCCTTATTGAAAATAATTAAAGTAAATATTACCAATTATGTAAATGAGTATATTACCCTTGTTGGAAATGAGTGGAATAAATATTATGGAGACTGTGAAAATGGCCAGACTACCCTTATTGAAAATAAGTAAAGTAAATATTACCAAATGTGAAAATGACCATATTACCCTTGTTGGAAATAAGTGGAATAAATATTATGGAGACTATGAAAATGACCAGACTACTCTTATTAAAATAAGTAAAGTAAATATTACCAATTGTGAGAATGACCATTTTACCCTTGTTGGAAATAAGTGGAATAAATATTATGGAGACTGTGAAAATGACCACACTACCCTTATTGAAAATAAGTAAAGTAAATATTACCAATTGTGAAAATAACCATATTACCCTTGTTGGAAATAAGTGGAATAAATATTATGGAGACTGTGAAAATGACTAGACTACCCTTAATGAAAATAAGAAAAGTAAATATTACCAATTGTGAAAATGAGAACATCTATCACGAGTTCATTCTACAATGTGAATTGTGAACTATAATAATGAACTACTATTGTGACTTCATTCTTAATAATGAAGTACTTTTATGAGTTCACTCTACAAAAATAAATTGGTATCATATGAACATGAGGTTTATCTATAGGAGTCTGATGACCCAAGTTCCCACGATCTGAAAATTAACATCCCCGGTTAATCAGAAAGAGAGCACAAGGTCTATCTATGGGAAATTAAACTCCCCTATTAATCAGCTCCGGGATAATTTAAGACTAAGAAATGAAACTCTCTCCAAAACGATATTTCTATCTTCCGCAAAGTGATCAAAAATAAATATTATTGAAAATAAAGAAAGTAAATTACGTGAAAATGACCACACTTGTTGGGAATAAGTGCAATAAATATTATGGAGATAAGGATAAGGATAATAGGGTCATTTTCACAGTCTCCATGATATTGATTGCATTTTTTTCCAATAAGGGTAATATGGTCATTTTCACAGTCTGTAACATTTACTTTACTTATTTCCGATAAGGATGGTATGGTCATTTTCACTGTCTCCATAATGTTTATGGCACTTATTTCAAATAGGGGCAATATGGTCATTTTCACAGTTTGTAGTATTTATTGTACTTATTTTCAATATGGCTTATAGTTACGAGACTGCACCCTAAGTGGAGTTTTCTTCGGGCCGAGTGCATCATAACCAAGACTTGCCAAGAATGGCCAGGGTAGTTTCGTACGCCCCAGGCACCCTTGGCTCAACCTTGTACCTCGGCGCCTTGGTCATACTCTGCACTCCTTAGGAGAGACCCTCTGTCGTCCAACCAGGGTATAACCTTATATAGTTGGAAATCCAAGGTATCTCTCCTGGATAGGTATCTCAAAGAGATGGACCCCTTTCTCTCCATGACTCAGGTTCCAGCAGCGGTATAACCTTATCCCTGAGCCATGCAAACAGATACCCCCTTATATGACGCACTTTAGGTCTTACATTTGCCTCTTGTGAAATTTTATTCGCAAACTAGGGTGTACGCCATAAAGGTTCATCCCATTCTATTAATCTCTGCGAAATTTTCGCGTTTGTTTATTCTTTCATTTCTTTCAATTCTTTCAATTCTTTCAATTCTGTTATTTATCATCTTAATAATTCTTTCGCGAAGTATACGGTTTTCTTTCTCGCACCATACCAACTGTTTTAACCCTTTCTTGCGAAATATCTATGTGAAATAATCATCAACTCTCTTCTTTGCGAAATAATCATCAACTCCTTTCTTTGCAAATTTGTAGCATACTTGCGAAATATCGCAAAATGCCAAAAGTAATAAATTTGGGTTGAATCGATCCTGCGGCATCCAACTCTTTATTTTCGCTAATTACCAACTGTGTTACTTCTCTTGTACGAAATGAATGCAGCATGTTGAAACTTGAATTCATTCACCCTTTAGAAAAATATATAAAAAATATGAGGTGGTTGAGAATTGAGCTCGCGACATCCAACTTATTCACTTCGCTGGTGACCAGTTGTGCTGGCTTCGCGCTTGCGAAATAGACAATGATGCTTCTCTTTTATTCTTATCTTCTCCTCAGTGTGAGTGTGAAAGAAATGAAAAAAAAATCGTATGTCTGTGGATTCGAACTCACGACCTCAAGCTCCCTTCTTCCAACTCGAACCATCTCTCCAATCAGCTGTTTGTATTTGTGTGGTAAGCTTCGCAGAACTTATTCTTATTTAATCGTTCTTTATATAATTTTTGTGGTCATCTTTTCTTTCTTCTTTATCGCTCTGTTGGTGCTTCTCACTGGTATGTTGTCTTTGTTTCTTCGTATTCGCTTGGGTTATTGCCATATTTGTTCTTTCTTCTTCGGGTTTTTGTTTTCTTCGCAAAAACTCTACCTTCCTTATCTGTTCATGGTAGAATTTCGCAGGTACTAATTCGCAGACTGATTATTGTTGCGAATTGATTATTGATTCGAACTGAGCTGGGATGCCGACTGATTTGTTGTTACGAAATAGATTAATTGGTGTGAACTGGAATGAGTGATGAAGTGATTTCTCTTGATAAATTTGGTCCATGCTGATTCGATGAGAATGATGAGTTTGCATCTCTCGAGTTAAATATTCCGGACTAATGTTGTTGTGTTCTTATTCTCGCTGGTTCATATCCATGAAGTATGTATTCACCGCCTGTTTTTGGCTTGATATTTCAGTTGATATCTCATGCTTGTTATGTTTCTTTATCACCCAGTTTCCATCTTCTTTTATCTTTTTGTTCACATGTGGTTTTAAATTTTCTCTTATAGCTATACTTTGATGCAGGAAAACAACAACCAAGAGAACAATTTGGAATAGAATGTTATAATAATTCATCGTATTTGAAGTAATTGGTTATACAACTTCACTCTGTCTCCTTCACAGGAGGTTGGCTTCGCAGAGAATAGCTTTATCTTCACAGATTTTTGTTACTTTCTATTGCCATATGAGCTGTACTCATTCATTACCTTGCTTCGCTGGAGTTTGTATTCCCTGGTAGTTTCTAATGTATATGCGTTGTCCTTGCGCTAGTTATAACGTCCTTGTGGTTTTTGCGATGTGCGCCTTTCTACACCTGCGTATTCTTTCACCTTGCTGTCTCATTTAATTTGTTGTTGTCATCGTTGGGTGATTAATAGATGCCCTATGAACTGAATTCTTCGTTACTAATACACTTCTCTTTAAGTTGTCTTCCTTTGCGTGATGAGCTATTCCGGATATTTAAAGATAGAAGTTGAAGTTCCGGTTCTTCGTTGGTAAAGTTTGACGAAACAAAACTTGGGTTCTGGTTCTTTTCTCCAAAGTGATTTGTTGTTGAAGTTCTGCGAAGTAAATTTGGTAGAATGTTTTTCCTTATCTATTGTAGCTTTCTGCGAAGTAATTTTGCTGTTGAAGTTCTGCGAAATAATACTTTGTTGTCTTTCTTCTTCGCTGAGACTTATGAGGTAGTTTGTGGTGTTTAATTTCTTCGTTGACTGCATCTTATTCTCCTGTTATCTTCTGTTGTTCTAACTATCATTGGTACTTCCAGCGAAATATCGCCCTATTTCTTCCTTTGGGTATTCTGTTTGTTTCTCAAGCTTGAGGTGATTTTATCACCTACGGGTTTTTTCGATGTTAAGATTCCTTCGTCCTTCCTTCTTTGTTTGTTGATCAGTGATGGAGTGACGAAATATAATCTAGAGCCCTTGACAAAGTGGTTCCTAAATTTCGCTAGAATACAATGGAAACCTAACTTCAATGGAACGTGTTTGCTCTTTATAAGATATCCTGTTTTCAGTATTTGATCCCAGTTGTTCTGAGTCTATAAGCTTCATTCTTGTTGTTGGGTTGGTGGTTGCGGTGAACTCATGGTGACGAAGATTTGCACCACTAGCTGAATTCTCCTTCAGGTCATACCATATTCTTGATATCTCTTCGAATCATCTTGTTATACACTAAGAAGTATAAAATATACAAGATATTATCTCCGTCATCTGTTTCTCCTCATCAATAATTTCGCAAGGGAGAAATGTTCTCTGCGTCTTTGAAGCTTCTTTGACGTGAGAATTTATTCCTATGCGTCATTGAGCTTCCCTGACCTGCGCGATGACCTGGTGGTACTTCTCCAAGCTCTGTTTGTTCTTTTCAACTCCTTTATCTGTGTCATTACTTGCGCTTTCTCCTTTTTCAATTTGCTCCAATTATAGATACTTCCCTGTACTACCTTGTCTCTGCGAAGGCAAAATTAAAGAGTATCGAAAATCCATAAAATAAACACAATGATGATTATACCACAATACATCCCTGCGTCATAAAATAAACATCTTGTAGTCAAAATCGAAGTGATAGTCAAAATTGAAGCTATAGATATCAATTGTCAACATTTTATGCGAAAAAGCCAGGATTATGTAGTTTTGGCATTGTATGAAACCTTTTTCAAAACTTTTAGTTAGAAAATTTCTAGATCTAAATAATTGAACATAAAATAAGAGTAGCAGGGAAGAGATTTGTCCTTTTGATAACAGTTGTGGAGAATTGTGGCTGACTTCATTTTGCCGAAATTTCAAATCCGTTTTTTGTACTCAAGTTACTGCGGTTTTTCTTTGTCTGATCTTCCTTAAGATGTGAACTTTTGCTGAAACTTTCTTCTTTTTCTTTGAAGTTCATAGTTCCAGTTGAATTTATCACCAACAATAGCTAATTTCTTTAAACTTTCTTGGACCAACAAGATTAGGTCCCTGTTTCTAGCGCCAAAATGTAGTTGCAGGAATTCCCACAACACACCCCTTGTAATATCTTGATAATAATTTCTTGATCTAAAATCATTTGATATTAAAATGATGATTAAAATACTAAAAAATGTAAATAGACACACAAATTTTTACATGGTTCGATCAATATGATCTACATCCATGATTGTTTAAATTTACATTTGATTTACATTGATAATCTCCATTAATGGAGTTCTAGATCTAGTTTTGGGTAAGAAGATGATAAAGAAAAATACATTCTCTCTCTAAAAATATCTCTCTGCAAAATCTCTCTCTATCTTATGAAAATTGTCTCTCTCCTGCTCTTGTCTTTATATAGATGTTTACATAATGGATGACATCTCACACTTCCCCTATTTTAGAATCCCTTTCCACGCTCTCGCAAGCTTTCTCCATATTCTCTCGAGCTCCCGCCTTGTTCTTGCGAGATCTCGCCTTGTTCTAGCGAACTCCCGCTTCATTCTCGTGAGCTCTTTTTCCTTCTCGCGAGCTCCGCTGTGTTCTCGCGAGATTTCTCTACAGCCACAAAATCTTCACATCTTTCTCGTGTTCTATGTTGTCGTTGTCTATTACGTCATTAATTTGCAACATTTGCAGTGTGTTGTCGAAGATCTCGCATAAATGTCGTTATAAATTTCACAAGAGTATTGCTGTGGCGATATTATGATCCTACATAGGGTTTAGATGAAACCCTTAATAATATGTTGAGATAATTCTTGTTCATGTTGTTGTTCTTGCTGTGCTTAAATTGATTTAGGATTGATAGTCAACTAATGGATCAAATTAGCCTGTGATTAGTTATACTATAAGAAGACAGTTGATACTAGGGGTGAGTTAGCTGATAAATCATCCATTTGAGACCTCTCTGGAAGAAGATCTGTGCTTAATTGATATAGGAAGGATTAGTTAACTGGTGGACCAAATGAGCATGTGATAAGTTGTATTGTAAGAAGACATCCTATACTAGGGGTGAAATAGAAAGATTAACTGACTGAATATAGAACATTGCTTTTTAACCTTTATTTTTTAAAACATCCATAATGGAGCAAGCATACCATCTAACATGCTCACTAGTTTTATTCAAATAGGAAATGACATTTATTTATTTTTATAGGAAAAACTTGGCCTAGATAGGCACTAAGGGTAGAACAAAATAGTTTTGTTGGGGTTTATGACCATATTTGTACTGTTGTCTTCTTGATGGTTTGTTCTTTCATAGTAGTTGAGGTGAAATCTTCCTTGGACAGCTTCATCGTAGAGGGACTTGAAACGATTTAGAATGTCTATTGATTCAGCAGATATTGCAATGTTTGTTTGCTGCATCTCTTTGGCCCATTGGAAGGCTAGGTCTGTGATAGCTGTCGTATGCGTCAAAAATAATTACACTTTCTTACTACTCAAAATATAAATATAGCAAGGGCAAGAAAGGATCATTCCCTCAAAAAGGACTAAGGTTGTCAAATTGTTTCGGTTTCATATAAATAACAAGGGGGGTTTTCTGATTTTTATAAACTAAAACAAAATAAAAGCAATAAAAAGTAAACAAGCAAATCAAGGATGTGCAATATTGGGTAAAGATTTCATCTTCAATTGTAAACAAGTATTGAATGTATGATTAGAATTCATATTTAATATCGCTATCATCAAAAGCCCTAGAATACCTTATTGCAAGAATACTCCGTAAATTTCCTAAGTCATCAACACACACATTAGAGATGCGTATGTGAATTCTACCTAAAGAATAACCTAACGCCTTGCGCTAATTAAGTTCAATTCCTAGGAGCATTAAGTTTCAGAAATAGGATAATCAATGCAATTATCATACATTGCGCATGACAATTCGGACAAAGGTAAATTTATACATATGATTACAAGAGTGTATCACTACAAACCGTAATCATATCATGCTACTTGTATTCAAGGTTATCGCTTGATGAAAACCCTAAAATATCTATAGATATAGATGTATGTTCAATCAATTCTAGACTCAACCAAACAAACATTCAATCATATTGGAATACGTCAATCATGCAATTATTATAATCGGTAAAAATCAAACGATAATATGGAGAGAAAACTAATTCATCATATCAAAAAGCATGCTTGCAAAATCCGACTACATCTTTAACCAATAAAAATAAATTATCTACTTGTGTTAATGGAGTTCATAACAAAAAGCATAGAAGAGGGCATCATGTTCTAAACCCTAGAAAACAAAGTAGAGGAAGAGATCCCTCATGGAGATATATAAAAGTTGTAGAAAACTTCCTTTTATAGCTCTTATTGATCCAAAATTAGGTATAGTCTTCAAAGGTCCAATAGATAGAAGTCCTCAAGCCCATGTATGAGAAAACCCGTGTAGAAAATCTGTCCCAAAAGTGGTCGCCGGAAAACTGGGTTTCCGCCGGAAATTGACCGGAATTCGGTCACCGGTCGCCGGAAAATTGTCTCTGGCCACCTGAGATATCTGAAACCGTCAGCAGGAAAATATGTAATCCCAGAAACTCATCTCTACTTCTCTATAGTTCATACATTCACAAAAACCATCTAATCCAACTTCTCATTTCTTGCGAAAACGTGCCCAAAAGCGTGACGCGTAGTTCATATATCCGGCTGCCAACTATTGTATCCAACACATACCCCTTCACGATTCACTGAAATATTACAATTCATACTTTATCTTCCAAACTCCGGCAACCAGAACTATGCTCACCGGATCACCATTCTCACTGCGTTTTCGCACCGTATTTGCAGAACTGGATTTTATTTCAGGCACTTTGTGCATTTTACTGTTAACTGAGACATGATGTTGTTGTTAAACTCCCAGCCTTCCTATACCTTCTCCCCTGCACAATATGTCCTAACATACATCTAGTTAATCATTCATTCATTTCCAGCTCCAAATGCTCACACAGACTCCTTGGCACCTTACCTGCAACTCCAACTTCAGTTTTCTTCACCAGCAACTGCCAAACCTTTCCTCCTACTTCATACCACATAATCACCACCAGAGTCACACTTCATCCTGCCATTGCTACTCTAGCTTCTGTTCCACCTCTCGTTCGAATCCTTTATTCCACATCACTGACTTCTACCAGCTCCATGTAACCACTTTAATACATTTCTGCCTGCACTCTCAGGTTTATACCACCACAGTTCAGTAACACCTTGTTTCTGGCACTATTCTTCTCTCCATTGCAGCAATACCAACTCCCCTTCTCTGCAATAGCTGCAACCACCAACACCAATCATACATGACACTCATCACTCCACAATCCATACTAACACATCCATTGCATCCATCAATTCCCATTGCGACTCAACTCATAGGACTTGAACTTCCATCTACGACACCATCCGTCTCTCACCACCATAACCTGTGATCCCATAACCTCCAGTTGTGTACTTCAGCTCTACACATTCATCTAGTTTTTACATTTGCTCAACAGCCCCACCAGAACTAGCTCAACCCATGTAACCGCAACCTCATGCTTAACAACATCATTACAGCTCCATACTCTCAACTGTAATTCAATCAACCATTTCAAGTGCTTAGGTCTTGTAAAGTACCACCATCATTTCCATGTCAGGTTCACCACCATCAGCTAACACAACCAACTCCAACCAGTTTACTGAACATCACAAGCAACAACATAACCTGTGGATCTCCAGCTCATTCTATGTAACCACCAGTAAAACCATCTCTCAGTTCCATCACCAACACACCCTGCTCAAAACCACATCTCAACCAAAATCATTTCCAACAGCTACCCGGTTCCTCCTCCTTCATGTTCTTCTATTTCCATCATCTTGAGTATCAACAGCTACTGTAGTTCACATATCCACCAGGTTCTCTATTTCCTATCCCTGACTTCAACTTAGCTGCAATTCTCAAGCTATTAGCCACTGTAACTCATCACATCTGCATATTAGGCTCTCTGTCCACTGCCATCAACAAATCCACCAGTGACTCGAACCACCAGAACCACCTCCCTGAGTTCACACATCAGAGTCATTTCGGAGAAACCCTAATCTCCAAATCAATTTCAATTCGATTAACACCATCATCTCCCATATTTGTTCAGCTCAAAACCCCTTTGATGTCTTCTCAAGTTACGCCTGAATCGCTACAAATTGTTCCACCATATCCCTATTCCTTTATCTAGTTAACTAATACAACAACCCTAGCTTTTGATCTCGACCTCATACATAACCACCAGATTCAGAGTATCATCATCTTAATCAAATTCTGCCTAAAATCATCACCTTAACCCTGCAAATCTTTATCTTCTTTCTATAACTTTCTCTAACTTTCAGAGACACTGAACCCTACTCAGCAGCACACTCCTCTGTGTTAGAAACAAATGATTGAGAAATGAATTCTCTTCTGACTACTGGGGTATGGTAATGATAAGAAATACTATTAGCACCCACTGATTTGAAATGCGCCACCCAGTAACCATTTGGACTGTCAGTTTCAAAGAGCTGACTGTCTATTTTCTTTCTTGCTCTACTGTCAATTTTGGGTAACCGACGGTTCTTTCATCGCCTCTTTATTGCACAACCTAGCCGACTCCAAGTATAGCTCTGCTCGCCTGTGAAATGATCTTTTTGCTCCTTTACGCTCCATTGTACCTAATAAACTCAAAAGCACACATAAGATACATAATTTACATGAAAACTCGCAAAGAAAGCATAAATACTATATATAAAATTAGGTGTTTTAGACACCTATCAAATTCCCCCACACTTAGACTTTGATAGTCCTCGAGCAAATCAAACAAAACAATTTTAAAATATACAACTTCGTGTCGTCGAGGCTACGGTCACTATTAGCATAAATAACAAGACTTTGAACCCCTAGGTGTCCCTAGTGGACGAGTTTTAGTCTCGTGAAGGTTTACAAGATGTCTACCTACAAAACCTATATTTCCAACTCCAGCTACATGTGACAAATATATGAATGAATCCAAAATGGCTATTGGAGGAGGTACCTTGATTCAAATTCAATTCATATATAAATAAATAAAGTTTTTCTTAGAAAGTCGAACAAACCACAATACTTGGAATCTGACTAGCCACAATCACAATGAAAAGATATTTTTTTTTCGAAAAAGAGGAAAAACCTCAACTATATTGATAATCATACTCCGATTCCAAATCGGAATCGGTTACAGGACTGACCAGGGGATTTTCCACCGTTACATGTATTTCAACCAAGCAACAAAGAAAACCACAAGAATTCAACTTAACAACACAGTTACAAGGCTTTACCCGATGCAGTATCCTAACCATTCCAGACAATATTTTGTGTAGCAGAACATGTTTAAGTGGCCTGTTTTGGATTAACAGTAACTCATCCAAACCATAAAACAAATCTACATTTAGTAGGGATGCTAGGATCCGAAAATCCAACCACTTCTCAAGGATGTTTTTAAAAACATGGTAAAATAGATGAACTGGGTATAAACGGATCCAAAAATCCACCCATTTGTCAAAAGTTTTTTCAAAGTAATAGTCAATGTAACATAAATAACCTGAATCGGTCATCGAAAAGAGAAAACGGTCTGAATCGGTACGGGGATTCATCGGTATCGGTCTGTATCTATTATTTGATGGTATCTTCTGTGTCTTCTGTGTCTTCAATGTTGATGCTAGTGTCTTAGAACATGTTTTTGCTGCTGCCTTTTGAGAACCTGTAACTGAACGTCTAAGATTATAATTACTAACCAAAACTAGACTATAATCTCTGAGATAAACCAGATCGGTTAAATTTCTTAGATCATGAAGATCAAATAAACCTAAACCTAAAACAATAAAAACTAAAACCAAATCATCACCCAAATCAGAGAAAAACTCAGATCTGCCAAGGGTTGCAAGAGATGCCGCCGTTTCTTCAAATTCTTCATAAAACAAGACTAAGGATAAAGCTATGGTCTGATTTCTTCTCAAATCACTAACCATACTTTCTATAGTAGTCACATATCTAGAGGAGAAACTCATAAAAAACAAGCAACAAATTTGAGACTTACGAAATTAAAATAGATGTAAGAGAATCAGGTTAGAGAAACAAGTAGCAAGGGGGATTGAGTGTCATTGAGCTTCTCAGATCCGCTCCTAAAGAGCTGATCTGAGCTGGAAATGTTCAGGCAAAAGAAGATTTCGTCGGTAGCTTTTTTCGGTGGAGAGAGAAAGGCTTTTTTACTAGTGTTGCTGAGTTGAACTACAAGATTATTTCTAACACTTGAATAATTCTGTGTAAATAACAAGCCTTTGAACCACCGAAAATCCTTTCTCTCTAATATGCTACGGTCACTATTACCATATTATTTCTAACACTTGAATAATTATGTCCTTTTAGTTAATGGGTTCCTCAACTCTTCCAGCCAAGATGGTTCCATCCATTTAGATTGATAGTGTCATCCTAAAGGCACAAGTCTCTAGATTTCGGAGTTTATAAAGCAAATTTTTTTTTTATGAACACAAGGGAAAAAATAACAAGGCTAAAACCTCTATATGAGAACACTCCCCCACACTTAAACTTTACATTGTCCTCAATGTAAATTCTAGTCATTCAAAGTAAAGTTCAAGATGGGAAATTCATAACATGGTATATATACACAATAAGAAAATAAAATGCATGATAAAAACGGATACTCCAACTCATAGTTATTTCTGAACAATAGAGAATAAACACTAAACAAGTTATTTAGTTGGAATCTAATCCCAACTCAGCCAATATATATACCTCATCGTCAAGAAAAAAAAATTCATCTACTTAGAAAGGCTAGTGTTTATTCTAAATTTTTCAAAAATCTCTAAAAGTTGGAGTTTTGATATGCAAATATCCAAAATAAGAAAATAAAGATAAAAGACTTAAAATAAAATAAAAAGATAGAGATAGATACACAAAACCGGTGGGTTGACTCCCATTTAGCGCTTGGTTTAAATTCGTCAGCCCGACTTGCATGACCAATTCTCCATACACCAATAATAGGAAAAGTTGGGGATCCACCCATAGCACCTGTTTTTCAAACACTAGCTTCACACAAATATTAGTAATATAAAACAGAAACGAAGCTATTAATGGATAAAAACTTCCCCCACACTTATTATTGTCCACACTTGGAAGTGCATAAAGAATATAGAAGTCGGGTACTTCCATGGTTTCTTGTTCCAAAACCTGCATAGTATGAGAATCAAGCATCTCTAATGGAGGATATCGATAAATAAAGTCATTCAACAATATTCTCGAAGCACATACATATAAACCAATAAGAGGTAAAGGAGAAGAAACAATATGCAAAGGGTTAGACAAACCTTGCACAATCTCTTTTATTACGGAATCCTCTTCATCCTTGAAAAACTCAAGTGAATTATTCACCTCTTGTATATCGTGGTCCTCTATCAAACCCTTGATCGCTGTCGTAGGCATCAAAAATAAATTACACTTTCTTACTACACAAAATATATAACATAGCAAGGGAAAGAAAGGATCGTTCCCACAGAGAGGTCTAGGTTGTCAAGTTGTTTAGGTTTCCTATATAAAACACCGGGGGTTTTCTAATTTTTAATAAAGCAAACTAAAATA
The DNA here is from genome assembly GCA_023529315.1 of Papaver bracteatum. Lineage (NCBI taxonomy): Eukaryota > Viridiplantae > Streptophyta > Magnoliopsida > Ranunculales > Papaveraceae > Papaver > Papaver bracteatum. The sequence continues at coordinate 525,202 of JAJJWX010002209.1, read as the reverse complement.
AAATAAAATAAAGAAATAAGCAAGCAAATCAATAGAAAAGATATTGGTTAAGGATTCCTCTTCATTCACAAACATGTTCTTGTCATAATAATTAGAATTGATATTTTAATCTCAACTTTTATCAAAATCCCTAGGATACCTTGATCGCAAGAATATCCCGCTAATTCCTTCTTATCATCAACAAACACATTAAAAGATGCGAATATGAATTCTATCTTAAAGAACAACCTAACGTGTAAAAGCACTAATCAAGTTTAATTACCTAGATGCATTAAGTTCTATGAAATCAGGCCAATCAAAGCAATTGAACGTGGAAAACGCACTAATCCGATTTAACAAAGGTTATGGTTCACATATGATCATAAGGATGCATCACTACAAGCTATAACCATATTCATGCTACTTGCAATCAGGAATCTATCACTTTTGCGTATAACAAACCCAAATCTAGCAATAGAGATGAAAACAAACTCAATCGATTCTAGACTCGACCAAACAAGCATTCAAATCATATAACAATATAAACGATGAATCATAAACGATAAAGTATGGAGACAAAACTAATTTATCATATCAAAAAGCATATTTTGTGAAATCCAATTATTCCATAACCAATAATAAAATTAAGTACTCATGCTTAAGGAGTTCATAACAAGAAGAAAGAGAAACCCTATCATATTGTAAACCCTAGAACAAAAGTAGAAGATAAAAGATATTAGATTAGAGAAAAGTCTTCTCTTTTATATGTTTCTTAATTCCCATAAAGGATACTCCTTCCAATATTAGGTTTTGTCTTCAAAGTCCATTAGATAGAAATCCACCAAGCCCATAAATGAGAGAAACCCGTGTAGAAATTCTGTCCCAAAAACGCTCGCCGGAAAACTGGGGTTTTGGCCGGAATCCGTGACCGCCAGCTACCTGAGATTCTTCACCGCATAAGGAATATTCCGTCATTGTTCTGTTAAAGATGATAGTTGACCTAACGGTCTTCTGTTAGTCAAGGGAGTCAAATTAGAAAGGAGTCAGCGGAGTCTGAATCGTCTAAGTGTTCTTACTGGATATGGATTACTGAGCTGGTGCAACGAATCACTGAGTTGACTCGTCTGAATAAAATTCCAGCCGAGTTGTGGTTGTTTTCTGGTGTTTCCCAGCCAACTTCAGGCCTATTCAGTCTTCTCCCTGTAACAAGCCTAACATTCATCTAATCATTCAACATTTGCAACACAGTACCACCTTCATCTCCCAATTGACTATTCTTGATTCACTAAAGCACAAACTCCATCATTGTAACCCATATCAGCTCAATTATCCTCCACTCTGCTACTGCAACAACACTTCTCAGCTACATCATCCATTCATCTGCAATTCAGATTCTTCATGCAGCTCAAACATCTCAAGCCACTGCTCTATTTCTTCTTTGTAGCTTCATTACCAGTACCCATTTCAGCTGCACTTCTCTAACGAACAACAGCAACAACATCTGAATTTTAGCTCAATATCCTTCCCCATGCCTGCAATGTTTTTCCAAGCCAACCACCTGCAAACCTTCATAACAATTTCACCATCTAAGATTCACTCCAGCTTAAACCAACATCATCAAATAATTAGCAGCAATAATCCAATTTCCATCTTTGTTCGATTTGTTCTTGGATTCATATCGTACCTTCCTTCATATACAGCCGATGTAACTTAATTCCTTTTCTCTCCCTGTTTAGCAGCACCAGATTCAAATCACACATCACCACCAACAGATCTATTTTCCATCCATCATTTACAGATCAAATCCATTTTTAATTCCTCACAGACTCGAGATTCAACCCCCAGAGACAGTCCCCAAATCCATTTCTTCACAAACCCATTATTCTGGATTCAACAACAACATCACAATATCTCAAGAACATCAAATTTCTTCTCTCGATTTCTCGGACAAACAGCAGCAGATCCCCTTTCTTATTCTAATTTCTAAAATCAGTTCAACACAGACCAATTGCTTCATTCTTCTGCTACTGCTATTAACCCATTTCTTCAATCATCTCTTAGTTTCTTGATTTGACGGAAAATCATCTCGAGCTTCCATTAATGGATTCAGCCAATCTCGGTGCGCAGCTTTTCTGTTTCTCAATTTTAGAAAGGAATGAATGAGATACAATATCTCTCGAATATAGGGTTAGGTTAAGTAAAGGTAGGACTTAAAACGCCCAACAGATTAAGGACAGCAAGCCACCCCGGACTGGGTGCTTATAATAGGTGGTCACTTCTGATAAGGGCTAGCCTAAAGTTTTTAGCCCCTTATCCTCAGCTGATCTGTATTTAGTACTCCTTCAATTAGGGTTGCCCCTTAACCTTGGCTGGACTCCAGATAGTGTCCGGCCAAGAAATACAATTTTGCCCTTTCTTTCTCAATTTTGGATGATTTCTTCTTCTTTCCTTCGTGCGACTCCAAAGTACCTATAGAAATCAAAACATGGTTAAAATACATAATTTACTAGAAAAAATAGCAAAGAAAGCATAAACTCTAAATAGTAAATACGGTGTATTCTACACCTATCAACCCTGCAACCATTCTTCGTCCGAGTATGCCTTAACCAAAATCTCGGTATCAACATCTTCATTACAATCATATGCAAGCTCAATTGGGTCTTCCACAATATTGGTCATATCGGTTTCATTCTCAACACACTCCTCTTCATAAGACTCAAACCTTGTTCCAAAGTTCTGTAAAACACTAGTTTCATCATACTCATGTACCTTTTGAATAGGTACTTGATCATTATAAATATCAAGAGTTGAGTCAACTACACTAACGTCATCAAATATCTCCAAAGGTTGGTCCTTTTCAACACAATCATCTTCGTCTTCATTTTCAGACTCACCATAATAAGAATCGTCGTCAGTTTCCCAACCTTTATCACGACGTCGTTTAAGTTCCATATGAATGGTCCTACTAATTTCATCGACAAGATCTTCCGAGGCTCCATCATTGTAGTTGCAGGAAATCCTACACTACACCCTTGATAAGAATTTACTGTAATTAAGACATATTTGAAGATCAAAAACAACACTTTATTATTTGATTCTCAGAAATGTTTACAAGAAAAGGGAGGAATCAAGAATACAACCGCTCTCTTGAATTTTCTCTCTCCTCAAGACTTTCTCAACATTCAAAAAATACATCATCCTCTCTCTGAACCTACTGGTTCTCTTTATATAAGGTAGTTACATAGTGGATGACAGCTAAGTTGTCTTTTAATTTCGGATCTAACTTGCGATATTATCGCAGTAGTTATAATGTCAATTCTTGCAAGCATTGTAACCACCACAGGACAATCATGCTCTTCTTGTGTTTCTTCATTCGTCAGCTATTATGTCATTCTTTAAATTATTTTGCAACATTCACAATGTGTTGTTGGAAAGCTCACATAACTGCCGCTGTAAATATTGCAACAATATTGTTGTGGCGATATTCTGGTCCTACATCTTGCCTCTTCTCGTGTCTTTTCTGCGAAGGAGGAAAGATCATGAGAAATAAAATGCCGCATCTATTCATCGTTTCATCTTCTAGGGTCATCTACATCCGTAAATTAAGTGTCACCGCCTACATGTGTCGAATATTCCTCTTTTTACCGGTTAACCTTTTATTACCCGGTTACCATATTTTTGTCTATAAAGGAGAGAATCTATCAAAGAAGTATTTTTTTCTTCCTTTACTTCTTCGTCTTCTTCACTTCTTCATTCTCTGCAAATTTTTCTACCTGCAACTTTCTTCTTCAACTTCTGCAAATTCACCTGCTGCTACTTCAATGGAATCTTCAAGGTATGTGTCCTTTTGTCATTATTAAACTCGATCCTCCTTGTCTAAATTATATTTATTCACTTTATTTGATCTTTTTTTGCTTGATTCTATATAACTCCCATACTATGTTTTATTTTCAGTGGAACCACATCCAACACCCATTTTGTCGATCAAAACCCTAATCTTCTCGAAGATTCACAACAAAAACTCGATGATAAGAAAAGGAAGTCTGCGAGTCATAAGGTAGGAAGAAACATTTGTTTTCTTAATAACAATATTGTTGCCTCTGTTTCTTATCTATATTATTACTCGCAGGGTGATGAAAATTTTGTTAAACCTCGCAAGAAACCTCGCAAAGTCAAGGCTCTTGAGGTTGATATTACTATCCCCAAATTGTCATCTTCAAAACCTTTTTCCACTACTTCGCAGATGGAACCTCCATCCTTTATTTGCGAGAATATCATTGTCAATACCCCCAATGCCATTAATCCTTCAATGGATGAGACTCCCAAAACTGTTATAAACAAAGCTTCCTCATCTCCTATTTCACTTCCAACTGTTACTTTTCCGGATACTCCACATTTTGGTGATGCAACCATCGCAAATGACCCAAATCTCCAACTCGCCATCATTACCACTTCACCATCTATACCTCTTCCCTCAACTAAAGAAACATCAACAGGAGTTGATGCAGCTTTTAAAGTTTTGTCTGACATTTTAGATGATGCCAAGAAATCTTCTGCTGACCCTTTCAAACATGATGTCTGCGAGACTTTAATCAAATATTTTGGTTCTGGTCAAACTGCTTCGCGAACGTCTTTAGAAAATGAAGTTCAAGCTCTAAAAAGAAATCTCTAAGCCAAAACTTCAGAATGTGATACTCTCGATCACAAGCTTCGCAACTCTTTACTGGATTGCGAAAATCTTCGCGATAAAAATAAGGAGTTAAAAGGTATAATTCTTCTGCCTCTGCCTCTAATTTTTCTTGTTCTAGTAGATTTTTATCTTTCCTATACTCAATTTCTTTTTAAATATTTGGTTTGTCTACTTAGCTTTAAATCAGAAACGATTAATGAAGATATTTCAATTTGAGTCTGTCGCTGAAGAAGCTCGTGTTGAGAGAGATTCTTGGATGGATCAATATAATATATTAGATAATCTTTACACATACTCTATCGATCAAATAGATAATCTTACCAATTTTAATGATCAATTAGCGCAAAGGAAAAGTCTATTAAGTAGCTAAGTTACTCGCCTTTCATACTTGTTAACCCAAGCTAACTTGGCGATGGAATCTTTATCATATGAAAATAAGACTTTGTCTCCAGAGAAACGTAGCTTCTTAAACAAAATGGCGATATCCTCGCAGAAAATAAATATTCTTCAGAAAGTGTGTAACGACCAAGAAAAATCTCTTCGTTCATTAAAAGATGAACTCAATGAAGTTACTGAATCTTTTGCCGCTGAGAAAGATAAACTTATCAAGGGCAGGTTAACTCTAAGTTTAAAGGCCAATAAACTCCAAGATCAGTATTCTCAATTAGAAGAATCTTACTCCTTATTAGCAAAAGAAAATACTTATCTCCTCTCCAAAGAAGAAATGATAAAATCTCGCCTGAAGGGTATTGTTGGGGATAATTTTGATGATGCCATGAATCAATGGGAGAATTGTTTCTTAACATTAATTCAAAATTTAACTTCTCAAAAAGAAGATAGTCATTTGACTGCCTTAGCTGTTAACTTTTCTATATAATTTTTCGGCTATATCTCTTACGAGATTTTCATTTGAATGTTTTCTTGTCAATTTATATTTCTCGCAGAATCTGAAAAAAGCCTTCATTCCACCATTTCTGATCTGACTGAAAAATTGGCTAAAGTTCGCAAAGAAAATGGAACGCTCACCGCCAATCTTGTTCAATCTCGCGATCGTGCAGAAAGGAGATATGACTACCTTGAATACTTCAAACATATGGAGATTATAAATCGCGATAAAGGATTTCTTCGCAAGGTTTATCTTAGTGTTGAATTTCTTTTGAATGATATTTTGATATCCCAGTATCTCCCTCATGTATCTGTTGATCCTCTAGAAGTAGATGATGATGAAATTCCTCTCCCCATGGATGATGATCTAATCTATGTAAGTGGTGAAGAAAATGTCTCTAAAGAAGACCCAACAGAAGAAGAAAGAAGTCCTTATAAAGAAGTAGATATTGGTGGTGCAGATGAAGAAGAAAGTCAAGATGATCGCAACGCGGAAAATATTGACAAGGAGAATGAAGCTAACGAGACTAATGGCGAGGCCAATATTGAAACTTGAGTTTTGTTTTTGTTTTATTTTCCTCCTATTTCTTGCGAGCAATGTATCTTTATGCAACTTTGGAATTCAACTTTATTTCTGTTATTTTGAATATTCTCAAGAAAGATAATGATATTTTATTTATCAACTCCCATACTTGCCCCTCATTATCTTTCTTGTGATGAACAAGTATTTCCCGCATTTTCTCCTTGCATGAATAATTATGTTGTGTGATTCTGAATAATTTTTCTGAGAAATTCTGAAGGATACTTGTTTCTCATCATCTCTTCTGTGGTGAACAAATCTTTCCTGCATTCTTAAAAGAAAATAGTTAATGTTTGGGATTATTCTGTTGGTCTTATTTTGCCTTCCTAGTTAAAGGTCTTATTTTGCCAATTTTTTGTGCTTGCGACAAAATCGCAGGACGTTTCTACATTTACATGTAAAAACCAATTGATCTTGCCTTATATGTATTTTGTCAATTTCTCTGCGACAATATGACAAGTCTAAACTCTCTTGCGAAAACAAAGCCTTATGACATTGCCGTCTTGCGATGAAATCGCATGATGTCTTTACACTTTTATGTAAAAACCCATTGATCTCATCTTAACTTTTTCTCTTGGCTTGTTGCCTCTGTATAATATTTGTCACGCGATAATATGACAGGCCTAAATGTTCTTGCAATCATAAAGCCCCATGACATTTCCGTCTTTAGACACTTATCATCTCCCTAATGGAGGGTGCCGCCCTTATCTTCCCCCTGGTTGCCCCTTCAAGGAGGGCACATTGGCCATACAAGACTAGCTCCTCCCATACGGTCTTAACAACAACCAGATGTTTTCGTATCCTCTTGTCCTTTATGCCTATATGGCTTATAGTTACAAGACTTCACCCTAAGTGGGGTTTTCTTTAGGCCGAGTGCATCATAGCCAAGACTTGCCAAGAATGGCCAGGGTAGTTTCGTACGCCCCATGCATTCTTGGCTCAACCGTTTACCTCGGAGCCTTAGTCATACTCTGCACTCCTTGGAAGAGATCCTAGATCGTCCAACCAGGGTATAACCTTATATAGTTGGAAATCCAAGGTACCTCTCCTGGATAGGTTTTATTTAACCCCATCATCTCCATGACTCAGGTTCCAGCAGCGATATAACCTTATCCCTGAGTCATGCAAAGAGATACCCCCTTATATGACGCACTTTAGGTCTTACATTTTCATTTTGCGAAGTTGTATTCGCGAACTAGGGTGTATGCCATAAAAGTTCGTCCCATTCTTATGTCTCTGCAAAATTTTATTCGCGTTTCTTGCGATATTATCGCATTTCTTATTGGAATAATCTTGCAGTTTTGATAGAGAAAGAAAAATTTACTATCCGTCTTATTATTTAATATACCAGCATTTCTCATCTCGCAAAATTTGTTATTGATAATATCTTTTCAGATATAATCTATTCCATGGTCTATCAAGTTTTTGACCAACATCTCTACCTTCTAGATCCATCAATTTGTATGCCCCAGTTCCAACTATCTCTTTAATGATGTATGGTCCATCCCATTTTCTTGCCAGCTTTCCACCATTTCCTCGCTGATACCCCGGTGTTTCTCGCAACACTAAATCACCCGTCTGGAACTTACGTATTTTGACACGTTTGTTATACTCGCGAGCTAATCTCCGCTGATAATTTTCCATATGCTGTAGGGATTTTTCTCTCTTCCCTTCTAACTCATCAAGTTTATTTAGAATCATACCAGCACTAAAATTCTTTTCCCAAACTTCTCTTTTTGTTGTAGGAATAACAACTTTAGTTGGTAATACAAATTCAACCCCGTATGTCAAACAAAAAGGTGACATTCCAATAGCTTCCCATCTAGTTGTATTGTAAGCCCATATTGCATTATGTACTTGTTCACACGATGCCTTGTGGTGTCCTTCTAATTTCTTCTTCAGTATATCTTTAATTGTCTTATTTGTTGCCTCTGCCTGTCCGTTGGCCTGTGGATATAGTGGTGTTGATTTTCCACATTTAATCTTAAATGCATTGAGTAATAATTCGATATTCTGTCCTTCAAATTGTTTTCCATTATCAGATACCAACTGTGCAGGAATCCCAAATCTGCAAATTATATTTTCAAATATGAATGTAAAAATGTCCTTGTTGCGGATGCGTTGTACTGCTTTTACTTCTCCCCATTTTGTGATATAATCTGTAGCGACAATTAAATATCTTCTTTGTCCAGAACCCGGTACAAATGGTCCCACAGTATCCAAACCCCATTTTCCAAAAGGCCACACACTGATTGAGGATGATAATGGTGCCCCTAGTGCATGTATTTTCTTTCCATATCGCTGACAATCTTCACATCGTCTTGAAATTTGCTTCACGTCCTCATGCATGTATGGCCAATAATAACCTTGCATTTTTGTTCTGTATGCCAAATATCTTCCCCCAATATGATTACCAGCGTCTCCACTATGCAACATCTTTAACACCTTTTATCTTTCTTCCCTTTTCAAGCATCTTAGCGATGGTCCATTAAAAGATTTGCGATATAATACTCCATCTCTTAATTCATAATTTGTTGCTCGGCTTTTTAACTTATGTGTTTCTAATCTATTTCTTGGTGTCTCCCCTCTTTCCAAATATGCATGAAGTTCTGCTCGCCAGTCTGCAACGTTGCCTTTTGGTTCTTCTTCACCATCTTCTATCATCATCACATCTGCTTCATCTTCTTCCTTATTGACTGAGGGTGATACAAGTGTTTGAAATTTTATGCATCTCGCAACTGGATTCATCATCATGCTAGATATGAAAGCAAAAGCATCTGCGAGTCTGTTATATTTTCTTGATATATGTCTCCATTTTATTTTTGGAATTCTCGCTGATAAATCTTCAACAAGACTCTTGTATTTTTTCAAAGATGGTTCATTTGTTGTGTATTCTCCTTTTATCTGGAGAATAACCAATTGCGAGTCACTAGTAATTCTAGCATTTTCCAACATCATTTTTATTGTGAATTTCAACGCAAGCACTACAGCTTCATACTCCGTCTCATTATTAGTGGATGTGAACTCCAAATGAAATGAAAAAGCCATTTTTTATCCTTCTGGTGAAATAAAGACAACTCCAATTCCATTACCTTCCCCATTTGATGATCCATCCACCAATATTTCCCACATGTTGGGTTCCTTTAATAGATCTTTTGGATCTCCATATTCTTCTTCTATGTCCATCATTTCTTCTACAACTTCATCATCTTCTAGAGGAAATTCTGCTAAAAAATCCGCTACATCTTGTGATTTTGGCGAGGATAGGATTTTTTATTTGATTTCAAAATTCCCTACTTGTTCGTTCCATCTCTCAACCCTGCCTGATCTTTTTGAATTCTTCATTACTGACTCAATTGGTACCTTTGTGAACACTTTTATTTTATGTGTTTGAAAACAGATGCGAAGTTTAAAAGTTGCATAGACCAATGCCAAAATTAACATCTCAATCTTTGAGTAATTTTTCTCTGCAGTATTAAATGTTTTGCTGATGTAATAAATTGGTTTTTCTATTCTTGCGTCCACTCGCAGTAATACTGCACTTAACGCGTGCGATGTTGTCGCAAGGTAGATCAATAATTCTTCTTCGGGCTATGGTTTCTGTAAGATAGATATGTTCATTAAATATTCTTTAATCCCTTGAAAAGCCTTCTCACATTCATCTGTCCACTTGAACTTTGTACCCTTTCTGAGTATGTTGAAGAAATTCTTGCATTTATCTGAAGATCGCGAGATGAATCTTCCTAGCGAGGCTAAGAGTCCATTCAACTTTTGCACATATTTTACTGTTGTGGGCGTTGGCATATCACGAATTTCTTGTACTTTATCTGGGTCAACTTGTATTCCTTCCTTCGACACAATGTACCCCAAAAAAATTCCTGAAGCTACTCCAAAAGTACATTTTTCGGGATTCACCTTGATGTTAAAATTTCGCATTTGTTCGAAAATTTCTTTTAAGTCTTGCACATGGTTTTTAGCTTCTTTACTTTTTACTAACATGTCATATACATAACCTCTAATGTTTTGTGGATCCATTTTGCAAACACTTTTTCCACCATTCTTTGATATGTTTCTCCAGCATTTCGTAAACCAAAAGGCATCTTTGTATAACAGTACAATCCTCTTAGGGAAAAAAATGCGGTGTGCTCTTGATCTTCTTCAGTGAGAGGGATCTGATTATATCCTTTATACCCATCCAATGAATATATTCTATCATTTCCCGCTGCTGATTCGACCATTTGAGGAATATCTGGTAATGGAAAGCTATCTTTAGGACAAGCTTTGTTTAAGTCAGTAAAATCTATGCAAATTCTTATCCCTTTATTCTTTTTTGGAACCACCACCATATTTGCAATCCATTTCGGGTACTTTGCTTGCCTTATAATTCCCGCATCGAGCATCTTCTGTAATTCTTCCTCTATTTGGGAATGGTATGTTGTTGCGATTTTTCTTATCCTTTGTTTAAATGGCCTTACCTCCTTGTTAATTTCTAGCTTATGACATGCAAATGATGGGTCTATTCCAGGCATTTCATCCATATTCCACGCAAAAATGTCTTTATATTCTCGCAAGAGGTTTACAGTTCTCTCTTGTTCATCTGCATCCATCTTCGTTCCAATTTTCAGCATCTTAGGTTCTTCTTTACTTCCAACATTTACTTCTTTTGTTGGCTCTGCTGCGGTATAGCTGGTTTCAGGTTCTCCTATTGGTGTTGAGGTTTTAATAATTATCGCGATTTCATCTCCTTCTTGCGAGATTTCGCTGGGTATTCCTTTTCCTTCTTTTGCTCTTATCATGTAAACTTTAAATTATTCTTCTTTCTTTGCTTCTTTCACCATTTTTCTGCGAGCTTTTCGCAACGTTGGACGCTCTTCATAATTTCTCACTTCAGTTTGATAACACAACTTCGCAAGATCTGTGTCTCCTCTAATTTCTCCAATTCCAATGGGCATGGGAAATTTAATGCATTGATGCAATGTTGATGCTACAGCCTTGATTGCATGTATCCATGGTCTTCCCAATATCATGTTATATGGTGATTCCATGTCTACTACACATAATGTTACTTGCGTTTCAATTTCTCCTAGCGGAATTCGTACCACTATTTCTCCTTTAGGTTTTGTTAAAGATTTTCCAAAGCCATGAATATGATATGTTGAACAAGACATTTCTTCATCTTTGTATCCCATTTTCTTAAAGGCATGATAAAATATTATGTCTACAGAACTTTCTGCATCCACCAAAGTTCTATTTACAGCCCACTCTTCTGCATATCTTGTTGATTTTTCCTTCTTTATTTGTATAACGGATACCGTAATTACCAAAGGAGATGTATGATTCAAATTTTCTGTTGGAACCTCTGCTGATGTAAATGTGATTTTCTGTTTCTCCCATTCCTTCAATGGTGATACTTTCTCCACCGTCATAATTTTCTTTCCTTCAAAATCTCGTTTATGTATCTTCCCTTTAATGTTTTCATGGAACCTATCGATCATTGTTCTTGTTACCATGCCACACTCCAATTCCCTACAATTCTCTTTGGCTCTAATCATTTTCCCCTTCAACTACTTCACTGATTTGTTCAATTATCTTCTTAATTTTCAATAACTCTCATCTTATACCTTGTTTTTTCTATGATTTTCGTTAACTCAATCCCTGTTTCGGGCGCCAAAATGTAGTTGCAGGAAATCCTACACTACACCCTTGATAATAATTTACTATAATTAAGAAATATTTGAAGATCAAAAACAACACTTTATTATTTGATTCTCAGAAATGTTTACAAGAAATGGGAGGAATCAAGAATACAACCGCTCTCTTAAATTTTCTCTCTCCTCAAGACTTTCTCAACACTCAAAAAATACATCATCCTCTCTCTGAACCTACTGGTTCTCTTTATATAGGGTAGTTACATAGTGGATGACAGCTAAGTTATCTTTTAATTTTGGATCTAACTCGCGATATTATCGCAGTAGTTACAATGTCAATTCTCGCAAGCGTTGTAACCACCGCAGGATAATCATGCTCTTCTTGTGTTTTTTTATTCGTCAGCTATTACGTCATTCTTTAAATTATTTTGCAACATTCACAGTGTGTTGTTGGAAAGCTCGCAGAACTGTCGCTGTAAATATCGCAGGAATATTATTGTGGCGATATTCTGGTCCTACAATCATCTTCCAACTTGTATAATTTCTGTGCCAGTTTCCTGATGTTCACACGCTTACCACCATTGACTACAATAGGGTTTCTTTCCCATGACTCTTCCCTTTGAATGGGTGAATGATCATAACTACGATCCGGAGTCTGGTAAGAAAAAGTGTTCCAAAAATTGGTTTATGCGAAGTTCTCTCTATTACGATCAAGTTGGTCTAGTCTTTGTTGCATGTCTTGTAATCCATTCAAAATATGCATACAACTTGAATGAAGCCAATTAGAAGTAGAATTATCCCACCTTGATGCTTGACTTACATACCCACTACAAGGTTGTTGTTGGTATGTATGAAAATCACCATAAGGTTCTCTAGGATATGCATCATAGCCAATAAATTGGTTTTGATTACATCCCATAGATGGTGGGCAATCATCATAGTGTTGAGGAGGTTGAAAATCGCATCCATTGCTCCAATATACTCCTTCCATAATAAGTACCTGAAACAAGAGTTCTCAAAACTATGTCAAAACTAGAAAATAAGAAAAACTAAAATCAAAATAAAAACAAAATTAAGAAACCAAAAACAAGTGACAACCGCTTCCTCCCCGGCAACGGCGCCAAAATTTGATCGTTGTCGTATGCGTCAAAAATAATTACACTTTCTTACTACTCAAAATATAAATATAGCAAGGGCAAGAAAGGATCGTTCCCACAGAGAGGACTAAGGTTGTCAAATTATTTCGGTTTCCTATAAATAACAAGGGGGTTTTCTGATTTTTATAAAATAAAATAAAATAAAAGCAAAGCAATAAAAAGTAAACAAGCAAATCAAGGATGTGCAATATTGGGTAAAGATTTCATCTTCAATTGTAAACAAGTATTGAATGTATGATTAGAATTCATATTTAATCTCGCTATCATCAAAAGCCCTAGAATACCTTATTGCAAGAATACTCCGTAAATTTCCTAAGTCATCAATACACACATTAGAGCTGCGTATGTGAATTCTACCTAAAGAATAACCTAACGCCTTGCGCTAATTAAGTTCAATTCCTATGAGCATTAAGTTTCAGAAATAGTCTAATCAATGCAATTATCATACATTGCGCATGACAATTCGGACAAAGGTAAATTTCTACATATGATTACAAGAGTGTATCACTACAAACCGTAATCATATCATGATACTTGTATTCAAGGTTATCGCTTGATGAAAACCCTAAAATAGCTATATATATTGATGTATGTCCAATCAATTCTAGACTCAACCAAACAAACATTCAATCATATTGCAATATGTCAATCATGAAATTATTATAATCGGTAGAAATCAAACGATAATATGGAGAGAAAACTAACTCATCATATCAAAAAGCATGCTTGCAAAATCCGACTACATGTATAACCAATAGAAATAAATTATCTACTTGTATTAATGGAGTTCATAACAAAAAGTATAGAAGAAGGCATCATGTTCTAAACCCTAGAAAACAAAGTAGAGGAAGAGATCCCTCATGGAGATATATAAAAGTTGTAGAAAACTTCATTTTTATAGATCTTCTTGATCCAAAATTAGGTCTAGTCTTCAAAGGTCCAATAGATAGAAGTCTTCAAGCCCATGTATGAGAAAACCCGTGTAGAAAATCTGTCCCAAAAGTGGTCGCCGGAAAACTGGGTTTCCGCCGGAAATTGACCGGAATCCGGTCACCGGAAAATTGTCTCTGGCCACCTGAGATATCTGAAACCGTCAGCAGGCAAATATGTACTCCCAGCAACTCATCTCTGCTTCTCTATAGTTCATACATTCACAAAAACCATCTAATCCAACTTCTCATTTCTTGCGAAAACGTGCCCAAAAGCGTGACGCGTAGTTCATATATCCGGCCGCCAAATCTTGTATCCAACACATACCCCCTTCGCTATTCACTGAAATATAGAAATTCATACTTTAACTTCCGAACTCCGTCAACCAGAACTATGCTCACCGTCTCACCATTCTCACTGCGTTTTCGCACCGTATTTGCAGAACTGGATTTTATTTCAGGCACTTTGTGCATTTTACTGTTAACTGAGACATGATGTTGTTGTTAAACTCCCAGCCTTCCTATACCTTCTCCCCTGCACAATATGTCCTAACATACATCTAGTTAATCATTCATTCATTTCCATCTCCAACTGCTCACACAGACTCCTTGGCACCTTCCCTGCAACTCCAACTTCAGTTTTCTTCACCAGCAACTGCCAAACCTTTCCTCCTGCTTCATACCACATAATCACCACCAGAGTCATACTTCATCTTGCTATTACTACTCCATCTTCTGTTCCATCTCTCGTTCAAATCCTTTATTCTGCATCACTGACTTCTACCAGCTCCATGTAACCACTTTAATACATCTCTGCCTGCACTCTCAGGTTCATACCACCACAGTTCAGTAACACCTTGTTTTTGGAACCATTCTTCTCTCCATTACAGCAATACCAACTCCCCTTCTCTGCAACAGCTGCAACCACCAACACCAATCACACATGACACTCATCACTCCATAATCCATACTAACACATCCATTGCATCCATTAATTCCCATTGCGACTCATCTCATAGGACTTGAACTTCCAGCTACGGCACCATCTGTCTCTCACCACCATCACCTGCGATCCCATAAGCTCCAGTTGTGCACTTCATCTCTACACATTCATCTAGTTTGTACATCTGCTCAACAGCCCCACCAGAACCAGATCAACCCATGTAACTGCAACCTCAGGCTTAAAAACATCATTATAGCTTCATACTCTCAACTGTAATTCAATCAACCATTTCAAGTGCACCAGGTCTTGTAAAGTACCACCATCATTTCCATGTCAGGTTCACCACCATCATCTAACACAACCAACTCCAAATCAGTTCACTGAACATCACAAGCAACAACATAACCCGTGGATCTCCATCTCATTCTATGTAACCACCAGTAA
The DNA here is from genome assembly GCA_023529315.1 of Papaver bracteatum. Classification (NCBI taxonomy): domain Eukaryota; kingdom Viridiplantae; phylum Streptophyta; class Magnoliopsida; order Ranunculales; family Papaveraceae; genus Papaver; species Papaver bracteatum. The sequence continues at coordinate 509,947 of JAJJWX010002209.1, read as the reverse complement.
AACCATCTCATAGTTCCATCACCAACACACCCTTCTCAATACCACATCTCAACCAAAATCATTTCCAATAGCTACCCGGTTCCTCCTCCTTCCTATTCTTCTGTTTCCATCATCTTAAGTATCAACAACTACTGTAGTTCACACATCCACCAGGTTCTCTATCTCCTCTCCCTAACTTTAACTCAGCTGCGATTCTCAAGCTATTAGCCATTGTAACTCATCATATCTGCATCTTAGGCTCTCTGTTCACTGCCATCAACAAATCCACCAGTGACTCGAACCACCAGAACCACCTCCCTAAGTTCACACATCAGAGTCATTTCGGAGAAACCCTAATCTCCAAATCAATTTCAATTCTATTAACACCATCATCTCCCATAGTTGTTCAGCTCGAAACCCCTTTGATTTCTTCTTAAGTTATGCCTGAATCTCTACAAATTGTTCCACCATATCCCTATTCCTTCATCTAGTTAACTGATACAGCAACCCTAGCTTTTGATCTCGATCTCAGACATAACCACCAGATTCAGAGTATCATCATATTAATCAACTTCTGCCTAAAATCATCACCTTAACCCTGCAAATCTTCATCTTCTTTATATAATTTTCTCTAACTTTCAGAGACATAGAACCCTACTTAACAGCACACTCCTCAATGTTAGAAACAAATGATTGGGAAATGAATTCTCTTCTGACTACTGGGGTATGGTAATGATAAGAAATACTATTAGCACCCACTGATTTGAAATGCGCTACCCAGTAACCATTTGGCCTATCAGTTTCAGAGAGCTGACTGTCTGTTTTCTTTCTTGCTCTACTGTCAGTTTTGGGTAATCGACAGTTCTTTCATCGCCTCTTTCTTGCACAACCTAGCCGACTCCAAGTAAAGATATGCTCGCCTGTGAAATGATCTTTTTGCTCCTTTACGCTCCATTGTACCTAACAAACTCAAAATCACACATAAGATACATAATTTACATGAAAACTTGCAAAGAAAGCATAAATACTATATATAAAATTAGGTGTTTTAGACACCTATCAGTCTACTCCTCCTGTGACTCCCCCTTCTCCATAGTATCCTGGATGTCCTCTAGAGCCAATGAAGTTTCCTGCAAAGTCTGTCATAGTTAGAGCAGAGTAAAAGATAGAATTCTCAGAATCTTGCAAAGTGCAAATACTGATATGTTTTCCAAATCCTGCTTCTACATTCCAATTGTAAAGGGTATTGGTTTGTTGCAAAGAATTGTCAGTTTCCTCTGGTAAAAGAGGGTAGTTGTTCAGGATATGATCTGGCATCGCATGTATTCTATTATGTGTGCATAAGTGTTGCTTGGGTTGGGGTGGGGTGGGGGGGGGGCTATGTTTCTAACCAGTGAGTCTCAGCTTCAGTTTCTCCACTCCAGGTTTGAAAGAATTGATTTTGATTCTAGGAGTGAAAAGAGGTGATCCTAAGTATTTATCATCCATTTGAAGGACTTGCACTCTCATAGTAGTGCTAATTTGAGGAATGAGATCTGGATTAGTGTTTTTTCTGAAGAAGACTCCTGACATATGGAAGTTGATTAGTTTCCCAGAAGTAGTTCCAAAAGTCTGTAGGAGCTGTATAATATTTTGAGCTTCAATGGTGTTTGCTTTGCAGAAGATCATGCGGTCATCGACAAATAGAAGATGGCTGATAGAAGGTGTTGTTTTGCATATCTTTATCCCATGAATAATACCCATCTCCTCAGCATGCATCAGGGTTCTTCAGAGAGATTACATGCAGAATAAAAACAGATAAGGAGAAAGAGGATCACCTTGCCTTAGACCTAGGGTTGTCAATGGGTACCCAAATACCCGGAATCGTGTGAATCGGGTCCGTGTTTTAAAACTGGACCCATTAGTGAATTCGGGTCCAAAACGGGTAGACCCGTTTAGACCCGATAACAAACGGTTTCATCCGGGTCCTGCCCGTTGGGTACCCGCGGGTAGCCGGGTAATACAGATGTTACACTTTCAGGGGTCAGTATTGTAATATTGTAGAGAAAAATTAGGTTTATCTACGTAAGGGTGAAAAAAAAAGAGAAACAGAGACGGAAGTTTCAGCCGCGGCTACTCTCTTTCTTCTTCCAAGTTCCATCTACAAGACTAACTTCATCCTAAATTTCTTTTGTGTTCTTTTGTGTTCTTTTGTTTCCGAGTATTTACTGGTAACTATTCTCCCCAATCGTTTTGGTTAAACTCATATTTTGAGCACAACACTCATCACCAAACAAGAAGTAGCTGAACATGATACAAGGGTTGATTAGGTCGTTGTAGATAGAAAATTATTGATTATTATCTCCTTTCCTAGCTTCCTTTATGGTTAGATTTAAATATATTTTCAACAGTTTTCTCATTTTGTCAAGGAATCTCATACGAATTATTTTTTGTTGAATTTAAAATAAGAACGTTTGCTGTTTGGGGGTTGTATTCGAAGATCACGATCAAAGTTTCTTTCAGACTTATTCCAGTAATTATCTAATGTGTAATGCTCCTGCTTGGAGTAGATTTAATATTTTTAATTCACTAATTATATGTTTTAGTTCTAATTGAAACCCTTGTTCGTCATTTAATGTTAATTAAAGAAGCTTTGATTGGGGTTTCAATGGCGTTGGTTCTCCATTTTGAACTGCTGCTAAGCCTTACGTTGATTAAAGAAGCTTTAATTGGGTTTCAATGGCATAGGTTCTCCATTTTGAACTGCTGCTAAGCCTTACGAGATTTGATTTACATTTTTAATCGATTGATGTACAATTAACCGATAAATACCCGGACCCGATGACTACCCGCTGTTTTTATCGGGTCCGTTTTTGGGCCAACATAATTGGGCACCGGACCCGGAACCGTCAGCATCCGGAACCGGCTAAAATAATCAAGGTCCTGTTCCGGGTCCTATGGTTCCGGGTCCTACTTAGACCTCTAGAGGGCTTAAAGAAGAACTTGTCAGGTGAACCATTGATGAGAACAGCAGAAGTGGAGGTTGATATGCATTGATAAAATGACCAGACTACCCTTATTGAAAATAAGTAAAGTAAATATTACCAATTGTGCAAATGACCATATTACCCATGTTGGAAATAAGTGGAATAAATATTATGGAGACCGTGAAAATGACCAGACTACCCTTATTGAAAATAAATAAAGTAAATATTACAGAATGTGAAAATGACCATATTGCCCTTATTGGAAATAAGTGCAATAAATTATGATGGAGCTGTGAAAATGACAAAACCACCCTTATCGGAAATAAGTAAAGTAATTCTTACAGGCTGTGAAAATGACCATATTACCCTTATTGGAAATACGTGCACTAAATATAATGGAGATTGGGAAAATGACCAAACTACCCTTACTGAAAAAAATAAAGTAAATATTACATACTATGAACCCTGAATCTAAAATCTAAAATAAAGTAAATTTTCACAGTCTCTATAATATTTATTGCACTTATTTCCAACAAGGGTAATAAAATATAAAATAAAGTAAATTTTCACAGTCTTCAAATTTTTTATTGCACTTATTTCCAACAAGGGTAATATGGTCATTTTCACAGTTTGTAATGTTTACTTTATTTTTTTTCAGTAAGGGTAGTTTGGTCATTTTTCCAGTCTCCATTATATTTAGTGCACGTATTTCCAATAAGGGTAATATGGTCATTTTCATAGTATGTAAGAATTACTTTACTTATTTCCGATAAGGGTAGTTTTGTCATTTTCACAGTCTCCATAATATTTATTTCACTTATTTCCAGTAAGGGCAATATGGTCATTTTCACATTCTGTAATATTTACTTTATTTATTTTCAATAAGGGTAGTATGGTCATTTTCACGTTTCAATATGGGTAGTTTGATTCAGCTTGCGTCTGATTCAATAAGTGGTGCATTAATCTATGAGTCAGATTTGCAATTACTACCCACTTAGATTGATAAGGGTCAACCTACGGATCGAGTTTCACGGGTAAAACCCATAGAATTTTATCCAGAGTCCGACCCTCTCTAATCAAATTGTAAGTGCCAAGTGTGTGTTGCCGCTTTGCATGAGCCAATGAGAGAAAGTTATTTTTGCTAGGCAAAAGTAAGTAGCCAGTAGGCTTGCCAAGTTGTATGACCGTGTTATACCAATCTCTAGGAAAAGAGATCATAGCGCCTCCAGTGGTAATTGACGGTTGAGATATGAAGACTGTTGCTCTTCCCAGCCCAAACAAAACCAAAGAAAGAAGCAGTTCTTTCAGTTTCTCAATCAGTTTTTCCAAAATAGAGCCAGACAAAATTTTAATTTGTTGCTGTCGAGCAAAGTTTCAAGAGATAAGCAGGCTTTGCATAATCAAAATATGGAGGGAGAACATATGTTCGCTGGTGGTAATCAAGATGATCCAAAAATGCCTAGACCGAGCTAACCCATGCATTAGGTAATACTTAGTACTTACTGCAATTCAATGGTTTTTATTTATTTATTAGTGGTCTAAGAAAGAAGTTGGGGTTATGGGTATTGATATTAACTAAGGGTTGTGTGGTATTGTGGAGATCTACTAGGGTGAAGTAGTAAAAGAGGTTGTCAGTAGGGGTTCTGCAAAAGAGATGTCTGGAGATGAAGGTGAAAGAAATGCAGTAGTTAGGGGTGAAGAGCAGCAGCAGCAGAGAGAACGTGGATTCCTGCAAAATGGCCAGCTTGTGGGTGTTAAGGATGGGTGGGTACTATATGCCTTGCATCCCACTCGAGGCCGATTTGTAGTCAATGAAGGTGTTATTTTGGTGGGAGACCAACGGATTGTTTGTGGAGGTGCACGTCAGGGATTATTCGCAACCCCTGTTCCTGAAGAGGCTAGAGGTCAGATCCATATGAATGATTCTCTCCCTATCCCTGTTGATGCAGTCATCTTCCCCAATTTGTTCATGCTTGCACCGGAGATTCAGCAAATGGCTACTGATGTTGTGGAGATATCCAGAGCAGGTATTTGAGAGGTAACGCATCCACAAGAGGTGCCATTTGACGAGCCATTGACAGCACCTGGTGCTAGAGCCTTTGTCAGTCCTAGGGGAGAAGACATGGTGCATGCATCTCAGAAGGAGCCAGTTGCTGATACCTCCAATCCTGCAGAAAGCTACAAGTGCATCTGGAGATGCTGGAATTGTATGACCAGGTAGGCTTCAAAACATTGCTCAGAGGGATGTCAGAGTGATGTTGAAACACAAAGACACAAATTATAGATAAATTGGTGATGATCTCTTGATGTAATACTCCCAAGTAATTAGACATAGTGGTGTTGAATGGTTTTATATTTGTTTTTTTCGGTTTTTTTCTCAAAAAATTCAAGAATGCTGACAGAATTAGTTTCTAAAGATTTTGTGCTTTGCTTCTCTAGATAAAGAAGATTTGGAAAGTAGGTATTCCAATAGGAAGAATTCATAAATTTTACAAGATGAATTTTGTAGAATTGGTACCAATTCCAGAAGGAATAATTGGTAGAGTTAACTTGATAGGGATATAAGTTTAGTTTAGGAAAGCAACTCATGGTAGGGAAGAGAATTTCTCTTCCGATGCTATTAACGAACCGAGGTTTTACAGACTAATTTTTATTTATCGTACACACTTAAAAACAAGTCGGAAACATTTTATAATCGATTGTGTACCCGGGATTCTCCATTTCCAGCAAACTCATGTACATAGATTCACAAAATGTTACGTTTGATTCTCTTAGCTTTGAAAATAGGTGTTAAGAGTTCAGTGTCATCTTCCCAACCTTTAAATATCTATACCCATTAGTCATGAAGATATAGTTTAAGTTATTGATGATTGTAAACTGAATGAAACATTGATGATACTGGGTTTTAGGGTTTAATATACGAGTGTTTTTGGTTGGTGATTGTTAAAAGTCTTAACACCGCACCAGTCTAATCTCAAACCATAGAGTTTCAGGAAAGCAAGACAACGCTGCTACCGAAACTCCTCTCGACTTGAGTACCAAGGGTACCCATATTATTCCAAGTGCAAAATTATGTTTTCACCTATTGATTGGTATTAGCCAAAGTGCAAAATTCCCTTTTCACAAATATTTGGATTGGGAACTTGTACATTGCAATGCACTTCCATTGTGAGGGAAGAACTATTTTTTTCTCACACTTGACTGGAGACTGGACTAGATAATTTTTTAGACTCGCCCCAAAAAAATGCAGACCCATGCTTAGTTAATAGTAGTGTTATTGTCCAACCTTTGTTAAGACGGAGTATTGTTAAGACGTCTGTTATTCTGGTCCCATTTTTCCAAATCCACATTCAGAGTATTGTTAAGATGGAGTACACTCCCAACCCCAACAAATTTTTTGCCAACTTAGTGTCTTCTAGGTCAACTCTTCCACCCAATTCATGGAGTATAATCCTGCACAAAATAATGAGCCCGAGTTAATCATCAACCTCATTGTTGTATATAAGCTATATATGTTTTACTATCTTTCTACATGCACTTACCTCGACACTTTCATTGTTGTATAATTGAACTGCAAACCTCCTACGATAAGCCTTAACAATATCTTCATCTATGAAACGGTCCAAAGAAACTCCCTTTATCAAACACAGGATAAAGCATAATGCATACACTCCGCAATCACCGAAACTAAACCAATAAAAATAAAAGTGTCATATTCAGATTAGCAACTGCATCATCTAGGGATAGAATGCGGATCTAACAAGATCTCAAAGAACTCACCTCGAGCTTTGTTTAGGGACCACTTGATCAAAGTATGTGTAGTTGCAATTCCATTCTCTATCCTCAAGGGTTGTCCTCAAAACATCGCAGATTTCGGTGACCTCAGATGGGTTCCCAGCTGTCCTGGTGGATATTTTTCGATTATGATGATCGTAAAGGGAATCGTAGATACGAATATTCCATTTTCTCAAGAGGATTTCAATTGCTACCTAATGACTTTCGTTCACCAGCACCGAAGCGTAAAAAACATCCACGCCGGACCATGGTTTACCATCCATTCCATATTCCCCCATGACGTTCAATCTTGTGTAATAGATGTATTCCCTTTCATTGGTCTTCGAATTCGGTTTTCGATTTCTAGCGCATCGCTGTTTTTCAGCACGTGTATTTATTGTCTAAATGTGATAAATTTCTTAGTTATTATCATATAAAACTTACTGCAAAATAACTTCCAATGGTGGTCCACCGAGTTTTCTTCGTGAATCCAGGGTATTTTCGCATCGAGTGCAGTACACAATTAACAATATGCAAGAGGTCTCATAATAGATAATCTGAAGAGTAAAAAATAAAATATTATGAACATAAACTATAACATGAACTGGGTGACAGTATATATGAAACGCAAACCCCATATAGGATTTAAATCAATCGAGTAATATATAAAACCATGACCAAATCAATCAACTGAGAACATGTGGTTGGAATCCCAAAGCCCTACATAATTCTCAGTTCTGAATGAGCCAGGGGTTCGGAATCCCAACCACCAAGTCTTATAGAATTACTTGATAGCTATCATTTTAAAAACAAGCAACATCAACCTAGCATGTTATAAAAAAAAAACATCAAAACATAGCCTCTCCTCAAGGATGAACATGTGGACGTTTCACAATGGAACATATAATGGTGAACAATGCTGAAAATATGCATTGAATCTATAAAGAACTTCAAAACATTGCATATCCTCAAGACCGAACATGTGGACATTTCAAAATAGAATAGATAAGCTGACGAGTAAAAAAATAAAATATTATGAACATAAACTATATCATAAAACAATCTACTTACAGCTTCCGATAACCAGTGGGTCCGTGGTTGTAATGCTCCTCCTAGTAACTTCACATATTCATACCACTCTATATCTCCAACCTCTTTAGACTCCTCTTCCGGAGAGTTCTTAGGACGCGGGTCATTTGCCTTCTTGTTTTCCTTTGGCTCCATATTTTCCCTGCGCATTTTGACGATCTTGAGACAATGACTTTCGAATTAAACACGATGAATAAACAATAGAGACTTGCCTTTGCCATATGTAAACGTTCAAATTCCTTTTATTTTTCTTTGAGATACCTAGATCCTCGATCTTCTCCCCAACATAGTTATTTCTAAGCCATCCTTTGTACATGAGGCGTGCATACGGTGATGAGATTTGAAGTCATGCCTTTATGATTCTACGCCTTTTTAAGTTGGGTACGTCAGGGTATTTGTCTTCATTGTTACATTTCCACAGAATTTCTACATCCTCATCCATTGGAGATTTAGATGTTTCATCACCTTTATGATCCGCCTCACTTGACATTTTTAAAACTGCTTCAGTATTAATGACTGATTCATAATCACACTTCCATAGAATTTAAACCCACTGGAGATTTAGATGTTTCATCCCATTTACAATCCTCCTCACTAGGCACATTAAAGATATCTTTTCTGGAGCCCATGGGAAACGCACCTTCAGCGTTTGGATAGAGACCACCACCATCATCATCACCATCTTATTCTTCTTCTTCTTTGTTTACCAATCTAGCTCCTTTCATCGGTGTGGAATTCGATGTGGCAGCAACCCTATCTCCCCCACACGATATATTTCCCCCCCTTTCTCTCTCAGTTGTAGCCAAATACTCACGTACAAAACTAGCTAACATATATGTTGACTGGGACTGCGTAGCTTCGTACACAGTATCTTATGCCAACCTCCCATGTAACTTCCTTCGCCATTCCAGACCAAGAGGATTCACATACCCTACTATATTTTTTTTTGAAAGATCAGATGGTTCCAAAGCATCTGCCAACACCTCCTTGTCATCTACTACGCCCAGTAATCTAAGGTAGTCACCATTATACAACTTGTACTCATCATAATCCACAATTATCCCTTCTCTCAATGATACAAGTTCACTGTATTTCGGTTTTTTGGTGCAAGATACACGTTCCATGACGGTGGGTCATTGACCGATTGTATGTTTCAACACAACCCGTCCACATAAACCCCTAATTGCATGAATGCTTGCCAATGCCCAAGCCTGAAATAGCAGTAATAGTAAGAACTAGAACTGTACAAACTAAACCGCCCAAGCATACAAGATGAATAAGTCCACTTTAACAAATACATAGAACTATTGTCAACTTACCGTCATAGCATGTGACAGTCAAAACAACCTGTAGTGAGGAAAGCCCAACCCACCACTTTTCTTTGGTTCCTTTTCTTTCTCGACAACACTGTCTTTCTTAGTTTTCTTTCCATCCTTCACCCTCAGAGCTGATCGAAAGTGGAGGATGGTTCTTTTGAGAGTAACATGGCCCCATGGGAACTTGTTGAAGGTATCCAAGTTATCCATCAAATGAAAATATACACCGTTTATTGCATCTCTATGATGGAAGCCCAAAAGCAAAACATGCACAAAAACGAGAAGTGCCAACTTAGCGTTCTCATCGTTAGTGCAGGTGGTCAAATCTCCCGTTTCTAAGCGCGTCATGGCTTCAATTATTGTTACCTTTTTTCTCACCAGGGAAATGAGTTTTCATGGTTGGTGAATCCACGATAGATTTTGGGAGTGGATTAATTACATCTTTACTTCCGGCCGCTGTCAACTTGAAATTAAGTCATGTAGCAAGTGCGAATTATTTCATCCCAAACCTTAAGATGTGGCCTCCAACCCCAAAGTGCATACAAAATGGATCACCATCATCTTGTCTCAAAATTTCTCGTGAGAGAAGATAATGCAAAATTGCACCACTGTTTTTGGTATCAGGCATATCCAGAAAGTGGCCAACTACCATTGAATCAAATACTGCGCAAGCCTTATCGCTCAAACGACCCCTGATGGTGGACATTAGTAGCATGCATGAGTGATTTGTTACTTTCGGGTAGTTGTCCCGATACTTTTGTAGATGAACAAACTTGCTATACACATAAGATGCTTCAAGTCAGTTTCTTACGAGGATATGCAGCAACTATAATATTTTGAAAGGGCGGAGGATTCTTTGACATGGATATTCTCAAACCATCTCACAATTTCAATGCCAGTCTAGTTATACAACCCAAATATTAATGAACCTAAAAGACTAAAACTAATAAAACAAACTTACTATGGTTCGGTTACTGATGCAACAGCTGTCTCTAACGATTCTTTGGACCTGACATCATCTTGGATGTTAGTATCTGCTGCACCTCCCGTTGTAGTAGAAGACATCTTTTCCTAACACCACGGATAAGCAATCACTTTACCATTATATCAATTCAATCTCTACACGATATAACACTCAATATCAATTCGGTCAAAAGTTTCAGTATGTTTGTTTTGAGAACTATACATACTTAATTTTGCACAGAATTAAACAGGGTTAAATGTCAAGGAATAAAAATATGTATTTAAGATGTATGGTTTTATAGGGTCAGTATCTGAAATGATAAACAATTTTTTTTTTTTTCAAGATGATGGACTTAACCATGGTCTAGACAAAACAAAGTAAATTCAGCGACAAACACACAAATAAGTGTAAAACGAAGAAATAATTAGTAATTTATTATTTACATAATTGAAATAACCATGAAAAATCCACGGAATTATGTCTCCAATTCTAAAATAAACACACAAATAAGTATGAAACAACGAAATAACTAGTACTTTATTACTTCCAGAATTGAAATAACCATGATAAATCCATGGATTCGGATATTGGGCGAGTGTTAAAAGAAGTTTAAGGAAAAGATTTTACCAGTGCCGAGAACCCAAAACCCTAGACACAATCCAAACAAAAAGCAAAAGTTAGGAAAACATACAAAATAATATGAAATTAGAGTTGCGGTCACGGTAGGGATGGAATTTAGCTTACGTTTAATGAACTTGATGGGTGAAAGCACCTATGTGGCAGTATAATTTGCACCAAAAGAACTAAGGTTTGAAGCTTTCTACCGGAGCCGGATACTCGCCCAATATTTGAAAAGAGATAAACAGAATGGTAAAATGCAGTACTTTCATTATCTATATGGCACATAGAACCGCGACATACGTGCGATATATTGTTTGGGACACATTTGGAATTCGCTAATTAGATAATACCCGGCTCCGGTATTTTGCAAAGCTCGTGGTAGTTTACATAAGTATTTGGAAGCCGTGGTATGGAGCATAAATATACCCATCTTCGTGCCTTCCAAACATAATTTCACCACTTGAAGTTGCATGCCTGCAATTAAAGCGATAATCTTTATTGATAACATTTGACCAGAAAACTTGGAATGTTTTTCAAATTTTTTTATTTTTTAATTAAGAAGGTTATATAAGATAAATATCTACCAAGCCTAGGAACAAATCAAGCATATGTTGTATTGAAGAATTGTACCCTAATTGGCTTATTGCAATGCCTTTGAAAACAAATTACAACCCTTAAAACAAATTACAAATTTGGAATGTTGAAAGAAACTAACATCAAACACTTATAAAAGTCGCACGAATTTCACTAGTTTAAGGCAATCGCTTTCGTAACACTCACAACCCTTGGAATACAAAATCGTTTAATTGATGAAATTCTAAATGAGCAAAAGTGAAAACCAGGCCAGCGGGCAGTGGCCTTCACAAATTAAATATCTGATATTATAAAGCAAAATTAACAACTCTGCAGAATTATATGTTAAGAAGATCACTTGTTTTTTGCATAGGCTTTGGCCAAACCACAATTTTGTTTAAAAATTTCTTAGTGAAGCAAAATAAACAACTGAAAGCATGATCAATAGGTAATAATTATGCCACTTTAAAAATGTTTTTGATAAAAGCATTAAGATTGATATCAGACGATCCACCCTTTGCCAATGCTTTTTCACAACTCTCATTGAGTTTGTCTGATCTTCTCCTCATTTTCTTGCTTTCGTCATGGTCTCCATCTTTTTTTTTTTAATAAGGAAACCAGGATTAACCCTGGATAAACATACCATTGTCGTTTACATTTCCTCCCAGTAGGAGGTTTACCAAGCAAGAATTGATACAGGTCTCATCCCACTGCGAGCTAAGTTTCTTGGAAAGAGAAAGAGAAGCCAGTTTCAGTGGCATATAGTTTTGAGACTCTGGAACTCGACTAAGCCCCTTAAGATTTCTAATGCATAAAATAAATTTTGTTTTCCTTCCTTCGTGCAACAGAACGGTGTTCTTTTCTACTTCTCCTAGATGAAACCTTACAGCTTCAAGGACTTTCACATTGTCGCCTTCAACATTGAGTTGTGGATGGTTCAGTTGTTGTGCCCATTGGATTTTCATGGAAGCCGTTTCATCCACTAGCTCCTCCTCTGAACTTGTTTGGATATGTCTACATCTTGCCTGTGAGATATTTCCTGCATGATTAGTCAAAGTTAGACCTATTCCTCCCTCTAAGTTGTTATTGCTAACACTTAAGCCTATGTTTATCTTAACAGCAAGTAGGTTAATAACCAAGGGCCTAATATTCTCTATGATCTGAACATCACTATTCTGATTATCCCCCCTCTTAATCCTTCTACTACCACTTACCATGGTAGCAATGTTGAAACAAACTCTCTGAGGGTTAGGCTTGATCTTCTTAAACACCAGGTCACATCTGCATTTCCATAACTCCCAGCAGGTGATTGCCAAAACATCTGCCCAATCAAGCCCACCCCGGTTATCCAAACTGCCCCTAATAAACCAATCATGCAACCAACTGTGAAAGTCAGTATGGTTACCGGCATAGACAGAGTATGTAACATCCATTACACTCAAAACCTTTATGGTGAAATCACATTTCAAAAAGACATGTGATAGAGTTTCATCATGCTCACCACACATGGGGCACAAATTGTTTATGTAGGGCAATTTCCTTGCCATTCTCTCATTCAAAGGGAGAATATCATGGACACACTTCCAAATAAAAGTCTTTACTCTTGGAATTGTGTTCATTCTCCACACTTTCCTCCAAAAATACTTCAAACCTAGGTCCTCCTGCTGCCCTCTCAGCATAATTTTTTTGTACAAAGACTTAATTGTGAAATTCCCATTTTTCTCTAGCTTCCACTTTAGTTCATCCTTTTTGTTTTTGTTTATCTTGATCCATTTAATATTTTGCCTCACCATCGGCTCAAAGTAGTGTGTCAACTTCATCTCATCCCAGTCCCAATCTTCTCCCTTCTGAACCATTAACTCCTCCACCCAAATTAGTTTCTGGTTTTGTTGCAAAGGTTCACATAACTGTATGAGTTGCCCTGGATACCACAGTTCCTCCCAAATTCTAATTGATTTCCCATCCCCCACTATCCATTTGGTATTCTCCCTTATTTTCTTCACTTCCCTCATCAGATTTTTCCAAACCCACGAGTCTTTGTCGGAGCACTTGAAGTTTGTGTTCAGCAGACTGTTTTCTAGGAAGTACTTGTTTTTGTAAATTGACCCCCACATGCCATTTGGTTCTTTCAGCAATCTCCAGATAACTTTGTCCAGCATTGACGAGTTAAATTCTCTTAAGTTCAAGAACCCCATGCCTCCCATACTTTTTGGTTTGCAAACACCGATCCAAGCTTTTAGGAAAACCCCTTTTTTCCCATTTTCATTTTTTCCCCAGAAAAAATCCCTCTGCATTTTATCAATATTGTCAGTCACCACAACTGGAACCCTAAAACAGTTCATCTGGTACATCGGCATCGAGGAAGAAGAAGCTTGTATCATGGTTCCTTTTCCTGCGCAAGATAGATGTTTGTCTTTCCAATCCTTTAGGTTCCCCCCTATTATGTCTAGTATAAATTGGCAATATTTAACTTTCGACGTGTGAGTAAACAGAAGGAGACCCTAGATATTTGTCATTCAGAGATATTCTATTTATACCTAGGGTTGATATGATGTTATTCATAGTGTTCTGGTGCGAGTTTTGGCTAAAAAACACACCAGACTTCTCCAAATTTATGAGCTGGCCAGACGCCAAACTGAATTCATTTAGAACTCTGAGAATATTCTCACTCTCAGTCTTACTAGCTTTACTGAAGATCAAAAGATCATCAGCAAAAAGAAGGTGGGATATGGCATGGGCATTATGTCCTACATTTATCCCATGTATTAGTTTCAACTCTTCAGATGTGGATATTGCTCTAGATAGCATTTCCATGCATATGATGAAAAGGTAGGGAGATAAAGGATCTCCCTGCCTCAAACCTCTAGTAGGTTTAAATTGTTCATAGGGAACTCCGTTTAGAATAACAGAAGCCGAAACCGTGCTTACACATTGATGGACTAGTTCACACCACTTTTTGCTAAAACCCAGTTTTGCCATAATCTTTCCTAGAAAATCCCACTCAACCCTGTCGAAAGCCTTCGACATGTCTATTTTAAGACACATAAGGAAATCACTACCTCTTTGAGCCCTCATAGTATGAATTAACTCATGTGCGATGAACACATTGTCAGAGATCTACCTCCCCTCAATGAAGGCATCCTGATACGGGGAGATAATATTTGGCAGTATTGTTTTCAATCTATTGGCTAGGACTTTGGACATTATTTTGTAAATTATATTACTTAGGCTGATTGGTCTATAATTTCTAGCTTCCTGTGGATAATCCACCTTAGGTATGAGGGTGATGAAAGTAGTGTTTACCTCTCTTAGAATGAACCCAGTAGTGAAAAAACTTTCTATCATGTTAAACACCTCCAGCTGCACTACTTCCCAGTTCATCTGGAAGAAAAGCGGTGTAAAAACATCCGGGCCTGGCGCCGTGTCAGGTTTCATGGAGAAAACAACAAACTTGATTTCCTCCATCGTGGGAATACCCGTCAGCATCCCAATATCCTCATCAGAGATGATAGAGTTCACATTATCCAGATAGCTTCTCTCAGCATCTGGTTTCGAAGTGGTTGCCACTTTTTTGAAATGGTCTGTAATAGTTTGGGCAACCTTATCATGTCCTACCACCCATTGACCTGTACTATCTTTCACAACCTCTATTATATTTCTCCTATACCTATTTACGGCCTTCCTATGAAAGTAAGCACTATTCCTATCCCCTAGTTTTATGTCTTGCTCACAACTCTTATCCTTCCAAAAGTTTTCCTTAATCCTATACCATTTCTCCACCTCCTTTTCGCACTCTCTAATTACATTACTCCTATTTCTAGTGTTCATGTTAGAGCTAATGTCTTTAAGCTTATTCTTAGCTCTTAGAAGATTTGTATTGATGTCTCCAAAGCAGTTTTTATTCCACCCGAAAATATCTTTTTTTGTCCTCTTCAATTTGTGAACCAATTTGTAAGCTTTGTTGCCTCTAACATTGTTTTTCCAACCCTCTTTTATCAAACTCCTGCACTCCGGTTCCTTAAGCCAAGTTCCCATCACCCTGAAAGGCATATTTTCTTTTTTGGATACAATTTTTGAATTGAGCATAATTGGTATGTGATCAGACCCATCCCCAACATATGATTCACTACCGCATTGCTGTTTTTTCCCCACCATTTTCCATTGGCTAACACCCTGTTCAATCTAGCTTCAGTTAGAGATGCATCTTTTCTTTTGTTGCTCCAAGTGTAAGGGTATCCCATAAAACCTAAATCCTTCAAATCTGCCATCTCAAGGCAGTACATAATTTTATCTGCCTCCGTCTTATTAAAACTTCCTGTACCTTTCTTGTCCTGCTCTATCAAAGTAAGGTTAAGGTCTCCTAAAAGCAGCCACTCTTGGCTGATTTTCCCTGCCATTTGTGTTATGTAATTCCAGAAATTGTATTTCTCATTCCACTCCGTAGGTCCATACACACAGGAAAGTGTGCTCTCCTCTCCTGTGACCATACTCTTGATATGACAGTTTATTAAGTTTTTTGAGAACACTCCTACTCTTAGGTTTATTCCTATTTTCCAAGCCACCACTAGGCCTCCTGAGGCACCAATTGGATCCACCATGAAACAATTCCTATATCCTAGTTTTGTGATTATTGGGTTCACCATTGTTCTTATATTTTTTGTTTCACACAAGAATAAGATGTCCGGGTTTTTTTCTTTGATCATATCATTTAGGTAATGTTGTGTAATTGGGTTACCTATTCCCTGGCAATTCCATGAAATGATTCTAACATTGCAAGCCTGATGCATATAGTGGTTATTAAAAATATGGAATTTAAAAGCTTCACAAAAACCATTACATCTGCATTTTCCTAAGTGCACATAGGTTTTACCAATATTGTAGTATAATAAGCACAGTTTAGGTGTTTTGGGAAAATTGTCGAAAGGAAGTACCTGTTGTCCAAGACTGGAGAGCGTATCCGGGTTTGCCTGCATGGTGCCTTGTACCCCCTAGCTGCTTCCTCCAGGGCTTGTCCATCGTACTGCTCCGAGTGACGCCCGGTGACTGCGGAACTTTTTTTTGAAGAGTCTAATTTGATTTTTATTTGTTTTGTGGGTTGTTTGATCTTGTTAATGTTCCTTTCATTTTCCCCTCTTCCCATTTTGAAATCAGATCCATTATGTATCTTATGCCGTTGTTCAGCTTGGTTATTACCCATCATTTTTTTGTGGCATTCAGCCATTTCCTCATCATCTCCAACTCTTAACTTCCTCTTTGCTAGAGGAGAGACCATACCTGATTCATTAGCAGCTCTTGCACTCTTCTTAATTGGTATGGATTTTTTCTGGTATGTTCTGTGTACTTTATTTTGATTCAGACTTGGTGAAAGTTTAGATTCCTGACAGACTATTGTGTCTAGTTTCAGAGGATGTATGTATTTGTTCAAAGTTACATTTGTGTATTGACACTTGGTATTGAGGGTATTGAATTGTGTTTGGGCTTTGTTTTGGTCATGATGTTGTTGTTTTGGAAGATTTTTTTTTGCTATGAGAACCCCTTCTTTGCACTGCATTAGATTCCAGTTTTCAAATGCCATCATCTCATTCTTAGAGCTTTCCACAAATATCCGTTTTACTTTATAGTTAACTTCCATTTGTTTTCCTTCCTGCATACCTACCCCCAAATTCTCCAAAGTATTTTACCCTTCTTTCTCATACTCCTCAATCATCTTTGTGTCCATGATTTGAACGTTGTTTCCCATGCTCTTCTCCCCTTCCAATATCATGTTATCCCCTCCTTTCCATGGAGAAAAGTTCTGTTTTTCTTTCTCCACATTTTTCATTGCCCCATCACTACTACTAGTTCCTGCATTCTTAGCTCCTGCATTATCCCCTCCTTTCTTTTGATATGATTGATTGATCCATTGTCTGCTTCCTTAACATTGCATCTCCGGATGATCCATAATACGACATTTTGTGCATATATTCGGATGGAGACAGTTGTATTCAAAATTGATAGTCATCTTTTGTCCCTCCTCATCAGCAGCCACCATCATGAACTTCACTCTTTTGTTCACCTCCACCTTCACTCGGATCATAGTATTTTTCTCTAGCAAATTGTCTCTCACCAGATTGTCATTTTTTTTTGTATTCACCCTCCACTTTTTCCACTTTCCTTAGCACCTCTTTTGATGTGATCATGTGTGAAGTTGTCATTGATCTTGTTAAGTTCCAATTTGCTCTAACATAGTAGATGTACTCCCATTGTAACACAATCCTGTTCACCCAGATTCTGGTCAGCATCGTCAAACTCCAGTCGATTACATCCTTTGCTAGGATTTCATTGTTTATAATCACCACCTCAGCCTCATGTTCTGGCATGTTCAGTTGTGTTTCCAACTGAATTGCCACTTTTTGCACTTCCTCCGCTGATTCACACATTTTAACAAACACCTTCCCGTCTGTTTTTGTTGTTTTCCAGTTGAGCTGCATATTAATTATAATTGGGAGCTCTGGTATTTCACTTTGTTGAAATTGAACGTTTATCCAATGTATTATCTTTTCTAACTTTACCGGTGAGAAATTTTTTCCTTTTTTGCACCTCCTTTTTTTACCGGCCGTCAGGCACGTATTTAGCCGCTGTCTTTTGTTGTTAATGAGAGGACTCCCATATTTAATTTCTTTACAAGCACGAGGTGTGTGCAATTGACTAAATTGTGCATGTCCTACGTTTACTAGCTGATTGATAGCTTGGGTGTTGATGTCCAGGTGATCGCTTACTGAATAAGCAAGGACTGTCATGTCTAATGGTTCTAGTGGTTGTGTGTTGGAATGTAATTTGTTGCTTTTTCTTTTTGATTGAGGGAGGGTGCCGATTAGTTGACCGTTGATTCTAAAGGCATGGTGTGGGATTGTTATTTGGTATAGGGGTTGTGTGTTTCAGTGTATGTGGTTCATTTTTCTGGGGGATTTGTAGTAGGTATTGAATGTTGATAAGACTCCACCGAAAAAATATCTATTCACCAGAGACCCGCATCCAGCAGAATGGCCCAGACCCGGGGAAGTAACTTGATCCGGATACCGATATCACAAGCCAGACAAATGTTGATGTCCCGGATAATCTCTCCAATCAGCCGGACGTCCATGTACCTGAAATTGAAACAGAAAGGTTGAGTTATGATTTTCTATGACATTTTCTCGAAATATGACAGGGATGTTTTCCATTTTTTGTTTGCCTGAGCATCTGTCAGAATTTGTGAAATGAAATAAAATTATTGTCGTAGGACCAATTTTTTCCAATTTTTGTTTGCCGATGTGCCGGAGGTTGTTTGTGCCATTTTTTGTGCTGTATCCAATGGTGGACCAATTATTCAAGAGATTTTTCTTGTTTAGTCCACTAAACCCGACCCGGTTTAGTGGCTAGTCCAGCCAAAACTACTAGTTAATGGGACATTTTGATAGATACTGACATTTTGATAGACTTAACAACATATTGCAGTGTAAAAAATAGTATTTTCAGTACACTTGTAATGTATGTACTGTAAAATGAAATACTTATTAACCAAATTGCAGTATGTAAAAACAGTATTTTTCAGTATATTGCTGACTGCAAAATGAAAATATCTGAATGTAAAATGAAATACTTATTAACCAAATTCAGTTGGTACTGACAAAATCATAAATAAAAATGGTAGAATAGAACAAGGGCTAGAGGAAAGAATTGTGAAAAAGGAATCTGGAAACATCATCGATATAACATTCTGCTGCACGTTCAAGCCTGTCATAAAAAAAGAAAAGAAAAAGAGAAATCAGAACACTACTTACTTAAAAGTACATTGTATTGTACCATACTTACTTAATTAAGACATTATATATGTATCTGACTGAAAATACATACCTGACAAAAAATTATTCTTCAGCAAGTTCATACTGTCGGATAAGATTGCATGTTGCCTTGTTGTGATGAGTCTTCAAATTACAATTTGAACACTTGACAGATTTTCTACTAGTCTCATATGCTGATTTCATACGTTTCCCCTTTTTCCTGTCTGGTGGAGCCCTAATTACTTTTGGTGGGAGAACGTGATCATCTACATGATACTCGTCAGGACTGTGAGAAAAAAATAGTATCATATAAATGGAATATCAAAAAATGTAGTGGTATCTACCATTACATATCAGTATGTAACATGTGTAAGTAGGTTTATGTTGACAGTTTCAATTGCTATTACATGTGTAAGTGGTATCTACCATTACTGATATAAGACACATACCTGTCATGGTTAGGAACGGGTCTAATAGCTATTGAATATAGCTTACGAAAAGTGGTAACTTTGAAATAATCTTCAACGTAATCAAGAATCCTTCGTCCAGATCTAGTAATAGCTGCAGTAGCGTGCGAGCATGGAAAACCATAAACGCGCCATCGTTGGCAAGTACAAGTTCTTCTCTGTAGATCTACCATATGCGATCTGCAGAGTACATATTAATATGTTATTTTTCAGTACACATAATATAGACAGTACATATTAATATGTTCTCACAGAAACATGGTACTTTAAAAAAAAAAAAGATAATGTAAATAACATTCAGATGATAGAGATTAGGGCTAAACACTAACCTTGGAGAATGTACTTCATAACGATTAGCATCTGACTGGCTAACATTCCAGGGATGGCCAATTTGGATGTGTAGTTCAAGAAAGGCTTGATACGTAGGGGTTAGCAGTTCTGGGTTCATCAACAGAATCTCTTCACGACGTAATGACATCATTTCCATCATACGAAGCCTACACAACATATATGCTAATAACGTTACAAAAAGAAAACTAATATAAGATTTTACTGTAACTAAGGAAACTGTTACAAACCTGATTGAGTCAACGAACGCAACCAGGTAATTTCTTCTCTTTGTTAATCCAGCTATTGAACGATTCAACAACGCTAGATGAAGTGTAACCATAACTATAGCCCTTGAAGAAAGCACTGGACCACTTTTCTTTGGGAATGTTACGGCAGTAGTCAGCAACCCAAGGCTTTCCCAAATTAACCATTTCTTGAAGACCTTCCTCGTATGTTGCAGGAGAAAGAGCATATGTCGCCTTTCGGAAAGCATCAGTCACTTCCTTGTACTTTTCGTCAGACTTTGCGATAAGTAAGTTTTTGTCCAAATGGAAGTAACAATATCTTTGATGAGAATCAGGGAACTCTTTGGGAATATATTTAACCAACCCTTCACCTCGGTCAGTCAAAAAAGTGATTGGGCGATCATCATTCAAATCCTCCTTCAGTTTCTTGAAAAACCATTCCTAACTGATATTGTCTTCTCCAGGTACTAAACCAAACGCAAGCGGATAAAAACCTGCAAAAAGGAATTAATAGTTATGTTAAGCAGAAAAATATTGACACTGCATATTGACATGCAATATGGTTTACCTCTTTGTTGATATGTGAAAACCTGACACTACATAAGGACATGTTAAGCAAACTGATTGACACTACATATTGACATGTAGTATGGTTTATCTCATACTCAGTAATTTCATTATGTAGTATGTAGTATGGTCAATACTCATTGTCAGATAGTGAAGTAAGGTCAATATGAGTGATCTAACTACCAGACACTACATATCATAAAAAAAAGCAATTACCTTGATTGCCATTAAGACATGTTGCTGCCATGAGACCTCCTTTAAATATTCCAGTGAGAAAAGTACAGTCACAAAAAATCATGGGACGACATAGTTTATATCCCTCTATACAATCTCCAAAGCAAAAAAAAAAGTCTGTTGAATCTTTTTGTAGCATCATTGAAATCGAAGTCAATAAATGACCCAGGGTTTGTTTCCCTAACAGCATTCACCCACCAAGCAAGATCAGTGTACGACTTCACATCATCACCAAAAATCTGTTTATACGACAACTCAATTGCATGATATGCGTGGTGATACTGGATCTCGATGCCACCACCAACTTTAAGATAATCTATGATCTCTGCTGGTGTTATGCGAGGGTTGTGCCTGACCATCTCATGAATTAGACTGTTCATGAGTTTTTTTGTAACTCTAGGATTCTTCAACATATAACCACCACCACAGGTGTGCCTTCCCACATATTGCTTTATCTTAAAAATATCAATAGAACTACCAATGGCAGTTTCGTGAAGCTTCCATGAACAACCTTTCACACTACATACGGCGCTGAATCTCTCAAGGTCATTCTTCTTCTTAATTACCTCGTATCTAGTTCTCATGCAGTATTTTTGGCATGCTATACGTACAACATCAACACCACCATAGAATAATTGATCTGTATCATCAAAAATCTTATCCCAACCATCTGAAAAGAACACTCTTGGAGCTTCTTTACCCTCTTTCAAGTAACTATTCTTTGCACTGACAACTAAGTCTGCGTTGATGTCAACTTCCATACGCCTAGAGGAACTAGATGCGCCATTTGAAATTACATCCACGTGCAAATCAAAGAAAGCTGATTGCTTTGAAGAATGTAATGCAAATGATTCCCCTGGAGTGTTACATCGGCAAGAATAGGAACTATCGCTTGATTCTGGAAATAGTTAACCAGAATAGTCGATGGAGTCAACCAGCTCCACATATTACAAATGCAAAATTTCAAATCCTCTAAAGTTGAAAACAATGTAACCTCATATGCAAAATGATATTGCTTATGGTATACATGAGAATAGATGGAGAAGTCTGGTTTGGGAGCAATGTCAGACATGTTAACCCTGTAAAAAATGAAACATACTGAGATGAAACAAAAAGTAAGGTCTGTTAAACAAAAAGAGCATGCTATATACAGTACGTATTGACATGTACTGACTCATATTGATATGTATTAGCATCTACTTTAAAATGAAAAAGATCATGCTATAATAGTGGATCATAATCATACGTATTGGCATGCATCTACATGAAAAAGAGCTCATAATCATATGTACTATTGACTCATATTGATATGTATTGGCATCTACTCATATTGATAGATGAAAAAGAGCATGCATATATGCAATAATCGTATTGACATGTATTGGCTCTGACTCATATTGATATGTATTGGCATCTATATGTATTGGCATCTACTTTGATGAAAAAGAGCATGCATATATGCAAGACGTATTGACATGTATTATTGATATGTATTGGCATCTATATGAAAAAGATATGTATTGGCAACATGTACTGACTCATATTGATATGTATTGTCATCTACTGCATGATGAAAAAGGATCATGCTATAATAGTGGATCATAATCATACGTATTGGCATCTACTGACTCATAATCATATGTACTGACTCATATTTATATGTATTGGCATCTACTGCAGCATGAAAAAGAGCATGCATATATGCAGTACGTATTGACATGTACTAACTCATATTGATATGTATTGGCATCTACTGCAGCATGAAAAAGAGCATGCATATATGAACAAAAACTCATATTGATATGCATGATATATATGCAAGACGATTGACATGTATGTATTGATGAAAAATAGCATGGATCATATATGCGATTGTACTGACTCATATTGATATGTATTGGCATCTACTCAAGTAAAGATGATGAAAAATAGCATGAAAAGATTGAGACATGACTATAATATGTATTGGATCATAATCATATTGACATGTACTCATAATGATAAGTATTAGCATCTAATGACTCTATAATCATAATCATATATATCTAATGACTCATAATCATAATCATATATAATGACTCATAATCATAATGGCATCATAATCATTATAATGACTCATAATCATATATGCTATCAGATTATAGAAAACAGAACAGAAATCATACATTGTTCGAATCTGAGATAAACCTAATTCGCTCAAATACCTAATTGAAACACACAAAAATCACGAAAAATTACTTAAAAAACGAACGGAAATTACTTAGAAACTGAATTCACATTGTAAATCATCATAAAAACAGAAATCATAAAAATATAACAATGTACATCATATACAATTGTTTTTACAGAAATCGGATCCGAATAAACCTAATTACTCATCAAGAATTCTAGAACAGCAGAAGAAGAGGATGATTTGAAGGATAAATACCTTGGTTCGGAGATCATATGACCTAATTCGAAGCTCAAAAGAACCTAATTCGAATCTTAGATGAAGATGATTGAAAAACAGTACCAGAAATTGATTCTATCCCAAAAACCAATCTGCTCTGAGAAGAAAAAAAAGAAAAGAAAACTGATTCCTGTGTTCATCACGAGTTGCAGAAGAGTAAGGTGGGAATATTTAAAAGAAGCTCTTGTGTCATTGGCACGTTTTTGGACTAAGGGATAAAGTTTGTGGTCCAAAAACATGTTTTTGGACTAAGGGATAAATCAATTCTGGTACTGGACTAGCCAGTAACTGGGTATCTCATTTTTGGACTAGCCAGTAATTCCTAGATTATTCAACCTAATCCAAATCCACAAGAAGCTGATGTAGTAGTGATCACGTCCTTTGAAGATGTTGCCTGATATTGCTCTAGAGCTTGAAAAATGGTTTTTTTTTTTTTTGTACTCGCTTGTAATCACTCTTTCCGATTGGTCTCTATCCTTTCTTTTCTTCCCGATAATTTTCTTCCTTGACATGATGTAATCTGACGAACTACTTGTGAGTAGGTTTCCCCGAATTTTGCCGATCTCTTATTGTAACGAAGAACTACTTTCTAGCAAGAATCTACTAAAATACCTATGATGAAGTACCTGAGACGAACTTCCTGAAATTTGATGTAATAGTAAGGCTTTGCTATTCTATGGAAACAAGAATCACCGAAGAGCAAGAATCACTATCGAACCACGAATCACTGACGAACAAGAATCACTTAAGAACTAGAATCACTGTCGAACCACCAAACCCATAAACTTTTTAACAATATTTGAGATTTCGTCATGTTTGACCAACTTTTCTGCTACATTAACTTTCATCATAACTTTCCAATCATCGACAATGAGCTTTCTATCTAGGATTTGATCGAAAAAAATAGGAAAAGTAATCATGGGTACACCTGAGTAAACTCCTTCTAATGTTGAATTCCATCCACAGTGTGTCCAAAATCCTCCAATAGAATAATGGAAAAGAACTCTCAATTGGTCACACCACGACACCACCAAACTTTTACTGCCTATCATCTCATCATCATCCAATGAACCTTCTAAGCACGAAGTATCTCCCCTCAAAATTAACAAATATCAGACATTTCTATGATGCAACCCAACTAAAATCTCCTCCATTTGGTCCTTTGAGACTGATAAAAAACTACCCAACGAGACGTACAAAACCGAATTTATCGGTTGTTCATCTATCCATTTTAAGTAGTAATCCTTCTTTCCACCATTTCCATTAGGTGTTTGACCATTATCTTGGTTAAGATTAGTAGGTAGATGAGATATCGAGGGCCCAACAGAATAGATAGGGAACATAAGTTTTGACATTAAAGTTTCCACAACTTCTGCTTCAAGCTCATGGAAGGAAATAAGAAGAACACACTGAGCTTTACAAACCATGTCGAACAGGGACGACCCTGAGGCAAGGTCAACGAAGGTTTACTTTGGGGCAGCAGTGAAAGGGGCAGCAGAATTATGATTTCGTCTAGGGGGCATTTGATAAATAAAAGAAAATGAAGGTTTAAAACATGAGTACAGAAAGTAAAAAGGATGTATAGGAAGAGAAGTAGGAGCTTATTGTGAATAAGGACTTACTTTAAAGACTTGTTTCTAAATATATAATAAGTATCATATATTACAGAGAGATTCTTTTTCTCTCGATTCGTCTTCTTCTTTCTACAGTTTTGCTTCTTTATTTCCTTCCCACTCCTCTTTCGCTTGAGCCACTGCTACGACACCACCATCTCCTTGGTAAGTAGAATCAAAACCCTAATTCCATCATGAAGCATGAGATTGATTGACATTTATATTTTATAATTTATTTTGCATCTAATCTTTGATTTTCAGTTAGTATAACTTAAGTGTATTTTTAGGGAAAAACTTTTAAAACCCCAATTCAATCATAAGAATTGTAGGACCAGAATATCGCTACAACACTATTCTTGCGATATTAACAACGTTTCTGCGAGCGTCACTGCCAATTCTTTAACAACATTTCACGAGCGTCACAGAATATCCAAAAGAAAATGACGATGGAAGAAATAAAAGAAGAATGTGTTGATCCTGCGATGGTCAACATTCTTGCGATAGAGAATATTGTAAGCGATCGCGATGAGATCGCAGAATAGATCCGAAAGAGGAGGAAAACTTAGCTGTCATCCATTATGTAATTCCCTATATAAAGGGGTCGATAGATCCAGAAAAGGATGATGTATTTTTGAGGGTTGAAAGAGTCTTGAGGAGAGAGAAACTTCAAGAAAATATTTGTAATCTTGATTTCTTCCAATTCTGTAAACATTTCTGAGATTTGAATAGTAAAGTGTCGTTTAAATCTTTGAAGTTTAATTGATTTCCAATAGATTTCTATAGAATCTTAACAAGGGTGTAGTGTGGGAATTCCTGCAACTACATTTTGGCGCCCGAAACAGGGATTGAATTAACAAAAATTGAAGAGAAAGTGAAGAAGAAGATAAGAATTGCTCAAGATTAAGGAAATCATTAAGTAAATTGGTGAGGTAATTGAAGGGAGAATGATCAGAATCAAAGAGGATTGTAGAAAATTGGAGAGTGATGTGATAACAAGAACAATTATTGATAGATTTCATGAAAATATTAAGGGGAATATACACAAACGGGATTTTGAAGGAAGGAAAATTATGACGGCGGAAAAAGTATCACCATTGAAAGATTGGGAAAAGCAAGAAATCACATTTATAGAAGCAGAAATACCAGAATAAAATCTAAGTCATACATCTCCCTTGGTGGTCACAGTAACCACTATACCAATGAGAAAGGAGAAATCAATAAAATCTGTAGAAGAATGGGCTATGAATAGAATTTTGGTAGACACAGGAAGTTCTGTAGACATGATATTTTATCATACCTACAGGAAAATGGGATATAAGGATGAAGAAATGTCTCATTCAACATATCATGTTCATGGCTTTGGAAAGTCTTTAACAAAACCTAAAGGCGAGATAGTGGTACGAATTCCACTAGGAGAAATTGAAACACAAGTATCATTATGCATGGTAGATGTGGAATCGCCGTACAATATGATACTGGGAAGACCGTGGATACATGCAATCAAAGTTGTAGCATCAACATTGCACCAGTGCATTAAATTTCCAATGCCCAGTGGAATCGGAGAAATTAGAGGAGATACGGATTTTTCAAAATCATGTTACCAAATTGAAGTGAAAAATTACGAAGAACGTCCAAAACTGCGAAAAGCTCGCAGAAAATTGGCGAGAGAAACAAAACAAAAAAAAGAAGAATTTAAAGTTTACATGATAAGAGCAAAAGAAGGAAAAGGAATACCCAGTGAAATCCCACATGAAGGATATGAACTCGCGAGAATTATGAAAGCACCAACACCAATGGGAGAACCTGAAGCCAGCTATATCGCAGCAGAACCAACAAAGGAAATAAATATTGGGAGTAAAGAAGAGCCTAAAATGCTGAAAATTGGGACTAGAATGGAGGCAGATAAGGAAGAAAGAACTATAAATCTTTTGCGAGAGTATGCAGATATCTTTGCGTGGAGCATGGATGAGATACCAGGGATAGACCCGTCAATAGCATGTCATAAATTAGAAATCAACAAAAACATAAGACCATTTAAGCAAAGAATAAGGAAGATCGCAACAACATATCATTCTCAAATAGAAGAAGAATTATAGAAGATGCTCAACGCAGGAATAATAAGGCAAGCAAAATATCCAGAGTGGATTGCAAATATGGTAGTGGTCCCAAAGAAGAATAAGGGGATAAGAATTTGTATAGATTTCACTGATTTAAACAAGGCTTGTCCAAAAGATAGTTTTCCATTACCATATATTCCACAGATGGTTGAATCAGCAGCAGGAAATGCTAGAATATCATCGTTGGATGGGTATAAAGGATATAATCAAATCCCTCTTGCTGAAGAAGATCAAGAACATACCGCATTTTTTGCTCCAAGAGGATTATATTATTATACAAAGATGCCATTTGGCTTACGAAATGCTGGTGCAACGTATCAAAGAATGGTGGAGAAGGTGTTTGCAAAATGGATCCACAAAACATTAGAAGTGTATGTAGATGATATGCTGATCAAAAGAAAAGAAGCTGAGGATCATGTGCAAGATTTGAAAGAGATTTTCGATCAAATGCGACAATTCAATATTAAAGTGAATCCTGATAAGTGTACTTTTGGAGTAACTTCAGGGAAATTTTTGGGGTATATTGTATCAAAAGAAGGAATACAAGTTGATCCAGAAAAGGTACAAGAAATTCGCGATATGCCAACACCTGCGACGGTAAAAGATGTGAAAAAATTAAATGGACTCTTAGCCTCGCTAGGAAGGTTCATTTCGCGATCTTCAGACAAGTGCAAACATTTTTTCGATATACTCAAGAAGGGAGCAAAATTCAAGTGGACAGATGAATGCGAAAAAGCTTTTCAAGGAATAAAAGAACATTTAACGAACATAACTATTTTACTGAAAGCAGAGCCGGGAGAAGAATTATTGATTTATCTTGCAACAACCACGTATGCGCTAAGTGTTGTGTTGCTGCGAGTAGATGCAGGGGTAGAAAAACCAATTTATTACATTAGTAAAACGTTCAATTCTGCAGAGAGAAATTATTCAAAGATTGAGAAACTAATTCTAGCATTGGTACATGCAACTTTCAAACTTCACATCTATTTTCAAGCACATAAGGTCAAGGTGTTAACGAAAGTGCCAATTGAGTCAGTAATGAAAAATTCAAAGAGATCAGGCAGAGTTGAGAGATGGAATTCACAAGTAGGACACTTTAATATACAGTATGAAATCTTATCCTCGCCAAAATCACACGTCATCGCTGATTTCTTAGCTGAATTTCCTTTAGTAGATGATGAAGCTGTGGAAGAGGTGATGGATGTAGAAGAGGAATGAGGAGATCCAAAAGAGCTATTAACAGAACCCAACAGATAGGAAATATTAGTGGATGGATCATCCAACGGAGAAGGAAATGGAATTGGAGTTGTTTTTATATCGCCAGAAGAAGAAAAACAACTTTTTCATTTAGATTAGAATTTGCATCCACTAATAATGAGACAGAGTATGAGGCTGTGATCCATGCTTTAAAATTTGCAATAGAAATGAATTTGGAAAATTCCAGAATCACCAGCGACTCACAATTGGTTATTCTCCAGATAAAGGGAGAGTACACAACAAATGAAACATCCCTGAGAAAATACAAAAGACTCGTTGAAGAATTATCTGCGAAAATCCCAAAAATAAAATGGAGACAATATCAAGGAAAGATAATAGGCTCGTAGATGCTTTCGCTTTCATATCTAGTATGATGACAAATCCATTGGCGAGGTGCATAAAAATTCAAACACTTTCATTTCTATCGATAAACAAAGAAGAAGAAGAGACAGATATAATGATGATAGAAGCTGACGAGGGAGAACCCACGAGCAATATCACGGATTGGAGAGCAGATCTTCATGCATACTTGGCGAGAGGAAAAATTCCAAGAAATAGATTAGAAGCACACAAGTTTAAAAGTAGGTCAACCAATTATGAGCTAAGAGATGGAGTGTTATATCGCAGATCTTTTAATGGACCATCGCTAAGATGTTTGACGAGAGAAGAAGGACAAAATGTATTAAAGATGTTACATAGTGGTGACACTGGTAATCACAGTGGAAGAAGATCTTTAGCATATAGAACAAAAATGCAGGGTTATTACTGGTTGTATATGCATGAGGATGCAAAGCAACTCTCAAGGCGTTGCGAGGATTGCCAGCGATATGGAAAAAGATACATGCACTAGGAGCACCATTATCATCTTCAACAAGTGTATGGCCTTTTGGGAAATGGGGGTTAGATATTGTGGGACCATTTGTATCTGGTTCTGTACAAAGAAGATATTTGATTGTCGCAACAGATTATTTCACAAAATGGGGAGAAGTAAAGTCAGTACAACATATTCGCGATAAAGATATTTTTACATTCATCTTTGAAAATATAATCTGCAGATTTGGGATTCCAGCACAATTAGTATCTGATAATGGAAAGCAATTTGAGGGACAGAATATAGAATTGTTACTCAATGCTTTTAAAATAAAATGAGGATTCGCAGACATCTTGAAAAAGAAGTTAGAAGGATACCACAGAGCATGGTACGAGCAAGTTCATAATGCAATATGGGCTTACAACACAACAAGACGAGAAGCAACTGGAATGTCACCATTTTGTTTGACATATGGAGTAGAAGCTGTATTACCAACAGAAGTTGTTATTCCTACAACAAAAAGAGAAGCATGGGAAAGAAATTTAAGTTCCGGTATGATACTGAATAAGTTGGATGAATTAGAGGAAAAAAGAGAACAAACTCTACAACATATGGAAAATTACCATAGAAGATTAGCTCGTGAGTACAACAAACGTGTTAAGAAACGTGAATTTCAACCTGGCTATTTAGTGCTGCGAGAAACACCAAGTTATCAGCGAGAAAGTGGAGGAAAGTTGGCGAGAAAATGGGATGGACCATATATCATCAAAGAGATAATTGGGACTGGGTCATACAAACTAATGGATCCTGAAGGAAGAGATGTGGGTCAAAGACTCAATAGACCATGGAATAGATTATTTCTGAAAAGGTATTATCAATGACATCTTCTACAAGATAAGAGATACTGGTATGTTATATGATGAACCAGGTAATAAATTCTTCTATCTCTATTCACAACTGAAAAATTCTTCTGATAACAAAGCACAACAAAAACAGCGAGCATTATCGCAAGAAAAGCGAATACAAATTTCGCAGAGATTAAAGAATGGGACGAACCTTTATGGCGTGCACCCTAGTTCGCGAATAAAATTTCGCAAGAGGAAAATATAAGACCTAATAGCACGTCATAGGAGGGGGTATCTCTTGACATGATTCAGGGGTAAGGTTATACCGCTGCTGGATCCCGAGTCATGCAGATGTTGAGGTTAAAGAAAACCTATCCGGGAGAGAGATCTTGGATTTCCAACTATATATGGTTATACCCTGGTTGGACGACCGAGAATCTCTTCCAAGAAGTGCAAAGTATGACCAAGGCGCCTAGGTACACGGTTGAGCCAAGGGTGCCAAGGGCGTACGCAACTCCCTTGCCATTCTTGGTAAGTCTTGGATATGATGCACTTGGCCTGAAGAAAAACCCATTTAGGGTGCAGTCTTGTAACTATAAGCCATATAGGCATAAAGGATAAGAGGCTGTGAAAACAGCTGGTTGTTGGTAAATATGGATGGGAGGATATAGTCTTGTATGGCCGATATGCCCTCCTTGAAGGGGCAACCAGGGGGAAGATAAGGGCGGCACCCTCCATTAGGGAGATGATAAGTGTCTTAAGATGGAAATGTCATGGGGATTTATGATCGCAAGAACATTTAGGCCTGTCATATTGTCGCGTGACGTAAATTATACAGAGGCAACAAGCCAAAAGTTAAGATGAGATCAATGGGTTTTTACATGAAAGTGTAAAGTTCATCGCAAGACGACAATGTCATAAGGCTAAATTCTTGACAGAGAGTTTATACTTATAATGTTGTCGCAAAGATTTTGAAAGAACATGGATAAGACAAGATCAAAGGGTCTTTACATGCAAATTTTAAGAAATCCTGCGATTTTGTCGCAGACAGAAAAAGTTTGGCAAAATAAGACCTTTAACTAGGAAGGAAAAATAAGACCAAAAGAATAATCTTACCAATTAACTATTCTATTTTAAGATTGCAGGAAATATTTTTTCATCGCAGAGCAATGTATAAGAAGGCAAATATTCATTTTAAATATTCAATGTATAGAACATCGCAACAATATTCATCGCATCGCAGATACAAAGAAAGGGCAAATTCACCATTTCAAGAAAGATAATAAAGGGAAGATAGGGGAATGGAGAAGTAACATTTCATTATCTTCCTTGAAAATATTCCAAGTAAACTAAGTTGAAAGTTAAATTCTAAATGTATGTAACATCGCTCGCAAGAAAGAAGAAAACAAAGATAAAATTCAAGTTTTAGCAATGGCTTCGCCAGATTCATTCTTCTTGTTCGCCAGAGTTATCAACTTCATCAACATCCTTCTCATCGCGAGTCTCTCCTTCTTTTGATTCTTTATCAGCGATCACTTCGCCACTTGCAGTTACTTCTCTGGGAGGACTTTTTTCTTCTTCTTCACCATCTTCTTGGGTGGTATTTTCTTCATCATTAGTAAACTCTAAATCCTCATCCATGGGAAAAGGAATTTCATCATCATCAACTTTTAGAGGAGGAACAGATACAGGAGGGAGAGAATTGGAGAGAAGAATCTCGTTCACAAGAACTTCAGCACTGAGGTGGACCTTGCGAAGGAAACCTCTATCACGATTCCTAATCTCTATGTTTTTAAAGTACTCGAGATAATCAAGTCTTCTTTATGCTTTGTCGCGGGCAGCAAGATAATTGGAAAGAAGAGACTTGTTTTCTTTGCAAACTTTATCCAATTTAGCGGTTAGATCAGCAATGGTAGAATGAAGATCTCTTTCGGATTCTGCGAGCAACAAAATAATAAAAAATCGATTAGACAAAAAGTCCACAAGGAATATAACATAAAATTTTATGAGAAGATCAACAAAAGAGGCAGTCAATTGACTACCTTCTTTTCGCGAAGTTAAGTTTTGGATTAATGAAAATAAATAGTTCTCCCATTGATTCATGGCATCATCGAATTTATCGCCAACCATACCCTTCAGACGAGACTTCATGCTTTCTTCTTTGTTGCGAAGATATGAGTTTTCCTTTGCTAGTAAAGAATGAGATTCCTTTAATTGAGAGTATTGGTCTTGAAGTTCACTGGCTCTTAAACTAAGAGTTAGTCTACCTTTGATAAGTTTATCCTTCTCGGCAGTAGATGATTCAGTTAATTGCTTGAGCTCATTCTTGAGAGAACGAAGAGATTGCTCTTGATTATTACATGTGCTTTGAAGATTACTTAATTGCTGCGAGGAAATCGCTATCAAGCTTTAAAATCTATGTTTTTCTTGGGACAAAGTTTTATTCTCATCTGATAAAGATTTCATCGCCAAATTAGCCTTAAAAACAAATATGAGAGGCGATCAACCTCGCCACTTAATAAATTCTGCCTTTGCAATAATTGATTATTCTCCTTAGTAAGATTATTTATGTGATCAATTGAATAAGTGTAAATATTGTCTAGTCTAGTATGTTGACCCATCCAAGAATCTCTTTCAACGCGAGATTCTTCAGCGATAAATTCAAATTTGAGTCTTTCTATGAAACGAGTCCGATTTGAAACTAATATATGAAGCAAGAATTTAAGAAGGAAGCTTGAGTACAGAAAACATGTAAACAAAACGGAAAAACAAAAGAGCATAGGCAAGAAAAATGTACCTTTCAGCTCATCATTTTTTCTGCGAAGATTCTCGTAGTCTAGAGAAGAGTTTCGAAGCATATGATTCAAAGTATCACATTCAACAGTTTTAACTTGAAGGCTTTTCCTCAGAGCTTCAATCTCATTTTCCAAAGACACTCGCGAAGCATTACCATCAGAGCCAAAATACTTGAGTAGAGTCTCGCAAGCTTCATGCTGGAGAGGGTCAGTGGAAGATTTTCTAGCGTTGTCTAAAATGTTAGACAAGAATTTAAAAGCAACATCAACACCTGCAAAATTTCCGTTTGGTGAAGGAAGGGGTGTAGAAGATGAAGTAGTAATGAGAGCAAGTTGACGATCATTTGTGATGGTTGAGTTGTCAGGAGGAGTATGTGGAAAAACAACAGTTGAAGGCCGTAAATGACTATAAGGAGTCTCAGTCACAACAGTTTTAGAAGCTTGATTTGTCAAAGAAGTAGAAGTATGGGTAGCAATATTCTCGCAAACAGAAGTAGAAAGATTTGGTTGCGATGGTGTGGGAGTAATCCTCACGGATGTTAATGTGGGCATAATGAGATCTTCCCCAAGTGTCTTAAAGTGGCGAGATCTTTTGGGAGGCTTAACAGGGTTCTCGTCATTCTAAGAACAATAATTCTGATAAGAAATAGAGGCAACAATATTTTTATTAGGAAATAGAATATGTTTCTTACTACCTTATCATTCGCAGAACTCTTCTTCTTCTTCTTCTTCTCTACTAGTCTTTTGCGAGTATTAGGGTTTTGAATCGTGGATTGTGTAGTTCCGCTGAAGAGAAGACATAACATGGAAGTTACGAGGAATCAAATAAGAAATACTAGAGAATGAAAGTAAAAATTGGCTTAAATAAATGTCATAAGTCAAGAAACATACCTTGTTGACTCCATTGGAACAGTAGCAGAAGAATATGAAGAAGAAGAAAAGTTGCAGACAGAAGACGAAGTAGACAAATAAAGAAGATGAAGAAACGGCAGAAGAAAATTAGTTTTGAAACTTATTTCTACCTTTTATAGGCAAAAGGGGGTGGGCCTATTAAGCAGAGACGTGTCAATAAATGAAGGAATTCACAACACGTGTAAGAAAGGCTAGATTAACGGAACCTTGTCGAGAAGAAAGTATAAAATAGAAAGAAGTTGCGAGGGTAATAAAGAATATAGGTTCTCATGATCTTCTCTTCTTCGCATGAGAAGAGGCAAGATGTAGGACCAGAATATCGCTACAACATTATTCTTGCGATAATAACAACGTTTCTGCGAGCGTCACTGCCAATTCTTTAACAACATTTCACGAGCGTCACAGAATATCCAAAAGAAAATGACGATGGAAGAAATAAAAGAAGAATGTGTTGATCCTGCGATGGTCAACATTCTTGCGATAGAGAATATTATAAGCGATCGCGATGAGATCGCAGAATAGATCCGAAAGAGGAGGAAAACTTAGTTGTCATCCATTATGTAAATCCATATATAAAGGGGTCGATAGATCCAGAAAAGGATGATGTAATTTTGAGGGTTGAAAGAGTCTTGAGGAGAGAGAAACTTCAAGAAAATATTTGTAATCTTGATTTCTTCCAATTCTGTAAACATTTATGAGATTTGAATAGTAAAGTGTCGTTTAAATCTTTGAAGTTTAATTGATTTCCAATATATTTCTATAGAATCTTAACAAGGGTGTAGTGTGGAAATTCCTGTAACTACAAGAATAGATTATCATGTATGTTCAATGATTGATTATAAATGTAATATTTTGATTCTCTGTTAGTATTACTTAATTGTATATTTTAGGGCAAAAAAATTTAAACCCCTAATATTTAGTGAAAAAAAATTGTTTGTTGTTCTTGCTTGCTGAGCATATTTCTTTGTTGGATCAATTGCAGGTATGGTTCTGAAAAGAAAACAATTATCTGGATGTCAAAATAGGAAGAACCAAAAAAAGAGATTGGCATCTACTAAATCTCTTGCATGTTCTTTTGATAAGTTTTTTATTAGGAATCAACCAATAGTTGGGACCGCCGCCAACGAAGATGATGCTACAACTGATAAGGGTATGAATGAGGGGAATGAGAACGATGGTGTTGCTGATAATGGCATGAATGAGGGGAATGTGAGTGATGAGGCTGCTGATAATGGGATTGAGGAGGGTAATGTGAATGTTGGTGTTGGTGTTGGTGTTGGTGTTTCTAATGGTGTTAATGAGGGGATTAATGGGAATGTGAATGTTGGTATATGTTCTGTTGAGGTATTTGACAAGCTTGTGGCCACATTTGGGAACTTAATATATGTATTTACATGCTTAAATATGACAGGGAATGAGGCTAACATAGTTTGTACACCACCTTGATCCTGAGTGTAGTTTGTTGTATGTAAGGGGGCAACATTTTTTGGTATACTTTGGGGCAGAAAAATGCCAGGGCCGGCCCTGATATCGAATGCTTCCAAGACTCGACCCAACACTTTGCGGCCAGTCCCTTCAAAATATCCTGGCATGTCTGATAATCGTGTTGGACCGATTCCGGGAATGTAGTCTATTACATCGTGTCATCTTTCTACATATTAGACATCAAAGATATACATATGCAATGACATTTTAGATATCAAAGGGGTTACACTAATCTGAAATGAAATACTATTTAGTTGCGGTTACGTAAAATCTTCTCTTAAATGTACGTAGTCCATGCATTATTAGCCATAGCCCATTTAAAATAAGTGTTTAAGCTAAACAAGCAGACTTTTATAATCATTTCATATAGAAAAATTAATAAGATACACATTAAATCCCTAAATCAACAACAACAACTACAAAAATTCTATAGTTAAATTTTGGTAAGATATAAGACATAATTAATGTTTGTGAAGAATAATCAACACTCTCAATCATTTTTAACATAATCATGATTGGGAAAAAAAGAATATCTTAGAGATTTTTTTTATAGATTATGTTTGTGTTAGATAATTCCATTTCGATTGATGTTGTTGCCATTTATTTTTAGGAATTATGATTGGGAAAAAAGGAAAAAAATCATTTTAGAGAAAATTAAAAATTAGGGTTTATTTTGTTTCGGGAAAATAATAATAATTAAGGTTAATGGGTCAATTTGTTGAATACTATACCAACAATTACAGTTAGTTTTATGTATAATTAAAATAATGTATGGGTTTATTTTGATTTGAGTGAGAATGAGATTTTAAATTTATTTATTAATAAATAATAAGACTTGGTTGGTTTTCATTTTAAATTAAACTTTTTGGGTTACTAGGATGACCCGTGCCATAACGGCACGGGGCTATGAGTTGTTTTTGGTGTTGGTTATATATGACCTATGTTTAAATTTTTAAATTAATTGTCATTTTGTGTTAAAAATATATTAGTTCAATTTATTTTGAATTTTTGAAATATTTAATCAGAGTTGGGAACCCTTCTTTCATATCCCTAAAAAGTGTTGTATCTGCATTAATTCTTGGAACCGCTGACTGTTTTCAAAAACAAATATTGATTGTGTTCTTGTATCAATGTATAATTGGCCTGGTTACACATTAGTAATACTCGAACCTGTGGTAAAAAAAAATCCGCTGGTTAATATCATTTACGGTCAGTCATTTTACGGCCATTAAACATGTCATTTGCATAAATATGGTAATTGACAATCATCATTCCCTACAATGTTCTAGGTTTGGGAGACGTTACACTATACTATGAAGCCTCCTTATAAAGACTATACATTTATGGTTTAAACTAACATCTGAAAAACACCCAACAAAAAATACAAAAAAAAAGAAAGATAAAAATGTAAAACATTGAATCCTACATCATTTCCTTGGATATTAGTGATGTGAAGCGAATTGAATCTCTCTTAGCGGTGAGAAGTGATGCACGTGATGAAATTGCATACATCATATGTCCAATATGCTTTTCCTTGCAAATCAATAACACAAATTTATTGTCTTACTAAATAATGAAAGACTCGCATTAAATAAAATGGCAGATCCGAACAAAAGAAATCCGATAAATGATACATGTGTAGGAGAGTCATTCTTTGTCAGCATATGCGTTTCAGACCTAAAAGTAAATAAGAGACTTAATCTTATTACCAATGGTATGAAAAGTTGCAAATGGAACTGATATTACACCTTGACCCAAGAGTACATAAGAGACCTAAAACAACCATAATTTTATAATTGCTAGCACAAAATGAACATGACATTACAGCTGAATATTAAAATATTCCTTAATCGACTTCTACCAAGTATAAGATATTTATAAGAGTTTGGCTAGATAGTCGGTATCTTCGATGAAATTGAAGAAGCTCAAATACTAAATGATATGCTTAGAATAAAAGATAGGTACGTGATGGATCAAGTATTAGTCATGGTATTTTAGATGCAAGATCTAGATGGGTTCCTATGCACTAATCTCTCTTAAACCAAGATAGTCTTTAGAAAACTCGACAATTTGGTCATGGAAATCATATATGTTCATATGAACAACATCTTCTAGCAAAAAATAGACTTGTACCTTTCTGGAAACCGAAACTTTTTCATTTGCGTCAATGATAAAATACATGGAATGACAATTTGTGTAGTCCAAACATATAGGTATAATGACGCATCCCACAAAAAGACATTTTGCATCACTGCATTGCTCCCTAAACCGATTTCTTCATTGATTAAAAACAATATCCCCAAATTAAAAGATGGTATGCTAACCATTTTTTGACGTCAACTGCATACAACCATTATTTGACTATGCATGAAGAATTTAAGATACACAAATACTCACTTTTTAAACCATTAAAAAGTTATAAATATGAAGTGATGTAATTTCAAGGTGATCACATGATACAAAGAATTAGAATAATGAAAAATATAATCAAGGAACTTTAATCCATTTGATACCAACATGTACACAAATCCAATCCAACTAAGAGTTTGAACTCTCCAACAATAGTATCAATATAGTTAATAAAATATTATTTACAGACCCAAGTTAAGGGCGTAACAATGAAACCATCGTTTTCTTCGTCATTTATTTTCACTCCATGTAAATCCTCCGATTTTGGCTTGAAAAAGTCAAAGTCTAATTGGAAAATTTCCTGTCCATAGAAAATAAAAAATATAAACAAAGAGAAATTAAAAGGTATGGTATTAATAAAACACTAACATAAGAATAAAAATGAACATATGGTAATCATATCTGATCAGTATCTTTTGACTGCAAATGGGAAAAGAAAATTAAGATAACAAAATACAATATTAATGAAAAGAAACAAAGAGAAATCAAACTTCATGTATCCATTGATTTTAAACAAAAAATTAAAGGGAAAATCTAACAACAATTATCTCAATCAACCAAAACAGTAGTGAATCATACCTTGAGAATAGAGTTATGCAAAGGATAAATATCTGACAAAGGAATTTAAATATAAAAGGGATTATGTTAAGAGCTAAGTTAAAGGGCATTTAATTTAGAATAAAAGAAATGGTGACATTAAGTGAGAGGAATAACTCCCAAATGAATGAGTGACCAATGCACATTAAAAGTCTATATTCATTATCTTAGGTAAAATTAATATGTGAATTAATCTAGACCCTTCTTTGTAGGCCTAAAATATAGATTCAAAATCTTAAATATGTAGCTCAATCTGGATCATTCTTTATATGCTAGAAATGTAATTGAATAACTTAAATTTGTGTCTTAATCTGGGTCATCTTTTATGTGTCTAAACTGTAGATCTCCGTCCAAATAGAAAAACACCATTGTCCGAACTCTAGAAGAATAACAAATATAATCAAGAAACTTTAATCCATTTGATACCAACATGTACACGACTCTAGTCCAACTAAGAGTTTGAATTCTCTAACAACAGTAGCAATACAGTTAAAAAAATGTTATTTACTGATCCAAGTTAAGGGCGCATAATAATGAAACCATCGTTTTTTTTCGTCATTTATTTTCACTCCATGTAAATCCTCTGATTTTTTCTTCGTCATTTATTTTCACTCCATGTAAATTTTCCGATTTTGGCCTGAAAAGTCAAAGTCTGGTTGGACAATTTCCTGTCCATAAAAAATAAAAACAAAGAGAAACTAAATGGTATGGCATTAAAAAAACTAACATAAGAATAAAAATGAATAGATGACAATCATATCTAATCGGTATCTTTTGACTGCAAATGAAAAAAAAAAAGATAACAAAATACAATATTAATGAAAAGAAACAAAGAGAAATCAAACTCCATGAATCCATTGATATTAAACAAAAAATTAAAGGGAAAAGCTAACAACAATTATCTTAATCAACAAAAACAATAGTGAATCATACCTTGAGAATAGAGTTATGCAAAGGATGAACATCTGACAAAGGAATTTGATTATAAAATGATTAAGTTAAGAGCTAAGTTAAAGGACATTTAATTTAGAATAATAAAAAAAATGGTTTGACATTAAATGGGAGGAATAACTCCCAAATAAATGAGTGTCCAATGCACATTAAAATTCTGAATTTATTGTCTTTGGTAAAATTAAAATGTGATTTAATCTGGACCCTTCTTTATAAGCCTAAAATATAGATTGAAAATCTTAAATATGTATCTCAATATGGACCATTCTTTATGTCCCAGAAATGTAATTGAATAACTTAAATATGTTCCTCAATCTGGGCCGTCTTTTATGTGTCCAAACTGTAGATCTCCGTCCAAATATAAAAACACCATTGTCCCTTATAATATAGACTAGGATATGACATGTGCCGTAATGGCACAGGATTGGATTTGTTCTTAGTAGAATTAATTTTTCTTAACACATTCGGGCATATCTCATGCTAGGTCTTATGCATTTTTGGTGATCATTGTAAAGAAACATTTGATTACCTCGTAAAAAGTAAGAATTTTACTATCGTTGGGTTTACTTTGGTAGCATGCATGATTTGGAAGTGAAACTGATACGGTATTCTAAGGTTCTATACTATATGGGTAATTATGCAATGGTGTCGTAATTATATGAGCCGACTCTCGGTGCATCCTTTATACATACCTCCCAATTTGTAGATTAAAATAACTATTTTTGTATAATTGTGACTTGTAATTATTTTTGTATCAAAAAAGAATAAATTCCCTCTTTCTTCTTTGGAATAGGGACACATTATGATGGGTGTAGTATCAGGGATAGGCTGCGCTAGCTCATTGTCTGATGAACTATCCTCATATGCAATTCACTTTTAAATAGTTTGTTACCACTTTTATTCTTATTCCATTTCCATACGATGCGCAACCTTTGTAATCTAAATTTTCTCTTTAAACATCACATTGAAATAAAATCAATCTATGATGTAAGCTTTTTTACCAATCTAACAACATTGAATAAAAGCAAATCCTGATCCATGCGAGAGTTCAACCAAGAAGGGTATGGGATTATAATTTCCCCAAATTCAACTGATGATCCTATGAAATTGCGATATATGTGAGGCGTTCCTTCCATCTAATCAATATTTTATAAAGTGTCTACTTTTGTAAGACAACTGCCAAATGATCTGTTCCATGTTTGTTTGTAGCTGCTGCAACACCGTCTGCAGTTATCTTATTATGCAGGATGTTGAGGTCCTGCTTTCCATCGTTATATCTTCCAGATTGGCAGACTCACTGTTTTTATTACCGGGTCAGTTGCATTTTTTCCTTGTAAAATAGATGTGGAGTTTCCCTTTGCTGCGATAGGAAAAAAAGAGACCACCTGTTTTGTAATTAGTACAGTTCCAATCCATACTGTCAATTTAGAATAATACAAAATGAAGAAAGTCAAGATATCTATACATACATAATCTATGGGTAGAGAGTTACATGCTTGCATCCCACCTAAATATGACTTAAAATAACTTGTATGTGTAGATCAGTGCACTTCTGTCTAAATGATTATGTCATTTTTTTTCCAGTTTACTTTTCAAGTCGAAAAGCGCTTAACTAAATGATGTTCATAACCAGATTTAAACTATAGTAAACTTTGCCATTTTTTTTTTGTCTAAAATTAAACGTTCATAACCATATTTAAACTTTGTCTTTGCTGTCGACACTTCATTCACTCTTTAATTTCAATAATTGGTAAGAGTACTGGTACCCTATTTTGCGGTCCGACTTAAGCTCTATTCACTCCATTTTCTCAGCCATGGCCTGTCAGGCCTGGAGAATAGTTAAGAAATAAATTTTTTGAACAAAACATATAAATATATAATTGTGATACAATAAACATTAAGTCCAATACCTTCCCAGCTTCTTCTTGATGTGTTACCAAGGGATATAGATACCATTCTAGCAACATAAACCAACAGATATAGATAAAATGCATAATTTAATCAGAAATCAATTTTAATAAAACTTTAGTCTGATATAAAAAAAAAAATAGAAAAATCCAGGCATGAAAGCCTAATCATATTTGAAGTTATAATCCCTCAAAGAGAAATAATCAAATTTAGCTATGGTCAAACATCGAGCTAGACGCACTTAACAACCATGCTTAGGACGGTAGCCCTCAAAGTTCAAATCCTTATAATAGTTTGCATGTCTTCAATTTCAGGTTCATGAGGATAATTACTATTTTCTTTGTAAATGCACTAGGATATGGCCCGTGCCGTAACGGCCCGGTATTCGTATTGCCGTTACCTTGGAATATGACCTTCTCAGTGTCCTCATGGGTTATCCCATAAAAGCGCAAATTTGTTTATTTTCAATATTTCATTATTTTCTTCTCACATTATTTGATGACATTAATTACTTTATGAAAACGATGAACTATGTTTCTTTCTTTTTTTAAATACGTTCTTTTCAAGTGTTTCACATTTTTCTTGAAAATAAGATACGAAAAACACCACTTTTCAGGTCACCAGTTAAAAATTAACAATTAAAATCAATATTGGTGAATAGTGAATGTTTTTTTTAAAAAAAGCTGAGGGTGAATGTAACCCAATTGTAGAAAAAAGTAATTTTAGTGAAATATCTAATACCTTTCCCGACCTCAAACAAATGGTAGAAATTAGTAGGATTTTATCTTTCTCCGTATGAAATTGATAGGAAGAAATTAGTGGGATTTTATCTTTCTCCGTATGAAATTGATAGGAAGATGGCACATGTTTTTTAATTGTTAGTGGAGATGATATGGTTTATCATGCATGTAAATGTTGTGTACCCCTTTTGTATGGATAAGAAGAGCAAAATACCCACTTTTTTGAGACGTGGTGGTACATTAAACCCAATGGTTGTTTAATTTAAAATCAAGGGTAGCGGATGTTTGATATGGATTATTCGTTTTGAGCTTATTATTGCAAGAATCAACAATGCACGTATCATACCCCAATTTACTCCTTTGATTTCACTGATAGACTTATGCATCAGATCAATAAATCTCGAAAGTCTCCAATTAAGAACAATACAATTTAGGTCTTCGACAACAATTTCATCTCTCACAGTTTGCAGAATTCCCACATTTTTGTTCTTCATGTGCTGGCTATTCTAATCCTTCGGTCTGTTAGTCCAACTGTAGTAAATATTTTTGTTTTCTCTAATCCTTCTGTCTGTTTGTCCAACTGTAGTAAATATTTTTGTTTGCTCGTGTATGCATCAGGCAAAAAAAATTCAATTCACCATTAGCCTAAAGACTGAAAATTCAATTCACTGTATACACCAAAGAAGTTCATAATATTTGTATCATCGAATAACTTAAGATTACTTGGTAATATAAAAATATCCCATGTGGATGCACCGAAATATATTGAGTTGACAATTCTCGAATTCTTTCCTATCAGTTAAAAGCAAATGGAGAGGATCACTAAGTTAGAACCGTCTTGATTAACAAATCTGCCTTTTATTCAGTTTCTCTCTTAGGGGCCATCGGTCACAATAACATCTAACTACGATCATGAATCATGTAGACATGTACATAACCAAGTATGTGGTAGCAGCAATATATTTACTGATGAATGTATATAATTACCAATGTGGGTGACAGTACATGGATTACATTGATATGTATTCATGTGCAATTGTACATAGATGCACTTTATCTTCAACTGCCAACTTAGCACTTTGATTGCCAGAAAAAGCCCAAAAAATGGTCAAAACTTGTGCACAGACCAAAACTTTGCTAGTACAATATTGTATTGAGAAAAAAAGAGTAGCTTCCCTAGTATAAAAGATATTGGACTGCAATCAACTTACCTATAGCGCCAATGCTTTGTACCCGAGTTATTGCAGCACAATAATCTTAATGATTACCAAGATACAGTAAGGAAAGCCTGCAGTTGTAATAAAGGAACTTTATGTTGAAAAATCAACATAATATATAACATGCATACACAATAAATTTCCGATATCGCTTATTCATGATAACAACGCCTAGTTACATGAGTTCACATTTTAGTAGGCATTCACAGTACCACACGATTAATTATGAAAAAGCAAGGAAAGGCAGTATATAGCCGCACACTAATTACATAGTACTCATCCATAAGGAAGACGGCTGAAACATTCTCCACTATAATGTGTTCCCTAAGAAATATTAGGATGACTTTAAGTTCTTCATTTTCTTTCACAGAGAAGTGCCATAGTAATAGGAGCAGAAAGGGAGTAGCATCAAATTTTTGCCCCTGAAATTTAGATAGGTCGGCATACTCACTCGACAACCCGACTACATACATATCTTGACTTTTATTAAATCTATGCTCTACTATGGTGACTGAGTCCAAATTTAACTTGAACCATTTGAGTTAG
Source organism: Papaver bracteatum (assembly GCA_023529315.1). Lineage (NCBI taxonomy): Eukaryota > Viridiplantae > Streptophyta > Magnoliopsida > Ranunculales > Papaveraceae > Papaver > Papaver bracteatum. The sequence goes on along the minus strand of JAJJWX010002209.1, from coordinate 466,368 downwards.
CTGAAATTTAACTTAGTATTATAGCATAAAAATCAATACCACACAGAAAATAATAAAAACATTAAAATGAGTTGTTTATAGCAAAGCACATAAATGCTTCAGAATATCAAGGAAGACGGGCTTAAAAATGTATTCCTGCGAACAGCGGAAAGCAAAACTTTAAAAAAAAAAACAGGATCAAAATCATATAGGTGTCTTCTTCCAAGGATCTAGATATTATAGAAAGGTCACCTGTAGAAATCATAATTATCAAATTGGTCGACTAACTCAAATAATATAAGCTCAAGAGAGCAAAACATATTGAAAATTCTGCTCAACCATGGCCAAGCACTTTCATATTGTAGTGTCTGCACAAACATAATATTTAACAATATAACGAACTGCGAAAATGCAAAACCTACATACTTTGAGCATATTACTTTGAAGTTTGAACTGTAGAAGGATACACAATCTATTCATATTCATTATATAAACATTACAAATGTTGCATATTACTTTGAGTTGTCTATTTAACCGAAGAAAATCAATAAGATCTAGTTTATAGCAACACATATCTAATAACACTAAGTGATATATTCTCTGCCAACACAGATTCATTGAGTATTTGTTTTCTCTAAGTGGGTTTTAGTTAGACTAAACTGCTAATGGATATTTCTGTTTAAGCTCATCCCTGCAAAAAAATTTTTTATCGAACCTAAAAAACACATATAGCCGAAAATATCATCTCTTCGCACATACCTTTAACCTGAAAACTATACTTTATGGTCTCTGATTATAATCTAATCCATGCAAATCACCCTATGAGTTCTAATCAAAACTGACACCAGAGGTCGCTTGGCTATTTTTTAATGAAAATTCAGGCATTGGAGAACTTCGGGCAGTATGATTTCCAATATATCAATCTCTTACTTAAATAAGCCAAGTACATAAGCCTATCGCTTATATCGACTGCAATAGAAGGACTCTTGGTCGCTAGCGGACAATTCAAATTTTTAGGCTAGTTCGGAGGACAAACTAACATGGAAGCATTGGGAACAACTATAACTGGTGGTTGGACTGATTCACACAAATGAGATTGCAATTCTTCCAATAGGTGGGGTTGACAAAAATATGTTTGACAATGAGCTCAACATACTCCTTACTCCTTTTATTCCCATATCTTCTAGTGTCATATTAAACAAAAGCTATGGATTGCTGGAAATAGTACAACAACAAATAACTATTTTGGTACCTTGAATGGAGCTACACAAAAAACCTACATCTCAAAGAAACCAAAAAATAAGAAACATAAAATTGCGCAAAATTCATAATTGTACTTACCTTGCTGACTTACCACAAAAATTCGATTGCTGACTTACCACAAAAGCAAAGTAGGAACTGGATTCTAAAGGAAAGCTTCAATCAAATCAGGGTGACAAAGTTGAAGCCTTCGAGCATTCAACAACTTCCTACCATCTCTTAGGAGAATTGTCGGAGAAGGAATCCTACATACTTAACACAAACAATAGGCTTCAGATACTGCTAAGGACTATATTCTCGTTGTACAGGCTTCAGATGTTGCTCTCGATTGCAAATCCTCTTTTTCATCTCTTTTAACATAATTCATAGAGGCTTGACGTCTTCGAATCGGTGTGGCCAAGCCCTCATTTACTTGAGCAGTTATCATAGAGGCTCAATGTGTCTGTTGTAAGCTTGAACAAATAGAACTTTGAGGGGCGAAATCAGTATATCTCACACTGGACAGTTCTGCAACTCTCAGATCATATTGTGGTAGGTGTTCCATTTCATGGAAGGTACCTCGTTATAATCAGTGTTGATCCCAATTAGAAATATGAAAATAAGTACCACATTTACTATGCTAATAGATGAAAGCAACTCCAAAGCTGAAAATGGAACTTAAAGAATTTCTGCTAAGAGATGTTGCCAAAAATTGGAACCAATTTACTCGTCAAAACTAACTCCAATGATATGAAATCAAAAAAATAGATGGGGATTATTATAGTTATGGGTACAGATTTCATAATCTAGACAGGAATGAACAAAGTCCAGAAACCAAACAAAAAAAAGCCTCTTGAATGAACAAAGTAATCAATTGAATGAAAAATCAATTACCTAAGATGTTTGGAACTCTAATGATTTTCTGAATCCAACAATCAAAACCTACATCAGAACAATAATAATCTTATTAAAACTCAAAGCAAATCAAACTATCACCGAAATAATCGAATAAATAATAACCGGCCATTACCTAGTAGTCAGCGACGGAACCAGGAATTTGTGTTCGGGTGGGCTAAAAAAAATTTTTTTTGCGTACACCCATATTATAGCAATCTAAATGCCTCAAATATAAACACAGTGATAAAAGTACTGCATGTTGCTTATCATTTTCTGTATAGTAAGGTTCAGCTCAGTGACAATACTTAAAATTGCAAAGACAACATATATAATAAAAATAAATATTATTATTTGAAATGCGGCCGAAGGCCGCCCGAATTTTTGAATTTTTAAAATGTTATTTCTATATCTTTGTATAGTTTTCAAATAAATTCATGAAATTAAAAACCGATACATCAGAATAGTTAAAATGTCAAATTTTTGTCATTGTTTGTGAAAAAAAAAGAAAAGAAAAGGGGGGAAATATTATGTAATTGGGCTACTTTTTAATTTACGTACGCATGGACCAAGTTTTAGAATATTTGGAAACAACATGGGCTGGACAGATCAAATTGTGATGGAGTGGGAGTAAATCTAACCGTTGAATTTAATTTCTAAGCACTAACCGAAACAGAAGAGGACGCAAAAGTTTAAAAGAAGAAAAAAACGCAACATAACAATAAATTTGATATAGAAGTCGGATGAATATGTCATACTAATGGGCTAATGAAAAGTTTTACCCTGGGGTAATCTATAGTTATATGAATCTGTTGACCCTCACCTCCGTCACTGGTGTTTTAAGTTTTAACCTGGAAACTAAAAAGAAACGCAAGATGAGAAGAAAAAAAAAGGTAGGAGGGAGTCAACATAAGACTTTTCTTGTATGTTTGTATAGACATGTTATTATTGGGATACATGGCGTGTGGTTTCTCATTTTTGTATAAACAGAGAGTTTATTGGGATAACTATAATTTTGACCTGGGCTTTTTTATTTTTTTCTTACGAATAGGCTGGCTAAAAAGGAGTTTCTCATATTTGGGGGGGGGGGGCTGCAGCCTGGGTAAGCCACCCCCTAGTACCGTCCCTGCTAGTAGTGCTGAAAGAGAATGCGACTGAAACTGGGAAAGATATCACCTCGTCTAGGGTTTATATGGTGGAACTTTTCTGAAAGGATCCTGTTGCATGTAACGTTTGAAGTTATTATTGGGTCTTTAAAGGAAATTTTTTTTTGTATACTGAAGAGGAGATCAATGTATGATTCTTAACTGAAGAAAATCATAGGAGGGGGAGAATATTATTGGAAACAACTCGATTATTAGGCAGATTGATGCCCTAAATTGGTGATGGTATTCATGGTTTTGATAACAGATGGATTAATGGTTTTGATAACGGACAGAGAGATAATAGTGAATGAGTGAAGGGGGACGGTTGGATGGGGTGTTAAACATGGGTTGATTCTTAGCCGTGATTTGTCTCTCAACTTTCTGAATTTTGAGATCAAATGCTAGCCGTGGATCACACTAAAAAACTCATCCACAACCATCGTATTTTACAAAAACTATTTGTTTTTGTAAGATAGATGATATAAGTTTTTGTTATGTTACAAAACATAGACCCACCATTCTAAACAGGTTAAAAACATGAAATATCAGTGGAGTCCACAAATGTACCACATCGGAAGTTCATTTTCAATTAGAAGCTCAAAGTAGGGGCTGTAATAGTGACTCGAAGCATGCTCTATTGTATGACACATTACTGCATATTTAGAATCCACAGTATCAAAAGGAAACATGAGTTTTTTTTTCTGTAAAAGTTGGCTTCAAAAGAAATTCCACATATGAAATCACACAACACTAACAACAATAACCAAATAATATGGATCCATTATATTACCTGGATGGAAGATCATAGGCATAGGTAACTTTTGCCATTCATGTTCGATATCCACCCTGTAAAGAAATAATTTCGGTTGATACAGATATGTATTTTACACATAAGGAAAAATGCAATGTTAAGGGTTAATAATTCTCTTGAATTACACTCATGCTAATGTTTATGCACATCATATTACATATAACTCTAAATTAATGGTAGAGATTCTTCAATAGAATCGTTTAAATATGGATGTGGTAGTAAGTACTTCAAATATTCAGTAATATCAAACAATTTTCTAAATCTGTAAAGAAAAATTCGCATTTGATGAATCCCTGAATTGTTTAAATTGCAGTAATTACCTAGTAAAATATATCCCTTGCTAGTAAAATATACAAAGAATTACAAAAACTTGAGGAATATCTATTGTATCTTCTCACTTTGCTAGAGACCCACATACAAATCACCATGGTTTCCCTTCCTCTATACTGAACAGTGGAATGAGACATTTTTGGACAACGGTGGCTAATGATTTCTAATGGCTTCGTCGAGTAGCAACAAATTCGAACTGATTATCTCAAATTTGCATGCCAACTACATTTTGATTAGCCTAATTCAAATCTACTATGGTTTTCCTTATAACAATCTCAGTTGGCTGGTTGATAGCCTTATAAATGGTAACTTGGTTTTCTTGTGAGATCTATACCGGATTGGAGATTCCATTAGAAATCACTGCATCAACAACACCAAAAAATATCAGATGAATTAGCAAAGACAACGATACATGCCACTGACCTAGCTAACCTGATAAAAACTAAAGTTTCAGAGATTAATTTGTTGAGCATGTAAAAAACATTATTTCAATCCATAATGATTCCGTTAATATGGGGTATCAAAGCCTCTGCAGATGAATTGTAACCTAGTAGTAGGGCATCAAAATGTTAAACGGAAGAAAGTACACCACATCTATTGGTCTGCAATTCAGGTGTAAAGAACAGTCAAGTGGAAAGACTGTAATACCTTTACAGGATCCTTCTTAGGCATATCTTCTGGTTGTCGTGTGTGTATATATCAATTCAGATCAGTTGGTTCAGCCAGTGCGCATAGAAGCTAGTACAATCATAAGATGATGAAAGTGAGCAAAAGGACTGAGAGGATGGTGCAGAAGATGAGCATCAACTACACGACTTTAACAACCTCAAGATTAAGCAAATATTAATAAAAATTAACAAAATACAAATTCGAAAACACCTAAATTAAAATCATCTAAAAATGTAAATTTTAAGAGAACCCATATCTCAAAACTAGGCATCTCGCATGATGACAGGAAAATCAAGACAATACTTTGGAACATACCTTCATAAGTCAAATAGAATAAACCGCCAGGAATTGGTGTATATCCTAGATAGCACGATACAAATCGAAGCATCATCATAAACAATTAAAAGGAAAAATTATTTTTAGGTCACTTAAACTTAACATCCTAAAAATCAAGAATCCAAATATAATAACGATAAATTCAATTACAACTTGCATAGAAAGAAGTTCCTTTCATTGAGTTTACACCACCAAAAAATGTTTCCTCCATTGATAGTTTTGAATCAGCTGAAACAAAACAAAACCCACAAAAATTATGGAATTTAGTCATACACAAATTGAATTTTTAACAATTGTAAAGAAGAATTGAGAAAAAGAATCAAACCTAGAAGCTGGGAGGTTTGGGTTGCGGAAGTGAATCAAATCGAAAACCTAGACAGAAAAAATCATTTTGGAATCTCTTATTAGTTTCAGCTATCAAAACATTCATTGCATTGAGTTAATGGAGAGAGAAAAATGGTTCAAGTCTAAATACATGTGGAAGTTGTATTATTTTTTTGTACAATATTATTTTTTTCAATTTCTGTAGACCTCGAATATGGGCAAATATGGAAGTTGATTCTACGAACCAAATATCGAAAAATAGACATTTTATGTATCCAACTGCACAAATTATTTTAAGGTATTATATTGTAATGTAACTAATTATAGAGGAGATCCATTCGTCGATTAGGTTCTTTGATTTTCTTAATTTTATTTAACAAAAATGACGTTTCAAACATTTATAAATTAGTCTTTGTTGTCCTTCGTTTACTTTAGCACTATTGGTTTTACAATCTTTGGTCCATTTTTGTTGTATTGGTAAGTTGGATTTTTTGGCTGTTTTTTTGTTGTTGTTGTTGTATTTGTTGTTCTGGTGTGTATGTGATGATTTTAGTGCTTTTCTTACTTGAGTTAGATCTGTTAGCAGTCTAATTAATTTTTGAATTTTAGGTTAGTTTATAAAATATTTTAAAATCCTTCCTTTGCATTTAGATGTATTATCATTTCAATTTTTCAAATTTGCAGGTCCATCGAATTTTTTAATACCTAGGGTAGTGCTCACGTATTAACACTTCAAGTGAGACTTGGAAATCATACCAAAAAGTAAATTTACAGGATTAAGAATAAAATATAGAACTTGAAAAATAATCAGCCTTTATAATTCTTGTGAAGAGGAAGTGGGATGCACAAAATCAAATTCAAACAAAACTTAATAATCTAAAATAAAATTAATTGGGGAAAAATAAAAATATTCACCATACAAATTTAAAAATGAAATTCTAATTCAGAGAGCAGAGATAAATACAAACATTAAGTTGAAAACGCTGCAGCTACTGCGCTTTAAAACCATTTGATGAATCTAATGAGCGCTAATCTAATCTTTACACAAATTAACCCTTGAACCACAAAATAAAAATAAAAAATATGAAACATTTCTTAATAACCCAGATTTAAAAACACCAACTAGATGAAAATAAATTTTGATGAAAATTAATAAACTATAAAAAAGTACAAACTATAAGAGAACAAATATAATAACTAACCGTCTTTCCAATATGCAGTGGATGATAAAAGATCTTCTTTGGTAGAAATATTTTACACATTGGAGAGATTGAAGTATTATTGTCCATTTTTATCTGTCCTAATTTCTACTTTGGTATGTCCATTTTTATCTGTCTGCTCTGTTTATAGACATACTTTTCCCATAAACTATCAAATATACCCTTTCTTTTTTATAATTATAAAATCATTTTTTATATAATCTTAATTCAAAATCATAAATATCATCACCATATATAAGGAAAAAAATCCATTCAATATTTTTTATATTAATTGTCATTCCTTTTTTAAATAAAACATTTATGGGTAGAAGGAGTAATTAATTATGGGTACGGGTTAACATAGCTATATACACGGCAAAGAATCAAAAAAATTATGACAAAATCTCAAATTCATGGTAGAGTATATCTAAAGAGGAAATAATCTAAAATTTCAAGTTTTTTTTCCTCTCAAATAAAAATTCCAAAGGCTCCAAAGTTTTAGTGCGGGAAACCAAGATCAAATGGAGGAAATAAAAATTTCTTAAATTTTGGAGTATAAGTTTGCTTTTATTTCTTTACAATATCTCCTAAAACAATAATACTATCCAAATTAGAATTTTTAACACTAATAATTTTAATTTTGGTAATAACCTAATAGTATAAAATAGGCTAGTCAAGGGATAGTCATGATATTTTATAAGATTTCCTTAATATCTTGACAAAGTCTAAGCGGACTCTTAAAAATGGACGGAGGGAGTAATTATTATTTTTTTGATGAAAGGAAAAAGACGATGAAAAAGATGAAAGAAAATAATCAATTTTTATTTTTTGAAGCATGAATTAAGAGGGAGTTTAATTTACAATAAAAGAAACGGTATCACATTGAATGTGAAGAACAACTCCAAATAAATGAAGCATAAATATGCGTTTCACTCTTATCATCAATGTCTTAGACGTTTCGTTTTCTTTTTCTCCTTATCAAACAATCTCAGCAACCAGGCGAATCTCTAGGAAACATAATCACTCTCCCACCTTCTTCCTCATATCGCAGTTCACCTTCTCTTACTCTTAGTTTAAATGTAGGACACTCTAAATTGCTCTTCGTGTCCAAAAGTTTCTCACGAAAATAGATGTTTGGTTTTTTTCTTTGTTATACTCTCCAGTTTTTAGCAAGTTCAACCGCTTAGTTGTTTATGGATTGACATTAAAGCTCAATTTATCATTATATAAACCTAAGAACGAATGCCGGTTGTCGTCACTAAAGCTCCATCGCATAGCTCCATGACCCCCAGGTATAATCACTGTTATTCACTCTGTTTGTTTTTTGATCGGTTAGTTGATTGTAAATATTGTTTTTATTTTTCTCCAATTCGCAGTTTGGATTATTTTTATGTACAATAATTTATCTCATGTTTTTACAATAATTTCCGGTTTCTCATTGGGAAATTCAGGTTGTCGTAACAAATGCTCCATCGCACAACTCTACTACCCTAGGTATTAATCAAAAATAATCCAAACTACGCTTTAAAACCATTTGATGAATCTGATGAGCGTTAATCTAATCTTTACACAAATTAACCTTAGAACCACAAAATAAAAATAAAAAATATGAAACATTTCTCAATAACACAGATTTAAAAACACCAATTAGATGAAAAGAAATTTTGATGAAAATTAATAAACTATAAAAAAGGACAAACTATAAAAGAACAAATATAATAACTAACCGTCTTTCGAATATGCATTGGATAATAAAAAAATCTTCTTTGGTTGAAATATTTTACACATTGGAGAAGGGAGTTCCTTTATATACCCCTAAAAATACTAATGGTACCCCCATTTGGTAGTTATGTTCGTTTTAATTTGATCAACATGAAAATCGTTAAGAAAAAAAATTGAAATCGATTTTAAAATTTATAATCGAGATTTTTATACAATCTAACTGTAGTATTTTTCCAAAATTTATATCTTCAAGAATTTTCCGCTGCACTTCTTAATACAGATGAAACAATCTTAATCACATCTTTCTTCGGTTAATCAACTGCTTCAAACCCTAACCCAATAACTTCACATCAAACTTTAGCCAATCAGTTTCTTCTTCTTATAGCTTTCTCCTTTGCAATCAACAAACAACCATTCTGAGCTTCTTTTCAAATCTTCAATTTCCTATACAAACATCGTTAGGGTTTAGTTTGAAAATCATTAAGTTCCTTTACAAATTTAATTTTCATCATCCTACATCACTATACAACACATGTCGTTGCCTAATCGTTTTCCTCCGATCTGCATCGTTTGACCAAATCTTTGAATATGATCTCGCACTAACTCATCTGGGAAAGTATATTAAGGCAGAACAAAGTTTTTAATTAGTTTGGGACCATATGTTTGTAAGCCCATAAATCCATAATCTTCTATGCACGTATAATGAAGTGCAGATATACACCATTAGAGATCTGGAAATCCACCTTTTGTTGCCCGTGTTCAATGTCGGGATAAACTTGTGATGGAGATGATGCAATCAGTGATATTGTTTCTCCTGGGGTATATGATTATCGGATCTGATGGGTAGGTATATAAGTTATAGGGGTACGTAGATAAAGGGGTATCATTAGTATTTTTAGGGGTATATAAAAGAATTCCCTTGGAGAAATTGAAATATTACGGGCATAAGAAGATCTTTTAATATTATTATTTTTTTGATGAAAGAAAAAAGACAATGAAGAAGCAGATGAAAGAAAATAATCAATTTTTATTTTTTGAAGCATGAATTAAGAGGGAGTTTAATTTACAATAAAAGAAACGGTTTCACATTGAATGTGAAGAATAACTCTAAATAAATGACACTGGGAGCTTAACCGAAGCACAATTGTGAAGGGAAATGTGTTCAAAACAAATGGTTGGTTGGTTCAAAATTTGCATGAGTATTCGAATGGTTTATTTATTTTTGCTGTTGTTAAATTTCATCATTTACATTTTATATGTATTTTTAGTTTTGTGTTGTACATTTGTCCAGTTCATTGCAATCTCTTGACATTCGAAAATGAAAGATTAAAGGTGAGTCAATAACCCTAATTCCATTTTATCTGTTTTGCGGTTTTATAAATTTAAGGTATAATAAACAGTAGTGCTAGAACTTTTCTTTTTGTCGTAATTGGAGGAGATTTAAAAAGTATTGGTAAAATGAAAATATGCAATCTTGTACCAATTTCAAAAGCAATACGTATGTGTATTTACATTTACATGATATATAAATTGGACGGAAAACAATGGATTTAGTAACGTATTGTAGCATCTATGGCAACTCACAATGAGAGAAAAAACAGATACCTGACATGAAGGTGGCCACTACCTTGAGTCTTCAATCATCAATTTGACGAAAAGATGTAAAAGTTAAATCTACTTTAAATTGAATTGAAAATAAGTATTAGCAAGATGGTTGACTATGTATAAACAAACCTAATGAATCTGCCAAGGGATTGACCATTTTTTTTTTGTCAACTGCATATATATAACCATTTTTGTTATCTCAAATTTAGGATAAACAAATACTCTTTTTGTTATCCAAATGTTACAAATATGAAGAGATGTAATTTCAAGGTTTGTATTGGACAACATAAAAAAAAAAAAAAAAAAAAAAAAAAGATAAAATTATATGAGTATTAGTAAACCTAATATAAGAGTAAAAATGAATAGTGGACAATCATAGTTTTGAATCTTTTTTAACTACAAAATCTAGATCACAAAATTACAACATAAAAATATAATTTTTGATTGCGAGCTTAACCGAAGCACAATTGAGAGCTTAACCGAAGCACAATTGTGAAGGGAAATGTGTTCAAAACAAATGGTTGGTTGGTTCAAAATTTGCAAGCTTAACCGACACAATTGTGAAGGAAATTTAGGTACTGTTGGTACCTTAGTGAATTGTTAAACCTACACTATTTTTTTCTTTCTTTAAAGTTGGTTTTGTTCTAATTTTACATATGTTGGTTAGGCTAAGTTCACGTCTACTTACTACTTGAGTTGAGTCACTGATGTTTCTGTTTTTACCAATGGACAATGGCGTTTTTACATATAACATTAGACAGACTAATCAAATTATGGGTATAATGAGTTCCAGATGAAAAATGCATTAAATCCAAACTATAGAGAGCCGTCGATATTGGAAATGTGTAACCGATGGGGGACTAATGAAGGTAAATAAATAATAATTTGTAACCTTTAGATAATGGTAATTTGTAACCGTTAAGCTTTAAATAATGGCGATATTATTACCATTTGGAACGTTCTTTATGTAAGGAAACTATAAATGTCCATCCATACGTAAAAACACACAGTAATGGTATGGTTTGATCGTGACCGTCCTTTATGTACATAAGTTGTCTATCTAAACACACATATTAATGATTTGATCATGGCCGTCCTTTATGTATCCAAACTATAGATAATTGTCCAATGAGAAAAACACTATTGTCCCTTATAAGTTTATATCACCTTTAATGTCCATCCTGTCCATCCTTTATTATCCTTCATGATCAAATCATTAATATGTGTCCATCCTTTATTTCAGGACTTTATCTATTGTATCTTCTCACTTTGCTAGAGACCCACATACAAATCACCGTGGTTTCCCTTCCTCTATACTGAACAGTGGAATGAGACATTTTTGGACAATGGTGGCTAATGATTGCTAATGGCTTGGTCGAGTAGCAACAAATCCGAACTGATTATCTCAAATTTGCATGCCAACTACATTTTGATTAGCCTAATTCAAATCTACTATGGTTATCCTTATAACAATCTCAGTTGGCTGGTTGATAGCCTTATAAATGGTAACTTGGTTTTCTTGTGAGATCTATACCGGATTGGAGATGCCATTAGAAATCACTGCATCAACAACACCAAAAAATATCATATGAATTAGCAAAGACAATGATACATGCCACTGACCTAGCTAACCTGATAAAAACTAAAGTTTCAAAGATTAATTTGTTGAGCATGTAAGAAACATTATTTCAATCCATAATGATTCCGTTATTATGGGGTATCAAAGCCTCTGCAGCTGAACTGTAACCTAGTAGTAAGGCATCGAAATGTTAAACGGAAGAAAGTACACCACATCTATTGGTCTGCAATTCAGGTGTAAAGAACAGTCAAGTGGAAAGGCTGTAATACCTTTACAAGATCCTTCTTAGGCATATCTTCTGGTTATCGTGTGTGTATATCAATTCAGATCAGTTGGTTCAGCCAGTGCGCATAGAAGCTAGTACAATCATAAGATGATGAAAGTGAGCAAAATGACTGAAAGGATGGTGCAGAAGATGAGCATCAACTACACGACTTTAACATCCTCAAGATTAAGCAAATTTTAATGAAAATTAACAAAATACAAATTCGAAAACATCTAAATTAAAATCATCTAAAAATGTAAATTTTAAGAGAACCCGTATCTCAAAACTAAGCATCTCGCATGATGACAGGAAAATAAAGACAATACTTTGGAACATACCTTCATAAGTCAAATAGAATAAACCGCCAGGAATTGGTGTATATCCTAGATAGCATGATACAAATCGAAGCATCATCATAAACAATTAAAAGGAAAAATTATTTTTAGGTCACTTAAACTTAACATCCTAAAAATCAAGAATCCAAATATAATAACGATAAATTCAATTACAACTTGCATAGAAAGAAGTTCCTTTCATTGAGTTTACACCACCAAAAAATATTTCCTCCATTGATAGTTTTGAATCAGCTGAAACAAAACAAAACCCACAAAAATTATGGAATTTAGTCATACACAGATTGAATTTTTAACAATTGTAAAGAAGAATTGAGAAAAAGAATCAAACCTATAAGCTGGGAGGTTTGGGTTGCGGAAGTGAATCAAACCGAAAACCTAGAAAGAAAAAATCATTTTGGAATCTCTTATTAGTTTCAGCTATCAAAACATTCATTGCATTGAGTTAATGGAGAGAGAAAAATGGTTCAAGTCTAAATACATGTGTTACATTTATTTCTTGAAATGTTTGAGGGAAATACGAACAATTGAGACTATGCGTCACCGGTGGTTTCAATCTTAATCGTCATTTATATATCCAAACGAATTCATAAACTTTTTTTTCTTTTTTCTTTTCTGAATACAAACGGACTACAGGTAACTAGTTGTCAGCCTAGCGACAAGCTGGGCTCCAACCCCTTTTTGTATTGCTATTCCTAATCTATGAAAGAAATAGTTGCATTTCTTGGCACTAACATCAAATCTAGATAGTTGATTATTAAGCCTTTTCAAGAAATCCATTGTTTCAGTGCAAAGTTGCCCAAAAGTAGTAAATGCTAAAGTGCCGAAGTTGTAACCATGGGCTAAGCATTTTTCCAAATATTTCTTATGCTTGCGTTTGACTGCCCTATTCAGTGCTAACCCTAGACGATATGTGTGCACCCCTCCTCCGGTGAATGGCAAAACACCGGTTACATCCAAACACATGTCACGCCCATTGTCCCAATTAAGGACTAAAATATCAGCCGGGCGTAGAGAACCCCCATCATATGCCAACAAACCCAGATCTGCTTCTTTTCTAGCCGGCACCCCTACACGAAAACACATATCTGCAAATATGTCACGCACGAGATCGTGAAGAAATTTGATGCCTACCTCATGTGCGCAGTGTAAGGCATGATCCCCATAACAGTCCATACCCCTCCTGCAAAAAGCACAAAGGCTACCTTCCACAAAAAGAGGTATACCAAGCCTATACCGTAAAACTGCTCCAAATTCCTGAGCCCCAACCCTCTGATTAAGCCCCTCGATAGGAATAGCCTTAAGGTAGTCTTGTGCGTGGATATCTTTATTGCACTCCCAAATAGCACAATCTCGAGATGACATGGAAAATTTAACCGGCAAATCCTTCATGACAACCTCAAAGTAAATCACTGCCAAGGTCTTCATGGTATGGGGGGCAGTAATCTCTATGTTGACGTCCGGACCACATATGCTGGAGAAAAGCTCTATGGCGCGCTGCATGTTGTGATTAGGGCCCTGCAGTTGAGCGTTACGAAGGATGTTGATCTGAAGTGGCTGAGTCTGTATGCAAGATGCCAAGTAGCAATAGTTTATTGCATCAGCCATGAAGTAGATACCTAAACCACCCAAGATGAGAGATAGAGAAGACATATGGTGCTGCAGCAACCCCATATCAGGCCCGTCATTAGTAACAATGTGTCGCAGATGTAACGACAGGTGAGCATCAAACAAAACTTGAGCATCTATGACAAAATCCGGCCTGGTGGTTCTCATAGAGAAATACAGACGAGAGACTCCAAAGACAACTACGCAACAATAACAATTCACTTTGGGGATCATCTAGCTTCCTAACGGCGTCCATTAAATTGTTAGTTTTGACCACTCTACTCTTGATCATGCTCTTGCAGAACTCATGGTCTAAACTTACAGGCCCCCTAAAAGCTTTACCCCTTAGTTGGTCCGCAAATTTGGGCGAAAAAGACGTCCCTGTCATGACATCGTATATCCAACGTAGTCCAGAAGATCTCTGTCTTGGCGATGTTAAGATTAAGACCCAGTTTGCTACCCTCATTTTTGATGATGTTTAGAGCTTTAGAAACCATTAAAGTGTCTCCAATTATCGTGCCATCATCCAAGTACCAAGCATGTAAATCCAAATTGCATTCTGTTTCAATCCTCTTGACCAAAGGGTGTAGAGTAAGAGAAAAAAGAAAGGGACCAAGAGGGTCGCCTTGTTGAACCCCTGGGCGTAAGACAATGTGGAGTCATTGTAGTACAGCTTTAGGAGGCTTAGAGTAACAAAACTCCACCCACTTAGAGATTGAGGGACAAAGTGGTTTCTTACTTCTTGTAACATAGCACCCTCACCGACCATGTTAAAGGCGTTGGTTTGAAATCAACTAGTAGCATAGTCATAGTGGAAGAATTACCTTTCATTGTAGAATCTTGTTGACGGAGTGTAAGATGGCTTCCCTCCACATGGTACTCCTACCCCAAACCGGAAGTCTTTGAGGTAAGTGCACATATCCTTTCCTACGCTTTGGCAAAGAACCTTGGATACTAATCTCCTCCACACTGTCCCAACAGCTATCGGACGAATTCCCCCATCCGGTTTGAGCAAGGGCGTAAGAGATGCGCTCGCCACGAATTCTCCCAAAGACAATGGACACCTGCCATCGAACCATATATTGACTACACCTTTTATGGAGGTAAGTAAATCATCAGCCACCACTGCGGCAGGTCCATTCAGGGCGTCAAGTAGATGTTGAACCCTCAAACCATCTCTCTCACAAGATGTGCCTTTGGGGAAGCTCATTAACCTACCAAGAATGATCTCATTTGAAGAAACAACACTGTTTACCACACTTGGACTAGTAGGTATGTCAGGTGGAGGGGCAAACGGATGCTTATCAATCAATATTTTCAAAGTATCCTCCTCATCAGTAGAGAGCCGTAAATCATTCCTTAATTTCAAACTGTAAATCATTCCTTAATTTCAAATTCTAGGAATTAAGATCAATCTGGATCGTCCTTTATGTGTCCAAACTGTAGAGAGCCGTCGATGTAGTAAAACACTGTTGTCCCTTATAATATAGATCGTAAAACAAATGTGTGGCCTATATCTTAAAAAAAAAACTACAAAAAAACCAACTAGTTACAGTTCTTACCTGATAAATCCACCGGGAAATGCTCGTTTTGAGTAAAAAGATGAAAATGATACAAAGTGGAGAATACAGAAGGCGACATCGTCCAAAGAGAAACCACCGGAATATTTCTACTATTCCCAACAGAAACCGTAAATGGCACATATGTATCAGCAATAATAGCAGTCACGGGAGATTCAAGTTCCAGTTCATCCATGAGCTGTTCGATTGGAGCTTCCATTTTAGTGAACACTGAATCAACAAAACAGGCAAGATCTAATGCTCGAACCAGTTCTGAAGGTATCACGTTCGGGATCGTACGCAGCTGAATCTGTGGTGGCCTTGGTTTCGACTCAATGAAACCAAACCATTCTTCGGTAACTACAAATGTAATTTTGATATTTTCTCTTAACTTTGAGACTAAGAGTTTGCATAAGTTCATCATAGGATTGATATGCCCTCTTCCAGTATATGGTATAGCCACAACATGACATATGTGGGTGATTCTTTTGGCACTGATACTACCCATTAGAGCAATATCAGTAGAAATCTAGAAAAAAAGGATGAATGGGAAGTAACATGAGGATTTGGTTAGCTTTTAATCTATAATGAACACCACAATGGACACTGATCGAAGCTGAAGTAGAAGTGATTGACTTAAAAAATATTTTTACATTGGTAAGGTAAATGGTGATAGATTCACATGTGCTTTTTATGAAAATCGCGCTATCTGCGGCACTTTTGGTTGGCCACGGTATATATTCAAACAAAAAACACTAATCAATGGATATTCATCTTCTAGTTTCTAGCGCCTAGTCTCTGAATGTATCCTTCATGTCAACACCCGAGATTAACAAAATACTGCTAACGAATCTAAATTTATTCAGAGAGGAAATAAGAAGAATGCAAAAGGGAAGAAGATAAGATTTGGAGACGAACACCTTGTTTGTTTGCAGCTGACTCGGCATCTGGATCTGAGTCAATTCCTGACTCGGGACAAGTCAGCAGTCATACCGTTTGTTTTGCATTTTGAGTTAGATCTGACTCGATCCCTGACTCAGACGTAACCCCTGACTCGGACTCATTTGAGTCAGGTAACAAAATACCCCTGACTCATAAAACCAAACCACTGACTTACATAATTTTGAGTCAAATCTGACTCAAAACAAACATATCGAGTCAGATCCAGATGAGTCAGGTGATTTCACTCAGATCCAGGTGACTCAGATGAGTCAGGAGTAAACAAACGTGAAGACAAGAAAGATAATAATGGATTAATGGTATCATTTTTTTTTTTTTGGCCAAAATGGTGTCTGACTAAAAGATAAGGCCACCAAGTAATACAAACAGCTACAGTAAGGGGTGCCGCATAGCGGACAGTTGGCAAATAAAAATAATACTAATATTGTTGCGAGGAGAAGGAATTCGACTGACTGACTGACAATAGTAGGCTGCTTGGGAAGAAATTGGACAATCAGGCGAAAATCGAAAAAACAAAGAAGGAAAGAAAAAGCTCTAGAAGCGACCCAAATCCAAAGTTTCAAACTACAAATTTATCCCCTCATCAACAAATGTGATCTCGAAATATTAACCTCTAAGATTTTGTTTTTTAACTGGTGCACACCAATAACAGTGTTAGTCATAGGCTTTGAACCTCCATCAAGGAAGGAACGCCAAACAATAGACATCTTCTTCACTAACAATCGTTTGCAAAATATTTAGGCGCACGGAAATACTACACCGCCCAATTTACACTGCCCCATCAACGGTTTCTTAATGCTTACACTTGATATGAATGTTGCCAAAATCATAACAATAGTAACACAATTTCAAGAGGAAAACTTAATATGCAAATAGCTGTTACTGCATTGATTTCGACCAAACAAGAATAGACAAAAGACAATCATGTTTAGTCAAACAGCCAAGAACAGCATTTGCTTAACAGTTTTGGTGTGCAGACCACAGAGGTGACAGCTTCAAACAAAGTGGCCAATCATTTAGCATTTACTGTTGCAGAGTAAGTACACATGTTAATCATACAAGCATCTCAATCAATTAGCCAATCATCATAAATAAACAAAAAAAGTTGTTGCCCCGATAGCATGCACATTCAAACTATAACTAGCTCGGAAACAATACACATGCCAAAGCAAATTGCTAACATCAATTGCTCCTCCACTGCCTATACCAGAGGCTGTAAGGCATCCATCACGGTAGTGAAAGTAAGCCCGGATTGAGTTAGCGCATATTGCTCACATAACATGCCAAAGCAAATTCAATAACATTCGTAGAAAAATCTAACCATAAAAATTGTTATTATTATTATTTTATTTTTTGAAGCATATCATAAAAATTAATGATCCATGGTCATAAACATAAAACGACGATAAATATAAGTAATTTTATAATTATGATCCAGTTACTCTAAAATGTCTCCTTAAACATCACTGTATATGCTTCAAAAAAAAAAACCATCACTGTATACTAGTACAACCGTTGTCACGGTGGGTGGGCCGACCGAAAAACTTGACAAAATAACACCACTACGTGATTGCACGGATTCAGATTTGTAAAGGAAAAAAATCGTGGCTTTCGATTGAATTCATCTTCTCCCCAAACAATGTGGCTTTTGGAAAAAAATATGTTCGTCCTTTTTTTCCCTAAACTGAAACATAGAATAAATGCAACTGGTTTATGAAAGGGGACTTGGAATGCTACATATGACTTACAAATTCTTCAGTGATATATTTTAGATTCCGTTGAGATTTTCTATGGGAGATGCACAGGTAACTAAAGTGGGTGCCCTTCGGGTAAAGTTCTTTGAGTTGTAATTTGGTCATTTCTAATATATAAAAATTGTTGAAAAAATAACAAAACACAAGCGATCTGATGGCAAGACATGGATGATACCACACATGATCTTGGATCGGCTAATAGCAAGCCTTCTTATTGAGAAAAATATTCTTCCAATTTTGCGGGGTACTAAAATTAACTCGTGCATCTTGAAATGTCTTTATTTAGGCATCACCTAAACCGCCTTTGATGAGCTGCTTCCCAACTTCTTATGCACTTGGATATACATTTGCAGCGGTAGCAACCAATAAGAATGGAATCTTCGTGTGCACTGTTAAACCAGGAGCTTCTTGCATATCGATTTCTTCATTTTTCACTTCAGGGGCAATTCCCAGTTAAAACAGTAGAGAAGATTTGCAAGAACAAGTTCAATTATGACCAAAGCAGAGACAATACCATGGCAACCCCTCCGTCCAATCCCAAATGGTACCATCTCAAAGTCTTTCCCTTTAAATTCTATGTTCTTAGTAATGAATCTTTCTGGTCGGAACTTTTCAGGGTCTTCCCAAAACTTAGGGTCCATTGCAATAGCTTTTGCATTAAAGAATGCCTTTTTTTTGGCTGGGATGTCGTACCCATTTATTACGCAGTCATCTCTAGTTTCCCTTAATGGTCCTGGAGGATGAATCCGCAGTCTCTTTTACCATTAATTTCAAGTAGTTCAGTTTGGAATGAACAATTTCGTGTACCACGTTCTAATTGCCGAGAATTCTTCTCACTTCCCCTTGTACTCTTTCCATCACTATTGGACTCCTAATTAGTTTTGTCATTGCCCACACAAGCGTCAAAAAAGATGCATCGGTTCCAGCAATGAGCATGTCATGTATACAAACAATTCAGAACTAATTAATGAACTAGTTAACTTCTTTACGAACACAAACATCACCAATTCTCCCATAACTGATACAAAATTTATAAAACAATGTGGTAATCCACAAAGATTAATCTCGTAAAATTAAATGAGCATACTTGCAAAGCCAACTTAAACCACTTTCCTTGAACCGTCTGTCAAAGTGGTCAACAGAATTCACCCCATTACCTTTGCACTGCGAGCAACACACATCACCTGGCAATTGGAGAGAAACAGTGTTATAATCAATTACCAAGTGACTGTCAAACAGTAACATCCATCTACAATGGAAACCCCTAATTGTTCATCTCCAAAAATCACTATAAGCTTAGTAGGCATGCATTGTAATTAGCACTTTGAAATGACTCTCCATCGAGAAACACATATTCCACCCAAACCCACTTAGTCTAAGTTTAACCCCAGGAACACAGAAAATGGTGGAACAACCAATTCCGACCAAGTATCGAATTTTGTTGGAATTCCTAAGTTCTCACACCATCCATAAGATATTCAAACTCCTCCCACCCACGACATTTCACTACTACTACTACCCAAATTGTTTCTCGTTGAATACTTCCGAGGTACTATGAGGTGTATCACTTACTACTACAATTTACAAATGAATGCCTCAAACATTGGCAGAATATTCAATTCTCATTTCTCACTTACCATTTCCTTCGCAATTTTCACAAACTATGGTTGATACTTGAACAACTGGACTTGGATTCACATTGGCCTGCAAATTACACAACCAAACATTAATAAACCCCTAAAAATTTGGAGGAATTATAAACAATCCACACCAAATTCAGACACATAAACCCTTACCTTAACAACATCCACATGGACAAATCTGTCATGTCGAATACTTTCACAGATCATGAGAACTGGTACTCTTAAATAAAAATAAATATACGAATTACCTAAGCTTGAACCATCTTAGAGGACATACATCTTAATACATTTTTACATTTTCCAAACATCCATCATACAAACCTGTATGCCCCCATCTTCACCAAAACGACCTTTCTTTACCAGGTAATCCAGGTCCACTAACAAGGCCAAGAAAGGACCATCCATATTAATCACTGGAAATACTATATCTATTGAGGAGGCAAGATGTTCTGCAAATTCAGACAAAGACTCGAAACCTTGGGCAAGGCTGCAAAGAAACACAAGCAGTAGCAATTAAGTCAAAAATTAGTTTTTCAAACTTTTGACAATATAAGCACAATTTGATATCTTCTTAACGGCTAAACTTTCAAGTTTAAAGTTAAAATCTGCCGGAGTATTTGAGTATATCTACACCAAAGTAGCACACAAAAATAAAATCATCAACAAACAAGAGTCATAAATTCAATAAATTGCTCCAAATTAGTTCTTGGAGTTGCTAAATTAAACATTTATTCTTATATCTTCAAAAATGCTCATACACTTAAAATTCTTTAGTAGCTTATGATGATTACATGCAAATCATCTCCCTATCATCATCACACAATTTAATCATGTTTAACAAAAATTTAAACCAACACTAAACAAAATATGAGTTACTTACTACCAGCATATGATCAAGCACTGATCTAGCAGAATTAAGTGAAATCCCAACATAGCTAAGATTAATTTCACTTTCAGTTCTTCAATTTCAACCCCCGTCGTTACATAACAGCATCTCCATCATCTTCTCTGAACATAACCCATAAATTACGCAACCCAGGATCTTCGTTATTCTCTTAATTTGACAACAGCCATATCCCTTGACAATCACCGTGGTAACAACATCGAACCCATCTCTCTGAATTCCACATCACCGATTTGAGTTCCTCAACCCTTCTCTATGTTAACAGAGAACTACATCTTCTTCTCCGTAACATCAAGATTCGAAAAAACCCTCAAATTCTCAGACCCTGGATTTAATTCTTCAATTAATTCGAATTTCGCTGCAAAACCCTAACTCTTCACTTCAAAAAGCAGCGACCATTTCCATTCTTCCTATTGTTAATCGATGGAAGCATTCACATCTTATACTTCGAATCCTTCTCAATTTTTATCTTCAATCATCTTCCATTAATCTTCTCTTTCTAGATCTCCACTCTCGGTTTCATGGCTGAAGAAGAAAGAAGAAGGATAAAAAAAAAAAGGGAGGTGGCCGGGATTCGATCCTGCAACCCTTTAAGTCACTTTTCGTTGGGTTTTTACTAAACTTCCACTTAATAATTAAAACATTTCCAACCTCCGTGTCCTTTTTTTATGCCCACGAAATTGACATGATTACTCTTCATTTTGTGTTGTATTTACGCTAGTTTTAGTGAGAAATGTAAATATGGAGGGGCTCTTTTAACCTTTCATTGTTGATTGAAATCTATTTGGGACACCAAATTCAATTTTTTGTGTCAATTTATCACTTACTATTTACAAAAAAGTGGCCATATAAAGGTCCTCAATCGCTTCGCTCGGTCGGCCCAATTAACAAAGAGTCTGTGTATTGTTCAGTTTCCGGCTAAACTCTTCTCGCGCATCCGCGACATATAGCCTTTTATTTTCATGAGCCAGTTGGGCCTCATCAGGAAACAGACCCTGAGCTTGTCTCAACAACTTCTCCTCAGCACCCAAGTACTTATAGTGAGACACCCAAGACACTCAATCCTTCGCCATTTTCAAACACTCCACAGCCTTAACCTCAACACAACCTTTCTGAGAAATAGAATCCACCAAGTTGGTTAAAAACGCAGTTTCGAAATCATTGGCATAATAATGCAACTTATCTTTACTAATCTCCTTGGAAATTTGAACAAAAATCTCCAGAATATCCTTGACCAAACTCCATCGATTTGACTTCCCCCGCGTGTGCGTTCTAAATTAACCAACGCAATAACAACATCTCGAAATTTCACTTTCATCTCCTCATACACAGTTTCACGAAAGAAACTAAACCCAACATCTTCCAATGAATGAAATATAAAAGCGATCCAAATAATTGACATCGAGCGAGCTTACTTACCATGACCTTGTGAGACTCAAGTATTCGTTACATACAACTTCATATCTATTGTAAATCTCTTTACATTCATCATTAGGAAATACTATAACACCGCTATCACGGTGGGGAGGGCCGACCGAAGAAAAAAAAAACGAAACACTGCCACGGTGGGAAGGTCCCAACATAATATTGAGTTATATATCGTGTTCTAATGAACCCAGCATAAAATTAAACTTTGGTACGTCTCATTCAAAAGGAATTCTTTTGGCACAATAGGTAATATTTCTTCATTATTCCCCTTCCCCTACGTGTCCAAAAAGAAAAATGTGAAAGGAAAAGTGATGTTCTGGTGTTGGTAGGAGTATTATAGAGAAGTGTGTCATTATTCTTGAGGGATTCTAAATCATAGTGTGGACCCCTATTCAACACCGAGATATTCAATGTGATGCACAATAACATACCAACGATTCCTCTCTTCTAAACACGTGACAAAGTCAAAGATGTGAATTGTCATACCACATGATAGAGAAGTGTGTCATTAGTTTTGGTTCTTCTTCATATTCTTTTAAAGCTCTGTTTCAAAGCTTTCATTAATGGCGGACACAGCCTATCATCCCACGGAACAACTTCAAGACCTTAAGTATCTCATAGCTTCTAAATCTCCAACCCTCCTTAGGGTAAGTGTTTATGTATGGCTGTGATTTTTTTTTCTTTACTTGGTTATCTCTCTGTTTTTCTCTCTATTTTTAATGGCGGTGGTGGTTCTGGTTGTGGCGGAGGTTATAACGATGATGGTGATAGTGGTGATAGGTGAAGAAATCAGGTATTGTCATTAGAGGTGGCAGCGGATCTGGTAGTGATTGTGGAGGTGTTGCTGGTGGTGGAGGTGGTGCTATGGTGATTGTGATGACAGCAGAGGTGGTGCTATTGTGTATGTGATGGTTGATGGTAGAGGTGCTGCTATTATGGTTATGGTGGCGATTCATTATCATTGGAATTAGATTTCCGCACTACAAAATTGTATATGATGGTGGTGTTTCTGCTGGTGGTGGTGGTGGTGACGGCGGTGATGGTTGTGGTAGGTGAAGAAATGAGTTGATGTCGCTAGATTTGGGGGCGGAGCTGCTGGTGTTTGTGGAGATGCTATTGGTGGTGGTGGAAGTGTTGACGAAGGTGGTTGTTGTGGCGGCATTTGCGGTGGTGCAGGTGGCGGTGGTGGTTTTGGTTGTTGCGGAACTGCTAGTGATACCATGGTCGCGGTGGGTGGAGTCGAGAGAAAAATGTAATACAGAGTGGTGAGGAACGAATGTAATAGAGAGATGAGGATTATGAAGGAATTTGTTTTCAAGTATCAGGGTGTTTTAGTCTTTTCAGCTCCCAAAGACTACCACCAAAATCAATTTTTTTTTATCAAATTGTAAGTTTTTGGTAGGTTTCATTTGACAAAAAAGTGGCCATAAAAGGGACTCCCTCCCTTCAGGCCCTTCGGACCTTCCGGTCGGTCGGCCCAAATATTTTCTCTTGACGTTTTCCTTGGCACAAATCGTACACTTTTGAGTAAATTGAACCGTAACTTGGTGAATCAGGAACGCCTTCAATCATCTTAGAAATCTCATTCTGAATGATTTCCCATCTTCTCTCTATCTCAACAATCATGTCGGCTCCCATGTCTTTTTGGAAGACTATCGTGGCGGTGAACTTGATTTTATAGGAAAATGTGGCGGTGAACTTGCTTTTAGAGTCAAGTCCCACGAAAGGAAGTTGAGAAACCCATGGTCGTTTATAACTTTCGGATGCTGACTCATATCCAAGTCAGATGCGTAAAATATCGAGAGGATCTGACTCTCTTCCGAGTCAGGAGACAGGGACCCTTGACTTACATGTGAGACGTGGCATTTAAAATAGGGTCCACCCAAATGTCTGGTGGTGCCACGTGGTTTGTCCGCCCATATAATAATCACGATGGCCTATATCAATTCTCAAACCAAATCTGTACTTTTAACTTGTGTACTGTACTGTTTTTTCTCTTTCTTCCTTTGAAGCTAGGGATTCAATTCTAGAAAGAGCCTCGTATTTTCATTTTCTTCTTCAACTTCGAGTTACCCAAATTCCCGAGTTTCTCTCTTTGATTTTTCAAGTCATGCGGTGTGAAATCGTGTCCCTTTCGTAATTTTTCTTCTCACCTTTCATCAAAACCTAATAATTTCATCTCATTTCATTTCATATCATATCATACTTCGGTGCAGGATGGAGAAATTCATAATTCCCTGTTTTGTCTTATTTGGTCGGATGATGGTAGGAACGGTAAATAATCCATTCCTGATCAATGCCACTGTGCAAACCGGATATAACGATTGGCCCTTTGCATTGCTCAGGAGTGGATTGTACCTTGTTACAACCGATCCTACTCTACTCCTACCCCTGTTACCACCATCTCCTAGCAAGCCAATTTCAATTCCAACCGTCGTTTAATGAGCAATGCCACGGACGCAACAATTTACACGCTTCTGGTGCGGATGCAAGTTCACAAGGTCGACGAAATACAAAAAGCTCAGGTAAGTTGCTCATGATTGATATCCTAATTTTCCGCCCGTATCTTTCGTTAAATACGGTGAATTCCTGGTGACTTACACCGTACTGCTAGAGCTTGTTGACAACAAACAATAAATAGGCCATTACTGTCAACTTAGTACAACTCTCTCTTCCTCTTTCTTGGTTACGTTCTTGCTCTCATTGTCTAAATTACTTCTCTAAACTCATCAGGAAACCCTAGTTTCTTCTTCTTCTCTGGTGATTGAAGAAGGATCAAGAAGAAATGGATTATACATTCTCACAATCATGTTGGGGAATGTGTTATGAAGAAGCTGTGTGTTGTTTATACTCACCTCTGAATGTTTGTTTGGCTTCTGGAGATTTGCATAAGAGAGATTTTCATCATTACATCAATCAATGTGGTCATTTCTTGATTGCTTTTCCACAGGCGTAAGTTTTTCTTGATCATCTTTTTGTTTTGTCTGAATTTTATGTTATAAGTTTCTTGCTTAAGTGAATTTTCTCATGGTGTGTTGTTGTTTTTGGCACTTCTCTTCAGTTATGATATAGTGTTAGAATCTTTAGAGGATCAGCATGAAGATGTACAGGCTGCAATCTTGGAGAGGAGGAATTTTATTACACAAGAACTCCAATGGCATGCTTCATTCATCCAGGTAAGTTTGTATTGAATTCAGTTTTGTTGCAAGAATATCATGAACAAGATGTTTGTTAGGTTAGGGTTAATGGGAGTTTCAAATTTTAGGCTTTTTTGATGACTGTAGAGTAACTTTCTGGTCAGTTTATTGTTTCCTTTGAATGTTTTGTAAGTACCAAGTTTCTTAACAGGAACAGACATAATAATGTTATCATGTTTGTTAAGAGAAACACCGGAATTTGCAGGCCAGAGTAAAGTTAGTCTTTACACTATTTTTCTTGTCAAATGTCAACACTTCCTGATTAGCTTCTAATTAGGGTGATATAGCCCTATCAGTTATGGAGTCTTGTGGGGTTTAAACTTGCACAAGGTCGTGTGACATATGTTGCCTATCTCAGGAATGACACCTGAAGCTTATAAATAATCCATTGAGAACTGTTCACTCATGTAGTAAATTCCTCACAACCTTTCTTCTAATTTTAGTATACAGATCTATTGCACCACGAAACCTAGGTGATGCGCAATCGTACAGGCGACAAATGCTTGGAAACTAAATAACTGATAAACGCAACTCATAGCTAATATATACTAGCAGAGCATGGAAGTCAATAAGACACTATCCATATATGAAATCCGAAAGTATACGTAGTAAACTAAACATACTTAGTTACTACTGTTTGCATGCTACAGCCTTCACCTTTTTTTCTTTAAACTTCTTATACTTTAAGTTATAGTTACATGTAGGGTTTATTGTAACGCCTTTAAGAATAAAAACCCCTTAAGGTACATGTTTTGGCCTCTTTTAAGATCAAAAGTGTACGCCTGAAACCAAAATGTTGATACACCGAAAGCCGAGCATCAAGGATATTTATCATTAACATTGGCTACATATGAACTGCATCATCTGAGTTTAAGATGATACCTAGTTTTATTTCTTATAGGTGCAATACTCAAGATTCTGTTAAATAATGTGAATAGAACCTTTACATCTCAGGAATGCGATTTAGACCCTACAGCAGAGACCACTCATCACTCTGTGACAGCCAAATACGTTCCGTTCTTGTTAGCCACTGCGTCTGGTAATCTAGATATGGTACTTCTTGAAATTCCGACCCCAGCTGAGAAGTTGAAGATTGCTGCTCATGTTCTTAGTGCTATTACGCCATGTGTGCGGACCTTTGCCACACTTGCTAAGCTTATTAAGCCAGTCACTAGACGTAATAAACGACCTCGCCGATTCAATATGTGGATTGATAGATACTCCTCTGATGAATTTGAGGTATGATGATTTCAGATATTGATCCTTTTGAGTTTTCACATTCAATCACTTTGGCTGATTTTCAGATATTGATCTTTTTGAGTTTTCACATTCAGTCACTTTCGTTAAATTAAACTCCTGGCTTTTCTGTTCAGGCCTCAACTTTGCAAACTGAGGAGTTACTAAATCGGCTAAGCAACTCTTTGACGGACGAAGAGCGTAAAGTCCTGGGGGAGGTTTATCATCAAGCTATGAAGCTTGAAGTAGAGTTTTTCTATTCTTGCCTGTCTGTGCCTACTAAGCTCATCCCTGTATCACTCCCGCATAATCATGAGGAGGAACATCTCCTGCTGTTTTCTGTTTTTGACTTCGCATGCACTACTGTGGATTCTTTGAAAGGGTTAGAACAAATTACATTGTCAAGTGCCAAAGAGAAGTCAATAGTTGGGCTGCCTCCTCGTCCTGGTCGAAGGCCTCGTCCAGGGAACACACATCTTCAAATGTCACGTGCGGATTTGAAAAAAGCATGGGATGCTATTGCTGCCTTTGATAAGAGGGAGATGGATGAATGGTTGCTAAAAATTCTGGCCATTCCAACAGGTAAGAAATCTTTATCACTTTGAATATGTAGCGTGGTTTAATTGTTTAGGTTCATACTGGAACAAAGCAAACATTAGCCTTCTATATTGTTTGTTGGTGCAGCTGTGGGTTTTGACTACGACGGTCTTTGCGAAGTACTTGAGCAGCTCTCCGTTATCAGGGAAAATCGAATTTCAAGAATAATTGAGACAGGTGTCCTGAAGGGTCTAAGCTTATCGCAAATGCAGTTCGCTGGGACAAAAATGCATCTCTATTATGGCTGTGTGAATTTTTTTGAAAAGGTTTTCAGAAACAAGGCACTGAATGCATCAGTCCATGTAATTTCATGCTGGTGTGAGGATCTAATGAGGTCGGCACTTCCAGGTTCGTACAGATCTATATTTATAGGAAGTCTTAATAAATATACTTTGTGTCCTATTCTGCTTTTTTCTATGCTTTAGTAGTGGTTTCTTATGTGCATGTAGTTCGCTAAATCTCTGCTCATATCCTTGATCCTTCTATAACTAAGTTCGCTATTAAACCACTTACACATGATGTTTAGCCCTGTCACTGTTTCCATAGTTTTGTCAGTTGTCGTGTCAAAGTACCATGCATGACACCGAGTACAGCACTTTGGGCCGTGTCTTTAGACCTTTCTCTCCTTTAGCATGACTTCCAGAAATTGGATTTACATTGTTGTGTTATAAATTTGTGCAATCTTTTGAGCATGACTTCCAGAAACCCAGGTGATGTGCAATCTTTTGAGCTAAATCTGTGTGTTGTTGAATAGGTGAATCTGACGAGCTGAACCTAAATGGAAATGAGTTTGACTACGAAACTGGTACAGTAACTCGTAGAACGGTGCTGTCTCCTTCAGCAAAATTTACATATTTCAATGATGCAATTCAGAAGTATGAAAGGGAACATGGCAAGCCGCATGCGACTGTTTACATTGGTTACTCAGTGGAAGACTTGCTATGCCTTCTAAAAGCTGATATTGGCATCGTATTCGGGTCAGACCAGTGCATAAGGGATGTGGGAGGTTGGTTTGGTGTTAGATTTGTTCCTTTGTTTGAGGGTACTGTGGCGAAACAGAGGGAATTCTTCGAAAGTGGCTATTCATCAGACTGTGAGTGGAAGGGTCCTTCTGGTACTCTTTACACAGTTTCTAATTGGCTTGACATTCATGCGCTCATTCTGGGTTGTGATTTGGTCCCTGATGAACCATAATCTCTCTCTCTCTCTCTCTCTCTCTCTCTCTCTCTCTCTCTCTCTCTCTCTCTCTCTCTCTCGGAACAAGAAGCTTATATAGACTAGGCCAGCTAGGTACAGCCTCATATTGTTTGGGCCCAAAATTTTTGATTTTTCTTACAGCTAGTTTGCTTTTCTTGCTATATAGGTAGTGCTTCTAGTAATCTGCCACTGTTTTTTGTCGGAAGTCATTCTATTTAGCTGTTATTGAAAGCTGTTTCTTGTGTAAGCACCAGGTGCTGCTTTCCATCTCCATCTAGTCATTACTTGACACTTCTGTTATAGGGGTTTTCAAGTGAGTGGAAAACTCGTACTCAACTCGCTGATTTATGAATGAGCTGGATTTCAGTATTTTGTGGACCAAAATACCCTTTGAAGCTGACTCAGAAATTTATGCTAACCCACACGACTCATTAACTAAAAACCCTTAATACCCCATTTCCAAGTCAAACCTAAGAAAATCGATTGAAACAATTTGTTAATCTCTTATCTCTATCATGTACGTGATTAATAGAAACGACGAATCTCCCATTTCCTTGAGATTCTCTCTTGTTTTTGCGTAGTATAAAACCATAGATAAATTGGCTTTATGTAGATCAGTGTATGACCTTGGTTTGATGGAATTAGAGTTAGTGAAATGAAGCATTAATGTACACGTTTCTCTATTAGAGATGTCGCAGTGAAAACCAACGGTTCACTTCCAAAAGATTGAAAAGTCGAAATGGTAGAAATACAGAAGCGGGAGCGAGAGTTGCTTATGGACTTTTCAAAAGTACTTCTCAGAAGCTAAAAAGTGGATAAGTTAGTTTGGGAATGATGACTTCTGTCAAAAATTTAATTGAGTTATGTATTAAATTTGTTTTGATGAATACGTAAAGTCTAAAAAAACAGCGAGTACATGAAATAAGAAAGCAATCTATGAAGAATTCAAATAATGGCAAGGAGCAAGGGTGAATTGAAAGGCCTTATTAGATGCAAATTTCAAGCCCTTCATAAAAATAAAAAAAATCTAGCATATGTATCAAAGGCTCTGCTTAATCTCTGATCTCAATTCCTATTGGATTTATAATACATATATTGGGAATTGATATGTTCCCATGATAATCAAGAAAGATATAAGGATAAACCAGAGAAAGAAAATTGTATTTCTGTTAATGAAAAACATTACAAAGATAATAGAATTCAAACATATTTAATGTTGTCTGAAATAAGACTTCGTCTATGACAATTGACCTGTAAGACTAATTTACCAAGTCAATAGTCATTGATTTTAACATACATTTATACTATTCCTAATAGTCCCCCTCAAACTGATAATTGGAAACATTTATCAGTTTCAAAAGCTTAACAACAAACAGTCAACTCGAAAAGAAATAAGACTGCAACAACAACCTAAGATTCAGATTCTCATAAGTAAAATTGCGAGACACAACAAGCTGACAATTTGCAGTTGAAGTAGAAGCACCATCAATAGTTGAAGTAGAAACAACATCATTACTCAACGTGGATGCAGTAATCCCAAGTAGTTGTTGAAGAAGAAAAGTAAACACATGGGCACATAACCCTTTTGTAAACAAATCTGCTAACTGATTTTCTGCAGAACATTAAGAAATCCACTTGTAATCAACTCCCTCACAACATGGTAGTAAATTTTCATATGTTTGGTCCTGTAATGAGAAACAGGATTAGCAGACAAATATATTACACTTGTTTTGTCACAATAAAGTGTAACAGGTAGCTTCAAGGAAATATGTAATCCAGACAATAAAGAAGAAAGCCACTCCAGTTCTGCAGTTGCAATAGAAATACCTTTACATTTAGCTTCAGTTGTAAATCTTGAGACAGTTGGTTGCTTTTTACTAGATCAAAAAAATTAGAGAACTACCTAGAAAAATAGCATAACCACATGTTGATCTTGTTTTTTCATGATAATTTCCCCAATCAGAATCTGAGTATGCTGTTAACTTTTCAATATCACCTTTTCTTAATGTAATACCATATCCAATAGTACCTTTTAAGTACCTAAGTATCCTTTTAACCAACAACATGTGAACATTTGTTATAGCATGTATAAAATGACTTGCATAATTAACCCCAAAATAAATATCAGGCCTTGTAAGACACATATACTGTAACATACCAACAATGGTTCTACATTCAAATTGATCTGTTAACAATGTACCCTCATTGATAGTAACTCTTGGTCTTTTAGCCACTGGGATGCTACATGGATTACATTCAGTCATCTTAGCCTTATCCGACAGTTCAATTGTGTATTTCTTCTATGTTAGTAAGATATCATTAGATGTTCTTAACGCTTCTATACCTAAGAAGTAATTTAAATCACCCAATTATTTCATTGCAAAAACAGAACTCAAAAACTGAACCAAATGATCAAGCAAAGTAGTTGAAGTACCGGTCAGAATTATGTCATCAACATAAAGCAATAATACCGTCATTTCTGAACCTTTTCTGTATACAAACATAAAAAAAAAAATCTGAAACTTTTATGATAAATCCATAAGATAGTAAAGAGTTACTAAATTTACGAAACCATTCCCTTGATGCCTGTTTTAACCTATATAGACTCTTCTTAAGGTGATAAACTTTATTAGGAAATTTTGAGTTAACAAATTCTGAAGGCTGCTTCATGTATACATCTTCTATCAAATCTCCATGCAAGAATGCATTAGAAACATCCAATAGTCTAATTTTCCATCCTCTAGTTATATCTATACACAATACTACTCTTACTGTAGTTGATTTAACAACATGACTAAAAGTTTCTCCATAGTCAATTTCATCATGTTGATTATATCATTGAGCCACTAACCTTGATTTAAATCTATCAAATGTACCTTCTGATTTAAGTTTAACTCTATAAACCCAGTTACAACCTAATACATTCATATGAGGTTCAAGATCAACTAATTAGCATGTATCATTTGTAATGCAGTGTTTTCATTTGTTATTTAAGCTTGCCATTTTGGATATTGCATGGAAATCTTGAAACTTTTTGGTTCAGAAGGAGTATGCATTAAAAAAGCAAATGCAAATGGAAAAGGATGTTTTACTGAATAATTTAATACATGATCAGAAAATAATTTGGGCTTTGAAATTCTTTTTTGAGATCTTGTAATGATTGTAGAAGTAGGAATAAGATCATATGGAAGTAAAGGAGGATCACTTACAATAGAGAATCATAAGAGAAAGTTGAAGGAAAATAAAACTCATTTTCAAAGAATATAACATGTCTAGAGATATATGTTTTCTTATAAATAAGACTATAGCACTTATAACCTTTATGTAGAGTACTATAACCCACAAAAATATATTTGACAGACTTAGGAGACAATTTATCAACTCTTGAATGACCCAAAAAAGGATAGCAGATACAACCAAAAACTCTGAGAAATAATAATCTGACAATTCATTATATGAAACTTGAAAAGAAGATTGATTATCAAAATAGGAGTTAATGTTCTATTTATAAGATATGTAGCTACCAAAAATGCATCATACCAGTATTCTTTGGGACAAGAAGCGTTAAAATTCGAGTATTTCACATTTCAATAACGTGTATATCTTCCTTTCAGCAAGACCATTCTGTTATGGTGTTTTAGGACAAGAAACTCTAATTTGAATTCCAGAAGATTCTAATTTTTTTTTTTTTTTGAAAAGACCTTTAACTAGTTCACTAACACCATCAGTTTGAAAAGTTGGGATTTTTGTTTTGGACAAGTTTTCAGTTAAGTTTTTGAAATGTTGAAAACATTGTAAGGCTTCAGTTTTAAGTTGCATTGGATAAATCTAATGAAATCTGCTAAAATCATCGTAAAAAAAATAGTATTTATGTCCTGCCAATGTGACAACATATGCATGACCCCAATCATCACAGTGAACTAGTACAAGTGGAGAAGAAACATGAGATAAAGATAATTGAAAAGGAAGTCTATTGCTCTTTGCAAGTTGACATGGATAACATAATGAGGTAGAATTTGTAGACTTAAGAATGATGTTTTTATGAGCATGAAGTTGTTGAATAATACTTGAAGATGGATGTCCTAGTCTACTGTGCCATATATCAAAAGATGCAACAATAGATGAAAAATCATACTGCATCATAGTATAATTAACGGATATAAATTATTAACCATTTTATCATGTGCTAATAAAACATGATCATTCATACTTCTAATCTCATACCCGAAAGGATCAAAAGTTATGTAGCAAGCATTATCCTTAGTAAACTTGGCTACTGACAGTAAATTATGTTTCATGTCTGGTTCATGTAAAACATTGTCTAACCTAAAACGTGTTTTGGTGTATTAAGTATAGTACTACCAATAAGAGAAATAGTTAGTGCCTTACCATTTCCAATCATGACATTGTCCCTTCCTTTGTAATTAAAAGAATTCTGAAGCAATATCCTGTCTTCAGTCATATATGTTGAAGTACCACTATCATAAATCCACACAATATTAGAAGAAGAAGAAGAAGAAGAAGAAGAAGAAGAAGAAGAAGAAGAAGAAGGATCATCATTAACTGCAGGATGTGGAACATTCATTCCTGTAAAAGCTTGTTGAGTAGAATTTGAAGTATTAAATATTTCATTAGAACAACTTGCTTGATTACCAGAACTTACATAGTGTTCTTGAGAGTATTAGTTGTGAAAAAGTGGGGGTACAAAAATACACCACCAACTTTTTCTTAGGCAACCTGTATGGACTAAACTCGAATATAATTCTGAGAGTTCAACTTAATGAATCTCAAACAAGAAATTATAGGAAGAGATTATATCTCCTTCTCTCACAATCAGAAAGTTTACAGAACCTAATCCGTGAACCTGATTATGTGTGGGAGTACTTGGACGATTCCAAAGATCAATATCCAAGAATCAATCAAGTCGTATCCAACAAACAAGGATGGATATATCTACTTTAATTTATTAATGCACAACCTTTGATATTTCAATTATAAAGATAAACAATAAAATATGGAGAGAGAAAAAAAATACAGACACCAATTTTTTTTTTATAGAGGAAACCACAAATATAGGAAAAAACTCGGGACATAGTCCATACTTGAACACCAAAATGTATTAAACCGCTTTAGACACTAGCCTACTATCAGAACTTCAGACTGGAATGTAGTGGAGACCGAATTAAACGTCACAACAATTCAGTTATGGTCGCGGTCCTTATGCCTATTGAATTCCAGTAGAACTCTGCACAAATGATTGCCTTAGCTGACATACTTAACATCATAAGAGTTGTTTCAACTCAATTGAAGATTTTAAACCAATCTGCATATGTGATTTCCGCTCTGATCAAAGATCAAGGGGAGGTAATAAATCGATTGCAATAGACAAAGTCTAGCAAACCTCAAAATTCGGTCTTATTACTCCCGAAGAGCAGCCTAGATTATTAGTCACCTCACAGGTCGAAACTTGTGGAATCACAAAGTCTGAGATGAATATACTTTTTGATTTCTATCTATCTTGTTTGAGTGAGTAGCTCAATAATCAAAACAATATAAGGATACTCGAACTATCAAGATAAATATAGTTAGACCTAGATTCACGAATCCCCGGGTAAAGTCATTTTGGTTTCTAAACCCAAGAAGGGTTTGAAGGAGAAGATGACTCTAGTTTACAACTAGGACACACAAGAAGAGTGTCACGGATTTAAAGATCCCATGTCTTAGAGATTCTAATCCTTTTATAGACTTTCAAGGTCAAGGTTGCTTTAGGTTTAAGCTACTATAGTTTTGGAACCAAGCAATCAATAATCATTGTTAGATGAAAAACTTGACTTTGATATTAACATAGTAGAATATACACTCTGGTAAGGATGAACCATAAATGAACTGTGCACAATGACTTGTTAATGTAGGTTAGCCGAAACTAGCCAATTGACGACAAGCTTAACCATTTTCATATAACACTTTAAGACTTTTCTTGAATCACACATATGATCAAAAATGTCTAGATAGTGTTTTTAGAGAGTTGTTCAAATGTCGATTATCTCATAGAAATAATTATGATGCATCTGGAAAAAATTCGACAGTGTAAGTACATGTACTATACTTGTTTGTGTATGTTCTTGTCATAGTATGTGTATCGGGTATGGATACCTTTAAGACAAAAATTAGTCAGGAACTCACATATATTTTATGGTATGTGTACTGGGTACGCGTACCTAATTTGGTTTTGAAACCAACAAATCTTTTCCGGTTTGCATACTAGGTATGCATACCTTTCCTGGTTCACGATGAACAAACTTTTTATGGTATGGATACAGGGTATGCGTACCAAAAAGTCGTTGCCGAACTATACTATGCCAGTACGTGTAGTGGGTACATGTACCGCAGCTCTGGAATTATAACAGTTCTCCCAGTATGTGAACTGGTATGCATACTATCCTGAATCCAGATTAACAATAAATCTATATCTCTCTAATAATCGATTTGAAACATTCCTGAATAACATCATTGACACATATCACTGTTCCAGTCTATTTACAAATGATTAAATCTTGAATCATGATTAGGTTATAAACAATAAGTTTTTCTAAATCAAATTCATCAAGGATGAACAAATGTTCTTAAGCTTATATAGTCATATTTCGAGAAGATATTCAAGATAAACTTAACTCGATTTTTTTTATTATGCATGTACTATATAATTTAGTTATGCGGCAATGTCTTAAACATAGAAAGGTGAAAACTTGAGATATAGGTGTTTCAGTCTTCACTTACCTTTGATGTTGAAGTTCTCCAAAGCTCCTATTATTCTTCGCTTTCAAACTGTAGAACGCAGTGTTTTCCGAATCTCAACCACACACTTATATCCTAATCTGAGACCTGACTAAATATAGACTAGAAATTAAGATATAGTTTTGACAACTAAATTTGACAACAAGCTTGAGATAGCAACATTTGTGAGTTCGACCGAGCAATGCTCTTGTGAATTTTAGTGACAAAACTATCAGTACATTTAAAAAATTAAGCTTCAAAACTACAGAATCCACCATGATTGATTTCCTTGGTTCTTCAACTCCTTGAATTCCTCGTTACTTCAAGTTGTAATGATTCTGAACGTGTTCAACTCAGCATCGTTTTTGTTGAAGATCCATAGAGATAACAACTTTGAAAAGATATTTTTAATCGTCGTTATACAGAAACATAATATTATTATCTTGTCCAAAGTTCAATTGTATCACAACTTCGAAGTAATACTATGTTGATATGTTTCTCTCCCTGAATCAATACTTACATGTTTTGCATAATAGGTGAAACCTACATATATTGATTCACTCCCACTTACATAATGATCCGTAAACCATATTTATGTAATGCGAAACTACTAATTAATTCTCCCCCTTTTGTCAATAAAAATTAACAAAGGTACAAAAATTATGGGATCGTAATAAATTCAATCAAAAGAACATCAAAACTTAAAGGAATTACATATCAACTTTTATTTAGATGATAGCATAGAGTATAAAATACTCAGCACTCATTTAGGAGATTTAATATACAAGCATCCCTATTAAATTCCACATCCACTCTCCCCACAAAGATATAACGATTAAGCACAAGTTCATTTATGAACTCTCCCCCATTTGATGTTATTCCCAAGATAACAACATGAATGACCTTACTTTAGTGAAGAAAAAAATGATTTTTTCGGACATTAAAAAATCACATAGATTTGTATCCTAAATATCGACATAAATTAATCTCAAGTCCAGTTATAAACAAATAGACCATTTTAATCGGTATGACTCTTACGGAGTTCATTGTGCAGTAATTACATAGAAGTGTGATCACCTACGAAAATTTCTCACAAAGTTTGTTTTATTTTTAGTCTTATAAAACATAATAGATTTAGCTTCTGGGCATATATGAGATATCAGTTCAATTCACATAAAGTAAAGGACACATATATCTCATAAGACTTTGCAATACATTAAACCAACAATGATTAAATACTGCAAGTTCATCTTCCAACAACTCTAGAATATAAATAAATAAATCTAAAAACATGCAAGATGAAAATCGTTGGAAATAGCTTGTGTAATCACAATATTTTCTATACCAAACCCTAGTTATCATTCTTGAATATGAGAATAAATTCTCATAAGAAGTTTCCTTGTACACGAACGAAAACAAAATAAGATATCTTTTTCCAGACTCTTCATTGGTATTGAAACCTTTAAATTTGTCATCAACTGTATCCACGAACTCTTCAGAGAAAATATCCTCATTGAGAGATCACAAACATGAGATTTGATGAGAACAAGGTCAGTAGAAACCTTTTTCAACTCAGTTCGTAACATGTCTAGACCTTTTAGCATTACAACAAGTTCCATCTTTGCCTCCACAAATTGTTTAAGAAAATCATAAACAATGTTTGCACAAATCATCTCTTCACGCTCAATATCTTGATGATCATAGGAGAAGTAACAATTCACACCAGAAAAATCTTCAGATAATTCAATCACTTCATCATCAACCAGAATTGTCTTTTTTTCTCTTGTTTCAATACCGCCGCGAATAGCTTCTTCCATGTTCTCAAGAATTTGTGACATGGAATACATGCTTGGTTGCAGAACTCCTTAACACAATTTAGGGTATATAAACAGGTTTGTAAGAGGTATTCTCTGTGATGAGGTTGGTTCGTGACTTTCCTTAGAAATTATGGTTTCTGTACGTACCCAATAGGACATGTACAATGGTACGTAAACCATCATTCTTATGTGGTTTTATAATAAAAACTTTTCAGGGTAATAAACATCCTTTAGAGAGCACAAAAATATTTTTCAGTACTGCAATTTTTCTACACTTTTCTATAAATATTCATTCTTGAATCATCAATACATTCTTAGCTCAATAAACGAAGTTTAGAGCACAAGAGTATTGATATTCATGTGAAAGAAAATATCATTGAATGCTTGAGTTTTCAATAGCCTGACTCAACATGAAATTTCAGCAATCTTAAATGACCATAGAAAATACGTAAAGTTTGCAATATGAAAAAGATTATAGCTCATCACACACAAAGCACTATTTGAGACAAATTGTACACATGCTACATAACAATTCCTTATCCAACTGGATTTTTATGGATAAGATTCCAACATTTGTGACTAGTTTGCACAAGGGTGAGTTGAACTCTCACCAGAGGAATTATGCTGACATTTTTCCTTGTTTTTACTACTTCCTTTTGCTGGGAAAATTCTTTTTGAACAAGAGATTTTATTTTTTTTTATTTATTTTTTTTGGTAAAATTTTTGAACAAGAGATGTGATCATAGAAATTACTATTATCATGAAAGGAGACAAGATTAAGACCCTTAACTGAGGTTGATTGTCAGGAAGATGAGATTTTATCAATAAGATCTATATATCCTGTAATGATCAAATTCTAGTTAGCTTGTTGAATTGTTTTATTGATGAAAACATAAATTTTCTCATGAGGCGTATGAGTATCCTTATGATCCCATATCTTTGATGGATTTTCTGAGTTTTTCTTTAACCAATTTTGCATAACACCTTTTTGACTTGTTCGAATATTTGCGGGCCATGCAACACTAACTTTCCTAGAAGAAGATTTGATTGAATGTGTTTTCACCCCAAGAGGTTTGGACATCTGAATATCAGTCACACCCTTCAGAATTAAATATAAAGTGTTTTGGAATCAACCGAACTGAAAGTTTTCCAATCTCAGTCTACACATTCTTTGAACATGTCCTTTAGTGTTACAATAGAAGCACACTTTATGAGTTTCAATGAAATCAGAATAGGTAGTTTTATCATACTCCTTTTCTGAAGAACTTTTACTCCTTAGATACACAGTTTTTTCTTGGTCAGAGAACTGATCATCTCTTCACAAAGTACTAGTACTTTGTTTATCAGTTTTTGACTGCGATCTTGTTTGAATATCATGAACAACATGTATTCTTACTTTTTCTAACTCATCACATTTTCAAAAGCTATCTTCATGGTAGTTTCTTTGGATTCACTATCGCAACATGGAGTTGTTCTTACTCTATAATCATTCGATCTCCATAGAATTATCTTTTAGTTTAGCCTCGAGTGAAAGAATTTTCAATTTCACTTTGGCATTTATTTATTTTTTAAAATCCTTGTTTTGGAATCATGTTCAGAAATAATACCAATGAGAGTATTGACTTTGTGTGTCAACCGATTGACCTCAGAAGACTAAAATCCTACATGTTTTAAAATTTTAGTACTTTTTTTGGCTGCTTCCCGTTCTACTTCTGAGTCAGACTCATCAGTAGGATAATAGGGATAACACTTATCAATATTCCACTTTTTTATGGGAACAGAGTATTCATCTATAAGAGAGTTTAAAAATTCATACTCTTTTAAAGAATCCATAACCAAACTGGTGATACGTCTATTAGAGATTTCGTCTATGTCCATATAGTCGGATTGCTTCAAACACAAACTTGTTAGGTCTTCCGCGTTTTTTCCTGCTCTGATACCAATTGAAAACGTGAGGGGTACCAAATACACCACCAACTTTTCTTAGGAAACCTGTATGGTGATCGCTGTCGTATGCGTCAAAAATAAATTACACTTTCTTACTACTCAAAATATAAATATAGCAAGGGCATGAAAGGATCGATCCCACAGAGAGGTCTAGGTTGTCAAATTATTTTCGGTTCCTTATATAAAACACCGGGTATTTTTCTGATTTTTATATACTAGAATAAAATAAAAGCAAGTAAAGAAATAAGCAAACAAATCAAGTAGAAAAGATATTGGTTAAGGATTCATCTTCATTCACCAACATGCTTTCAAAATAATAATTAGAATTGATATTTTAATCTCAACTTTTATCAAAAGCCCTAGAATATCTTGATCGCAAGAATATCCCGCTAATCTCCTTTTGTCATCAACAAACACATTAAAAGATGCGAGTATGAGTTATATCTAAAAGAACAACCTAACGTGTAAAAGCACTAATCAAGTTTAATTCCCTAGATGCATTAAGTTCTATGAAATCAGGCCAATCAAAGGAATTGAACGTGGAAAGCGCACTAATTAAATTTAACGAAGTTTACGATTCACATATGATCATAAGAATATATCACTACAAACTATAATCATATTTATGCTACTTGTATTCAAGGAATATCACTTTTATGTATAATAAACCCTAAACTAGCAATAGATGTGATTAGAAGTTCTACCAATTTGCAACTTGACAAAACAATCAATCAAATCATACAACTATATTTTCAGAGAATTGTAAACGATAAATATGAGGCAAAACTAATTTATTGAATCAAAGAATCATGCTTTGTGAAATCCAACTATTCCATAACCAATAATAAGATTTAAGTAATCATGTTAATGGAGTTCATAACAAGAAGAAAGAGAAACCCTATCATGTTCTAAACCCTAGAAACAAAAGTAGAAGATAATAATTTAGAGAAAAGTCTTCTCTTTTATAGCTCTTCTTGTTCCAATTAGGTCTAGTCTTCAAAGTCCAATATTTAGAAGTCCACCAAGTCCACAAGAGATAAAAACCCGTGTAGAAATTCTGTCCCAAAACTCGTCACCGGAAAACTGGTTTTTGGCCGGAATCCGGCGCAGAAAAGTTGTCGCCAGCCACCTGAAAATGCAGCTCCGTCGATGGAATATTCCGTCAAGATTCCGTTAAAATAAACGGTCGAGAAAGTCAAACGTTAGTCAGCGGGTCAAGGGGTGAGTCAGTAACTGAGTCAACTCGGAGTCAACTACATCAGTTGACCCGAGTCAGTCCAGGCCAAGGCTGTTGCACTTGCCTGAATAAGTGCAGCGCACTCATTGTGTTTCAGCCATTATGGCCCTGCCTGCACCTGTAGCTTTTGTCTGCAACTCAGCTGCCATTCCTTACACTTCACAGCCAAAATGGCTGTTTTGCAACTCCATTTCCAGTCAATACCATCACCTAATCTCAGTTTCAACTCTTGAGTCACAACCAACCATTCTTTGCCTGCAACTCAAATCCTAAAAGTGAACCCTGCCATAACACAACCTCTCAGATTCTTCACTAACTCAAGCCACTTCCATACTAACTCAACACAATTCATTAACAGACCCATAAGCAATCCTTCTAACACCAAATCCAACTTGAATCAACCACCACCATACACCCATGAACATCAACAGCATACTGAAATTTCCCATTTCAACAGCAAAACCAAGCTAATTCCTGTTCTTAGCATCATTGCAACTGCCCTTTGCTATGCTATCACCTCAGTGCACCACCAGTTCATTCAAATAGACAGCAACCTGTAAACCTAACATACATCTAAAGCAGCACCTCAGTCCCATGGTAATCTCTACTGTCCTCCTAGCTGAACTGCAATCTCCTAGACATTTCCACAACTACACAGCTCACCACTATCAATCCCCTGCAAATCCTTGGCAACAGCATCACCAGCTGCAACCTCAAAGCCACTCCAATCCATCACCCTCCTTGCCTTCATCTTAAGCACTGCTCCATTGCCACTGCAGCAGCAGCTTCAATTCACATTCTTCATTCCAGTCACCATCAGTTGCATCACAGCTCCAATGCCATCAGTGCCATAGCCTGCAACCACAATAAAAACTAATTTGGGTGGCAACAACTGGTTCTCTTCATATCCAATTCCTTAATTTCTACCAACTGAATTACAACTTCTCAGAAATCATTATCACTTTCCATGCCTAATTCCACCACCTCAACATCAGAATTCAAGACTTCCGAGATCCTAAATTTCACTCACCTCCATCTCGAATATCATCTCAATTACCACCATATCTTCTCTGTGATTTCAATTCTACCAATTCCTTAATTCCCTGGCATCAGAACGTGAATCTGAGGAAAGCCCCTCTCGAATTCTAGCAAGCCTTATTTAATCTCCACCATTTCTCAAGATTCAATGACAGCAGACTTTGGTTCTTCTTCTCTATCGATTGCAGCATCAAGTCTTGCCGATTTCTTAACAAATCGAACCCATACTCAACAACAAATACATTCACCAAACTTCATACCCTGATTTCATTTCCTTCTGATTTTAAACCCATCGTTAGCATTCCAATAGAAGCAAATCTCACAGATTCGATTCACACCCACTCTGCTTCTTCGTCTCTCAATCTTGTCTTGATTTTGTCTCTCAATCTTGTAAGAATCAGCCGCTGCTTAAATTTCAGGTGCCGAAATGATCAAGAGAATGAATCTCTCTCGGCTTAGGTTGGGTAGTTTTAGGGCTGGATTCAGACGCCCAAATGTACAAGAACCACCCAAATGGTAGCTCCCCTTAACCTTAATTGACTGTATTTAGTACTCCTCCAAGAAGAGTTGCCCCTTATCCATTATCGAGCTCCCGATAGTATTTGCCTTTGAAATGACCTTTTTGCCCTTTTTGATCAAATTGAATGATTTCTTCTTCTTTTCCTCCGTGCGACTCCAGAGTACCTAATAACTCAAAAACACACATTAGATACATAATTCACCCGAAAACTCGCAAAGAAAGCATAAATACTAGATATTAAATACGGTATATTCTACACCTATCAGATTCCCCCACACTTAGACTTTGCTAGTCCTTGAGCAAATCAAACAAAACAATTCTAAAATATACATACAACTCCGTGTCGTCGAGGCTACGGTCACTTTTAGCATAAATAACAAGCCTTTAAACCCCTAGGTGTCCCTAGTGGACGAGTTATAGTCTCGTGAAGGTTTACAAGAGGTCTGCCTACAAAACCTATATTTCCAACTCCATCTATTTGTGACAAATCAATGAACACATCCAAAATGACTACAGGAGGAGGTACCTTGCACAAATTCAATTCATATATTAATAAATAAAGCTCTAATTAGATAGTCGAACAAGCCACAATACTCGGAAACTAACAAACCACAATCACAATGAAAAGATTAAGAAGATGGATATAGATGTAGATGTTGGCGAATGTTCACAAGTGATCGATGTTTCTCATATCTGTCTGAAGGTCACTACCAAGATGAACCTATGCCTATTGGATTGAGCTACTGGTTTGAATTCTACATCAACTCACTGGCATATACAAGGGAACCAGGAGTGACTTTATTCAACCAATATAATACTTTTTTCTTTTTTTTCATATTTTTTTTTAGACGGCATGATTAGATATTTTGGATCCAAGCGCATGCTTCTTGTCAGCAAGTACATGATAGTTGACTTGGATCCTGCATTCCACGCTTGTTTAGGCGACGGAGACATGGACAACGTTTCACACATACTGCTATTCCCAAGTGTCTTTCTTATTCCGTTTGGTCTAATTGGTCGGTCTTTTTTTTTTTTTTTTCCCTAGTAACTCAATCACTCTATTTCATCCTAGCAGTAATAACAACTCGATTTTTAGTGACCCACCAAAGCACTTAGAGAACAATAGATAAATATGCAAAAATAAAAATAGAATGTGATATGGTGATATTCCGAGATATGGTAACAACTATCATGTTATTTGTGATTTCTGAGCTATGTTCGTCCTTTTTTAGTTAATTGGTTCCTCAACTCCTGCAATCAACATGGTTCCATCCACTAATGGTGTCATCCTAAAGGCACAAGTTTCTAGATTTCGGAGTTCAAAAACAAACTAAAACAAACTATACAAACATATAAATGCTCCCCCACACTAAAACTTCACATTGTCCTCAATGTGTAAAACCGAAAGTTCTGAATTCTGACGTAATAGAAGATAAAACGCAAAAACTGTGCAAATTGGTAAGGAATTTGGAAAAGCTCCATTTCACAAAAGTTATTCACCTACGTGTTTTCTACACAGTGTCAAAATTTTACAGTGTTCTGATAAACGGTCTGACAGTTATGGTCTCTAGAATGAACTATGCGCAGTCTGAAATTTTCTGACGAAAAGGTATTCATCATAATTCTATTCTAAGATAGATTATAGACTTAATGAAATTAAACATGGGAATGCAATTATGATATGAAAACAATAAAAAAAAACAAAAGGATAAAGATAAGAGATACAAAACCGGTGGGTTGCCTCCCACTAAGCGCTTGTTTTAAAGTCGACGGCCCGACTTAGCTTCTTGAAAGATTCATTCCCCATATATTAGCAATCTGAAAATTTGGGGATCCACCCATAGCACCTGTTTTGCAAACAATAGCTCCATACAAATATTAGTAATATAAAATAGAAACGAAGCTATGAACCGATAAAAGCTTCCCCCACACTTATTCTTGTCCACACTTGGAAGTGCATAAAGAATATATGAGTCGGGTACTTCCACGGTTTCTTGTTCCAAAACCTGCATAGTATGAGAATCAAGTTTCTCTAATGGAGGAAATCGAGAAACAAAGTCATTCAACAATGTTTTCGAAGAACATATATTCAAACCAATAAGAGGTAAAGGAGAAGAATCAATATGCAAAGGGTTAGACAAACCTCGCACAATCTCTTGTAGCACGGAATCCTCTTCATCCTTGAAAAATTCAAGTGAATTATTCACCTCTTGTATATCATGGTCCTCTATCAAACCTTGCAACCATTCTTTGTCCGTTTCTGCCTTAACCAAAATCTCGACATCAACATCTTCATTACAATCATTTGCAAGCTCAATTGGGTCTTCCACAATATTGGCCATAACGGTTTCATTCTCAACATACTCCTCTTCATTAGACTCAAACCATGTTGCAAAATTATAAAAAACATT
The DNA here is from genome assembly GCA_023529315.1 of Papaver bracteatum. Classification (NCBI taxonomy): domain Eukaryota; kingdom Viridiplantae; phylum Streptophyta; class Magnoliopsida; order Ranunculales; family Papaveraceae; genus Papaver; species Papaver bracteatum. Next base: position 422,091 of record JAJJWX010002209.1, on the reverse strand, counting down.
AGTTTCATCATCCTCATGTACCTTTTGAATAAGTGTTTGATCATTATAAAGATCAAGAGTTGAGTCAACTACACTAATGTCATCAAATATCTCCAAAGGTTGGTCCTTTTCAACACAATCATCATCGTCTTCATCTTCAGACTCACCATAATCAGAATCGTCGTCGGTTTCCCAACCTTTATCACGACGTCGTTTAAGTTCCATATGAATGGTCCTAATAATTTCATCGACAAGCTCTTCCGAGTATCCATCGTCTTCCAACTTGTATAATTTCTGCGCAAGTTTCCGGACGTTCACACGCTTACCACCATTAGCTACAATATGTTCTATTTCCCACGACTCTTCCCTTTGAATGGGTGAATGATCATAACTACGATCCGGAGTCGGGTAAGAAGGCATATTCCAGAAATTGGTTTATGCGACGTTCTCTCTATTACGGTCAAGTTGGTCTAGCCTTTGTTGCATATCTTGCAATCCATGCATAATCTGCATACAACTCGAATAAAGCCAATTAGAAGTAGAATTATCCCACCTAGGTGCTTGACTTACATACCCACTACAAGGTTATTGTTGGTATGTATGAAAATCACCATAAGGTTCTCTAGGATATGCATCATAGCCAATAAATTGGTTTTGATTGCATTCCATAGACGGTGAGAAATTTCCATAGTGTTGAGGAGGTTGAAAGCCGTACCCTTTGTTCCAATATGCTCCGTCCATAGATTTGGTACCTGAAATACGATTCTCAAACCAAGGTTAAAAACCATAAAATAAGAAAAATGATAAAATAAAATAAAAAAACTAAAAACAAAAATAAGAAACCAAAAACAAGTGACAACCGTTGCCTCCCCGGCAACGGCGCCAAAATTTGATCGATGTCGTATGCGTCAAAAATAAATTACACTTTCTTACTACTCAAAATATAAATATAGCAAGGGCAAGAAAGGATCGATCCCACAGAGAGGTCTAGGTTGTCAAATTATTTTCGGTTCCTTATATAAAACACCGGGTATTTTTCTGATTTTTATATACTAGAATAAAATAAAAGCAAGTAAAGAAATAAGCAAACAAATCAAGTAGAAAAGATATTGGTTAAGGATTCATCTTCATTCACTAACATGCTTTCAAAACAATAATTAGAATTGATATTTTAATCTCAACTTTTATCAAAAGCCCTAGAATATCTTGATCGCAAGAATATCCCGCTAATCTCCTTTTGTCATCAACAAACACATTAAAAGATGCGAGTATGAGTTCTATCTAAAAGAACAACCTAACGTGTAAAAGAACTAATCAAGTTTAATTCCCTAGATGCATTAAGTTCTATGAAATCAGGCCAATCAAAGCAATCGAACGTGGAAAACGCACTAAGTCAATTTAACAAAGGTTATAATTCACATATGATCATAAGAATATATCACTACAAACTATAATCATATTTATGCTACTTGTATTCAAGGAATATCACTTTTACGTATAATAAACCCTAAACTAGCAATAGATGTGATTAGAAGTTCTACCAATTTGCAACTTGACAAAACAATCAATCAAATCATACAACTATATTTTCAGATAATTGTAAACGATAAATATGAGACAAAACTAATTTATTGAATCAAAGAATCATGCTTTGTGAAATCCAACTATTCCATAACCAATAATAAGATTTAAGTACTCATGTTAATGGAGTTCATAACAAGAAGAAAGAGAAACCCTATCATGTTCTAAACCCTAGAAACAAAAGTAGAAGATAATAATTTAGAGAAAAGTCTTCTCTTTTATAGCTCTTCTTGTTCCAATTAGGTCTAGTCTTCAAAGTCCAATATTTAGAAGTCCACCAAGCCCACAAGAGATAGAAACCCGTGTAGAAATTCTGTCCCAAAACGCGTCACCGGAAAACTGGGTTTTTGGCCGGAATCCGGCACCGAAAAGTTGTCGCCGGCCACCTGAAAATGCAGCTCCGTCGATGGAATATTCCGTCAAGATTCCGTTAAAATAAACGGTCAAGAAAGTCAAATGTTAGTCAGCGGGTCAAGGGGTGAGTCAGTCACTGAGTCAACTCGGAGTCAACTACATCAGTTGACCCGAGTCAGTCCAGGCCAAGGCTGTTGCACTTGCCTGAATAAGTGCAGCGCACTCATTGTGTTTCAGCCATTATGGCCCTGCCTGCACCTGTAGCTTTTGTCTGCAACTCAGCTGACATTCCTTACACTTCACAGCCAAAATGGCTGTTTTGCAACTCCATTTCCAGTCAATACCATCACCTAATCTCAGTTTCAACTCTTGAGTCACAGCCAACCATTCTTTGCCTGCAACTAAAATCCTAAAAGTGAACCCTGCCATAACACAACCTCTCAGATTCTTCACTAGCTCAAGCCACTGCCATACTAACTCAACACCATTCATTAACAGACCCATAATAAATCCTTCTAACACCAAATCCAACTTGAATCAACCACCACCATACATCCATGAACATCAACAACATACTGCAATTTCCCATTTCAACAGCAAAACCAAGCTAATTCCTGTTCTTAGCATCATCGCAACTGCCCTTTGCTATGCCATCACCTCATTGCACCACCAGTTCAATCAAATAGACAACAACCTGTAAACCTAACATACATCTAAAGCAGCACCTCAGTCCCATGGTAATCTCCACTATCCTCCTAGCTGAACTGCAATCTCCTAGCCATTGCCACAACTACACAGCTCACCACTTTCAATCCCCTGCAAATCTTGGCAACAACATCACCAGCTGCAACCTCAAAGCCATCACCCCCCTTGCCTTCATCTTAAGCACTGCTCCATTGCCACTGCAGCAGTAGCTTCAATTCCCATTCTTCATTCCAGTCACCATCATTTGCACCACAGCTCCAATGCCATCAGTGCCATAGCCTGCAACCACAATAAAAACTAATTTGGGTGTCAACAACTGGTTCTCTTCATATCCAATTCCTTAATTTCTACCAACTGAATCACAACTTCTTAGAAATCATTATCACATTCCATGCCTAATTCCACCACCTCAACATCAGAATTCAAGACTTCAGAGATCCTAAATTTCACTCACCTCCATCTCAAATATCATCTCAATTACCACCATATCTTCTCTGTGACTTCAATTCTACCAATTCCTTAATTCCCTGGCATCAGAACGTGAATCTGAGGAAAGCCCCTCTCGAATTCCAGCAAAGCCTTATTTAATCTCCACCATTTCTCAAGATTCAATGACAGCAGACTTTGGTTCTTCTTCTCTATCGATTGCAGCATCAAGTCTTGCCGATTTCTTAACAGATCGAACCCATACTCAACAACAAATACATTCACCAAACTTCATACCATGATTTCATTTCCTTCTGATTTTAAACCCATCGTTAGCATTCCAACAGAAGCAACTCTCACAGATTCGATTCACACCCACTTTGCTTCTTCGTTTCTCAATATTGTCTTGATTTTGTCTCTCAATCTTGTAAGAATCGGCCGCTGCTTAAATTTTAGGTGTCGAAATGATCAAGAGAATGAATCTCTCTCGGCTTAGGTTGGGTAGTTTTAGGGCTGGATTCAGACGCCCAAATGTACAAGAACCACCCAAATGGTAGCTCCCCTTAACCTTAACTGACTGTATTTAGTACTCCTCCAAGAAGAGTTTCCCCTTATCCATTATCGAGCTCCCGATAGTATTTGCCTCTGAAATGACCTTTTTGCCCTTTTTGATCAAATTGAATGATTTATTCTTCTTTTCCTCCGTGCGACTCCAGAGTACCTAATAACTCAAAAACACACATAAGATACATAATTCACCCGAAAACTCGCAAAGAAAGCATAAATACTAGATATTAAATACGTATATTCTACACCTATCATATGGACTAAAATCGAATACAATTCCGAGATCTCAACTGAATGAATCTCAATCAAGGAATTATACGAAGAGCTTATATCTCTTTCTCTCACAATCAGAAAGTTTAGAGAACCTCCTTCGTTAACCTGATGATGTGTGAGAGTAATTGGACGATTCCAAAGATCAATATCCAAGAATAAATCAAGTCGTATCCAACAAACACGGATGGATATATCAACTTTGATTGATTAACGTACAACCTGTGATATTTCAATTATAAATATAAACAATATAATGTGGAAAAACAAATAACACAGACACCAAAAAACTTGTTAACAAGGAAAACGCAAATGCAGAAAAACCCCAGGACTTAGTCCGTACTTGCACACTAAACTGTATTAAACCGCTTCAGACACTAGCATACTATCAGAACTTTGGACTGGAATGTATTTGAGAGAGAATTAAACTATCACAATAGTTAAATTAAAGTCACGCTTCTTGAATCCCAACATGACTCTACACATATGATTCCCTTAACTGACATCCTTTACGTCCTAAGAGTTGCTTCAACTTAATTGAAGACTCTAAACCAATCTTCCTCTCACACATAATCTTATATGTGATTTATGTTCTGATCAAAGATCAAGGTGATTTAGAAAATCAATTGCAATAGACAAAGTCTACCAAACCTCAAAATCCGGTATTATGACTCCTGAAAAGCATCCTAGATTATTATTCACCTCACAGGTCGAAACTTGTGGAATCACAAAGTCTTAGATGAAGATACTTTGTGATTTCTATATATCTTGTTTGAGTGAGTATCTCAACAATCAAAACAAGATCAGGATACTCTAACTATCAATATAAAGACAGTTGGACATGGCTTCATGAATCCCCGGGTTAAGTCTTTTTAGTCGTTAAACCCTATAAGGGTTTGAAGGGGAAGACGACTCTAGTTTACAATTAGAACACACAAGAATAATGTCAGGGATTCAAAGATCCCAGTTGTTAGAGGTTCTCTTTTTATAGACTTACAAGGTCAATGTTGCTTTAGATTTAAGCTAACATAGCTTTGAAACCAAGCAATCAATAATCACCGTTAGATGAAAAACTTAACTTTGAGATTAACATCGTAGAATATACACTCTGGTTAGAATGAAACATAACTGAACCATGTACAATGACTTTTTCATGTAGGTTAGCCTAAACTAGCCAATAGAACGATAATCTTAACCATTTTATATAACACTTTAAGACTTTTCTTGAATCACACGTATGATAAAAAATATCTAGATAGTGCTTTTAGAGAATTTTTCAAATTCCTATTATCTCATAGAAATAATTCTGATGCATCTAAAAATATTCGATAGGATAAGTACATGTATTATACCTATTCGTGAATGTTTTTGTCATAGTACGTGTACCGGGTATGGATACCCTTAAGACAAAAACGAGTTCGGGAACTCACAGATCTTTTATGGTATGCGAACCTAATTTGGTTTTGAAACCATCAGATCTTTTCATGTTTGCGTAATAGGTATGAGTACCTTTCATGGTTCATGATCAACAAACTTTTTATGGTATCGATACCGGGTATGCGTACCAAAAAGTCGTTGCCGAACTATAGCTACGTTGGTACGTGTACTTGGTCATATATTGTTGCTTTGGTCTTATAACAGTTCTGAAAAAACGGGGTAATAACAACCACACCCAATAATTCATTCATAAATCTATATGGACTAACTCCCATATAATTCCGAGAGCATCAGCTTATAAAGCGAGCTCAACTAAGAAAGATATCAAAGAGTTATATCTCCTTTTCTCAAATCAATCAGCAAATCAAATAGATAGAAATCTATGAGCCCGATTGATGTGAGAAATACTTGGATGGTGCCAAAGACCAATGCCCTGGTGTCAATAAATTTATATCCAACAAACAAGGTCGGATTAAATAACTACGCACAACCTGTGCTATTTCAATTATATAATCAAATATAATGTGGAAAAGAAACAACACAGACACCAGAAATTTTGTTAATAAAGAAACCGCAAATGCAGAAAAACCTAGGGACCAAGTTCATATTTGAACACCACACTGTATTAAGCCGCTACAAACACTAGCCTACTACAAGTTAACTTCAGACTGGAATGTAGTTGATCCCTAACCAAGTCTCAAACTGATTAATATACAGTCGCGTTCCTTACTCCTCTAAAACCATATCAGATTCTGCACACTTTATTTCCTTAGCTGATCTCACCCACAACTAAGAGTTGCTACCACCCAAAGTCGAAGACCTATAAAAAAATCTGTCTCCCACAGATAAGTCTATTCTGATATATATAAATCCGTCTCTTACAGAAATACCTATGATTTTTTTGTTCCGTCTTTTGATAAATCAAGGTGAACATGAGTCAATTGATAATCCGGTCTTATACTCCCTAAGAGCAGCCTATAAATATCAATCACCTCACAATAACTTAACTATATGGTAGTAGAAGAAGTTACCGTGCAACCACAAAGTCTGAGACGAAGAACTTTGTGATTATTTTTTATATCTTACCTATCGGAGATAAATCTATAGAAAATCTTAGAGAATATAGTACTCAATATGATAGAGCAAGTAAGATCAGAATACGCAACTAAAGAGAAAATAGTTGGATATGGCTTCAAAAATCCCAAATGAAGTATTCAAGTCGTTAACCTAATATGGTTTTGGAAGAACCTAGGTTAAAGGAGAACCGACTCTAGTCGCAACTAGGATACAAAAAAGTGCCAGGATTAGGTTTTTATTAGAGCAATGCTCGGTCGAACTTGCAAGCGTTGCTATCTCAAGCTTGTTTGTCAATGTTAGTGATCAAAACTATAAATCTTGATTTCTAGTCTACTTATTGTGATGTCTCGGACTAGGATAGATTGTGTAGTTGAGCATTAGACTTCATGGCATTCATAAATTGAAGACGGAAAACTACTAAGGAGAGCTTATGGAACTTCATCAACAAAATCTATGTGGAGACTAAAACTCATCTATCACTTGGAACGTCTATTTCTACATATTGAGACAAAAGTCGTATTACTATATAGTTGTCGATTATACACATTTGATATTTCGAGTTGAGTTTAACTCGCTTACATATTTCTCAGAATATGTGTTGGTAAGCTTTCGCTTCAACCAAGTTCATCTTATATTCTTGAGTAAAGTCAAAATATGATCATGTAAAAATCGCCGAACAACATCTTACATGGTTTATGTGATATAATCATTTGGTGTAGACTTGGAATGCTTCGTTATGATTATTTCAATAACTTGAAAATTACTTTGATGCTAATAGTGTGTGAAAATGGCTATTTTCATCCTCTAAGAAAGTTTCAATGAATGAAATAAGAGTTTAGAATACTTAACCATTATTGGATTATAAACATAGTGTGCATTCTTGCATGTATATGATCCAAGACCGGAACTAAAGTATGCGTACTTGTAGTTGTGAAATTCCGTATACCAAGTACACATACCGGTACTCATACTTTCATAAGGTATAGGTCCGGGAATTTTTGCTGGGATATGGAAGTGCACTAAGTATGCGTACCCGTTTGCATATTGGCGAACCCAAACTCAGACCGACTACTTTAGTATGCGTACCCGTTTGCATACTTGAGTGGTTAAAGTTCTAAAATCGGTTGGCTCATGAACTAATATATTTATATATTAAGGAATTCATTCTTTGCAAACCGTGGCTATAATGTTTATGAATTGATTCGAGTGAATCAAACCGATTTTACTTCAATTGTGTTCTTGTATACTTCTATGAGAATGTAGCAATTAAACAACTCTTTAACTAGTTTCATTTGAGTCATTTGAACTAGTTATGGTTAAGATGAATAAGGTTTATATGAGAGTGTTCATATAGCTAATATCGGTTAACTACGGTTGACCCAACATGGTGTACACATTTAGGTACGGTTACTAAACCTAAATGAGGGTACAATTCATTTGTATATAACAAGCTAAGTTCGATCTAACGGTTGAAAGATATTAGCTTGATCTAATCAGGTTTTCATCTAACGGTGAATATTGAATGCTTTGTTACCAAGGTAACTTAGATTGCAAACCCTAATTTGAAAACTTTATAAAGGAGAACTCTAACAACTAGGAAAACTAATCCCCACACCTCCCGTGTGATATTAGTTGTATAAGATAGAGTCGATTTTCCTTTAACCTAAGGTTTTTCACGAAACCCAGTAGGTTAACGACTTAAATACTTCATTGGGATTGTGAAGCAAGACCCAACTATTTTCTATGTAGTTGCATGATCTGATCTTACTGTTTCTATCATGTTTGAGTACTATCTTCTTTAAGATTGGAGCGAGATTTAATCTCCGATAGGCAAGATAAAAAGTAGTCACAAACATGTTCGTCTCATCGTTTGTGATTCCACAATATCTTGTTTCGCTACCATGCGATTAAGATTATTGTGAGGTGTTTGATATTTCTAGGCCGTTCTTCGGGATTATAAGTCCGGTATATCAATTGGTTCCGGTTCACCTTGATTTATAAAAAGACGGAACAAAACTCGTAGGTATTTCTGTAGGAGATAAATTTATATGTTCCTATATAATTTTCCAGTGTGAGACATATTTGTTTATCAAGTCTTCGACTTTGGGTCGTAGCAACTCTTGGGTGTGGGTGAGATTAGCTAAGGGAATGAAGTGCATAGTATCATGCTGGGATCAGAGACATAAGGAGAGCATATGTACCTTGAATTAGTTTGAGATTGATTAGGGTTCAACTACAGTCCAGTCCGAAGTTCATTGGTAGTAGGATAGTGTCTATAGTGGCTTAATACAGTGTGGTGTTCAAATATGGACTAGGTCCCAGGTTTTTTTTTGCATTTGAGGTTTCCTCGTTAACAAAACTTATGGTTTCTGTGTTATTTCTTTTCCGCATTATATTTTTTTATATAATTGAAATATCACAGGTTGTACGTTAAGATCGATCAATTAGATAATCCAACCTATGGTTGTTGATTTAAATTGATTGACACTTGAACATTGGTATTTGGTACCGTTCAAGTTGTTTCACATACTAATCAGTCTCGCGGATTTATATCTATTTGATTTGCTGATTATATTATGAAACAGAGATAGAAAACTCTTTGATATATTTTTCTTTAGATTGAGTCTAACTGTCTAGTTGATTCTCTTGAAAGTATATTGGAGTTTGTCTATTCAGATTTCCAAACTAAATATTCGGTGTGGTTGTTATACCTTGCCTTTTTAATTGGTATCAGAGTAGGAAAACACATTAAAGACCTTATAAGTATGTGTTTATAGCAATCTGAGTATAGAAGATTCTATCTCTGATAAACGCATTACCAGAAACAAAAAGTTTGTTTCTATAAAATCTGTTAAAGAGAAATATTTTTCGAACTCAAATATAGATGAACCTAGTGTTCTTATAAAATAGACTTCCATTTACAAGTGTTACCCGGATTACCTTACTAATAAATCCGAATCTGAAGTTGAAAGGGAAGCAACCAAAGAGAGTGCAGTGATTCTAAAACTTGTTAGAATCCAGGATGATGATGTCAACCGGTTGAAACATAAAATCAGTGTCCTTGTTGGTATGGTAAATTAGCGTGACTCTCTTCTAAAGGTCATTCGTGATGAAATCGCCTCAGTTTGTTCTTCACAAACTCAGCTTGAGGGAAATTTCAAAGAGGATACTTTGGAAACTGGACTTCTATTGATAAAACTCTCCATTCAAGAATGTTCCAAGGAGTCCACTATACCAATTTCTTCTAAGTTAACTGGAAAAAAATTTGTTCCAGAAGCAAAATCAAAATCCCTTCCTGTTGGAAAAGATGTGCATGTGTCTTCCTCTAATCAAGGAATATCCACATCACTTGGAAGGAAGATATCTCCCAACGATGGTATTAAGACTGTTCTGACTAATCACTCAGGTAATCAGAAAGTGTGTCTCTTTTGCGATTCAAAAGGATATGGCGAACAAAAGAGGATATCTAGGTTAAATGATAATTCTATTAATCGTCTTCAACACACCTTAGATTTAATTCTCAAAGGTGTAACTGACATTTGTATGCCTAAACCAATTGGTTTTAGTACTCACACTGTGTACCCTACCAGGAAAGTCAGTTCGATGTGTTTCTCAAATGTTCAATTGCGAAATAGTCTTCCTAAACCATTTCGTTCAAGAAGAACTCGTGGGTTATCTTCTATCAAAAATGGAGATAATGTTGTTTAGGATGTGAAAAGAGTACCAGAAGAGAAAAGCAAAAATGGAGAGATGGAAGACAACCTAAAAATGATAATTGAAGGTTATAAAGAGATTATTAACAAGCTGTCAATTCCCTCTTGTCAAATTTCTTTAGGTAAGAAAAAAACTATGCGTCTTATTTTGACGATAGTAAATTTTAGGATAACTTTTTGCATCATAACGGCTTTCCTCCAAAGATCAAGAGAAAGAGGTTTAACCGAAAACAACGTTCATTTGATGATATCAAGGCTCATACTTGTGCTAATTAATTAAAAGGTTGAAATCTCATACACACAAAATCCTGGTTGGGTGAGATATGGTCAGGTATACTTGATGACAAAGTGTTTCTTGATTCTCTGGCTATTTTCTTATCGTTCCTAACTGGATTATCTTTACAAACATGTTTGCATAAGTTTTTTTTTTGTCTTGACGAAAGTTTTTTTAATTTCTTCTTGAAACTTTTGTTTGTCAAAATGCTACTCTTATGCTCTAAATTTTTCTTTGATATGGATATAAAATTTATTGAGCTTGTGAAATTTGTCACGTAGCGCAAAACATTATTGAAAAAATAGTTTTCATGTTTTCATTGTTTACTTTTGGGTATGTCCTCCGGCTATGGGTCAAGTTAGTGTTCGTACGGGTACTTACATTACTTATCACAGACTAACTTTGGAAACCCTAAACTCTGTCTCCTTGAGAAACCATTTAAATACCAAAACATGTTGCTTGAGTACGCATACTCCATGTTATTTTTTCTGTCAAGAATGGCATCACATTCGGGAACTTGCAACTTTGCAAAAGGTTTTCTTGATAAGGGTTGTGGTTTCGAAGAAAAAGAGAAAAGAACTCTTCCGGAAGTTAATTACACCTCTACTTAGTTCAGACATTGAGGATGATGAAGAGATTTCTGCTGAAGTTGTTCAAGATTTTATCAGTCAGTTTAACAATGCAAAACTGCTTCTTGTAGATACCCTAAAAAACCTTGATATGTTAAGAACTTATTTGAAAAGGTTAACTCTTACCTTTCTCTCATGAAAACACATGTTAAGGATCGTCTCGAGAAGAATATCTTGTCCAAAGATGCAGTCGATTCCATCTGTCACAATCTTGAAGGTCTTGAAACCCATGAAGCTTCCATATGTGAACGCTGATCTTTGCTTGTAATCCATTTTGTTTTTAAAGTTGCTTTTGTTCTTTTGATTTATGTCTAGGAAACTTCTTATGAGAATTTATTCTTGTGTTTTTAAGAAGGATAACTAGGGTTTGGAATAGCCATTATTGTGAGTACACTATTTCCAAATTTTTCATCTTTCAATGTTTTTAGATTTATTTGTTTAAATTCTAAAGTTTATTTGGAAGATTTGGGTTCATACTATAATATAATAGTAGAGAAGTTACATAGTAGGCAAGCGAGCAACAAGCTGTGCCGCTAGCCCTTTTTGGAAGATATTTTTTGCAGTATTAATATTTATGGTTTTATATATTGCAAATTGTTATGGGATATGTTGTTTACATCCGTGAACCTTGAATGTCCCATAATTTTTCAAAAGTTATCTCTATTATATGCCGGTATGAAAGTATTGATAAAAGATAGAATGAAATTTTGACTACAAAAGTTAAGCCTTTTATGTCATTATGCAAATATTGATGGAAGAAAGGATGAACTTTTGTTTACAAAGATTAAGTCTATTATATGTCATTGTGCAAATAGTGATGAAAAATAGAATGAATCTTTGATTATTCCGCAGTATTGGTGTTTCCCTGATCCATATCTTTGTGCATATACTGTGTTGCTCCGTATGTTCTCTTATGTTGAGCATGACCAATTGAATTGATCATTTTTCTTGTGGTTAATTCAATTGAGATTCTTGGATACAAATTCATATTCTTATGTGATTTGTTAATATCCAAAGAAATCCTTCTTTTCATGTAAAAGTAAGGTCGCTCTTATTGTTCTTTCGGAAATGACATATTATGGGGGGAGTTCATAACTGAACTTGTGCTTAATTGTCAAATCTTTGTCGGGAGTGCAGCTGTGGAATATTGTAGGGGTTATCTTGTATATTTATAAACTCCTTGATGAATGCATTTAGTTTCGTCTATTTGATGGCATCTAAACAAGTTGGTATGTTGTTCTCTTTTGGTCATAAAGTATCTCTATGAAAATTTCACGAGGATCCCACTAGTTTTCGTACCTTTGCCAATTTATATTGACAAAACGGGGGGAGAATTAATGTGTAGTTCACACTACAAATACATATGGTTTACGGATCATTATGTAAGGGGGAGTGGTTTTCATGTTGAGATGAAGTATTGACTAAGGGGTAGTGATACATATCACCATAGTATTGTTGTCAAAGTTGTGATACAATTGGACTTTGATACTGTATAATGATATTATGACACTGTATAACAATGATTGAGAGAAACTGTTTTCTCATTGTTATAGCTACGGATCTTCAACAAAAATGATGCAGAATCGAACACATTTAGAATCATTGGAGTACTTGGAAGTGACAAAGATTTCGAGTAATGTTGAAGAACCAAGGAGATCAAGCATTTGGATGAGAAGCTGCAAAGTTTATTTATTTTGTAATCCATATGTATTGATAGTTTTGTCAGTAAAATTGACAAAGGGGAAGATTGTTAGAGCACTTCTCGGTCGAACTCGCAAGTGTTGCTATCTCAAGCTTGTTTGTCAGTGTTAGTAATCAAAACTATAAGTCTTGATTTCTAGTCTACTTATAGTGATGTCTCTGACTAGGATAAATTATATAGTTAAGCATTAAACTTCACAACGTTCATCAATTGAAGACGAAGAACTACTAAGGCGAGCTTGTGGAACTTCATCAACAAAAGGTATGTGGAGACTAAAACTCATCTATCACTTGGAAAGTCTATTTCTACTCTATCTCCTAAATTGAGACAAAAGTCGTATTACTATATAGTTGTCGATTATAGACATTTGAGATTTCGACCTGAGTTTAACTCGCTTACATATTTCTCGGAATATGTGTTGGTAAGATTTTGCTTCAACCAGGTTCATCTTATATTCTTGACGAAAGTCAAAAGATGATCATGTGAAAATCGCCGAGTAACATCTTACATGGTTTGTGTGATACAATCATTCGGTGTAGACTTGGAATGTTTTTAAAAATTTCTTTGATGCTAATAGTGTATGAAAACGGCTATTGTCATCCTCTAAGAAAGTTTCAGTGATTGAAATAAAAGTTTATAATACTTAACCATCATTGGATTATAAACATAGTATGCATTCTTGCATGTATATGGAAAAGGCGAGGGTACCCAAATATACCTCAAGCTATAACTTTTCCTTCCTATAAGTCCTTTATCCGAAAGTGATTATCTATAGACTGAGTCGAGACAATACAACAAATAGGTTCACACTTCGTGTGATCGCCTATGGATACGAGATCGATACAATAAAACAACGAATTATGTTTACTTGATACAAAGGTTCAGACTTAACCAAACTCAATAGGATTGCGTATCAAGTAAATAGGAATTAACGTTTGTGCAATTTAATTTAATTGTAATAAAACAATTATAATGCGGAAATATAAAGTAAATGACACGACAAGATTTTGTTAACGAAGAAACCGCAAATGCAGAAAAACCTCGGGACCTAGTCCAGAATTGAATACTCTCAGGATTAAGATGCTATACAAAATAAACCAACTTCGTATAATTGAGACCAAGCAACTAAACCTATAGTTCACCTAGTTTTTTCTGTCTTCCCACGCCTCCAACCTGTAAACAAATCACGTACTTGGACCAATTCCTTTGGTTCGTATTCCAAACAATAAAGGAACAACAAATCTGTTTGGCATCAACTCTCTTCAATCAAGTGATGTGAGTTGCGCAAAGGCTCTTCTGTTTATATTAATATAAACTCCTTTGCCAGGTTCCACTATCTAAATAATGTTCAATCACCAAAAGGTAATCGTTAAGATTTTGCTATCAATACCTTTAATCCCAAGGAAACGTATTGATGCCGATCTTCTCAACTATTCTATCAAAATACCACAAGGATAAATCAATTATAGTTGGATCCTATATTACCGAAACAAGTATTGTGCACACCAAAGATTATATAACCAAGTAAGAAATCTTCTTTATCTTCAAATCTTCTAAGATCTTCAATGAATCTCTTGTAATAAATCACACACAGAACGGAGTCTGTTAACAATGGATTATCACAAGATCGTATTTAGATCTAACAACAGTCTAAAGATCCATGTCGAAACCTTGAACTAGTTTGAGTGAATCTTATATCAGAAGAGAAGATTCTCAAGCATAAACAAACTAGGTGCAATCAAAGTTCAACCACCGATAGTCAATCAAATCAATATGAAAACTAAAGATAAACCGCAATTATCTAGTTTCCCACCAACGGTACGCACTAGAGCTTATCAATCCCAAAGAAGACTTTAAACTGAGCGGATCGTAAAAGATTTCTCCTAATTAGGTCACTCTCCTCTCCGAATAGGCGGCTTTACCAGTAACAATACAACATAGGAAGTTTATTGTCATGAAGGATTAGTTTGCTATATATGCAAACTCAAAGTATTTATAGACAAGGAAGTTTGGACACCAAGGAATTTCCAAAACTGAAAATATTCTCAAGATATTCAATATTTTCCAAATTAGGTTTTCATAATTCCTGAGAATGCACTGTCCAAATTTATGATCGAAATCTCCTTGGAAAATCTTTAAGTAGTAAATGCACATTACTAATTCTTATTTTCAATATATAATTAAAAACCTTAATTAAAATATTCTTAACTTATTTAAATTCGATCTTGGGATTTACTTCCTTCTTAGCTGTTAAGGAATATCTTTGAACAATAAAAGATACACATTAATGCGCGTGTTCAAAGTGTGTCGACATCTTTCCTTTTGTAAGTCCTTTTTCATACGTACTCACTTGAAACCGATTTACCACACTTCCAAATAAGTTTAGAATTGGTTCATTTGACTTTCAAGAACTATGTGATTGATCAAGTAACACTCAATCACAAGTCATGGGTGTAACGGTTTTACCAAAACAAGTTTCGGTTCTACCTCCATGTGAGTACTGTGCATAGTCACACTAGCTTACCAAATTTCAGTTGACTAGGTACTAGGATCGGTTCCCCACATATATATGGTATCTAACTTATATGTGTTGCACATTTCCATAGGATCGGTTCCCCTTTTCCTAAAAACGTGTTGTACATGTTCATAGGATCGGTTCCCCTTTCTACTATAAACCTTGCTACACCTCATACAAGGATCAGTTCCCATTGTGATGTACTACACCTCTTACTAGGATCGGTTTCCCTCTCCCAAATTTGGTCAGACACACAAACCCGATCATACCCCAGATGATTACTTAAGATCGGTTTCACTAATAAAAGTCATACCAATGTATAAGTCAGGCCTCATGTGAATAGTTTTACCAAGAACACAAACAAGTCATGAGCGGTTATACTAATCACACATATTGGTCTTTCATAAGATATACAATGAAGAACATCCCCAATAACGCCTGGAGATTTCCTTTTCGGTTCACAACACATATCATGAACTTACTTCCTTAAAACACATGTAAAAACATTGTTTTCTAGGATGAAATCCTCACCTCATACACATACATAATCACAATAGCATTCATACGATTATGTTGATGTCTTATATACAGAATTTAATGGTTAAGCAATAAACCTCATATTGTATTCCTTAAAACTATGTCTATCTAGAGTGTTCATGCTTCGGAGTGTTATGTTTTAAATATGCACGACTTGAAATATACGTTAGGGAATGAAACAGTTCAAGTCAAATATCACTAACCTCAAGTGGAAGGATGATGTTGTGGTTGTAGCTCCGTACTTCTTCACTTTTTCAAGTCTTCGCAATACTTGTAATGTCTCATCCTAATACTTTCAAGCTAACCTATATGAAGTTTAATCTAGTACATTTAAATCAAGCGACTCTTAAATGAGTTTTGGTTGACTAAAATATGCCAACCAAACTTGACATACCAACGCTATGTGGGTTCAACCGAGCAATGCTCTAACGTATGTGATCCATGACCAGAACTAAAGTATGCATACCCGTATGCGTACTTATAGTTGTGAAATTCCTTATACCAAGCACACATACCGGTACGCATACTTGCGTAAGGTATAGGTTCGAGAATTTTTGCTGGGATTTGGAAGTGTACTAAGTATGCGTACCCGTTTGCATACTGGCGAACCCAAACTCAGACCGACTACTTAAGTATGCGAACCCGTTTCCATACTTGAGTGGTTAAAGTTTTAAAATCGGTTGGCTCATGGACTAATACATTTATATATTAAGGAATGCATTCTTTTCAAATCGTGGCTATCATGTTCGTGAATTGATTCGAGTGAATCAAAACGATTTTTCTTTAATTGTGTTCTTGTATACTTCTATGAGAATATGGCAATTGAACAACTCTTTAACTAGTTTCATTTGAGTCATTTGAACTAGTTATGGTTAAGATGAATAAGGTTAATATGAGAGTGTCCATATAGCTAACCTCGATTAACTACGGTTGAGACAATATGGTCTACACGTTAAGTTGTTACTAAACCTAAATGAGGGTACATTTCATTTGTGTATAACAAGCTAAGTTCGATCTAACGGTTCAAAGATATTAGCTTGAATCTAATTAGGTTTTCATCTTACGGTGGATATTGAATGCTTTGTTACCAAGGTAACTTAGATTGCAAACCCGGATTTGAAAACTATATAAATGAGAACTCAAGCAACTGGGAAAACTAATCCCTACACATCCTGTGTGATATTAGTTGTATAATCTAGAGTCGATTCTCCTTTAACCTTAGGTTTTTCACGAAACCCCGTAGGTTAACGACTTAAAGACTTCATTGGGATTATGAAGCCAGACCCAACTATTTTCTATGTAGTTGCGTGATCTGATCTTGATGTTTCTATCGTGTTTGAGTATTATCTTCTTTAAGATTGGCTCGAGATTTAATCTCCTATAGGCAAGATAAAAAGTAGTCACAAACATCTTCGTCTCATTGTTTGTGATTCCACGATATCTTGTTTAGCTACCATACGATTAAGATTATTGTGAGGTGATTGATATTTCTAGGTTGTTCTTCGGGAATATAAGTCTGGTATATCAATTGGTTCATGTTCACCTTGATTTATCAAAATAAGGAACAAAACTCGTATGTATTTATGTGGGAGACATATTTATCTATTCCTATAGACTTTTCTGTGTGAGACGGATTTGTTTATCAAGTATTCAACTTTGGGTCGTAGCAACTCTTGGTTGTGGGTGAGATAAGCTAAGAGAATAAAGTGCGTAGTATCCTGCTGGGATCAGAGACATAAGGAACGCATTGTACCTTAAATCAGTGTGAGATTGATTAGGGTTCAACTGCAGTCCAGTCCGAAGTTCATTGGTAGTAGGATAGTGTCTATAGCGGCTTAATACAGTGTGATGCTCAAATATGGACTAGGTCCCGGGGTTTTTCTGCATTTGCGGTTTCCTCATTAACAAAACTTCTGGTATCTGTGTTATTTTTTTTCCGCATTATATTTAGTTATATAATTGAAATATCACAGGTTGTGCGTTAAGATCGATCAATTAGATAATTCAACCTTTGGTTGTTGATTTAAATTAATCGACACTTGAACATTGGTCTTTGGTACCGTTCAAGTTGTTTCACATAATAATCAGGCTCGCAGATTTCTATCTGTTTGATTTGCTGATTTCATTGTGAAACCAAGATACAAAAATCTTTGATATACTTTTCTCTAGATTGAGTCTAACTGTCTAGTTGATTCTCTTGAAAGTATATTGGAGTTTGTCTATTCATATTTCCAAACGAAATATTGGGTGTGGTTGTTAAACCCTTGTTTTTTCATTTTTCCAGTTGCTAAAGTTCTCTCTTATGTAGTCTTTCAAATCATGGTTTGCTTACAATCAAAGCTAAGATAGCTTAGTAACAAAGCATTCAATATTCACCGTTAAATGAAATCTTGATTTAAGTTTCAAGCTAAGTTTGCTTAAAACCAAAGCAATATCTCTCCACCGTTAGATGGTCTTAGCTTGTTACACATAAAGGAAATTTACCTTCATTTAGATTTGGGAAACCGTACCTAAATGTGTATATTGAGTTAGCTCAATAACAGATAACCGAAGTTAGCCATATGTACACTTTTGTCTTAACCACATTCATCTAACACATATAGATCAACTATGATGATCAATCAATCATGAAAGATAATCAAACGAATCTAATTATGTTTCATAGAGATTTTTAATTGTTCATTATCTCATAGAAATACATATGAACAAATTGAATCAAAATCAGATTGATTCTTAATCGTACAAAGTACTTTCATAAGAATCAATTCATGAACATTAAGCCACGGTTTGCAAAGATTACATTCCTTAATTCATAAATGTATTTGTTCATGAGTATGAAAAACATACTTAACCGATTTTATAACTTCAACCACTAAGTTTGCAAATAGGTACGCAAACTATAGTTTCCGGACTTTGGTCTTGTCCAGCCGTTTACAAACGGGTATGCAAACAGCCGTCCCGGACCTAAATCAGGTAGAACCGTTCGCATACTATTATGCAAACAAGGTTCCCGGACTTTAACCGTTAAAACTGTTCGCCTACTAGGTATGCAAACAAGGTTCTCAGACCTGAATCACACCAAAACAGTTTGCATACTAGGTACGCATACTATGTTGTATCCAGACAAAAGTTTTTATTCTGAACTCCCATTCGACCATTGAAACATCGTTAGAAGATGAAAACATCTATCTCACACAAACTATTAGCTTCAAGTAATTTTCAAGTGATCGAATGATCAATATGAAACTTTCTAAGTTGACATCAAATGATTGTCTACAAATCATGTAAGATGTTTCAAGGTAATTTCCACGTGATCATCTTTTGACTTAATATTTAGTTTCCAACAAATAAATTATTTCCAACTAAACTCGTCAAGAATATGATGAACGTAGCTAAAGCAAAAAACTTTCAAATCGTATTTCGAGAAATTGATAAGCGAGATAAACTCGGCTCAAAATATCAAATGTGTATAATATAAAAATCTATATAGATATATAATTTACTCTCATTAGGAGATATAATAGAATAGACTTCTGAGTGATAGATAAGTTTTAGTCTCCACATACACTTTGTTGATGAAGTTCCTCCAAGCTCTCCTCAGTAGATCTTCATATTCAATCGATGAACGTCGTGAAGTCTAAATCTCAACTACACATTCTATCCTAATCCGAGACATAGCTATAAGTAGACTAGAAATCAAGACTTATAGTTTTGATCAACTAAACTTGACAAACAAGCTTGAGATAGCAATGCTTGCGAGTTCGACCGAGCAATGCTCTAACAAGTTCTCCAAGTATGTGAAATGGTATGCATATTATCTTGTATCCAGATTAACAATAAATCTATATCTCTCTAATAATCGATTTGAAACATTCCCGAATAACATCAATGACAAATATCACTGTTCCAGGATATTTTCAAATGATTAATTCTTGAATCATAATTTTGTTATAAACCATAAATTGTTCTAAACAAAATTCATCAAGTATGAACAAATTTTCTTAAGCTTATATAGTCATATTTCGAGAAGATACTCAAGATAAACTTAACTCGAAATTTCTATTATGCATGTACCGTCTAATTAAGTCATGCAACAATATTTCAAAGATAGAAAGGTGAAAACTTGAGATATAGGTAGTTTAGTCTTCACTTACCTTTTGATGTTGAATTTCTCTAAATCTCCTTTGATTTTTGCCTTCAAACGGTAGAACGCAGTGATATCCGAATCTCAAACACACACTTTTATCCTAATCCGAAACATGACTAAATGTACACTAGAAATCAAGATATAGTTTGACAACTAAATTTGATAAAAAGCTTTAGATAACAATACTTGTGAGTTCGACCGAGCAATACTCTAACAAGTTGAAGCACCAGTGGATGGTGGATGATATATGAGGAAACACCTTGTTGCCAAATGTCTCTTTTTCTTGCATATCTGACAAAACGTCTTTAAATACTCTATATAAGGTCTTCCATTTGAGTTTGATCTAGTTTAAGTCTTATTATTTGAATTAGACCCATGTTGATATTGATTATTCCTGTAATTTCTATTATTACCATGTCTATCACCATTTCTTCAATTATTGTTATAGCCAGTTGAACCATTTCTTTCTTATAATACAGTCAGTTGAATTCCATTTATCATACATGCTGGCACTTTTTTGTTGCCTTTCAACAAAAAATTGTTCACGTGAAAGCAACTTTACCTTCAATTCACTAAAAGTATATGTTTTTTTTTCCCTATTTTGTGAAGAGATCACAAAAATATCATATTCATTGCTTAACCCATTCATGATAAACATCATCAAAACTGTATCACTAATTTTTTCTCCTATTGTTGCTAAAGAATCAACTATGGTCTTTATATTTTGAAGGTAGACTACAATAGACTGATTTCCCTTTTTAATACTATGCAATTATGCTCTTAACATATTTCTCCTAGAAAGAAAATGTGTTCTGAAACATGATTCAAGAAAATCCCATATTTAGTTTGAAGTAGCAAGACCAAGAACATCACCACTCACAGTTGCAGTAAAGGTTGCTCTAAGATAAGTTGACACAAATCTGTCTAATTTTCCCTAAGAAATCCATTCTTGATTAATTGTCTCAACCCCATCAACATTAATATTTTGTGGTGGTTCTACTAGATCAACAATTACATATCCAAAAAGGTCAGTAGAAATCAAAATACCCGCAAATTGATCACACCATAATAGATAATTTGAACCATCCAATTTTAGAGAAATAAAATTTGTGATATTAGTAAAAGTTAGAGAACATGAATTACCAGCGGAAGTCGACATCTTCGTGTTGAATGAATTACTTTGAAGAACTTGTTGAATTGGATCGTAATTACTGTTGTAGTTGTTGTTATTGTTGTTACTGATGTTGTTGTTGCTATTGTTGTTGATGTAAGTACCAGATCTAGTAGTTACCACAAAAAATTTCAGATGAGCCCTAAAATTGGATTGGGAAAATTATTGAATTTGTATTACCCAAATTGTATGAAAAGATAAAAATTGTTGATAAAAGTTGTTAAGCATGACTATTGAAGAAAAAATAGGATCGTTACTTAGTATGATACCATGAGAATTGATATGTTCTCATGATAATAAAAAAGGATAGAATGATAAACCAGAGAAAGAGAGTTGTATTTATGTTAATGAAAAACGTTAGAAGATAATATAATCCAGAATTATTAGATGTTGTCTAAAATAAGACTTTGTCTATGGCAACTGACCTATAAGACTAATTTATAAAGTTAATAGTCATTGACTTTGACAGACATTTACATTGTTCCTAATATATATATATATAGAGCTTCTTCAATTGAAAATATGGACTTTATTTAGGTGGTACTTCATATATGATCTTCACATGAGTTCTTAACAGAAATAAGCTAGAGATTTTTATGATTCACAAATATTGTGGCTCAATGGATCAGAAGCTGGTTCACAAATGACTTCACAAAGCTAGACAGTGACTGGACAGTTAAAATGGCAAATGCATGCTCGGAAATCTGGAAAGAACGCTGCAGGAGTGTTTTTTATTGAAAGAAACCTAATCCGGTGGAGGTCATACATACTATATAATATCTCAACAACATGACAGGAAAAGGAATTATTAAAAACAACTGCTTGGATAATAACAATAACAAAACTAACACCACACCTTCCATATGGTCACCACCCAGTGCACCTTTATACTTTATCTGATGTGATTCCTATTTTTAAAAGATTCTTTCTGAAACTCATACTGGCATTGGACTAATACTTCGAGATTTTACAGATGAATTTGAACGAGGGAGATGCATCTATGAGCGTGGACATTTAGTTGCAAAGCATGCAGAGATTGAAGGGTTGCTGCAAGTTATAAGATGGGTAGAGGAACTCAACTTGCAACATGTACGGTTTGATCTTGATGCGCAGAATATGATAGCTGTAGTACCAGAATATCGCTACAACTCTATTCCCGCGATATTAATAACATTTCTGCGAGAAGCCCAAACGTTTCTACAAGTATTAACAACACTATGACGAGATTGTCGCAAGATTCTTCAACAACATTTGGCGAGTGTCACAAAAGAGTGATGTAACGGTTAACGATTAAAGATATATGAAGAATAAGTCTGCTTCACGATGGTTATAAAGTTGGCGATGGTGAAGACTAAAGTTATGGCGATGAGATCGCAGAGTAGATCCGAATTAAGGGGAAGTCTTAGCTGTCTTCCACTATGTATTTTCCTATATAAAGGGTTCAACTAAATCTAGAAAATGATGATGCATTTTTGTGAGCTGAGAGAATTTTGAGGAGAGAGAAACTCAGAAAGAAAGTTGTACTTTTGAGTTTTATTATTTCTTGTAAATCTTCCTGAAAGTGAATTAATAAAAGTGTTGTTGTTCATCCACAATTATGACTTAGTTTTCATAGATTCTTGACAAGGGTGTAGTGTGGGAAATCCTGCAACTACATTTTGGTGCCCGAAACAGGGAAATTTGATAGGTGTGATAAACACCTAATTTTATATCTAGTATTTATGCTTTCTTTGCGAGTTTTCATGTAAAATATGTATCTTATGTGTGAGTTTGAGTCTATTAGGTGCTCTGGAGTCGCACGGACGAAAAGAAGAAGAAACCAGCCATTTTGAGCACAAAGGGTCAAAAGCGTCATTTCATTGCAAGTACTATCTGGAGCCCAATCAAGGTTAAGGGACAAATGGAGTTAGTGCTGAGCTTGTGGCACTCATGGGCTTAATATTATCCATGGAGAATACATGTCCATATTTGTTAATGGATTTCACCTCAAGGGTATGTGCTGTGAGGGAGATAATGGGATAAACATGAGCCCAGTTACATGTGCTCGGCCAATCTGGCCATATATGGGCTTAATTAGTGCATCTGGAATGGGAAGGAGTTTGGCAGTGATGCACCTGTGCGCAATGGAGTATGGGGAAACAGATTAGTGACTAAACGAGATAGAGAACAAGGTCAGGGACGTGGTTTATGGAGGAGAAGCTTGAGAAGAATGGAGATGTTGTTATATCAGCGATGGTGTTGGCTGTGGTATTCTCGAGTTGCTGGTGATGAGTGTTGCTGCCATGAGACAGGACATGCATGATAATGTACGGTGATCGATGAGCATGGACTTGCTGCTGGCGCTGAGAGTGCTGCTGCTGTGATGGCAGTTGGAGGAATAGTGGGTTGTGGCATGATAAGAAGGTATCGAGCATCAGCTCATTTCCTAACGAAACAAAATGGATTTCAGTGGAATAGAAATCGGAAGATGAAGCCTCAGTGTCAACAGATAAGATAGGTTTTGTTTAAATATGATGTGTCCTGAGTTGAAGGGAACGGAATTGGGTTGGACTTGTGGCTGTGTATTGGGCATAGGTTGCAGTCGTTGGGTGCTGAGAGTTGGGCAGGCAAGCTGTTATTGTAGTTCGTACCTGAGATGAAGATAGTGGTGTGTTTTAGACTCCAAATAAGCAATGGGAAGGAGCTGAAATAAGAGGAGACAAGCAGCTGCAGTGGTGATTAGAAAGTTAAGGGTACATGGTTGCTGGTTCGATGATTCATATGGGTTTTGTTTGGTCGACAGTTGCATGGAGAATGGAAGAAGTTGGTATTGCGAATTGAATTGAGTGCTGAGATAACAGTTCCAGGTGCTTTCTTTGCAATCGAGAATAGAGTTCTTGGTGACGGGTTGAATCTGGTGATCGTTACACTATGGAGGAACGTGAGCAGGTGGAGTTCAGTGTTGGCATTGGACTATGTACGAGAATACTGGAGCTGTGAACATACAGACTGAAGAAGGGAGTTGATTGTTGTTCTGATTTCAGGCGAAGACTTTTGTCGTCTCAGTTTACTGGCAGGAGTCAGCAATGGTGTACGAGTTTTGAGAGCCGGTGAGAGCAGAGATCTGGTGGTCGTGAGTTACGGACAGAAATTCCTATCCGTGAACTGGAGTATAATGAGGTTTGTATTGTCAGTCCCCCGTATCCGACAGTGGAATGATGTTAATGGGATGGATTTCTACATCAGTTGTGCAGGCCCGATTGACTGAGCTAATTGCAACACTTCTTACGAGCAGCCTTGGCCGTGAGTTATGTTGGGATTCTTGGTCGTGAGTGTGCTAGGGCTTCGGCGATATTTGGCAACCCTTTGGCATGGGGTTTGATGCACGGGAAATAATTCTTAAGGAGGTGCACTTTCCTATTTTACTAGGTTTCCTAATTTCTTCAAGAGGAGGTTACAAAACTCTATATATAGGGAAGCCTATGCACATATATTATCTTCTACTACTTTGTTCTAGGGTTTAGAAACATGTTAGGGTTTCTTCTTCTTCTTGTTATGAACTCCTTGAATATGAGTACTTAATTTTATTATTGGTTATGGAATAGTTGGATTTCACATAATATGATTATTTTTTTTAAGCTAGGCATAAGCCCGTCCTTCCACCCCCGACAGCGTAGCCACCGGCTTACTCCCCACTGAGCAAACTCGGCCCTCTTGAAGTTAAACCCATATTAAATGTTTGTTTTAATTTGTGTTTGAGCGGAGACTCGAACCGCTGACCTCCTTATTTGGAGGTCAGGCTCCTGACCAACTGGGCTAGACCCAATGGTTTACATAATATGATTCTTTGATTCAATATATTAGTTTTGTCTCATATTTATCGTTCACGATTCTCTGAAAATATAGTTGTATGATTTGATTGATTGTTTTGTCAAGTTGCAAATTGGTAGAACTTCTAATCACATCTATTGCTAGTTTAGGGTTTATTATACGTAAAAGTGATATTCCTTGAATACAAGTAGCATAAATATGATTATAGTTTGTAGTGATATATTCTTATGATCATATGTGAATTATAACCTTTGTTAAATTGAATTAGTGCGTTTTCCACGTTCGATTGCTTTGATTGGCCTGATTTCATAGAACTTAATGCATCTAGGGAATTAAACTTGATTAGTGCTTTTACACGTTAGGTTGTTCTTTTATATAGAACTCATACTCGCATCTTTTAATGTGTTTGTTGATGACAAAAGGAGATTAAAGGGATATTATTGCGATCAAGATATCCTAGGGCTTTTGATAAAAGTTGAGATTAAAATATCAATTCTAGTTATTGTGAAGAAAACATATTTGTGAATGAAGATGAATCCTTAACCAATATCTTTTCTATTTGATTTGTTTGCCTATTTCTTTATTTGCTTTTATTTTACTATTACTTATATAAAAATCAGAAAACCCCCGGTGTTATTTATAGGAAACCGAAACAACGAGACAACCTAGTCCTCTCTGTGGGATCGATCCTTTATTGCCCTTGCTATATTTATATTTTGAGTAGTAAGAAAGTGTAAATTATTTTTGACGCATACGACAGTGATCAAATTTTGGCGCCGTTGCCGGGGAGGAAACGGTTGTCACTTGTTTTTGGTTTCTTATTTTTGTTTTTAGTTTTGTTTTTCTTATTTTCTGGTTTTGACATTGTTTTGAGAACTCTTGTTTCAGGTACCAATTCTATGGAATGAGCATATTGGAACAATGGATACGGCTTTCAACCTCCTCAACACTATGACAATTTCCCACCATCTATGGAAGGCAATCAAAACCAATTTATTGGCTATGATGCATATCCTAGAGAACCTTATGGTGATTTTCATACATACCAACAACAACCTTGTAGTGGGTATGTAAGTCAAGCACCTAGGTGGGATAATTATACTTCTAATTGGCTTTATTCGAGTTGTATGCATATTATGCATGGATTGCAAGATATGCAACAAAGGCTAGACCAACTTGACCGTAATAGAGAGAACGTCGCACAAACCAATTTCTAGAATATTCCTTTTTACCCGACTCCGGATCGTAGTTATGATCATTCACCCATTCAAAGGGAAGAGTCATGGGAAAGAAAACATATTGTAGCTAATGGTGGTAAGCGTGTGAACGTTAGAAAACTTGCGCAGAAATTATACAAGTTGGAAGACGATGGATACTCGGAAGAGCTTTTCGATGAAATTAGTAGGACCATTCATATGGAACTCAAACAACGTCGTGATAAAGGTTGGGAAACCGACGACGATTCTGATGATGGTGAGTCTGAAGATGAAGACGATGATGATTGTGTTGAAAAGGACCAACCTTTGGAGATATTTGATGACGTTAGTGTAGTTGACTCAACTCTTGATCTTTATAATGATCAAGCACCTATTCAAAAGTTACATGAGTATGATGAAACTAGTGTTTTACATAACTTTGCAACAAGGTTTGAGTCTAATGAAGAGGAGTATGTTGAGAATGTGATCGTTATGACCAATATTATGGAAGACCCAATTGAACTTGTGAATGATTGTAATGATGATGTTTATGTCGAGACTTTGGTTACGGCAGAAATGGATGAAGAATGGTTACAAGGTTTGATAGAGGACCATGATATATAAGAGGTGAATAATTCACTTGAGTTTTTCAAGGATGAAGAGGATTCCGTAATAAAAGAGATTTTGCAAGGTTTGTCTAACCCTTTGCATATTGTTTCTTCTCCTTTACCTCTTGTTGGTTTGAATATATGTGCTTCGAAAACATTGTTGAATGACTTTGTTTCTCGATTTCCTCCATTAGAGAAACTTGATTCTCATACTATGCAGGTTTTGGAACAAGAAACCGTGGAAGTCCCTGATTTCTATATTCTTTATACACTTCCAAGTGTGGACAAGAATAAGTGTGGGGGAAACTTTTATCGGTTAATAGCTTCGTTTCTATTTTATATTACTAATATTTGTATGGAGATATTATTTGAAAAACAGGTGCTATGGGTGGATCCTCAAATTTTCAGATTGCTAATATATGGGGAATGTTTCAAGAAGCTAAGTCGGGCCGTCGACTTTAAACCAAGCGCTAAGTGGGAGGCAACCCACCGGTTTTGTATCTCTTATCATTTTGATTTTTATTTTATTTTTGTTTATTTTTATTTTTTTTTATTGTTTTCATATCATATTTGCATCCCCATGTTTAATTTTATTAAGTCCATAATCTATCTTAGAAGAGACTTATGATGAATACCTTTTCGTCAGAAAATTTCAGACTGCGCGTAGTTCAGTCTAGAGACCATAACTGTCAGAAAGTTTATCAAAACACTGTGAAATTTTGACACTATGTAGAAAACACGTAGTTGAACAACTTTTGTGAAATGGAGTTTTTCCAAATTCCTTACCAATTTGCACAGGTTTTGCGTTTTATCTGCTGTTACGTCAGAATTCATAACTTTCGGTTTTACCCATTGAGGACAATGTGAAGTTTAAGTGTGGGGGAGCATTTATATGTTTGTATAGTTTGTTTTATTCCATTAAAAAAAATCAGAAAAATAGAAAAACCAAGAAAAAAATTGTGCTTTTTGAACTCCGAAATCTAGAAACTTGTGCCTTTAGGATGACACCATTAGTGGATGGAACCATTTTGAATGCAGGAGTTGAGGAACCAATTAACTAAAAGGGACGAACATAGCTCAGAAATCACAAATTAACATGATAGTTGTTACCATATCTCGGAATATCACCATATCACATTCTATTTTTATTTTTCCATATTTATCTATTGTTCTCTAAGTGCTTTGGTGGTCACTAAACATCGACGTGTTATTGCTGCTAGGATGAAATTGAGTGATTGAGTTGATAAAAAAAAAAGACCGACCAATTAGACCAAACGGAATAAAAGACACTTGGATAAAGCAATATGTGTGTGTTCTCCCTGTCTTCGTCGCCTAAACAAGCGTGGAATGCAGGATCCAAGGGAATTATTGTGTAATCTGCTGACAAGAATCATGTGCTTGGATCCAGTTTGATCCAATCATGTTGTCTAAAAAAAAAAAAGTGAAAAAGTGAAAAAGAAAAGAAAAAGAAAGGAAAGTTTTATATTGGTTGAATAAAGTCACTTCTGGTTCCCTTGTATATGCCAGTGAGTTGATGTAGCATTCAAACCAGTAGCTCAATCCAATAGGCATAGGTTCATCTTGGCAGTGACCTTCAGACAGATATGGGAAACATCGATCACTTGTGAACATTCGCCAACATCTACATCTATATCCATCTTCTTAATCTTTTCATTGTGATTGTGGTTTGTTAGTTTCCGAGTATTGTGGCTTGTTCGACTATCTAATTAGAGCTTTGTTTACTAATATATGAATTAAATTTGCACAAGGTACCTCCTCCTGTAGTCATTTTGGATTCGTTTATTGATTTGTCATAATTAGACGGAGTTGGAAATATAGGTTTTGTAGGTATATCTCTAGTAAACCTTCACGAGACTATAACTCGTCCACTAGGGACACCTAGGGGTTTAAATGCTTGTTATTTATGCTAAAAGTGACCGTAGCCTCGACGAGACAGAGGTGTTGTATTTTATTTTTTGTTTGATTTGCTCGAGGACTAGCAAAGTCTATGTGTGGGGGAATTTGATAGGTGTGATAAACACCTAATTTTATATCTAGTATTTATGCTTTCTTTGCGAGTTTTCATGTAAAATATGTATCTTATGTGTGAGTTTGAGTCTATTAGGTGCTCTGGAGTCGCACGGATGAAAAGAAGAAGAAACCAGCCATTTTGAGCACGAAGGGTCAAAAGCGTCATTTCATTGCAAGTACTATCTGGATCCCAGTCAAGGTTAAGGGACAAATGGAGTTTGTGCTGAGCTTGTGGCACTCATGGGCTTAATATTATCCATGGAGAATACATGTCCATATTTGTTAATGGATTTCACCTCAAGGGTATGTGCTGTGAGGGAGATAATGGGCTAAACATGAGCCCAGTTACATGTGCTCGGCCAAGCTGGCCATATATGGGCTTAATTAGTGCAGCTGGAACGGGAAGGAGTTTGGCAGTGATGCACCTATGCGCAATGGAGTATGGGGAAACAGATTAGTGACTAAACGAGATAGAGAACAAGTTCAGGGACGTGGTTTATGGAGTAGAAGCTCGAGAAGAATGGAGATGTTGTTATATCAGCGATGGTGTTGGCTGTGGTATTCTCGAGCTGCTGGTGATGAGTGTTGCTGCCATGAGACAGGATATACATGACAGTTTACGGTGATCGATGAGCATGGACTTGATGCTGGCGCTGAGAGTGCTGCTGCTGTGATGGCAGTTGGAGGAATAGTGGGTCGTGGCATGATAAGAAGGTGTCGAGCATCAGCTCATTTCCTAACGAAACAAAAGGGATTTCAGTGGAATAGAAATCGGAAGATGAAGCCTCAGCGTCAACAAATAAGATAGGTTTTGTTTAAATATGATGTGGCCTGAGTTGAAGGGAAAGGAATTGGGTTGGACTTGTGGTTGTGTATGGGGCATAGGTTGCAGTCGTTGGGTGCTGAGAGTTGGACAGGGAAGCTGGTATTGTAGTTCGTACCTGAGATGAAGATAGTGGTGTGTTTTAGACTCCAAACAAGCAATGGTAAGGAGCTGAAATAAGAGGAGACAAGCAGCTGCAGTGGTGATTAGAAAGTTCAGGGTACATGGTTGCTGGTTCGATGATTCATATGGGTTTTGTTTGGTCGACAGTTGCATGGAGAATGGAAGAAGTTGGTGTTGCGAACTGAATTGAGTGCTGAGATAACAGTTCCGGGTGCTTTCTTTGCAATCGAGAATAGAGTTCTTGGTGACGGGTTGAATCTGGTGATCGTTACACTATGGAGGAACGTGAGCAGGTGCAGTTCAGTGTTGGCATTGGACTGTGTACGAGAAGACTGGAGCTGTGAACATACAGACTGAAGAAGGGAGTTGATTGTTGTTCTGATTTCAGGCGAATACTTTTGTCGTCTCAGTTTACTGGCAGGAGTCAGCAATGGTGTACGAGTTTTGAGAGCCGGTGAGAGCAGAGAGCTGGTGGTCGTGAGTTACGGTCAGAAAGTCCTATCCGTGAACTGGAGTATAATGAGGTTTGCATTGTCAGTCCCACGTATCCGACAGTGGAATGATGTTAATGGGCTGGATTTCTACATCAGTTGTGCAAGATCGATTGACTGAGCTAATTGCAACACTTCTTACGAGCAGCCTTGGCCGTGAGTTATGTTGGGGATTCTTGGCCGTGAGTGTGCTAGGGCTTCGGCGATATTTTGCAACCCTTTGGCACGGGGTTTGATGCACGGGAAATAATTCTTAAGGAGGTGCACTTTCCTATTTTACTAGGTTTCCTAATTTCTTCAAGAGGAGGTTACAAAACTCTATATATAGGGAAGCCTAGGCACATATATTATCTTCTAATACTTTGTTCTAGGGTTTAGAAACATGTTACTTCTTCTTCTTGTTATGAACTCCTTGAATATGAGTACTTAATTTTATTATTGGTTATGGAATAGTTGGATTTCACATAATATGATTATTTTTTTTAAGCTAGGCATAAGCCCGTCCTTCCACCCCCGACAACGTAGCCACCGGCTTACTCCCTACTGAGCAAACTCGGCCCTCTTGAAGTTAAACCCATGTTAAATGTTAGTTTTAATTTGTGTTTGAGCGGAGACTCGAACCGCTGACCTCCTTATTTGGAGGTCAGGCTCCTGACCAACTGGGCTAGACCCAATGGTTTACATAATATGATTCTTTGATTCAATATATTAGTTTTGTCTCATATTTATCGTTCACGATTCTCTGAAAATATAGTTGTATGATTTGATTGATTGTTTTGTCAAGTTGCAAATTGGTAGAACTTCTAATCACATCTATTGCTAGTTTAGGGTTTATTATACGTAAAAGTGATATTCCTTGAATACAAGTAGCATAAATATGATTATAGTTTGTAGTGATATATTCTTATGATCATATGTGAATTATAACCTTTGTTAAATTGAATTAGTGCGTTTTCCACGTTCGATTGCTTTGATTGGCCTTATTTCATAGAACTTAATGCATCTAGGGAATTAAACTTGATTAGTGCTTTTACACGTTAGGTTGTTCTTTTAGATAGAACTCATACTCGCATCTTTAAATGTGTTTGTTGATGACAAAAGGAGATTAGCGGGATATTCTTGCGATCAAGATATCCTAGGGCTTTTGATAAAAGTTGAGATTAAAATATCAATTCTAGTTATTGTGAAGAAAACATATTTGTAAATGAAGATGAATCCTTAACCAATATCTTTTCTATTTGATTTGTTTTCCTATTTCTTTATTTGCTTTTATTTTACTATTACTTATATAAAAATCAGAAAACCCCCGGTGTTATTTATAGGAAACAGAAACAACGAGACAACCTAGTCCTCTCTGTGGGATCGATCCTTTCTTGCCCTTGCTATATTTATATTTTGAGTAGTAAGAAAGTGTAAATTATTTTTGACGACACGACAAATGATCAAATTTTAAGGCCGTTGTTTGGAGGAAACGGTTGTCACTTGTTTTTGGTTTCTTATTTTTGTTTTTAGTTTTGTTTTTCTTATTTTCTGGTTTTGACATAGTTTTGAGAACTCTTGTTTCAGGTACCAATTCTATGGAAGGAGCATATTGGAACAATGGATACAGCTTTCAACCTCCTCAACACTATGACAATTTCCCACCATCTATGGAAGGCAATCAAAACCAATTTATTGGCTATGATGCATATCCTAGAGAACCTTATGGTGATTTTCATACATACCAACAACAACCTTGTAGTGGGTATGTAATTCAAGCACCTAGGTGGGATAATTATACTTCTAATTGGCTTTATTAGAGTTGTATGCAGATTATGCATGGATTGCAAGATATGCAACAAAGGCTAGACCAACTTGACCGTAATAGAGAGAACGTCGCACAAACCAATTTCTGGAATATGCCTTCTTACCCGACTCCGGATCGTAGTTATGATCATTCACCCATTCAAAGGGAAGAGTCATGGGAAAGAAAACATATTGTAGCTAATGGTGGTAAGCGTGTGAACGTTAGAAAACTTGCGCAGAAATTATACAAGTTGGAAGACGATGGATACTCGGAAGAGCTTGTCGATGAAATTAGTAGGACCATTCATATGGAACTCAAACAACGTCGTGATAAAGGTTGGGAAACCGACGACGATTCTGATTATGGTGAGTCTGAAGATGAAGACGATGATGATTGTGTTGAAAAGGACCAACCTTTGGAGATATTTGATGACGTTAGTGTAGTTGACTCAACTCTTGATCTTTATAATGATCAAACACCTATTCAAAAGGTACATGAGTATGATGAAACTAGTGTTTTACATAACTTTGCAACAAGGTTTGAGTCTAATGAAGAGGAGTATGTTGAGAATGTGATCGTTATGACCAATATTATGGAAGACCCAATTGAACTTGTGAATGATTGTAATGATGATGTTTATGTCGAGACTTTGGTTACGGAAGAAATGGATGAAGAATGGTTGCAAGGTTTGATAGAGGACCATGATATACAAGAGGTGAATAATTCACTTGAGTTTTTCAAGGATGAAGAGGATTCCGTAATAAAAGAGATTTTGCAAGGTTTGTCTAACCATTTGCATATTGTTTCTTCTCCTTTACCTCTTGTTGGTTTGAATATATGTGCTTCGAAAACATTGTTGAATGACTTTGTTTCTAGATTTCCTCCATTAGAGAAACTTGATTCTCATACTATGCAGGTTTTGGAACAAGAAACCATGGAAGTCCCTGATTTCTATATTCTTTATACACTTCCAAGTGTGGACAAGAATAAGTGTGGGGGAAACTTTTATCGGTTAATAGTTTCGTTTCTATTTTATATTACTAATATTTGTATGGAGCTATTATTTGAAAAATGGGTGCTATGGGTGGATCCCAAAATTTTCAGATTGCTAATATATGGGGAATGAATCTTTCAAGAAGCTAAGTCGGGCCGTCGACTTTAAACCAAGCGCTAAGTGGGAGGCAACTTACCGGTTTTGTATCTCTTATCATTTTGCTTTTTAATTTATTTTTATTTCTTTTATTTATTTTTTATTGTTTTCATATCATATTTGCATCCCCATGTTTAATTTTATTAAGTCCATAATCTATCTTAGAAGAGACTTATGATGAATACCTTTTCGTCAGAAGATTTCAGACTGCGCATAGTTCAGTATAGAGACCATAACTTTCAGACCGTTTATCAAAACACTGTAAAAATTTGACATTGTGTAGAAAACACGTAGGTGAACAACTTTTGTGAAATGGAGTTTTTCCAAATTCCTTACCAATTTGCACAGTTTTTGCATTTTATCTGCTGTTACGTCAGAATTCAGAACTTTCGGTTTTACACATTGAGGACAATGTGAAGTTTAAGTGTGGGGGAGCATTTATATGTTTGTATAATTTGTTTTAGTTTGTTTTATTCCATTAAAAACAAATCAGAAAAATAGAAAAACCAAGAAAAAAATTGTGCTTTTTGAACTCCGAAATCTAGAAACTTGTGCCTTTAGGATGACACCATTAGTGGATGGAACCATTTTGAATGCAGGAGTTGAGGAACCAATTAACTAAAAGGGACGAACATAACTCAGAAATCACAAATTAACATGATAGTTGTTACCATATCTCGGAATATCACCATATCACATTCTATTTTTATTTTTCCATATTTATCTATTGTTCTCTAAGTGCTTTGGTGGTCACTAAACATCGACGTGTTATTGCTGCTAGGATGAAATTGAGTGATTGAGTTGCTAAAAAAAAAGACCGACCAATTAGACCAAACGGAATAAAAGACACTTGGATAAAGCAATATGTGTGTGTTCTCCCTGTCTCCGTCGCCTAAACAAGCGTGGAATGCAGGATCCAAGGGAATTATTGTGTAATCTGCTGACAAGAATCATGCGCTTGGATCCAGTTTGATCCAATCATGTTGTCTAACAAAAAAAAAAGTGAAAAAGAAAAGAAAAAGAAAGGAAAGTTTTATATTGGTTGAATAAAGTCACTTCTGGTTCCCTTGTATATGCCAGTGAGTTGATGTAGCATTCAAACCAGTAGCTCAATCTAATAGGCATAGGTTCATCTTGGCAGTGACCTTCAGACAGATATGGGAAACATCGATCACTTGTGAACATTCGCCAACATCTACATATATATCCATCTTCTTAATCTTTTCATTGTGATTGTGGTTTGTTAGTTTCCAAGTATTGTGGCTTGTTCGACTATCTAATTAGAGCTTTATTTACTAATATATGAATTGAATTTGCACAAGGTACATCCTCCTGTAGTCATTTTGGATTCGTTCATTGATTTGTCATAATTAGACGGAGTTGGAAATATAGGTTTTGTAGGTATATCTCTAGTAAACCTTCACGAGACTATAACTCGTCCACTAGGGACACCTAGGGGTTTAAATGCTTGTTATTTATGCTAAAAGTGACCGTAGCCTCGACGAGACGGAGGTGTTGTATTTTATTTTTTGTTTGATTTGATCGAGGACTAGCAAAGTCTAAGTGTGGGGGAATTTGATAGGTGTGATAAACACCTAATTTTATATCTAGTATTTATGCTTTTTTTGCGAGTTTTCATGTAAAATATGTATCTTATGTGTGAGTTTGAGTCTATTAGGTGCTCTGGAGTCGCACGGACGAAAAGAAGAAGAAACCAGTCGTTTTGAGCACGAAGGGTCAAAAGCGTTATTTCATTGCAAGTACTATCTGGAGCCCGGTCAAGGTTAAGGGACAAATGGAGTTTGTGCTGAGCTTATGGCACTCATGGGCTTAATATTAGCCATGGAGAATACATGTCCATATTTGTAAATGGATTTCACCTCAAGGGTATGTGCTGTGAGGGAGATAATGGGCTAAACATGAGCCCAGTTACATGTGCTCGGCCAAGCTGGCCATATATGGGCTTAATTAGTGCAGCTGGAACGGGAAGGAGTTTGG
The DNA here is from genome assembly GCA_023529315.1 of Papaver bracteatum. Taxonomy (NCBI): domain Eukaryota; kingdom Viridiplantae; phylum Streptophyta; class Magnoliopsida; order Ranunculales; family Papaveraceae; genus Papaver; species Papaver bracteatum. The sequence goes on along the minus strand of JAJJWX010002209.1, from coordinate 386,991 downwards.
CAGTGATGCACCTGTGCGCAATGGAGTATGGGGAAACAGATTAGTGACTAAACGAGATAGAGAACAAGGTCAGGGACGTGGTTTATGGAGTAGAAGCTCGAGAAGAATGAAGATGTTGTTATATCAGCGATGGTGTTGGCTGTGGTATGAGTGTTGCTGCCATGAGACAGGACATGCATGATAGTGTACGGTGATCGATGAGCATGGACTTGATGCTGGCGCTGAGAGTGCTGCTGCTGTGATGGAAGTTGGAGGAATAGTGGGTCGTGGCATGATAAGAAGTTCTGATGCAAACAACAACCTTGTAGTGGGTATGTAAGTCAAGCACCTAGGTGGGATAATTATACTTCTAATTGGATTTATTCGAGTTGTATGCAGATTATGCATGGATTGCAAGATATGCAACAAAGGCTAGACCAACTTGACCGTAATAGAGAGAACGTCGCACAAACCAATTTCTGGAATATGCCTTCTTACCCGACTTCGGATCGTAGTTATGATCATTCACCCATTCAAAGGGAAGAGTCATGGGAAAGAAAACATATTGTAGCTAATGGTGGTAAGCGTGTGAACGTTAGAAAACTTGCACATAAATTATACAAGTTGGAAGACGATGGATACTCGGAAGAGCTTGTCGATGAAATTAGTAGGACCATTCATATGGAACTCAAACAACGTCGTGATAGAGGTTGGGAAACCAACGACGATTCTGATTATGGTGAATATGAAGATGAAGACGATGATGATTGTGTTGAAAAGGACCAACCTTTGGAGATATTTGATGACGTTAGTGTAGTTGACTCAACTCTTGATCTTTATAATGATCAAGCACCTATTCAAAAGGTACATGAGTATGATGAAACTAGTGTTTTACATAACTTTGCAACAAGGTTTGAGTCTAATGAAGAGGAGTATGTTGAGAATGTGATCGTTATGACCAATATTATGGAAGACCCAATTGAACTTGTGAATGATTGTAATGATGATGTTTATGTCGAGACTTTGGTTACGGCAGAAATGGATGAAGAATGGTTGCAAGGTTTGATAGAGGACCATGATATACAAGAGGTGAATAATTCACTTGAGTTTTTCAAGGATGAAGAGGATTCCGTAATAAAAGAGATTTTGCAAGGTTTGTCTAACCCTTTGCATATTGTTTCTTCTCCTTTACCTCTTGTTGGTTTGAATATATGTGCTTCGAAAACATTGTTGAATGACTTTGTTTCTCGATTTCCTCCATTAAAGAAACTTGATTCTCATACTATGTAGGTTTTGGAACAAGAAACCTTGGAAGTCCCTGATTTCTATATTCTTTATACACTTCCAAGCGTGGGGGAAACTTTTATCGGTTAATAGTTTCGTTTATATTTTATATTACTAATATTTGTATGGAGCTATTATTTGCAAAACAGGTGCTATGGGTGGATCCCCAAGTTTTCAGATTGCTAATATATGGGGAATGAATCTTTCAAGAAGCTAAGTAGGGCCGTCGACTTTAAACCAAGCGCTAAGTGGGAGGCAACCCACCGGTTTTGTATCTCTTATCATTTTGCTTTTTATTTTATTTTTGTTTCTTTTATTTATTTTTTATTGTTTTCATATCATATAAGATATAAAGAGTTGGCGAGAGTCTGAAGCACTTAACTATAAGATGGAAGTCAATGTACATCGAAATGGCTGGAAGTGTGGATGAAAGATATCTGATCCTATCCTTCATTAATGCAATCTTCGCGACTAATTTATTGTACATTCAGATTTTCAGAATCAAAAATACAATCACCATGACAGAATTGCGAGAACTACAGGAAGAATACATTGCTTTGGAGGAGAAACAAAATGAGATGGAATCATACCCAATCGTGAACACCAGCTCGCTGGCGGCAAGTGGAAGTTTTCTCCCTAAAATGATAAATAATGTAGCGAGCACCTCGCAAGCACAACAAGAGAAAGTGGTCATCGATAACCAACAAAAATTAGTAGCGATGGGCAGTCGAGATCAAGAAGAATATGAAAGGGAGAAGAATTATTATAATCGCGGTGGAAACAATAAAATTCAAAGACTCGATCAACCTCAAGAAACTTATGGTGGACAAAGGCAGAATAATTTTAAAAGGCAAGGTAATCAGAGGATAGTATGGGAAGAAATCAAGATGCCACCTCTCAATACTAGCATAGAAAATTTTTGGGAAGCTATCATTTTGATGGAAAACATACCATCCCCATGGAACATGGGGAAAGAACCCCATCCAAATAGCCGAAGTCAAGAATTCTGTCCTTACCATCATTTTCATGGCCATTCAATAAATGATTGTAGGAATGTAAAGAGGATAATTTTGAGAATGATTGATCAGGGAAAGCTAAATCATTTTCTAGTAGGACATCCACAATCTCAGCAATTACCGCCAGCACCAGTAACTCGCAGAGTGAATGCTATAAAAGGAGCAAAAACATTTGTGATTGAAGTAGGGTCTAAAGCAAAAAACTTGTTCTGTCATTCTATTGTGCACTCATATAGAACTGTGGAGGATTTTCATGATAATATCCTAAGTAGAGTCTTCACAAGAGACATGAATGGGAAAGAAATAATGAATATAGCGAGAGCTTCGCCATTGGAAGAATGGCAGAAACAAACTCTTTCTTTCACTCAAGCAAAGATGTACCTGAGATTGGCGAGCAACATGATAACCCATTGGTCGTGAGATTGGAGATTAACCCAAAACAAATGCAAGAAGAGGATGAAGAAAATGATAGTAAATTCGAAGATTCATGGGCCATTAACAGAGTCTTAATAGATACAGGGAGTTCAGTCGATATCTTATTCTATCATACCTTTAAAACCATGGGTGGAAAGGATGAAGATCTGATACCATCAACATACAAAATCTATGGATTTAACGGTACAGCTAACAAGCTAAAAGGAGAAATTGAAATGAAAATACCGTTAAAAGGAATATCTTCAAAAATCTTATTCTGTGTGGTAGATATCGAATCACCTTACAATGATTTGATAGGAAGACCTTGGTTACACGGGATATTGGGTGTAGCATCTACTTATCATTAGTGTATCAAATTTCCTCATCCAAAAGGTGTTGGAGTTATTAAAGGAGACTTGGGAGAAAGCAAGAAATGTTATGAAATCGACATGAAGTCTTGCGAAGAAAGAGCTGAAAAGAATAGCAATTGGAAGTGCAAAATCAAGCAGCGACAGAAATGTGAAAGGTTAATAATTGATGCAATAGAACGAAAAGAGGATGTGAAAGCTGATGGCGAGCGTCTCGCAGAAAAAGAGATAATAGCAAAACGTAGCATAAAAGCAGAATCAGAAAATAGTAAGTAGAGAGGTAAAATTATGAACCTTAGAGAACTCTACGAATAATTTGTTTGAAAAATATGTAATTGAACAAAATATTCTGCTTGAAAGAATTGCAAAAACTTTACCAAAATGATCAAAGTTATGAAATCCTATCAGAGTTACAATACTTGCGAGAAGCGCGAATAAAATTTCGCAGAGACATAAGAATGGGACGAACCTTTATGGCGTGCACCCTAGTTCGCGAATAAAATTTCGTAAGAGGAAAATGTAAGACCTAATAGTGCGTTATAAAGGGGGTATCTCTTGACATGACTCAGCGATAAGGTTATACCGCTGCTGGAACCTGAGTCATGCAGATGTTAGGGTTAAAGAAAACCTATCCGGGAGAGAGATCTTGGATTTCCAACTATATATGGTTATACACTGGTTGGAGGACTGAGAGTCTCTTCCAAGAAGTGCAAAGTATGACCAAGGCACCGAGGTACACGGTTGAGCCAAGGGTGCCCGGGGCGTAGGAAACTCTCTTGCCATCCTTGGTAAGTCTTGGCTACAATGCACTTGGCCTGAAGAAAACCCCACCTAGGGTGCAGTCTTGTAACTATAAGCCATATAGGCATAAAGGGAAAGAGGCTGCGAAAATAGCTGGTTGTTGGAAAATCTGGATGGGAGGATCTAGTCTTGTATGGCCGATGTGCCCTCCTTGAAGGGGCAACCAGGGGGAAGATAAAGGAAGCACACTCCATTAGGGAGCTGATAAGTGTCTTAAGACGGCAATGTCATGGGGCTTTATGATAGCAAGAACATTTAGGCCTGTCATATTGTCGCGTGACGTAAATGATGCAGAGACAACAAGCCACGAGAGCAATGTTAAGATGAGATCAATGGGTTTTTACATGAAAATATAAAGACGTCCTGCGGTTTCATCGCAAGACGACAATGTCACGAGGCTTTGATCTCGCGAGAGAACTTAGACTTGTCATATTGTCGCAATACAATCAAGATGTAAAGATAAGACAAGATCAATGGGTCAATACATGCAAATGTAAAGACGTCCTGCGATTTTGTGCAGAAAGAAAGAGCGTGGCAAAGTAAGACCTTTAATTAGGAAGGCACAATAAGACCACAAGATTACTGCGATAATACTTAATCTTTTAATAATAGATTTTACAAAGTTTACGAAATTGCGATTTCACGCAATTATTGTTGACGGAAATATCGCCAATATTAAGGCAAATTTTAAATTTTTATTTAATCTTTTAATCAATTTTTATATTGCAGATGAATAATAGAGGCAAGTATGGGAATGTATGAGAACGATGAAATTATTATTCATCTATCATATAAAAATTGCATAGAAACATGGACGCAGATAATTAAAAGAATAATAGTTATATTGATTGACTAACTTGCAAACAACCAAAAACCGCTTCGTCTCTCCGAAAAAGAGCTGCTTTCTGATTCTTACAGGTAGAAGTAAAGAGGCAAAAGAAATTTACAAATTTAGAGAAACTAATGACAATATTACAGAAAAAAGAGAAGCAAAAGGAAGAACTAGTTAGATCCATCGCCATCTTCATCGTTAGATTTTTCCCTTTCATCATTGTCATCATAATCTTCTTCTTCACCAGATTTTTCACCTTCATCATCATTATTATCATTTTCTTCCTCGTCAGAATCCTCAGCCTCACTATCAGAGATGTCGCGATTTGAAATCACTTCGGGTACTTCTTTTGCAAGATCAGGATATATAGAAGAAGAAATCCCATGGTCATTGCAAACCAAATTAACAGAATCATTGCGAACAACAATGAGAGATCTATTGAAGTTCGTGGTAGTGATGCCAAATTGCTTCTTCAACTGGGAATATTTATTATTGCGAGCAGCAAGAGTATTCGCGAGTTGATCCTTCTCCTCTTCAAGCTTCTTGATTCTTTCAAGATAACCTTTCTCAGCTTCTACAAGAATATGGCAACAAGTTAGAAATTTTATAAAGAAGGATAATAAAAACAAGAAACTAGCGAGAAGAAGATTAGCTAATAACCTTCTCTGTTAGAAATCATATCTCTAATTAGAGCCGCCTGTTCAACTTGAAGGCTAACATTTACACCTAAATCATTTCTGGCATTGTCAAGAACCTTCACAGCCCAAGCAAACTCATCATCGCTATTAATGAGGAGACGAGATCGAATCTGAGTCTCCCTCGCAAGAAGATCTTCATTCTCGCGGATAAGTTTATCTCTGACCATTTGAACGTCAAGGAGAGTTTTATGAAAATCTGCCAAGGTTTTAGATACCTTTTTTATGGCAAGATCCTTCTCGTCAATAAGATCGCTATTCTTCTGCCTTAATTTATCTATTTCTTTCTTTGAATCAAAATAAAGGCGCCTATATTTGTCAGTCAAGCCTAAATTGAATCTATGTTCAAGTTTTAAGAGATTAAACTTGGATCTAAGTTCGTCTATGGGGAGGGAGTTAATATTATCATCTGAGAAATTACTTAAGGAATTATTAAGACTAGTAAGAAGAGTATGATCATCTACATGTTCAGGGAAAGTTTTAAAGATTATAGCTTCGTCAGTAAGACCATAAACATCTGCAAGTTAAAAGTGATTGCTTGAATAAGCCGCGATAGAATAAAAGGAATTAAGTAAGATGGGAAATCAGTCATACCATAGAGTTGTTGGTTAGCTCTATCAAGATTAATGATCTTTTTCTTATTAACAGATGCTTTTGTCTCCAATTGTTTATTCTTCTTGCGAAGCTCTATATTTTCAGACTCTAGTTTTTCCTTATCCTAGCGAACTTTAGCTGTTTTCTCTTCAGCGTTGATGCATCTTTTATCTAAGTCAGAAGCAACAACAAAAGAAGCTCTTCCAACCTGCGAAGAAAAGAAATAAATTAAAATCTAGCGATAGAGAAAATATGAACAAATTGAAGAGATGAAAACATACCAAGGCACCAAGAGAATTCAAGAAACTGGAGTCAGCGATCTTGAGATTCCTTGGAGAGAATCATTATCCACTAAAATAGGAGCATCGCAAACTTGAGCGAGAGATTGGGATGTCTTTTCAATCATTTCATCCTCGTCATTAGAAGTCATGCTGTGGGAGATATCACTAAAAATCCTAGATAGATGAGTCATTGAAGAATCAGAAGAAGAAGAATTTCTTATTGAAGGAAAACCGCCAACATTAAACTCCTCGTCAATATCCTTATCAAGAACAACACTGTGATTCTTTGGAATTATTTGAGGAGTTGAAGAAGAAGAAGGATGAGTTTTTAATTTCTTTAGCGGAGGATCGCTAGATTCATCATTGCGAGGGGCAGAATATCTTCCCCTAGAAGAAGTAGTAGACTTCTCTTTTATAGATTTCCCAGATGGTTCCTTTGGAGATTTTTCCTTGATTTTTGGAGGAGGCAGTGGTTCTAATTATTCAATTTCCTGCGAGCATAGATGAAGATAAGAAATAGGGGCAACAATATATTGTTAAAATTTATGAAGAAATATTTCTTACTTCATATGTAAAAGATCTCAGAGCCAAGAGAATGTTGGGTTTCCTAAGAGTTTGATAGCTGAGTTTCATTCTATCAATCTGATAAAAATCAGAAAAGTTAGCGAGAATATAAAGAAGACTATAAATAGTAACATGAAAAGTTGACAGAATATACTTCTTTAGATCTTTCAGGCCAGTTGAAGACCCAGGGTTGATATTCTGCAAGACTCGCGGGAAGTTCGCGAGAACCAGATGTATAAGGACCTTCAAGACTTAATGGGAAGATGAACCACTTGTCATCGCTAGAATGACGAGGACCTTGGTTAGTAGATGTATGAAAGTAAATATCCATCATAAGAGCATTGTCACCAGCGACCTTCTCTTTCTTCAAATGAACACCCCAACATGTACTATCCCTCTTCATAGGGACAATACTATAGTTTACAAAAAAGTTGTCCACAGTATAATCGCAAGAAACAATGGGGACATCTTTGAACAAAGGATTCTTTGGAGCCTTGGGATAGCGAGTTCCTTTACTAGCGCCACGAGAAGCATATTCAAGTAGTAATATGATGCAATCCCCACCTAATTGGTATATTGCTCGTGAGAATCTCTCGTCAGAAATTATTTGATAAAATAACGGAAGCTCAGGATCATAAAGAGGGATGAGAAGACCAGCTTCAAGTTGTCCTAGCGATACTATGATTTTCTCGTGAGAACATTGGTCATCAGTAAATAATTTAAGTGAAAGTTCTGATTTGGAATCTTGTTCTGGAATCAAAGATAAGTTAAAACCTTTAAGTCTGAGTTTCTCACGCATTCCATTGAAGGCCTTCAAATTTTTAGCACCAGCAACAACCATTTTTGAGTATGGGAATGAAAGAATAAATCACAGTTGTTATAGAAGCGCAATTCGCGGAAGAACAGTAAAAATTGCAGAGAGAATACTGAGAGAAGAAAGAAGAAAGTAAAAGAGAAAAAGGATAGGAATGAGAAGAGTATTTATAGAAGAATAAATTTCTCGAAGAAGATGAAGGCAATTAATGCAAAGAAGAGACGTGGGTGGTCAGATCGCAGCGGTTACAGAAGACGTGTCAAAAATTTATTAGAAGAAAAGATTCGTGAAAACAGATGGCGAAGGACGAAGAAATATGAAAAGATAAGCAATTATGGCATTTTAGATTCTCATATCTTCTCTTCTTCGCAGAAAAGACATGAGAAGAGGCAAGATGTAGTACCAGAATATCGCTACAATGCTATTCCCGCGATATTAACAACATTTCTGCGAGAAGCCAAAACGTTTCTACAAGTATTAACAACACTTTGACGAGATTGTCGCAAGATTCTTCAACAACATTTGGGGAGTGTCACAAAAGAGTGATGTAACGGTTAACGATTAAAGATATATGAAGAATAAGTCTGATTCACGATGGTTATAAAGTTGGCGATGGTGAAGACTAAAGTTATGGCGATGAGATCGCAGAGTAGATCCGAATTAAGGGGAAGTCTTAGCTGTCTTTCACTATGTATTTTCCTATATAAAGGGTGATGCATTTTTGAGAGCTGAGAGAATTTTGAGGAGAGAGAAACTCAGAAAGAAAGTTGTACTTTTGAGTTTTAATATTTCTTGTAAATCTTCCTGAAAGTGAATTAATAAAAGTGTTGTTGTTCATCCACAATTATGACTTAGTTTTCATAGATTCTTGACAAGGGTGTAGTGTGGGAAATCCTGCGGTTTTATTTTCATAATAGCAACATCAAATGGAGAATATCAAAAAGTCAGATGGGAATCACAGTCTCTCATATTAGACATTATTGGTTTTGTAAGCAAGCGTCCATTTTGGACTATCAGTTTTATTCGTAAGAAGTTAAATAAACCAGCAGATAAGCTGGAAAAACACTCTCGTAATTTTCAAGTTAGTAGGAACTGGATACAATATCCACCAAATTTCATTGTTGAAGCATTATATGCTGACACACTGTCTGTAAAAAGTTCCAGTACTTAATAAATAAATTCTTTGCATTAAAAAAAAAACTAGAGGTTTTTCTGACTAAAAAATCGTACATAAATGATTAGTTCTGGAGAATACCAAATTTACAACTACATAACAATACACATAATCGTCTGAGGTGTGCTCATAATAATTCGGATCTTGAAAACCCTACCAACTAAACATCTTGGAAATGGTTTTAGTTTTTCCGAATTCCATGAATCTCTAAAAAGAATTTGAAAGTAATATGTACTCGGTTCAGACTTTCTTCCATGAACAGTTGTTTGTGTAGATTTTTTGCCCCCACTTCAGTTTGTAAATTGTTAAATTAAAAGAAAAATGATAGTTTTTAAATATAACCAATGGATTTTCTATTAATTTCCCATCTAAAATGACATTTAATTAGATGATCTAGTGTATGATCGAAACGAAAATCTGTGATTTTGACTGTTGAGTAGAACATAACGGTTGAGTAGAAGAGAAAGACGAAGCTCAAAGAATAAATATTTGGTTAAAAAAAGAAAGACAAATAATAATAAATAAATAAATTATCACGGAATCCTAGGTGAAAAAACTTCTTTAGAAGTAAGAAGCCATGATTTTTCGCTTCATTTTGAAGCGGCTTTTCTGCTTCGAGAAGTTGATTATAAAACGTTCATCCATACTAAATTACTATTAGAGCATTGCTCAGTCGAACTCGCAAGCGTTGCTATCTCAAGCTTGTTTGTAAATGTTAGTGATCAAAACTATAAGTCTTGATTTCTAGTCTACTTATAGTGATGTCTCGAACTAGGATAGATTGTGTAGTTGAGCATTAGACTTCACGACATTCATCAATTGAAGACGAAGAACTACTAAGGAGAGCTTGTGGAACTTCATTAACAAAATGTATGTGGAGACTAATAATCATCTATCACTTGGAAAGTCTATTTCTACTCTATCTCCTATATTGAGACAAAAGTCGCATTACTATATAGTTGTCGATTATACACATTTGAGATTTTGAGCTGAGTTTAACTCACTTACATATTTCTCGGAATATTTATTGGTAAGATTTCACTTCAACCAAGTTCATCTTATATTCTTGACAAAAGTCAAAAGATGATCATGTGAAAATCGCCGAGTAACATCTTACATGGTTCGTTATGATTATTTCAATAACTTGAAAATTGCTTTGATGCTAATAGTGTGTGAAAACGGCTATTGTCATCCTCTAAGAAAGTTTCAATGATTGAAATAAGAGTTTATAATACTTAACCATCATTGGATTATAAACATAGTGTGCATTCTTGCATGTATGTGATCCATGACCGGAACTAAAGTATGCTTACCTGTATGCGTACTTGTAGTTGTGAAATTCCGTGTGTAGTTGCAGGAAATCCCAAAACGCACCCCTTATCATATCTGGATAACAATTTCTAGATATACATATAAAAATGGTGATAAGAGTGTTAAAATTATAAATGGACACAAAGGTTTTTACATGGTTCGATCAATTTGATCTACATCCATGGTTCTTTACTATGATTGTTTAAATTTACATTTGATTTACATTGATAATCTCCATTAATGGGTAGAATTATAGATATAGTTTTTGGAGAAGAAGATGATAAAGAAAATACATTATCTCTCTAAAATATCTCTAACCTTTACCAAATTGTCTCTCCCCTTTTCTCTCTCTTTCCTTTCCCTTTATATAGGTGTTTACATAATGGATGACAGCTCACATATAGTGGAGTACAGCTCATAAACTCTCAAGATCTGCTATGTTCTCTCAGGATATGCTACATTCTATCGATCTCCCTCTACATTCTCTCGAGCTCCCGCTACATTCTATCGATCTCACGCTACATTCTCGCGAGCTTTCTCTATAACAACCACAAAATCTTCACATCTTTCTCGTGTTTTATGCTGTCGTTGTCTATTACATCACTTTTGTAATTAATTTGCGATAATTTTCATGTGTGGTAGAATTTTTCGCAAGAGAGTTGTTGTTGCGAGATTCGGATCCTACATCTTGCCTCTTTTTTCTTGAATATTGCTTGAAGAGCGATCTTTAAGAAAAAATCTGTTGTTATAGTAGTCCTTGATCTTTACTGATGAAGGAACGAGCGAAAGAATATTAGACTTGAAAAGTAGGTACTTGCCTCTATTCTTTTGTGAAATTCTGGATTTTTGCGAAGTAAATAAGAAGTATCAACTCTTGAAGTATGCGAAGTATGAAGTATCCTTGAAGAAATATAAGAAGTACTCAATCCTCAAAATATAAGAAGTATCTGTCCTTGAATGAAAGTCATAAGTATTGCCTCTATTCATGCGAAATTATTACTTCATTTTTGGTGAGAATTCTTGTCCATTTTAGAAATAATTCTTGCCGAGAAGATAAGTCTGTTCTTTATCTATGAAGGTAGAATTCTTGAGAAAATGTTGAATAAGTGAATTGTTTCTTTATTCTCATCTTGCATATGTCTCATGTTTAGTTTTCTTGTGATATTATAATCTCTTCAAGTTGTTTCAAATTTTGCGAAATAAATGAGCTAAATAACCACATCCTGCGAAATTCTGACACATTCTGCGAAATTATGAATAGTGTTCCTGAAATAGTGTTGCGGAATTATGAATAGTGTTCATGAAATAGTGCTGCGAAATTATGAATAGTGCTCCTGAGAGATTCTGAATATTACTCTTGATAGATTCTGAATATTACTCTTGAGAGATTCTGAGCATTACTCTTGAGAGATTCTGAATATTTTTCTTTCCTCTCATTATCTTTCTCGCAATGAATAAAATTTACTTGTATTTCACGGAAATAGTTAATGTTTGCAATTATTATGTTGGTCTTATTTTGCCTTCCTAGTTAAAGGTCTTATTTTGCCAATTTTTGTTTTTACGACAAAATCGCAGGACGTCCTTACATTCGCATGTAAAGACCCATTGATCTTGCCTTATCCTCATTTTGTCAATTTGTTGCGACAATATGACAGGCCTAAGTTTTCTTGCGAGAACAAAGCCCCATGACATTTCCGTCTTGCGATGAAATCGCAGGACGTCTTTACACTTTCATGTAAAAACCCATTGATCTCATCTTATCTTTTTATCATGGCTTTTTGCCTCTGTATAATTGTTGCACAAATATGACAAGCCTAAATATTCTTGCGAATATAAAGCCTTATGACATTTGCGTTTTAAGACACTTATCAGCTCCCTAATGGAGGGTGCCGCCCTTATCTTCCCCCTAGTTTCCTCTTTAAGGAGGCGTACATCGGCCATACAAGACTAGCTCCTCTCATCCGGTTTTACCAACAACCAGTTGTTTTTGCAGCCTCTTATCCTTTTTTCCTATATGAATTATAGTTACGAGACTGCACCCTAAGTGGAGTTTTCTTCGGGACGAGTGCATCATAGCCAAGACTTGCCAAGAATGGACAAGGTAGTTTCATACGCCCCGGGCACCCTTGGATCAACCATGTACCTCGGCGCCTTGATCATACTTTGCACTCCTTAAGAGAGACCCTCGGTCGTCCAAATTTTAATATATATATATATATATAGTTGGAAATCCAAGGTACCTCTCCTGGATGGGCTTTCATTGACCCCAAATCTCCATGAATCAGGTTCCAGCAGCGGTATAACCTTATCCCAGAGCCATGCAAAGAGATACCCCCTTATATGACGCACTTTAAGTCTTACATTTTCCCCTTGCGAAATTTTATTCGCGAACTAGGGTGTACGCCATAAAGGTTCGTCCCATTCTAATATATCTCAGCGAAATTTTATTCGCGTTTCTGCGAAATTTTCGCGTTTCTTTACTCTTTCATTCATTCTTTCATTTCTGTCATTTCTTTGTGAGATATCTGTGCGGAATAGTCATCAACTCTCTTCTTTGCGAAATAATCAAAGTCCTTGCGAAATAATGAAAAACCAAATTCATGCCTCTGACCAACTTTGCTGGCTTCTATTTGGGAAGTACAAATCAATGCCATCCTCTTACTCATTCTTGCGAAGCATGCTGAAACTTGACTTCTATTGGTTCGTTGCTTCGTAGGAGAAAACATGTAAAAATTATGATTGAGTAGAGAATCGATCCCGCAGCATCAAGTCCTTCTCTTCGCTACTAGCCATCTGTGTCAACTTCTGTTTGCGTTGGTGTGGTAAGTTTGTTGGGAATAGTAAACTTGTTACTAAAGACACCAAAAAATATATTGCTCTTATTGTTATTCGTGAACTCATCATTTGTTGTTGATATTGTTGCGAATTGGACTAACAATAGTAAATTGTTTGCTTTGCTTTCGAAGTGGATTACTAGTCATTAGTAAGATGATGATGATATACTATTGAGGCTAATCATTTTTGGATTTGGCTTTCATATTCATTCTAATGATTCTTTCTGTATCTCTTCATATTTATTGCTGGTGATTTTTATTTTTTTTTGGTTTATGGATACTTCTTTCTTTGTTAATGGTTCAAGTTTGTTGCACTTTTTCCGTCGTCTCTTAGTTGATGGAGATGATAATTTCGAGCTGCTCTCTTCTTTACTATGTTTTCATCCTGCAAAATAAGCTTTGGTTACTTTATCATAATTTTGATTATCATCGTGTTGTTGATTGACATGGATTCCTTCTCGCTGGAGTGATGCTTTTCCTTTGCCTGCTCATTGGATTTCGTAGAAGCTCATTGAATTTCGTCTGGAATCTCTGAACCCGCGAATTTCTCTATCTAGTTTGATTTCTTTCCTTTCCTTACCTTTTTGGTTGTACTGTATTCTTATTAGCTCTTCTTCGCACAATACTTAGATGTATTCTCTTCGCAGCGTCATTGTCCTCTTCGTAGTGTCATTGTCCCGTGAGTAGGATTTTCCATTTTGGTATGATATCTTTAAAACTTGAATGATGATGCAGCGTGAACACCTCCATGTAATATTGTTAAATGTTCATGAAACTTCGTCATTGGTTCTATGCTCTTTTGATTGCTTCGAGCTGGCTGTTTTGTCCTGAAACTTTATTGCTACCGTATGTTCATATCTCTTCACCGATGATGTGGCTGTCGATTAATCATAAGAATTGACCTTGGATGGAGCTTCTTATGAATTGGGCTTCGCATGTGTCTTCTTCTTCGTGATTGGGTTTCTCTTCTCAACTACAAGGTCGTTTTGTCAGAGCAAATTTCTTTCCTCCTTCGCCATTAACAACTTATACATTTCCATTATATCTCGCTGCAATCAAACAAATTAATATGAAATTTCAGGACATGATTTGGTGTAACAATCAACCAAATTATTTTCACGATGTAGACTTGTCTTTGCAGATGTGGACTTTTCTGTGAAGATGTAGACTTTGTTGCGAAAGTGTAGACTTTTATATCCCAAGATCGGTCTGGCTTCGCTGGTTTTGAACTGATCTATAACCATTGAAATGGTCGTTTGCAAAGTAATACTTCGTTGTCTTCTTTGCTTGTTACTGGGTCTGGTGACGAAGTTACACTGAATCTCCTTGGAGCACTTCGCCTATTTCATGTGGACAGTTACGTTCGACCCTGCTCTGTATGCGAATTCTTCACGCTACTGAATTAAGTCCGCTTCCTTAACCTTTGTCATTTTTTATGTTGTTCCATGAAACTCTCTGGATTTCATCTCTGAGCAGCTTTGAACTCTTCCTTTCTCTTCATTGCTTATATGTTCGCCTTTGGTTGTTCTTTGCTATTTCCTCGCAGCTTCTTGTTGCTGTTCTCATTGGAGTTGTATTCATTTACTTCCTTGCTTTGCTGGTCTGTTCGCCATGGTTTGTGAATCCTCCTTTTTGCGTATTTCTTTGCTTGATGAGCTTTGATTTTCATATGATGTTTTACCTTTGATCTCTTCACAGGAACTTTTAACTTCGCAGGAACTGACTAATCGATATTGACCTGAACTGAGTTGGTGAAATGGTGTTACATCTTTGAAATGACTAAAATAGCTTTTCACCTTATGAGCTGTTGTGAAACCTTGCTGCCCCTAGTATTTCTCATGAGTAGTCATTCGTTTGAAATGGGTTGTCTTGATGATCAATTATAGAAAATTGTCTTCACTGGTCTCTATGCACTTCATTGAATCTAACGGCAACTTCATTGAATCGCGACAACTTCGCTGAGACTTTGTTGTTACTCCATTCCCTACTGCCGGTATTGATTACAAAATAAACTTTGTGAAGCATTGTTAGTGTTCTTATAACTTCGTTGCAATAATTTGATAACCTTGCTTTTAACAACGATCTTCACAGACTCTGTTCTTTTTCCCCTCCTGTTGCGGATTTTGGTTGTCTTGTACTTCCTGTTTTTCTTCTTCGTTGTTCATGCACAAGAGATTTTTATTACTTCGCCCTTGGTTGTTGATTTTATCAACATTGGTGATGTTGTTTGTTGGATTTTGGTTCTACGTCCACATCTCCAAAATACTAATCCAAGCTTATTGATCTGTTTTTGCTGATTTTTAGAATTGATTATTGATGTGGATTTGATAAAGAACATAAAATGTTTTCTTGGTAATCCATAGATGTAGGATTTGATAAAGAACATAAAATGTTTTCTTGGTAATCCATAGATGTAGGATTTGATTGTCTTCTTCTTCATCCATGCTTTTTTTTTTTGAACTTTGCTTGTCGTTCTTCAATCACTCCCTCTTTCTGTTAAATAGATATGTGATCCTATTGCTTCGTGCTTTTTTCCAATTCATTCACCCTGGTCAATCCATGCAAGCTGAAATAACATGTCAAATGGTTAGCTAAGCTGGAAGCCCTATCTTCGCATTTGATCATTGATGATGATTATAGTATTCTTTCGCCTGTGATTGATCACTCCATGGCCAAAAATGTTCCCAATCCTGTTTTCTTCGCATATTCTCTTTTCTTCGTAGTTAGTTGGTGACTCACTCCAGCTTATTACTTCTTCGCAGCTGTACAATTTGTGCGTCTTTGTTTTTCTTTGTCTTATGCGATGTCTTATCTGAAAACGGAAAAAGCAACACAATTATGAGGTAAAGCATATCTTCCTCTCCCTTTGAAGTTTGTCTGCCTTATGCATCTTTGAATGTCTTCATCTGATCCTAAAATATATGTTGATTATTTAATGTAATTAAGCTAATGAGTAGTAAACTACAAAATTTCATGAAAACTTCTGCAATGCTAAGAATAATGGATATCGTATAAAAATCTAATGGGGATAATCCCCAAATCAGTGGGAAACCTTAATATTCAATTATTTCGTAATTTATTGATGTAACATAAGTTCTGTTAATAATAAATTTAAAATCCAACCCTATTTTCAATCAAGATTTTTAAAAGAAAGATCTGTTGATATACCTAAACATTTTTTTTTTAATTTTTATGAAAATCATTTTTGTTTACCTTTTTCAAATAATTTTTGTTAGGCACCAGATCTATATATTTCAAAAGTAAAATTAAAAGAATGAGAAGAGAATTTGTCCTTTGAATGTCACTATAGACTCATTTGATTCTCTGCTTCTGTGCTTTTCTTTGAAACTTGCTGCTAACGTCTCTAACTTAGAGATCCAGTGAGATCCAACTCTAACAATATCCAATTTCTTTAACTTTCTTCAATCCAATAAGTGGCAGTCCCATCCCTTAATGATTTTATTAAACGACAATTTTCTTCAATTTCTTGGATAACTCCCTGTTTCTAGCGCCAAAATGTAGTTGCAGGAAATCCCACAACACACCCCTTATCATATCTTGATAACAATTTATAGATCTACATATAAAAATGGTGATAAGAGTGTTAAAATTATAAATGGACACAAAGGTTTTTACATGGTTCGATCAATTTGATCTACATCCATGATTCTTCACTATCATTATTTAAATTTACATTTGATTTACATTGATAATCTCCATTAATGGGTAGAATTCTAGATCTAGTTTTTGGAGAAGAAGATGATAAAGAAAATACATTCTCTCTCTAAAATATCTCTAACCTTTACCAAATTGTCTCTCCCCTTTTCTCTCTCCTGCCTTTCCCTTTATATAGGTATTTACATAGTGGATGACAGTTCACATATAGTGGAGTACATCTCATAAACTCTCAAGCTATGCTATGTTCTCTCAGGATCTACTATATTCTCTAGAGCTCCCGCTACATTCTCGTGAGCTTTCTCTATAACAACCACAAAATCTTCACATCTTTCTCGTGTTTTATGCTGTCGTTGTCTATTACGTCACTTCTGTAATTAATTTGCGACATTTTCCATGTATGGTAGAAGTTTTCGCAAGAGCGTTGTTGTTGCGAGATTCGGATCCTACACCGTGTACCAAGTACACATAACGGTACGCATACTTGCGTAACGTATAGGTCCGGGAATTTCTGATGGGATTTGGAAGTGTACTAAGTATGCATACCGGAGAACCCAAACTCAGACCGGCTACTTAAGTATGCGTATCCATTTGCATACTTGAGTGGTTAAAGTTCTAAAATCGGTTGGCTCATGAACTAATACATTTATATATTAAGGAATGCATTCTTTGCAAACTGTGGCTATAATGTTCATGAATGGATTAGATTGAATCAAACCGATTTTGCTTCAATTGTGTTCTTGTATACTTCTATGAGAATATAGCAATTGAACAACTATTTAACTAGTTTCATTTGAGTCATTTGAACTAGTTATGGTTAAGATGAATAAGGTTGATATGAGAGTGTTCATATATCTAATTGTCACAGGTTTGCAACACTCAAACGTAAAACCAACTTGACAATTATGCTCCACAACACAATCTCCGCCAACTCGCACTTAGCCAATACTTCAACCTATTGACTAATTCTCTATTCATCCCATACTAAATAGAGGTTCTGCTCACAAATCTTTCAAGTTTTCAACCAAGTACACATACTCCGCTTGATGCATAACAATAATCCAAAACAAGGGACAAATGCACCAACATAACTTAGCTTTAAACTAGGCCATAACCTTTTATTTATTGCACACTTAGGGTTACACACTCTTCTTGTTCCGGATTACGCAATCCCTTCACAAGATCAGGATTATATATCTTTACAAAAGCTATGTACAAGTAACTGCGAGGAAGTTACATATTTACTTTATGCCAGGAAGTTAGCCACTCGCGCCAACTGGCGCCACTATACTGTAAAGCTAAACAAATAGGTCATAGCCTTTAGAAAAGCATAAAGCAACTCAACTTCTGTGTAACCAACTCAAAACCGTCAAGTCCATGTGCCCGACACATATCATCTAGCCTTGTTGCATAATGATAATATTGCGTCTGCTATACAAAGTAGCGCCATCATCGCTGAGCATCATTAGGTGTGCCAATGCAATTCTTGCTTGCATGCCTGCACGCCTCATGCATACAGTTTTCTTTCCAAACTTATTTGGCATCTCTTGACGCTAATCTCGCTTTATTGATCATATTTGGAACATGCCTTTATCTAGCTGCAACTCAGACATGCACTCCGCATATTTGAATTTGGCTAAGTCCACTGATAATGCACAACAGTTGCGCATTATTACTTGGTCACTTGACAACCATGTCATACTAACCTCGGTTAACTACGGTTGAGCCAACATGGTGTACACGTTTAGGTACGGTTACTATACATTTAGTTTGTGTATAACAAGCTAAGTTTAATCTAATGGTTGAAAGATATTAACTTGAATCTAATCAGGTTTTCATCTAATGGTGAATATTGAATGCTTTGTTACCAAGGTAACTTATATTGCAAACCATGATTTGAAAACTATATAAAGGAAAACTATAGAAACTAGGAAAACTAATCCCCACACCTCATGTGTGATACTAGTTGTATAAGCTAGAGTCGATTCTCCTTTAACCTTAGGTTTTTCACCAAACCGTATAGGTTAACGACTTAAAGACTTCATTGGGATTGTGAATCCAGAACCAATTATTTTCTCTGTAGTTGCGTGATCTGATCTTTCTGTTTCTATCGTGTTTTAGTACTACCTTCTTTAAGATTGGATCGAGATTTAATCTCCGATAGGCAAGATCAAAAGTAGTCACAAACATCTGCATATCATCGTTTGTGATTCCACAATATCTTGTTTCGCTACCATACGATTAAGATTATTGTGAAGTGATTGATATTTCTAGGCTATTCTTTGGGAATATAAGTCTGGTATATCAATTGGTTTATGTTCACCTTGATTTATCAAAATACGGAACGAAACTCGTTGGTATTTCTGTGGGAGACAGATTTATCTATTCCTATAGACTTTTCTGTGTAAGACATTTTTTTATTATCAAGTCTTCGACTTTGGGTCGTAGCAACTCTTGGTTGTGGGTAAGATCAGCTAAGGGAATTAAGTGCGTAGTATCCTACTGAGATCAGAGATGTAAGGAGCGCAACTGTACCTTTAATCAGTGTGAGATTGATTAGGGTTCAACTGCAGTCCAGTCCTAAGTTCATTGGTAGTAGGCTAGTGTCTGTAACGGCTTAATACAGTGTGGTGTTCAAATTTGGACTAGGTCTAGGGGTTTTTCTGCATTTATGGTTTCCTCGTTAACAAAATTTCTGGTGTCTATGTTATTTCTTTTCCGCATTATATTTTTTTATATAATTGAAATATCACAGGTTGTGTGTTCAGATCGATCAATTAGATAATCCAACCTTTGGTTGCTAATTTAAATTGAATGACACTTGAACATTGGTCTTTGGTACCATTTAAGTTGTTTCACATAATAATCAGGCTCGCGGATTTCTATTTGTTTGATTTGGTGTTGTGAAAGAGAGATATAAACTCTTTGATATACTTTTCTCTAGATTGAGTCTAATTGTCTAGTTGGTTCTCTTGAAAGTATATTGGAGTTTTTCTATTCAGATTGCCAAACGAAATACTGGGTGTGGTTGTTAGACCCCCGCCTTTTCAATTAGTATCAGAGCAGGCAAACACATTAAAAACCTTATAAGTCTGTGTCTGTAGTGACTGAATATGGACAGAAGTGCTATGAGACCCCAGACTTTTTTATCGGGTTTTACCAAACCCATTGACTCATTTTTCACTAAGAGTGCCTAAAACTTAAATATTAAGTGTTGTTAACACTTTTAGGTGGCTCAATAACAAATGTGTACGTGCCTAAATAATAGTGTCTTCCCTGGTTCAAAGTCTTGGGTGTTATTAACATTCATCCATGCAGTGGTACACGTGTCATATTTTGGTCACATAAAAACTGAGAAACCAAGGAGGAGACATGGACTTCTTCTTTTTCTTCTCATTCTCTGGAGATTTCGATGGGAGAAAAAAAAATAGAAAATGAAAGGAAATGGAATGAACAAAAATGGAGATGTTGCATGAATGAACCCGGTGGAAATAAAAGTTTCATTTTGTTGTTCTCCTCTTTCTCTCTAACTGTTTGGGTTTTTATTTTATTTTTTCTCAAAACCAAGAACAAGAACAAAAAGTCTGAGAGATTGATGATGGCTTGGGTTAGAAATCAGCGCAAGAGAGGGTATGGAGTTGGGTTGCAATAAACGTAAGGTTACTTTTAATCAGTGATTTCGTTCTAACCTTGATAAGTGATTGTTTGGAATTGATTTGGTGCTTTGAATCATGAATGGGAATTACCTTCTCTTGATTTTCGTTTGAGTACTTGTATTCTAATGATATCCTTCACTTTTTTAAAGAAATTGAGTACTGATTTTGGTGCTTTACTTGATTTAGAACATTGGGTAAGTTGTAAGGAACATCAATTTCACATATAGATGTTTTGATTTGAGTATTTTAAAATTAGGGTTCTTTATGAAATATTAGGATTTCAATACAAATTATGTTCTCTACGAAAATATGAATTGAGTATTGTTGTTTTCTTACTTGATTCATACCTAACAAGCACTTGGCAAGGAAATACATGATTAGTTATGATTCAACACTATGAACCCTAGAATCCCTATTTTTAGTTTTACTATTATCTTTGAATCCAGACGTTGAATATGATTAATTTCTGGTATGTTGTGACTAACTGAGTCATAATGGTACCATAAAAATTTCATAAGGATCAGGTCTTGTTTACTACTTAAAATATTGCATGATCTATGACTGTGTTCAGCAGATTTTGAATCCTGAACAGCCGACTAATCTTAGTGCTTCTCATTATCCATATATTGGATGAAGCTGAAATTTTAGTATGTTATTTAGTACTGTGTAGGTAACCTACTATAACATTTTAATTAAGTTCTGAACATTTTAGGTTCCCCAAAGAATGGAAGGATCGTTACTGGATTTTGTGTTTCCGTAGTGAAGGCAGTCAAATAGTAATGTGCACATCTCTTTAATGAACCGTTAGAATGTCATGATTTTTGGATATGTTTTGTGAAATTGAGTCATAAAGATACTGTATGAATTCAAGGATAATCAGATGTCATTTACTATTGAAAAGCTTGTATAAAGCGTGACTGTGTTCTGAAAACAGAAATTACGTATAGCCATGAGTATGAATGTCAAATGATTTGAGGTTAAAGGGTTTTAAATTATACTTGATGGCTTTATTTAAGCTATGCAATTTGAGTAAGAGGGTTTCATTATAAACTAATGGTAACATGGGGTTGCAAAGTTGATAATCTCATATTTTATCTTCGTTGGTGTTCTTGCGGATAGCATTTTATCTCTTGGGGACGTTTCCAATTAGGAATGTTTGAAATGGTCTTATGGCTTTTAATTTGATTGTGGATTTACTTTCTAACGTGTTTACGATGTTATGCATTTCAAATGGTGGGACATGTTCTCATCCTTCTGAGTTCGGTACTTGAAAGATAAGTCTGATATGGTGACTCTTCGTAGACTGGCGGTAATGCAAGTCGGTATTATCCACTAGGTATGATTCCTCTTGATACACAATGGTTCATAATCCACTATTTCAGTCTTCCTTGATGTATGGATGTGAGAAGATTTCATTGAAAACATAAATCTTGTTTTTCTACAAACTTGTTAGCGGCCTTTGTTTGTAGTTATGTATAAGTCTTCCCATTAGTAATTATTGAGGCTAAGTCTCATTTTATGTGAGTGCTCCAGATGTGATATAAAAAGAGTGGTTCAGTAAGTAATCTATTTTTTTCTATTGTTTATGGATGTCATTGCCTGCTAAGTAAATATGTTTACATGGCATGTCTATGGAATTGGACGGTTCAAGTGGGATGCCTCATGCTAGCTGCTGATATAAGGTGTATGTGTATTTTTATTTATTTTGGATGTATGATAGGTTGTATGCCCTGCGAATACGAACTCTGGCATCTTTTGTTGGGCAGATGATACTAATGGTTAACTATACTGTTGTATTTAACTAATGGTAGGTTAGACACAATAAACGAGTATGATTAATTTTTAGGGTAATTTTGCTGAGTTGTACTGTAATGGAAGTCAAGATGACCAGGAAAGTATATTCTTGATCGTGAATTCGTAAATCGAATGTTTGTATGTTTTTCATATAATGCAAAATATTTTAGATACGTTTATCGCAGGGATCTTTGGAATGAAATGGAGATATGCACATGCACTTGAAATACTGGGTGTGGACAATGTGAGAATTAAGGATAGTTATTGCAATGCAATTCATACTATCCGAAGTTAGAGCTAGTTGCTGCAAGAGATGATTGCTACCTAAGTAGTTCATATCATCTGGTAAGGGATAGTTACTACTGTTGTAGGTAGTTCATACTATCTAAACAAATAATGACGAACTACGGTCGTGCTTGATCCCTTCGAGCAACGGAGAGGGTACATAGGCAGCCGCTCTGTGGTTCAGCACAACTATGCAAGGTTGTTCATATCGTCGGAAAAGAGTTGGTTACTGCTTGGCAGTTCATACCATCTATTCGGGGATGATTGCAACCTTGGCACTATATATTATGGGTAAGAGGTAGTTGCAGTATTGATTGTTCATACTACCTAGCGAGAGATGATTTTTGCCATATGAGCTAAATCATACCATCTGATAACTGTACGACCGGTGAGACAAGAGATGGTTATTACTATTCGTGGTAATTCATATCATCTGTCTCGGCTCATAATTGGCTCCACCATTACAGGTTCTGGGACGGTACGATTGTTAAGCCTAAGTGGCGATCCTTGTCAGGACCACTGGGGAACCCCACTTCGGTGGCTACCCGGAAGACCATTGGCACTGGCCGATGGAGGATGGTATCCAAAACTACTCTGACATTGGCACTGGCCATCCTTCACCCGTGTGATACGGTGTGTGTTGTCAGGCCCACTGGGGTACCCCACCACCTCGGTGGCTACCCGGAAGACCATTGGCACTGGCCGATGGTGGCTGGTATCCAGAACTACCCTGACAATTTTGTCAATTAGATTACCCTTAGAAGAGGCTTCTGTTCAGTAGAATCTCAGACACTAAATCTTGGTGTTGCTTGGAGATGATAATCACCTTCACATGGTGATTCATATCATTTAGTGGGTTAGCGATGTTATCTACTACCATACAACAGTTTTACAGATTCGATGACTCTTGGAAAGAAGCAGAGTTTTCCTACGCAGAAAGCAGTTTGGCATTCGTAAAATCGAATTGGTTCGAAAAATTTGAAGGTCTGGTTTCTCGAGCGGCGTATCAGAGAGTCGGAGCTTGCCAAGCGGGTGGTAACCCGACCCCTTGGAAGCAAAAATTCTCTGATCCGTCACAAGTGCTATCTCCATTAACGTACCACCAATCTTCGATGACTCAAGTTACTTATGGTGGAAAATTGCTATGCGTGCCTTTCTTCAAGCGCGTGATTTTCAATCATGGGTTTAAGTTAATGGATATAATCCTCCGGTTGTTGTAGAAGGCGATGCAACTGTTCCAAAGGATATTGGTGCATAGAACCTGCCGAGATTCTTGCTGCAAAGCAAAATTCTGACGGGTTAAATGCTATCATTCATGCCATTACCCCAGATCTTCAGCACCATGTAACTATGTGCACTCGGTCTAAAGATGCTTGGGATATCTTAAAAACCGTATTTGAAGGGAATACCTGTGAAAAGGAAGCTAGGTTGCAAAACCTAAATACTGATTA
Organism: Papaver bracteatum; assembly: GCA_023529315.1. Classification (NCBI taxonomy): domain Eukaryota; kingdom Viridiplantae; phylum Streptophyta; class Magnoliopsida; order Ranunculales; family Papaveraceae; genus Papaver; species Papaver bracteatum. Next base: position 363,169 of record JAJJWX010002209.1, on the reverse strand, counting down.
GGAAAACCTTCGTATGGAAGATGAAGATTCATTTGATGAGTTTAATCACAAAGTTTCTGAAATTGTTAATGCATCTTTTGCATTGGGTAAAACTATTCCTGAAAAGGAAATTGTGATGAAAATTCTCAGATCGCTGCCATCCATATATGACTCTAAGAAGCATGCCATCATTGAAGGTAATAACCTTGTAACTCTCTCCAGAAACACTCTGGTTGGGAAGTTAAAGATCTTTGATCATGAGCACACATACAAATCCGTAAAGGATGTGGCTTTCAAAGCACAAAAGAACACTAAATTACCTAGAAAAAAAAGTAAAAGTGTTTGCATCTTTGAAGAAGATATTTCTGAGGCTGATTCATCAGATGAAGATCTTGACAAGTCAGTCTCCTTGATTACAAGACAGTTTAGAGATCCTCTTTTGAAGAGAAGTAAACGGTTCTCCATATATAAACCCAGGTTATCAGTTAAACCTCGTAATCGTGTTCCTCCTAAAAATAGGGATAATAATGAAACTGATGACGAGGATATGCCTCGGTGTTTTAAATGTAAAGGTTTTGGCCCCTTTGCAAATGAGTGTCCAAATCGTAAAAAATACACTGGGAACAAAGATCTAGCTGCAACTCTTGATGAAATGTCTAACACCTATTATTCTAATAAAGACGAAAAGTGCACTTCTTTGTGAAAATATTGATTTTGATAATTGTAGCAATACATACAACAATCTTGATATTCTTTCATAAGAAATCTCAACTTTGTATGGAAGAAAAAGTGGATCTACCTGTTTCTACTAGAAACATTTTTTTTCCCGATTTTTCAGTTCCACTATGTGTCTAGCCGCAGACACATCTCAGGCGTCTGAATCATCTTCTAGGTTGACATGCTCTTATTGTTCTCTCAAAGGTCATGAACTTTCAAAGTGTTTCAAGTACAAACACCAAAGGAGATATGTCAACAAACTTCATCGAAGAGCGAATCGATTAGCAAACAAGCTCAAACTTGTTCAAAAATCATCAGAGGTATGTAAATGCATCTCTTCTTCAAAGAAGTTAGTTTCCAAAGAAAAGACTAGATCATTAGAGAGAAATTTATGGTCTAAACATTATGAGAAACATGGCTCTATGAATTCCTTTCGAAAAGGATATGGTGGACAAATTATTGTTCACCCTAGCACCACTTAAATTGTATTTGTTAGTGCATCTTGTCTCATGTGCCTGATCAAAAGAGACAAGATTATGCACACCTCGGCTTTAGGAAAAGAAATTTCTTTTAGATTGTTTTGATTTTCTTTTTCTTGTCTTTGCTCTGTGAGCATTGTAAGTCTAGAATTCGTGCCTCTTTTCATATCTAATTGATATTGGAAAGGACTTCCCTTTTTAATCAATAAAACATGGTTATTCTCGACAATTCTACCCTCTTTAGGGTTGAGAGTTGTGCATGCATGAACTTATATGTTTAGAGATCCTCTTTTGAAGAGAAGTAAACGGTTCTCCATATATAAACCCAGGTTATCAGTTAAACCTCGTAATCGTGTTCCTCCTAAAAATAGGGATAATAATGAAACTGATGACGAGGATATGCCTCGGTGCTTTAAATGTAAAGGTTTTGGCCCCTTTGCAAATGAGTGTCCAAATCGTAAAAAATACACTGGGAACAAAGATCTAGCTGCAACTCTTGATGAAATGTCTAACACCTATTATTCTAATAAAGACGAAAAGTGCACTTCTTTGTGAAAATATTGATTTTGATAATTGTAGCAATACATACAACAATCTTGATATTCTTTCATAAGAAATCTCAACCTGTATGGAAGAAAAAGTGGATCTACCTGTTTCTACTAGAAACATTTTTTTTTCCTGATTTTTCAGGTTCCACTATGTGTCTAGCCGCAGACACATCTCAGGCGTCTGAATCATCTTCTAGGTTGACATGCTCTTATTGTTCTCTCAAAGGTCATGAACTTTCAAAGTGTTTCAAGTACAAACACCAAAGGAGATATGTCAACAAACTTCATCGAAGAGCGAATCGATTAGCAAACAAGCTCAAACTTGTTCAAAAATCATCAGAGGTATGTAAATGCATCTCTTCTTCAAAGAAGTTAGTTTCCAAAGAAAAGACTAGATCATTAGAGAGAAATTTATGGTCTAAACATTATGAGAAACATGGCTCTATGAATTCCTTTCGAAAAGGATATGGTGGACAAATTATTGTTCACCCTAGCACCACTTAAATTGTATTTGTTAGTGCATCTTGTCTCATGTGCCTGATCAAAAGAGACAAGATTATGCACACCTCAGGCTTTAGGAAAAGAAATTTCTTTTAGATTGTTTTGATTTTCTTTTTTCTTGTCTTTGCTCTGTGAGCATTGTAAGTCTAGAATTCGTGCCTCTTTTCATATCTAATTGATATTGGAAAGGACTTCCCTTTTTAATCAATAAAACATGGTTATTCTCGACAATTCTACCCTCTTTAGGGTTGAGAGTTGTGCATGCATGAACTTATATGTTTAGAGATCCTCTTTTGAAGAGAAGTAAACGGTTCTCCATATATAAACCCAGGTTATCAGTTAAACCTCGTAATCGTGTTCCTCCTAAAAATAGGGATAATAATGAAACTGATGACGAGGATATGCCTCGGTGTTTTAAATGTAAAGGTTTTGGCCCCTTTGCAAATGAGTGTCCAAATCGTAAAAAATACACTGGGAACAAAGATCTAGCTGCAACTCTTGATGAAATGTCTAACACCTATTATTCTAATAAAGACGAAAAGTGCACTTCTTTGTGAAAATATTGATTTTGATAATTGTAGCAATACATACAACAATCTTGATATTCTTTCATAAGAAATCTCAACCTGTATGGAAGAAAAAGTGGATCTACCTGTTTCTACTAGAAACATTTTTTTTTCCTGATTTTTCAGGTTCCACTATGTGTCTAGCCGCAGACACATCTCAGGCGTCTGAATCATCTTCTAGGTTGACATGCTCTTATTGTTCTCTCAAAGGTCATGAACTTTCAAAGTGTTTCAAGTACAAACACCAAAGGAGATATGTCAACAAACTTCATCGAAGAGCGAATCGATTAGCAAACAAGCTCAAACTTGTTCAAAAATCATCAGAGGTATGTAAATGCATCTCTTCTTCAAAGAAGTTAGTTTCCAAAGAAAAGACTAGATCATTAGAGAGAAATTTATGGTCTAAACATTATGAGAAACATGGCTCTATGAATTCCTTTCGAAAAGGATATGGTGGACAAATTATTGTTCACCCTAGCACCACTTAAATTGTATTTGTTAGTGCATCTTGTCTCATGTGCCTGATCAAAAGAGACAAGATTATGCACACCTCAGGCTTTAGGAAAAGAAATTTCTTTTAGATTGTTTTGATTTTCTTTTTTCTTGTCTTTGCTCTGTGAGCATTGTAAGTCTAGAATTCGTGCCTCTTTTCATATCTAATTGATATTGGAAAGGACTTCCCTTTTTAATCAATAAAACATGGTTATTCTCGACAATTCTACCCTCTTTAGGGTTGAGAGTTGTGCATGCATGAACTTATATGTTTAAAAGTTCCGTAACCCTAGAAACTCTTTTTATCATAAGACTGCTTGTTGATATTATCTTGTGATTTCCTCTCACAATTCCGTTCATATGGATACTCCAAGCATTGTGTTGTCTGATGGAAAAGATGTTAATATGATTGTTCAGCCATCAATCATGAAGTAAAAAGATAAATCTCCGTTACCTCCAACTTTGAAAATAAAAAGAAGGAATGTGAGGAAGCCAAGAGTGGTTCCTTTAAATTCTCAGAAGTTTTCTGGTGTTTTTGAAGAGTTGAAGGAAACAAGGAAGGAGATTCAGGAAATAAAGGCTATTGCTTTGAGAACTCTTAAAATTCAGAAGGCCCTGGTACGACATCAGTTCAAAAGGTTTGTTGGAATTGACTCCTTTCGTCATGAACCTTATGTTCCCATAGATGTTGACAACAAGGAGTTCAGGGACGATAAAGAATTTTTCAGAGGTCTCAATGTCTAGGAAACTTCTTATGAGAATATTTATTCTTGTGTTTTTAAGAAGGATAACTAGGGTTTGGAATAGCCATTATTGTGAGTACACATAGCTATTGCCAACGTTTTCATACCTCAATGTTTTTAGATTTATTTGTTTAAATTCTTAATTTTATTTGGAAGATTATTTTTGCAATATTAATCTTTATGGTTTTATATATTGTAAATTGTCATGGGATATGTTTTTTACGTCCGTGAACCTTGACTGTCCCATACTTGTTCAAAAGTTATCTCTATTATATGTCGGTATGAAAGTATTGGTAAAAGATAGAATGAACTTTTGACTACAAAAGTTAAGCCTTTTATGTCATTATGAAAATATTGATGGAAGAAAGGATGAACTTTTGTTTACAAAGATTAAGTCTATTATATGTAATTTTGCAAATAGTGATGAAAAATAGAATGAATCTTTGATTATTCCGCAGTACTGGTCTTTCCCTGATCCACATCTTTGTGCATATACTGTGTTGCTCCGTAAGTTCTCTTATGTTGAGCATGACCAATTGAATTGATCATTTTCCTTGTGGTTAATTCAATTGAGATTTTTGGATACAAATTCATATTCTTATGTGATTTGTTAATATCCAAAGAAATCCTTCTTTTCATGTAAAAGTAAGGTCGCTCTTGTTATTCTTTCGGGAATGCCATTTTATGGGAGAGAGTTCTTAACTGAACTTGTTCTTAATTTCCAAATCTTTGTGGGGAGTGCGGTTGTGGAATATTGTAGGGGTTATCTTGTATCTTTATAAACTCATTGATGAATACATTTAGTTTCGGCTATTTGATGGAATCTAAACAAGTTGGTATGTTTTCTCTTTTGGTCATGAAGTATCTCCTTGAAAATTTCATGAGGATCCCACTAGTTTTCATACCTTTGCCAATTTATATTGACAAAAAGGGGGAGAATTAATGTGTAGTTCACACTACAAATACATATGGTTTACGGATCATTATGTAAGGGGGAGTGGTTTTCATGTTGAGATGAAGTATTAACTAATGGGGAGTGATACGTATCACCATAGTATTGTTGTGAAAGTTGTGATACAATTGGACTTTGATACTGTATAATGATACTATGACACTATATAACAATGATTGAGAGCAAATATTTTCTCATTGTTATAGCTACGGATCTTCAACAACAATGATGCGGAATTGAATACATTTGGAATCATTGGAGTACTTGGAAGTGACGAAGATTTCGAGTAATGTTGAAGAACCAAAGAGATCAGGCATTTGGATGAGAAGCTACAAAGTTTATTTATTTTGTAATCCATATGTATTGATATTTTTGTCACTAAAATTTACAAAGGGGGAGATTGTTAGAGCACTGCTATCTCAAGCTTGTTTGTCAATGTTAGTGATCAAAACTATAAGTTTTGATTTCTAGTCTACTTATAGTGATGTCTCGGACTAGGATAGATTGTGTAGTTGAGCATTAGACTTCACGACGTTCATCAATTGAAGACGAAGAACTACTAAGCCGAGCTTGTGGAACTTCATCAACAAAAGGTATTTGGAGACTAAAACTCTTTTATTACTTGGAAAAGTCACTCATCTTTATTTCTAGTCTACTTATATTGAGACAAAAGTCGTATTACTATATAGTTGTCGATTATACACATTTGAGATTTCGAGCTGAGTTTAACTCGCTTATATATTTCTCGGAATATTTATTGGTAACATTTCGATTCAACCAAGTTCATTTTATATTCTTGACTAAAGTCAAAAGATGATCATGTGAAAATCGTCGAGTAACATCTTACATGGTTTAGGTGATACAATCATTTGATGTAGACTTGGAATGTTTCGTTAGGATTATTTCAATAACTTGAATATTGCTTTGATGCTAATAGTGTGTGAAAACGGCTATTGTTATCCTCTAAGAAAGTTTATATGATTGAAATAATAGTTTAGAATACTTAACCATCATTGGATTATAAACATAGTGTGCATTCTTGCATGTATGTGATCCATGAGCGGAACTAAAGTATGCATACCCGTATGCGTACTTGTAGTTGAGAAATTCCGTGTACCAAGTACACATGCCGGTATGCATACTTGTGTAAGGTATAGGTCCGGTAATTTCTGATGGGATTTGGAAGTGTACTAAGTATGCGTACCCGTTTGCATACTGGCGAACCCAAACTCAGACCGGCTACTTAAGTATGCGTACCCGTTTGCATACTTGAGTGGTTAAAGTTCTAAAATCGGTTGGCTCATGAACTAATACATTTATATATTAAGGAATGCATTCTTTGCAAACTGTGGCTATAATTTTCATGAATTGATTCGAGTGAATCAAACCGATTTTGCTTCAATTGTGTTCTTGTATACTTCTATGAGAATATAACAATTGAACAACTCTTTAACTAGTTTCATTTGAGTAATTTGAACTAGTTATGGTTAAGATGAATAAGGTTGATATGAGAGTGTTCATATAGCTAACCTCGGTTAACTACGGTTGAGCCAACATGGTATACACATTTAGGTACGATTACTAAACCTAAATGAGGGTATATTTCATTTGTGTATAACAAGCTAAGTTCGATCGAACGGTTGAAAGATATTAGCTTGAATCTAATCAGCTTTTCATCTAATAGTGAATATTGAATGCTTTGATACCAAGGTAACTTAGATTGCAAACCCTGATTTGAAAACTATATAAAGGAGAACTCCATCAACTGGAAAAACTTATACCCATACCTCTTGTGTGATACTAGTTGTATAAGCTAGAGTCGATTCTCCTTTAACCTTAGGTTTTTCACGAAACCCTGTAGGTTAACGACTTAAAGACTTAATTGGGATTCTGAAGCCAGACCCAACTATTTTCTCCGTAGTTGCGTTATATGATCTTGCTGTTTCTATCGTGTTTGAGTACTACCTTCTTTAAGATTGGCGCGAGATATAATCTCCGATAGACAAGATCAAAAGTAGTCACAAACATCTTCGTCTCATCGTTTGTGATTCCAAAATATCTTGTTTCGCTATCATACGATTAAGATTATTGTGAGGTGATTGATATTTCTAGGATGTTCTTAGGGAATATAAGTTTGCTATATCAATTGGTTCATGTTCACCATGATTTATCAAAAGACGGAACGAAACTCGTTGGTATTTCTGTGGGAGACAAATTTATCTATTCCTATAGACTTTTATGTGTGAGACAGATTTGTTTATCAAGTCTTCGAATTTGGGTCGTAGCAAATCTTGGTTGTGGGTGGGATCAGCTAAGGGAATCAAGTGCGTAGTATCCTGCTGGGATCAGAGACGTAAGGAGCGCAACTGTAACTTGAATCAGTGTGAGATTAATTAGGGTTCAACTATAGTCCAGTCTGAAGTTCATTGGTAGTAGGCTAGTGTCTGTAGCGGCTTAATATAGTGTGGTGTTCAAATATGGACTAGGTCCCGTGGTTTTTCTGCATTTGCGGTTTCATCGTTAACAAAACTTCTGATGTCTGTTTTATTTCTTTTCTGCATTATATTTTGTTATATAATTGAAATATCACAGGTTGTGCGTCAAGATCGATCAATTAGATAATCCAACCTTTGGTTGTTGATTTAAATTGATTGGCACTTGAACATTGGTCTTTGGTACCGTTCAAATTGTTTCACATAATAATCAGGCTCGCTGATTTCTATCTGTGTGATTTGCTTGATTACATTGTGAAACAGAGACATAAACTTTTTGATATACTTTTTTCTAGATTGAGTCTAACTGTCTAGTTAATTCTCTTAAAAGTATATTGGAATTTGTATATTCAAATTGCCAAACGAAATATTGGGTGTGATTGTTAGACCCCCGCTTTTTCAATTACGATTTTTCTACTTATAGAAGTTAAAAAACAACTTCTAAAGTTGCATCCAAACACTCTAAAGCTAAAGAGCAAAGAGTTGTTAAACTAAAATCAAAGAAGAATGTGTGCTAATTAACTAAACAAAATGGTGCATATACAAAACAAAAGCTTGCAAATACCAATGACACCTGACGGATGTTAAACACCTGAGTGATGTACAAAGCTGAACCTGAGAGTTGTAATACATCTGGACCTGTCAAATCTTATTCTAGTTGAGGGGTGTGAAACCTCGAAATAATTCTTCTCGTCTCCATTTTGTTGGTTGCTTTCTTCTTGTTCTGTCTCTCCATACTTGCATCTTTCTAGGGAATATATGTTAGAAGGCGAAGATGAATTAACGTACTTTGGTTTCATGTTGATCCAGGTGGAAAAACGGATTAAATTCTCAATGCATGTGTCTTGGAATAGGTTGATATATTTGCTTGTAAGCTTTACATGGTTGTTGGTAGGACTATTAAATAATTATACATGTGTTCATTGTGGGTGATCCCTAGCTAGTACGAAGAACCTCTGTAAAATTTTATCAAAATCCATGTGATTATCGAGTGAATAATTTTGTACATGTAAAGAGCCAGAAAAAGATACGTTTTCTATTTTAGGCAAATCATGCCTGCGAAATTTATGGACACCAACATTTTAGGAAAATATTATTAGCGTCTAAGAGCAACCACAGTCACTACTAAATTTGGGGGCTATACCCAAATTTAGTCCCAAAGTGAGCCGTAGTGGAAGCAACTAAAGATAAATATAGTCTGGAAAACTAGGGTTTGAGACCAAATGTTGTCGTCAACCCAGACCAAACACCATATAGTGGGACGTAAGTATTGAGAGCGTATGAAGCTAGGCGAGAGTATAGTGAGCGCTTCATACTGGGCGTTAGTATAATTAACGTATGAGCTCGGGGTGCAGATAAAATTAGCGTATGAATCGGGCGCATTTATAAACACCGCGGGACCAAACGCATGTAATACATACGCCCCAAACCAGGCGTAGTTATAGTATACGCTCCATTTGGGCGTTGTTATAAAGTTCGCTTGGTAACAAGTGTAACTTTAATGTGCGCCTGGTTTGGGCGCAAGTATTATGAGCGTCCCATTGATAAACTCGCTGATGTAGAATATGGTGTTTATTAATCAGCTTCTATTTTGGTCATGAGCGTCCCTTTATGAGCGTCCCTTTTGGTCATGAGCGTCCCTTTATCAGCATCTATTAATCAACATCTATTATGAGCATCCCTTTGATACTTGGTCTAGTTTTTGGTCATGATCACTGGTGTTTATTAATCAACATCTATTTACATGTACCCGCAGGTTAACCCAGACGGTGTTTATATGATTCCAACAACCAAGCGCTCATATAACCAACACCCCACAAGACGCACCTAATACTTACGCTTGTTGGTTGAGTGTTGTTATTATGTTCGTCTCATTCCAGGCATTTTTAATACTTCCGTCCCTCTCCAGGCGTGCTCAATACCCACGTTCCATGCATACGTTCACTATACCCACGCCTCACCATCATACGTTCGTTATATTTACGCTCAACGTGGGGCGCTATTATATCGTTCGCCAGACTAAATTTTAGTCTTTTACCATTACACTTCACTTCCTCTAAACCCAATTTTTTTTAGCTTTTAGTCTGGATTTTAGTATTTAGTCCCCTCCATGACTGTGGTTGCTCTAAAGTGCTTTCTCTGGTGAGTATTATTTTGAATTTAGGGAATATTATCTATATACCCCTACTATGAGACCCCTTGCAAAAATACCCTTATGAACTTTACAAATACCCCTAATCCTAATACATTACTAAAATACCCTCTTTTATATACTACCTCCGTCCCACTATTAAGTGACCTAGTTTATAACTAAATTTAGTTATAAACTAGGCCACTTAATAGTGGGACGAAGGGAGTAGTGAATATACAAAACCACTACCACCACTATTCAAAAAAAATAAAAAATATCTCTAATGCCCACACCAATGTCCACCACCAACGACGATCACCACCACCACCGCCAACCACCACCGTCGCCGCTAACGAACACCACCACTGTCCACTACCACCGCCGCCGCCAACAACCGACACCCACCGCCGCCGCCAACCACCACCACCATGTGGAGTCAACTTGCTGAAGTTGTGTCCATATCGGAGGCAACTAGCTCAAGTTGTCTTCAACAATAAAGGCAACTAGCACAAAGTTGTCTTCAAAAAGTGAAAGCAACTAGCCTAAGTTGTCTCTAAAAAAAATAAAAATTATACACAAATAAGTGAACCTAGTGTGAATCTAACATACATCTTCTGACATATAGTCAGTTGTGCTACCATTGCACCACAGGTTCGCCACACCATCAATGTTCAACCAATAATTCAAACAACCACCATACAACACCACACCCTCCATCTCTGCTGCTGCAACTCTACCTGTAACAGCTTTATGACCACAACCATCTATGCACGCTTGCAACATGAGACAATAGCTGCAGTCACTTCCATGCCCCTACTCAAACACCATCAGCAACACACAAGCAGTAACAACTTCTTGTTCTACTTTCAATGCCTGGAATCATATTGAATTCCTTCTCAACTTCCTAAGCATTCATCTACTCTCTTGACTTTAAAGCATGAGCACCAGCAGCACAACCATCATCGGCAACTCAACACAACCCTGTATTACCATTGCACCACAAATTCGTCACAAATACTTTAAGATATATGTATAAGATAATTTCAGATGAATAAATGGAATCAACTTGCTCAAGTTGCCTCCAATCTGGAATCAACTAGCTCAAGTTGCCTCCAAAAGTGAAAGCAACTTGGTCAAGTTGTCTTCAGAAAAAGGAAGCAACTAGCTCAAGTTGTCTCCAATAGTGGAAGCAACTTGGTCAAGTTGTCTTCAGAAAAAGGAAACAACTAGCTCAAGTTGTCTCCAATATTGGAAGCAACTTGGTCAAGTTGTTTCCAAAGTTGGAAAGAAACTTGATGAGGTTGTCCAGGGTTGCAATTACTTTACCTTCCCGACGGAACAATTGTGATCAGTCAAGAATCTAACCACCAATTCCAACAACACCAGTTCCTTCTCTGCGTACAAACTCCAGTTCAACCAGTATCACCAACAAACTCCACCTGCAATCCATATCCTCAAAGCCATCAGCTGTAGCTAATACAAACTTCACCAGCTCATATTGAGTTTAAAACCTGTCCTAAACATACATCTATACTCTGCTCAATTCCACCAATTCAGTGCAGCAGCAAACTCTAAATGAAGTTTCAGCTCCTTGTTCACTGCAATTGCAATTGCAATGCACAACTTCATCCCTTCATCTACCAACAGTTTCAGCCTCTCAGCATCAAACCAACATGTCCATATTTCATTTCCATAGCATTCATCTACTCCATTTTAGCTTCAGGCTGACTGCTACATCACACAAACTACATCTTTTCATTGCACCTGCAATGTCATTTCCTTGCATACATCTATATAATTGCATTCAATATCTCATAACCATCAACCTTATAACACCTGCAATTTGTATTTGAAACTTAGACATTCATATAACCATTATTGAGCCAACACAGCATCCATACCTAACGCATCATCCATTCTTTCTTCATTTCTCCTTAGCTTCAGAACTATCTCAGATTCCAACTTCAACTCCCTTGAACTCTGTATGTAATCAGAAACAAATTCAAGACAACGCATTACCATCAACATCACCTGCATCTTCACTAACCACCGCCATATCCGCTGCCACCAGACTACAATTACAGCACCACCAACAACCACCCATAAAACACAAGCATCTCTTCATACCACCTGCAATCTCACATACAACCACTACATAAACCATTTCAACCACCAAACAAGCTTCAACCCAGAAACTCTAGATTCAGTTCTTAAATTTTATTTTCTCTGTTTAACATTCACCAAAGCACCATTGTTGAAACTTCCACCACCAACGCTGCAACAACACCATCCACCACCATTACTCAACCAAAACTTCCACTATCGAATCTTCAACTCAAAACCACACGAAATATGAATCTCGATTCGAAATTATCAAATTGAAAACCAAAAATCAAATTAATCTCTGATTCTGGTTTGAAATCAGTAGAGAAAGAATAACTAAATCATAATTAAGTTTCAATGGTTCAAACACGCAAATCATCGAATTCAAAAATTACTTGAAATCGAAATCTCCATCTACTGATTCTTCATAAACCCCTTCTTCTAATCATTAGCAGCAACTTCATCGATCTTCTCCTTCATTACTGCAAATTGATGGAAGCACCTTCATCTCCCCTGATTTCTCCAGTTCCATCTCCTTTCCTACTGCAACATCAACTCAAACTCTAATATCAACAAAACCATCTTCCATTTAATGTCGATTCAGTTAACAGCGGCTTGAATTTACAATTTCACCCTTCTAATCTCTGTTCGATCTGTCTTCAGCCATCTAACCCATTATCCCTCTCAGATTCAGGTCTACTCACTTAATTTGTTCTTGATCCCCTTTTAAAATTCCGCTCGATCTCTCTCGATAATAATTACGGTGGTGGTAGGTGCGATGAAAATTTTTCTGAGTGGCGATGACGACGATGGAGATGATGGTGGTGTTGGTGGCGTTGGTTGTGGTGGCGACGGAGGTGAGAGTGAATTCCAATTTTTTCTCGAGTGAAAAATGAAGAAAAGTGTTGAAGTATAATGTGTAAAGGTTAAAACTGGAATTATGTGAATTATTTTTCTATTCATAATTTCAATTTTGCCATCAGGGGTATTTGTAAAGACTCATAAGGGTGTTTGTGCATGACCCATGGATAGTAGGGGCATAAATAACATTCCCACTTGAATTTAAATGTACAGATTATATTTATGCCCGTGTTACGCATCAGGCATTTTTTATTCTTTTAATCATATTTATGATTTGGTGTGTGCGGGGCTTCGCCCCGCCCCGTGGCGATACATTTTTTATTTGGTACGGCAGATCAAATACATTAAATAGATGGAAAAAAGATATGAAATTTATTTATTTTTTCCTTTTATTTTCGTAGAAAATATGTGACGATGAAAATTGGCAGTTAATTTGTTGGCGATGCATTTTTGATTTGGTGCACTCAATTGTTTCCTTTTATCATATTCTCTGACGAAGCTCTTTTCTTCCTAACAAAATATTAATGGAATTTGTTAATACCATTTAGGCATTGTTATACATACATGATCATCCTTCAAGTGCATATGCAAATCATATATTTCACCTTCCCTATGGTATGTAGTCTTAAATCTTTTAGATCTAGAATCAACTCAGTGCACCAAGAGTATTAAACTTCTTCACCTTATTTTCTTCAAAGAAAATATAGAATCATTTCGTGTTAAAACCGCATGGCTATTTCTGTTTGCCTTATGTGTTCAATGTGAGGTTATAATTTCTTTTTCTTGAACACTAAATGGCTTGCCATTGAAGTAAGTAAGAAGGAATACAAAATTCTAAATAATCAGAACATGGAAATGTGAATATAAATCCGCAAATATGTGATATGGAAAATATTAAAACTCTATTACATGAATTCTCCGTTACACCCCCTGGATACTTTCTGCCATAACACTCTTATTCTGCATCACACTGATTCTTCCATTTCAAAATCAATCTTGATGGAACAAAAGTATGCATTATCTCCTGGAATGGCAAACCCGCCCATTTGAAAAGCTTGGGAATTATGATCCGATACGAAATCACTAACAGGAGGAGAAACACTTGTAGGTACGACAGGTGGGTAAAACTAGTGAGACTTGTACCAAAAATAGGATAGAAAATAAATTAAGCTCTTAGGGGCCAAAATTCAAAGTCAACTGAAACAATTAAGATGTAATTACATGACAAGATTCTATAGATACAACAAAAACTTCTATTTTAAGAAAGGACTTACTTGGTTTATCGCCCATTAGCACCAAGTCTTGCACGCAAAACTGTTCTTCAGGTAGCCCATATATTCTCGATGCCCCTACCATACTTCTGAAGCACGCAATACACCATTAACATTAATATAAATACATTAGCATGACCGTATAAGACGATAGTTACAACATGAATGTTAAAATACTGTTAACACACTGTTAATTAATATAGAATATTAAAATACTATTAATTGATATAGAATGCCCTATTAGGGGTAAGCAACACAGTAATCTGAAACGCCTCTAGAAGGTATAAACAGTATATTGTGTTACCAACTCCAGGCATTTATTCTGTTATAACTTATATAACTAATCTATTTATTCATTTTAAAACTAAAATGGATATAAAGGTAAACTGATATGCTACTGAAATCGAGTAGCATTATATATTATTAGTTAATTTACATGGTAATGAATCACACTTACAGCGGTCATACGTAGATGGTATATCAAAGTGGTTGTGAGTTCATCCCAAGGATGATGGTAATATCCCTCCTGCGGTGTCAGGATGAGAGCATTCATTTGAACCACCTATCGCAAACAAAACCAAGTAAGCATATGAGAAAGAAAAAAAAAACGAATATAGATTAGATCACAGCAAAAACACTATAACAAAAAGAAGGATGACTTCCATATTACAGCATGGTGATTCCAAATGTGGGAAGAAACACAATGGGACCGTGTGTGACGTTACACTTTCAGATACCAAGGTAGGTCAATGCAGAAAGGTAAAAACAACATGAAAAAATATCTGGCAGGTGAATTAAGAGGTTTCAACTGAAATACAACTAAGAGGCTTTACCTTAGCATCCCACGTAACAGTTTATATGTGGCGCAAAATATGTGAGAGAGTAATATTGTAACAGTTCGTTGAATTTATCAGCTGTCCTTGAAGATGACTCAATGAATTAATGAAGAGCATTCTATTTTTCTAACTATACTGGGGCATATCTTCATCAAATAACGCAAAAAATTGAGCCAATTCATGATACTGTATGTAATATACACGATGGTATTGTTTTGTTAAAGTAGTTCAAAAGCCATTTAATGCATAGAGGAAAGCCAGGTGATTTTCTGAAGGTACCTTACTTTTGTCCTGATGATTTACTTCGTTACTTACTCAGGCTGTAACAAAGTCGTTACTTGCATCTTTTGTAGAGATTTTTTTTTTTTGCTCGGCTCTTTTGTAGCGGATGTTACATAAGAAACTTCTGATGTTAGAAGTAAAAGTTATCTAAAGTACCCTATATTAACATTACAGCCACTTTAACTGTTGGCATGCTCATATTTACGTGCTAAATTCCAAAGTTCTGAGAAAAAAATTCCTTGACCATTATTGTTGGCTTTGTTATGTGGCAGTTAAAAACTACAATAGCTGCTCTACGGTATTAAAGTGGAATTAATGCCTACGCTAAAAGAAAAGGCACTAACCATTTCATTCCTAAACCATACATCAATAAATTTACATATTTCATAGATCTTGTCACATGTGCGAAGGTTAATTGGACGATATAACATACCTGAACTTAGTGACATGAAAAGTCATCGAAAACACATTCCCTTTCTGAACGGTTGACATCATACCACTCATCCAACTGCATTAAGAATTTCCCGAATCCCTTCCAGCAAACGTTGTTCATGATGCAATTCATAAACATACATTAGCATATCTTCCTTCAATACAAACCCCTACTATAGAAAACCAACAAAACGATTCCTAAGTGGTTGCATCCCATCATTATTCGCAAATTCTCTAACAAATCCAATACTTTCTTTCCTAACCATTATTCTGGTCTTATTCGCTCTCAGGTAAAAAGAATCAAATCAACAAACAGCCAAACGAAGCTGACTCCTAGGAGATTTAACCGCACCTACTTACTGTGAAGCGAAGATAATTCAAAATTATCTGATAACACATTAGGATCACCGTGAGTTTCACCTACTTAATGGATGACTTGCATACATATATATCTAAACCGATTTCCTTTTTTTTTTGTTTTTGCAACCGAACTCAAACCGATTTCCTTTTTTTTTTCCAACCGTTCTCCTTTTTTTGCTACGAAATCTTGATTTCAACCGATTTTTTTTTTTTTTTTGGTGTGTCAACGATTTTCTTTTTTACATGAATTCTTTTTTCAAAGTTTCACGTTTTTTTATTTATTTAACGGTTTTGACATGAGTTTTGTCCACCCTTACTAAAGTTCAGTTAAGTATAGGTGTAAACACGGTGTAACTAAATAATTCAAGTTTAAATGCTAACATATGTATTGTCTACCTACTGTTTTTCCAACACTGTTACTAACGGACAGTTAAGTATTTGATGTATCCAAATTATAACCAATAGAGTTATGCCAAGTGTCCTCACCATAGCTTCTGCATTAGAAAAGACCTTTCTAGGCCAATAGGAAGCGAGGGTTTCATCACCGTTCAACGTGAGAGCATATTTTGTCAAGGCCTTTAAGGGGAGAGATATGCAATCTAAATGTATATTATCCCGCAAAACAATAATATCAACGAATGTCGGATAATACCTTATAACTATCTGTTCAGTTATTTAATAACTTTCATGGAAAAAAAATAATCAAATAGAATGGCTCATATTGATCAACGTCTTATTTTTATATTCACGACATGTCTAATATGCTTGCTAGTTGCTACTGTATTTAAATATTAGCAAATCCAACAAAAATAAGACCTAAATAAATAAATAAATGTGAAGATCAAGATTGATAAATTACGATAAATTATCAAAAGAGAGAGTAAACAATCTAATGAGAAGCACTAAGTAAAATTAATAACAAGTTGTTAAATTATTTGTCGGTGAAAATAACCTAGCATTTTTAGGGGCGATCCAAAAGAATTAGGGGGACAAAAAAAGACAAAAAAGGTTATCCAAGTGTAAAATGTAGCCATCCCTTATCTCATATTTTTTAATGGCCAAACTACCCTTTACAATCGGTAGATAACTTTACAATCGGGAAGTTAATCCACAATCGGGAGTCAATTTAGTTTATATAACTTCCGAATATAAAGTATCCCCTAAATAAAATCCTATATCTTTTGAATTTTGATTATCCTATAACCGGTAGTAAATAAAGTTATCTTCACTCCCGATTAAAGTAGACCTTTGGATAAAATGCTACCATAATCGGTAGTGAATTTAAGTTATTTAACTTTCGAATATAGAGTAGCCCCAAATGAGACTTTGCAAAAATTCTCTATTTTTTGAATTTTGGTTGAGCCTATAATCGGTAGTAAATAAAGGTATCATGATTTCCGATTATACAGTGCTCTCTTTGAAAATATTCAACCATATTCGGTAGTCAAGATAGTTCATATAACTACCGAATATAGAGTAGCCCCAAAATGAGATTTTGACAAAATCATTTATTTTTTGAATTTTGGTTGAGCATATAGCCAGGTAGTAAATGAGGTAAAATCCTGACTTCCGATTATACAGTGGCTTACTTTGCAAATATTCAACCATATGCGGTAGTAAAAATAGTTCACATAACTACCGAATACAGAGTAGCTCCAAAATAAGATTTTACAATTTTTTTGAATTTTGAATTTTACCTATAATCGGTAGTAAATGAATTTGTTATTAACTTCCGATTAATAGTATCCCCAAATACATATCAATCGGCAGTCTCTTTTTTTCTTAACTACCGATTTACTCTCAACAATCGGCTCCAAAATAACTTCTGATTACGGAAGGGCATTAACGTATTCTACTATCCTTTTGGATATCCTTTAACCTTGTCTATGGGTTTGGAATAAAAAAGTCGTCCATAATTCTTTCGGAGTCGCCCCTAAAAATGTCTGGAGGTGAAATAATGAAATAATCCTTGTCTTGTAGTTGTGGGTACAAATAATCATATATCGGTGTAAACAGAGTGTAACGCTAAAACCACAAAAATTTATTTGTTGGGTTGAAAAATTTGAAATCTTCCAGCATTTTTGGTTAAAAGTGTGACCGCATAAAAAGAAGGCTATTATTGGGGCGTCACATTCCATTAGAGGGGTGTCACCTAATAAGACAAAAACGGGTCACCCATAAGTAATTTTAAAAACCCTTATCTCAAATAATTTTGTTATGACCAAACAACCCTTATTTAGTTAATTTTAATTTAATTTAATTAGATAATAATTGAATTAATGAATTTTGTTATATACTTGGTGAATTTTGGGACAAAGTTTTTGTAGGAAGAAAAACTAGAGAGAAAAGAAAAAAGAATTTTTTTGGAGATTTCTTTCAAAACCTAGATTTTGATTCACTCAACCAAAATGAATGAAATAAGTTACCAATTCGAGGTGGGTAAATCTTTATATGATAGAGAAAACAAGTTTTACATTCCTCATGTTGGAAACCAAGAGATGGATGATTTGTTAGATGGTAGAGAGGGTTTAACACAGTGATGATGAATCTCAACCAATTGAAGAAATAAATCAACAAAGTGAAGAACCAATGGTTGAAAATCAACAGGTATGCCTCCAAACTATCTCCCATGAGTTCAATTTCGCACAAAATTAGCTAAAGTACGTTAAAAAAATCAGCTTTTTCGGCTTTCATGAGATTTTACGGTTGGGTTGAGCTTCGTTTCCAACCGTAATCCATATTTACGGTTAGGTTTGGATGAACTCCTAACCGTAACTGGTTTTCAGGATTATTTACGGCCAGGCTATCCTAGAAAAAAACAAACCGTAAGACAAATTACGGTTGGCTAAAAAAATCGAACCTAGCCGTAAGAGCTTACGATTGGCAAAAACAGTGCATTTTCCTAGCCGTAGACATAATCCCTTATGCTATTTACGGTTAGGAATATATAAATCCTAACCGTAACTGGTACCCCAAATACATTCTTCTTCTCTCTTACCTTATTCTTCTCTTTACCTTGTATAATAAGATCTGTATTTTCTCAAGTTAGCAAGTTGATTAGTGATTTGGCACATATATAGTGGATTTCAGGATGTTTTCTATATGGAATATAAACATTGACCTTATTTATTCGTTTGGTCATTGCCATTAAAGTGGGTTTGTAAAGATTAGTATATATCCTAATCAAACGGAGGGATAACTTGCATAAATCCTTTGAATATTTGGATAAATCTTCCTTATATTGTAAATCTTTTCTTAAACAAACTTAACTGCAAAAAGACTTAAAAAAAATGGAATGCGAGATTTCCCAACTCACGGTTAATTTTGGTATAAGCCAAATCTAACCGTAAAAATATTACGGTTGGTTTATATCAATAACTTAACCGTAAATTAGTTAATTTTTTTTTTTTTGTATTCATGATATTTTACGGTTAGGTTTTGTGAGACTCGAATCCAACCGTAAATCTATTTACGGTTATAAACCTAACCGTAACAAATACATATATTTTTTTTTTTTAATTTACGGTTAGGAAATTAAGAATACCTAACCGTAACTTGTTCAACAAACCTAATTTTTTCTAATGATTTCAATCAAACTTAATTAATTGGTTTGTTGATTACCATCACTTCTATCAATTTGCTTCTTCTGCATCTTTATGGAGATTGCAATCGCCGATTATGAGTTTTTTGAATCACCAATTAATCGAAGACGATGAATTGAAAAAAGTGGAAAAGATTTATAGTTGACGAAGGAGGGGAAGTTTAGATGATGAAGAAGAAGAGGAGCATATTTTTTGAATTATCATGAAGGTTTGATTTTAATTTTTAGGTTTTTATTTTAGATGGAGGGTAACTTACACATTTTCTATAGCATCAAGACATCCTATAACCAAATTTTTAGCCACTAGAAATCCATGTGAAGCCCCTCTATTGTAATGTGAAGCCCGGATAATCAATAGTCTAAGAAAAGGTGGTGTGTATATATGTGGGCCAAAGAATGGTCGAGATTGTCCGGATTATTTGGACGGTAGAGATTATGATGTGGCCCGGCTAATTAATCATAGCTCTGCCCGTCTATAGCTAGCTCTATCTGTGGCTCGCCCTCTTGGGGTTTCCTAAAGTTCTCATGACCAGACTGTGTGCATGCACTTCTATTGGCATACTGCCTGCTTAAATATGACCCTACTCCACTCTTGATTCTCTGCTGATGCCAGATAAAAAAATCATCCCATATCGAGATTTTTTGTTTCGTGGTGACTATTATAACAACGTATGCCACAAATCATCGTATGTTACTGCTTAGAGGACGCGTATCTTTGCACAAGGTACGTCTGCCTATCTAAACAGTTTAAACATAACAAAATTTCTAGCATGATATCTATTTCTACTTCCCCATTACTTTTTTTTTTTTTTTTTTTTTGATCAGCGTTCTACTTCCCTTCCCTTCCCTTCCCTTCCCCTTTTTTTTTTTTTGGTCGAATCCTCTTACACATATTATTACTGTTGTTCGTAATCAATTGTAGACTCTCTGATGTAAGTTGATTCTCTTCCCACCGCCGACTCACCGATGGCAATATTACATCGTATGTGGCTATTGTTTGTGATGTATTTGTAAAATGCATCCATGAGATTTCTAACCAAGTGACAATCAGTTTCCAAGTGCCACATCTGGATGTGAATGTGGGAAACTAATAAATTTTGGGATTCATTTTGTGTTTGTATAAATTTTTAGAGAGTGTACAAGGAAAAAATATTGGTTAAAAAATAATAATCGTTTTTATGTAAGCCAGACGTGCATGGAGATTTTATCGTGGATGTTGCACGTTAAAATATTGAAGAGTGATAGTAAAAGTTCAACAGTGAGTTGTTGGGTCGACAGATGAAGATGAAGAGGATAAACAAGTGCCTAAGGTGAAATCAATGTCTTATTTGCACAAATTTATAATTCCGAATGTAGATACACTTATTTACCTCCCTCACCACGTGTACTAGCATCCCCACGTGGAAGCCACGTCACAAAGGTGGGTGACACACAAGATCATCCGTGGGTCTAGATAGTGCGCCATCTGTCAAGATAAGCGATCGAAGATGAAGGAGCATCAAAGGAAGGTATACCCACGTAGCACCAAAGAACTTCCCTATTACACTTTACCCCCTCACGAGGCAAGATGTGATCAACGGCTAGGTGAAGCCCCACTGACAGACGCGACAGGGAAGGACTGACACCGCCTGGCGCGAAGGGCATGTGTCGGTTGGACTGACGACAAGAACAAAGGCAGGCCAGCGTGATGAGCGTAGGAATAATAGAAGCCGCGGGATGACAGAGAGATCCACGGACTATGAACAAAGCACAAGAAGATAAAATTATAACATCTCCTTTCTAAGGGACCCACGTAGAAGAGCTATATATATGACCCTTCCTGTTACATGGAAGGGGGTCGAACAATTGGAGAGAGAAGGGGAACAATTAGAGAGAAAGAAGGGAAGAGTAAGTATGAGCGTTAACCTTCGGGTTCCATGATCACCCAAAGTCTTTCGACTAATCTTGTAATCTTTTACCATCATAGTGAATCACCCTCAGACCTGTGGATGTAGGCCTTAGAGCCGAACCACATAAATCTTTGTCTTATTTACATTTCGTATTGATCTACCCTAATATTTGTATGCATCTCTTAGATCTGTCGTTATGGATGTTGAGGAGATCATGAAAAACCCGTGGGGTTTAGAATCAATGAATCAACATCTATCCCAGCATCTCACAATATATTCGTACTTTAATGCATGCACTCTGTACATGCGAAGATTGGTTGTGGACACGTTGATGCTTATGTGATTTGCGTGTTCACACTGAAGAGAGGATTTCTTAGAATTATTTTTGAGGATTAGCTACCCCAAAGCCTAATTCTGCGTCGCTGGATGAAAATTCAAAGTGATTATGCATTAACTAAAGAAGATTGAAAATGGAAACTGTATATATGCATGTAAAACCTAGTTTAATTGGGGGCCCTGATTTTTAATTAGGGGCCTGAACAATTTATACACACACCATAAATTATAAAGGGGATCCAAAAGATGGTGCAAATACTATTTTACCCTTACTACTTAAAAACTTATTAACCCTAAACATAATTAAGGCCCCCAATTCATTTTCTATAACCAAAATCAGAAAACTCTCCACCCCTCCTTTCCTCTCCCACCCGAGTTCTCCCCTTCTCTTCCATTAATGACAACAAAAAAAAAAAAATTTGTCGATTAGAAAAACTTTGTGTAAATTTATGTTTAATTTACGAAGGAATTAATTAATTAAACAAAAACAGTTAGAAAAACCCACTTATGTTTTGATTTTTTTCTTGAGTTTTGATTGTGAAATTTAGTTCTCGAACAGGTTTTTTTTGTAGTAGCAGAATTAGGGTCGTTACTATTATGATGTTATACCCTAACGACCCTATTAGGGTCGTTAATATTATGATGTTATACCCTAACGACCCTAATTCTACATGTATACTCTATGAAAAATCGTTAATCTGTATGATGTTCTAGAGAACGACCCTAATTCTGCTACTATATTTTTTTTCCTTAGATTTGGGTCGTTACCTCTGTAACTGAATCTACTGACGACCCTAATTCTGCTAAGAAAATACACACTGTCCAAAATATTGATAGGGTCGTCAATCTGTATCACACTACCCTAACGATTTTTCATAATCCAGGGCAAAAAAATTTAGTAGCAGAATTAGGATCGTTACTATTATGCTTTTATACCCTAACGACCCTATTAGGGTCGTTACCATTATGCTTTTATACCCTAACGACCCTAATTCTGCATGTATACTCTATGAAAAATCGTTATTGGTAGTGTCAGTAAAGTGACGACATAGGAGAGTCGTTTGGGTATACACCCCCCGACTATGACGACCCTTACACTGAATTGTTCCATGGTGTGGATGATTCGACCACTTGGAGCAACAAACAGACAAATCGAAGGTTATAAGATGTTTTCCTGATTGTTTTCAGCTCGGGGTTCCTCATTTTGAGGGTTGGTTGCTTCATTTCCACCAATGGGATCTTCATTTCCATCATTATTCATGGCTTCATCTATTAACATTTCTTCATCAAACATCCAATCCATAGGATTAGTTGACACAATCTCACCATCAACACAATCATGGTTGTAATTAGAAGCTTCACCAGCATCATTTCCTACACTAGAATCATTCATTTCAAATAACCTAAATTTTTCACCAAAAAACTCTACTTCTCCCTACCCACAACACCAAAACACAATTTTTTCTTTAATCCAAAAAGTTACCAAAAAACTGATTTTAATCTAACCTTATTACTTAACAAATTAATTAACTAATTAAATTTAATTAACACTAATCACTTAGGGGTATTTAAGGCATTTCAAAAAATATGGGATAAGGGATAACCCAAAATTGCTATTTCATGACCCTTTTTGTCACGTAGTGCATGGCCCTAATTAAAAATCAGGGCCCCCAATTAAATTAGCATGTAAAAGACCTTTGGAAAATGTCACATTAACTAAAGAAGGGCGTCGCCGTGCATGATAGGAGAATGAGAAGGAGCTTATAATCGACCAACCATTATTTGCGTCGACATATGTGGACTAAATGGATGACCATACATGCCTTGCGTGAAAAAGGCTGGGAACATGGTGGGGGAAGAATAATTACTAGCGGTAAATAAAAAGTTCTCCATCAGCATGATTACTTACTCACCCTCTGTGAAGATATGGGTAACCGACTGTCCGAAGGATTACGATCAATAAAATTATAAACATCATCGGCAATTTCTTTTAGAATGGATATACTGAGAATAAACATATTGATCCTGTGGAGTAGCATTTAAGGATTGGCAGACCAACAATCGCCAAAATCTGAATTCAAATTACACCAAAATAGTTTGTCGTTATCAGTGAATCTAAACTATAATCTCAATTCGTTATTCTAATCTTTAAATTATAAGGATTGACATGAGTTGTGACCTTGGGAGTGTGTCGAGGGTAGAGCTGGCAAACAAGCCAAAACCCGCGGGTTTACCCGGCCCGACCCGTGAAAAACCCGCACCCGGCTTGGCTGGTGTATAAACAAGCCGGGTTCGGGTTGGAGAAATATCGGACCGTTGGAAAACGGGTTAACCCGGACCGGCTTGCAAACCCGCGGGTTTAACCCGTAACCCGTCTGATAATACAATATACTCAATTTCCATCGTTAGATTATCTAGGATTAATCACCATGTTCGTTTAGGATATAAAACTCAAAAACCCTAGAGAAGATTTCATTTCTTCTTCTTCTTTTCTTTCTTCTCCCACCGTCTTCCTTTTCACTCGCCTTCTCACCACCTCCATCTTTATCTAAGCATCGAGAATCACACGTAAGAATCAACGATTACTTGAACAGATTCTCGATTCAATCTCATATGAAGATGGTACTTCATTAAAAAATCTTATCGCTTTCTTCAAATTCATCTTCTCTCCTCTCGTGGGTGATGCCCTCAATGTTTTCCAGATCTAATCTACTAGATCTACCTATTTTTTGAGAAATTAACTTAGGGTTTTTTCTTGGTTTACGATTTTTATTCACAGTTTTGATTTTTTATTATTATTACAGGATGCGAATAGATTGATTAAACAATCAGATAGATTTACTCAGTAAGTTGGAGAGATTATTGCTCCGCTGCTACGGTGTATACAAAATTATCGATCCGGGAGTTTTGTTGATGCGTATAGTTCACTTGAGATATCTGCTAAGTAAGTGTGTGGAAATTTGATTTCGATTTTGAATTTTAGAGTTATTTTGTTTTGGGGGTTTTAGGATTTGTTGATGAATTGTAGAATGTTGTAGTGCTTTTCTTGAGTTTAGAGTTGGGAATCGCTTGGTCTATGGATTAGTAAGGTTGAGGCGGCAAGTGATGTTTAACTACAATGCCACCGTTATATGGAGGAAGAATTGAGCTCATTTATTGTTGTTGCGTATGTCGGCTTCGCCGATGAAGTTTGGTCTCATAGGGAGATGGTGGAGTTTACAAGGGTTTCATGAGCTAAATCGATGACCGATGGTGGTTGCGTGGTTGTGGTCGTTGCTAGATGTTATTCAAATGGTGGTGATGTTCTGCAATTGATGGTGTTGGGATGTTGTGTGAATGAAATGGTTTGAGCTAAACTCGTAGAAGGAATGGCTTATGTTGTGCTTGATGAATAATGGCAGTGTGGATGAACCGAAGTTGGATAAATTGTCCTCGTGCAAGCAACCGAAATGGTGAAGGTGTTATGGGTAGTGTGTGTTGGTGCTAATGAGGTTGCAGCTTTCGATGGGTGTTTGAATTTGAAGAACTAAGGTGTTGCGAGTTATGGAATTGAAGTGTTGGTGTTGGTGATTATCATGGGCATGAGTTTGAGTTTGAGCAGAGAACACAACTGGAAAGAATTCTTGCTGCGATTGAAGTCGTTAATCTCATGATGGATTAAGATGAAAATGAAGTGATTAGATGTATGTTAGGTGTTACAGGGAAGGAGTTGGAAGGCCTGAAAAAGGTTTAATGAATTTGAGATGGGTATTGAGGTCTAATTTTTGTAATTGGTGTCTGATCATTTTTAATTTGTCATAAATTAAGTTAATTAATTTTTAATTTTAGTTTTAATTGAACAAGCCGGGCTAACCCGTGAACCCGCAAGTTTTACCCGTTACGGGTGCGGGTTGAAGAAATGACCACCCGTGAAGAATATCAACCCGCGGGTTTTGGCCCGTGTTAACCCGTACCCGTGTAACCCGTAACAAGCCAGCCCCGGCCCGCCCGTTTGCCAGCTCTAGTCGAGGGGGAACTCAACAACAAATACACTCAAGCTCATATGAAGTATAAGATTGCTTGCTTTGTAAAGCATGGAAGTACAATTAGATGCATGTTGATTTGTGAAACACTGCACTGGACTGATGAAACATTCAATTAAATTTTTCTTAGGTTTTGACATTTATTTCGTATCCACATGTGCTAAAGACAATTGCATGATTTTTTTTTTCTTGAATACATATTAATTGCTAATGAAATTTTTACGTTACACGAGGATGTTTGCATTTCATCCTATGAGATTGAGACTTTGAGAGATTTGGATAACACTAATGATGACATTAAACATTATTCTCAAAACATATTCCAGAGTATACTGCATCGTTGGATTTACTAATCTTGGATAAATAGATAATAAAAGAAGAATTAATTGGGGGATATGGGAATTAATTGGGGGATATAGCTACGGGACAAAATAGGTGTCCCAATAGCAATTCTGGGTGACCCCCTATGTAATTTTTTTTTTTAATTCATAATCTAGCCCCCACTAATTATGATTAGTGATTAAGTATAATTAGTAAAATGTTAAGTATTTGGGGGATAAATTAGTGTGTATTTTTATTTGTGTTTGGGTGAGAGTAGAAGGAGGGAAAAAAATATTTGAGAGGAATTTCTTTTTTTGAAAATGGGAAGATGATTGTGATGAGAGAATTACTGATAATAAGAGGTTGAAAAATTGATTTTTTTTCTTTGAATCCACCATTGTTGCAGCTGAAAAAGCTTGGTGCGGGCATGGTATTCAACCAAAAACTCATGGTGGCAATTGTTGGAAATGTTCATAAATTGTTTGCCACTATCCGGGGGGGTTCGGGGGGGCGTAGCTCTCTCGTTACGATTTTTTCCTGGTTTTGATCTTCCAATGTTGATTTTTTTTTCGGTTTTGAACAGTGCCCGGCATGGTAATAGATTTTTCACGTCAGTGCATTTGTTCCGCATAGTATTTTGCTTAAATACCTATGCCTAACGAATGAAAAGTATCCGAATGTTGATTTTTTTTTCACTTGACTACCTAAGCATTGATAGGAAATTATCGGGCATGCCAGTCATAGTGTTCAAGATATGGTCTTCATCAATTCCGCATGGTATTCCTCACTTCCATTTTGAATTTTCCTCGGCTTTAAAAAGCTTGGTGCCAAGATGGTCAGTTGATATGAAGACCATGCCGGTATTGTTTTTCTCATAAATAGGAAATAAATATGAAAACTATGCTTGGGAAAAAATACCTGATGGTCTTCATATCAACCGACCATGCCGGTACCAAGCTTTTTAAAACCGAAAAAATTCAAAAGGAAGTGATGAAAACCATGCCGGAATTGATGAAGACCATATGCTTGAACATGATACCTAACATGCTCGAGAATCAATTCCAGGATGGTCATCATCACTTTCAAAGATGATCTTCATCACTTCCTAATAAAAAAAAATTCATTTCCAAAGTGAGGTGAAGAGAATTTGATATAGAGTGGGGAGAGTTTAGAATTTGAAAGGGAATGGAGAATATTTGGGTTTCAAAACACTACCCCTAAATAAGATTAATAAGAAGTGGATATGGAAATGAGGGATATGATTTAGATTTTTGATTTTAAGTTTTTAATTTTTATTTTGAGGGAAGAAGTGGAGATGGAAATGGGGATATGATTTTGTTTTTTGATTTTAAGTTTTTTTTTTTGATTTTGAGGGAAGGGTATTTTAGTATATTCATAACCAAAAGTCACCCCTTAACACACACCATGGGTTGGGGGAAGTAATTCATATCCCCCAATTAATTCCCATATCCTTGTTGATTAATAAAAGAGATGCTACAGACAAAGTTCAAAGGTGCTCAGTATATTGGAACTTTGAATGGAACTACTATTGGCATGTTGTAAAACGAAATAGATTATGAGACTTGAGAGGTTGAGCCGAGGCCGTAGGCCTCGGTGATACCTAGTAGGCTTCCATAAAAAAGAAGAGTTCGATAATAAATAGAGATCACTAACAAAAGTAGTAATTAGTAGGAGGAGTTTATGTTTTTATGAAATTCTCTCCTAAATTTGATCTGCAATCAACGACCAAAGGGCATTGCATTAATTGAACGAATTCTCTTATATTAAAAAAAAAAAAAGCGTATTTTTTCTCGACACATCTCTCTGTCAAAACTCAAAAGGAAGAAAAGTAAACCATTATCTCTTGTGACTGACTGGCTTCATCGATTTCCTTCCCCCACCCCATTTCGTCAATCAACTTCTGTTGAGGGAATAACAGCATGGGTTTGATGGAATTGATGAATTCCCCTATTGACTGGGAAAGGGAATCATACCCAGTCTATCAGGATTTTGTTGCTCTTCCTCTCTTTGCTGTCTTCTTCCCTTCAGTCAGATTTTTTCTTGATAGATTCGTCTTTGAGGTAATTTATCATAAACCCATTATGTTGTTTTTTGATATTGATTCTGGGTTTTTCTTTGTTTTGAATTTGGTTACTGTTTTTTCTAATGAATTTGGGTTTATACTTTGGGTAGTAGATCCGTCATTGTTAGTTATTATCTACTCCCGTGATCTGCAATGGAGTTAATCCTTTGAGCATTACTTAGTTTGAGGTGCTATTGTTTTGTTTAATTAGGTGCTGGATTTTTTATTTGGTTGAAGTAAACAATTGATTTATGAAATTATAATTACAGAGTTAATGTTATGGAATGTCATGCTTAAAGACATTCGTGTGTACAATCTACTGTTCCTCGAGATTCAGTTGAAACAATTTTTTACTGTTTCCCAAATTACTTGTAAGTAGCAATAGTTGGTTTATAAGACGTTTCTGTTTCTTGACGAGTGATTTCATGTTTGGAAATTCAAATTTGAATAGGTAAGAGAGTTTCAAACGCTTGTAATTTGAGGTATTACGCAATGTCTGGTGATAATATTCCTATTGACTTATAGATTTCATATTTTAGAATTTGGACTTTGATGCTAGGGCCTAGGAGATTCAAAAAACATAGTAATGTAGAGTTTAGTGATGATGGTATGGGTGGTTGGATGTTGTAGTTTTGCGTTTCCTAGATTATGCTCCTTACTAAGTTTATGATACCCCTTCATAATTTTTACTTATGCCTCTAATAACATTTGTTTATTGGGTCGTCATAAAAGATATTTGTCCAAAACAAAGTATTGTTATTTACCTTACTTTGAAGTCTTGCAGAAATTAGGAAGGCGGCTTATTCTTGGTGCTGGGTTTCAGAAGACTGATATTGAAAAAGATGATAGGAGAAGAAAGGTTAACAAATTTAAGGAGTCAGCATGGAAATTGATTTATTATCTTTCAGCAGAGTTGCTTGCGTTAATTGTTACCCATGATGAGCCATGGTTTACAAACACCCGCAATTTTTGGGTAGGACCTGAGAATCAAACCTGGCCTGATCTGCAAGTAAAGTAATACTTCGCCTCTATCTTGCTTTCTGTACTTCTGTGTTTGTTTGAGATTTTATCGGCTTAGCACTATGTACATTCATTTGATAGTTTTATATGTAACAAAGTAGTCCAGCGTTCTTAATTCCGTTGATGAATGTATAATTTTAAACAATCAGTTGACATACCTGTTTTCCTAATTCCAGAATGAAACTAAAAGGTCTGTACATGTATACTGGAGGCTTTTATACATACTCGATATTTGCTTTGATGTTTTGGGAAACAAGGCGTTCAGACTTCGGCGTATCCATGGGTCATCATGTTGCGACAGTCATTCTTATTGTGTTATCTTACATACTCAGGTAAGGTTTCAGTATAGTTGGTTGACATTCTATATTAGAAGAACGTAAATTCAGAAACAGAGTTAAGCAACAGGATGTAGTCAACATACTTTATTAGGGAGTGCTACCTATAAATTTACTGATTTAGTTTTTAGCTTGTTCCTAGTGTACTCGGGGAAGTCGGCTGTCTTAATTCACCTGTTTATTGTTGTAGGTTTGCTCGTGTTGGTTCGGTTGTTTTGGCTCTTCATGATGGGAGTGATGTGTTTTTGGAAGTCGGGAAGATGTCCAAGTATGGTGGATTTGAAAAGATGGCTTCCGCTGCATTCGCTTGTTTTGCGTTGTCATGGTTCATACTTCGCCTTTTTTATTATCCATTCTGGGTCCTTTGGAGTACAAGGTGAGTTTCTTCTTGATAGTTATAGTATGACACGACCTAAACGCCAAAAGCTTACTTTTAGAAATTAAAGAACTGAGGTTATTTAGGATTACAATGTACTACTTGAGTTTAGCATTACAGTGTGCTATATGTTTTTTCTGCTCCTATCTGTGAATATTAAGAGGGGACACTGAGGATAAACCTTGTAGTTTTAATAAATTTTTAGTTATTAAAAATGAAAACAGTGATATCATTGTCCATTGGTTTCTTCTCTATTTTAATAAATTTTTAATAATTCTTATTTCGTTCATGCAGTTATGAAGTCCTCCAGACATTTGATCATAGTAAGCACCAAGTGGATGGACCCATCTACTATTATTTATTCAACACACTTCTCTTCTGCTTGCTCGTTCTTCACATCTACTGGGGGGTGTTGATATACCGGATGGTTGATAAACAAATCAAGGCAAGAGGTCTGGTGAGCGATGATCTTCGATCAGGTATGCGTCCAAATGCTTTAATAGTTTTTATACGGGGTTGAAAAAACTCAAGCATGAGCTCATGTACAAAAGTAGAAAGTTCAGCCAATACCTAATGCGGTTTTTCCAAACCTTAGTGTTTCAGGTCTGTGATTTCGGGACCTTTGTCACTGCTCACTTCATTCATGTCATGTAATGTTACAGATTCAGAAGGTGAAGATGAGCATGAGGACTAATTCCATATCAAGATTGACAAGCTCCACTCAGGCAGCTGAAGGTTGAAAATTTCTTGCATATAAAACACAGCGATAATTTCCACAAAGAACTTACTCATGTCTGAAGGGGTTAGTAATTTCAGGTTTGATACCAAGTGGAACAGATGGCAACTAGCAGAGTCATTTTATTTGTAGTATATTCTTTTTGTGTTTGGCCATTACAACAATCTTAGTTTCTCAGATGTTCATTCACAGCTAATATTGTAGATATGATGTTTATCGTATTAGGTCAGTCAAACGCTATGTCTAATTGTGCAGGGCATGAATTTTAATGTCATGATTTTTTTTCCTTATATTGGTCTTCTCTCCTACTCAACTGTTGCTTTATTGAACCTAATCGGGTCGTATTGATTCAATGTTATCAATAGTAGTACCTTACCCCAAACTATCCATATGTAACTCAATATGTAATGAGAACGACTAATGCTTTAGCACTATGTGCAGACTCAAAAAGCAAAAGTTAGGTAATGCATGTAGTTTTCTCACAGACGAATATCTCTACCGAGATCTATCATCTTATCACAAGGTATGATTCTTGCTCAGGAAAAGCAAGAAGCTAGCCAATGGTAGTTCAGAAATAGATGCATAAAGCAAGAAAAAGCGCAATAAATGAGCAAGATCAGTAAGAACCCAACTGAAAAGCTTTAAAAGTACGACACCGATAATGATCAATCACGGTCAGTTAAAGAAGGAATTAGATGAGGAGGTCTCAAGAACCATTCCTTCCCTTTCATTTCCATTCCATGTATGCTGAACTTTTTCTCTTTTTCTTTTGACTCATGTTTCTCCCACCATAAAGCTTCACAAAAGTGCAGTGAACTTATAGTAAAGTTTAAAGCTCGCAATTGTGAACTTTCTTCTTTTCTTTCTAGTTCCATTATGCTAGGAATCTCTGCAAGTTGCTCGCAGTTTGACATGGATGGGGATTTAGCACACATTGGATTGGAACACCCTTAAGTCCTTGTGATGGTGCACCATATAGGGTGCGTGAGCAACAAGCGTGCAAGGGACGAGCAATCTTAACATTTTCGGAATCAAAACAAGCGGTGTTTCAGAAGAATAGGAAGCAAATACATTTCTGTAAAACTAAACCTTCAAATTCATTGATAATACTAGTGAGTATTTACAGAAGAGGAAGAAAATGATCAGCAATTACAAATTACAATGCGTAAATTCTCATTTATACTTGATGGCTTAGAAAAACAAAAACAACAAAAAATAAAAGACAGAAAAGATTAGTACAATTGTTACCAAGTGTATATATACTATAAGCTCAAATTTAAAATGACGGTACGACGCCGTATCCATTTTCTGACATTACACTAGAAGAAAACATTTGATCCACTTCAAATTCTGCGTCTGTTCTTTTTGCAAAACGGCCTTTAATCCGAGGCCTAGTCTCTGCATAAGCTTTTCTTGAAGCATATCTAATTGTCTTCTCAAATTTCCTTGTTTTTCTTTTCTCTCTATATCTAAGTACTCTGGCTTCCCTATCAGTAGAACTGAATTGAGTAGGCATCTGAATTGGTGGGTTTGCAAAGAGATCAATTGTTCCTTTCGGAGAACATCCGTTCGAATTTGATACTTCGTTTAAGTTGATACTGTCTGGCACAATGCTAGTATCCATTGATGACAGTGAAACCTGAAAAATAGAACACAAAAGAATCTTGTTAGTTAGTTGAAAGTTGATTAAAGTAAGTTCTAATACCAAATTTTTAAGAGAAATGACTAAATGAACTTACACTGTGGCTAATTGAGGTATTGCTGTAATTGAATCCAGATTTGGAAGCTTCAAAATCCATCTCTATCTGAAAATTCTGTTGTAAATGCTGTGGCAGCTCTTGTTCTTGTTGCTTTACTGTGACACACTGAACTGGAACAACACTGTCATTAACATAATACTGAGAAGTCTCAGTACATGAATTATACTCATCAAGATCCAAGTACTCTTCGACTTCATTTCCAAATACAAACCCATTGTTATTATTGTTACTTTGATTCTTACTCTTTACAGGGTTAAGTAACAGCCAAGAACTTGTTTCATCTTCTTGGTCTTCGTCCTCCTCCGTCTTTTGAGCCAAGAACACATCGTCTGCATGAATTTTAGGGCCGTAACGCCTACTCCGGTGGGTGGCAGAAGGTCCATCAAGGATCCCAGTTATGGGCAAAATCGGAACTCGTTGATGCCGACGAGCAAGAGCATTAGCTGAGTGAATTTTTGCATCACAATTGACACAAAGTGCTGCTGCATCAGCCTTACAGCTGAAAGACGCCGGTGCACATTCGCAAGCTTCACATACCAACACTCTCTCATGCATCCAAGCACCGGAATTGACAGCATGAATACATGTATCACAGCCAATACATAAGTAGGCCAAATCAGCTTGGCAGTAAACAGTGCAGGCAGCGGCACGGCAAGAATCGCATACACGTGTCCATCCGCCGGCACCCACTGCCTCCTTTAGCATTTTTGAACCTTCCGACATCATATCTACTTCTTCTCTTCCACTCTTTAAAATTGTCCCTCTCTCTCGAATTTTATTTGCTCTTGCTCTTTTTTCTGTTGTTTGAGTTGGAAGAGGGAATTCAATAACTGTAAGTAGGCAATGGTGGTTGAAATAGGGAGAATCCAACTAGTAACACGTGGCGTTATTCTCTTGGGTAAGAATTGGTTGGACCATTATCATGTGGTTGGTTGTGTTTTAAGGGTGGGTCTTTAGTTTGAGTGGAGAGGTGTTTTCTTTTCTTTATTGTGTGTGTAGGGTCTAAAATAATTTCATAGCTTTGGCTTTTGGTATCATCCAATTTCTAATACAAGGAGGAGATAAAAAGTGAGAGTTATGGATTGCATTGAGATTGAACTTAGACAATAATGACTCGTTTATCAATCTTTCCTTTGCTCTCTTTCAACTTGTTTTGCTATAAAGAGCTCTCACTTTTTATTACTGTTTTTTTCATTTCTTTTTCTCCTCAAGCTCATGTGAATGTGATGTATTTACACTTTCTTATCCTCCCTTTTTATCTTTTATATTTCAACTGAACTTTACAAGATTGCTAAATAGAGGTACCAAGTTACTTTCGGGTGTACCAAATTCCATATAATGCAAAACATCATGCAACTTTGGCCAAGTAAATTGGTACCATATTAGACTAAGTCTTATGGGGTGCTAGTCTAGCAGCTAGATTAGCAGTCAGGACTACTTCCTAAGTCTTATGGGAGTGCTAATCTAGCAGCTAGATTAGCAGTCCACGTCGTCATGCGGCTTAAACCATTCCGCGCGTTCTGTTGAACCATTCATCGCAACCAATCTCACCGATCGATCAAAAATAAATCTCTCGTAGCTAAACCATTCCGCGAAAAGGTGGGTTTTCAAGCGCTGAATCATTCAGCGTAACTATCTAGCATGCTAGCTCACATGCTAGCAAATGGTAGGAGAGAGAACTAGTGTTAACTTTTTTGCTACACTTTTTTTTTGAATTGCAACACTTAAGTGTTAATCTAGCACCTTCAATCTAGCCCATAAGACTTAGTCTTCGCAGCCATGAAACTTGAGTTCCAACGTGGATCCAACTAATACCATCTAGTTGCATGATTATCCATGAACATCATGATATACACATATATAATTTACCATAGTTTAATTTTTAAGATGATCTCATGTGTCGACCGTCTTGCGAACATCGAACGAATATGACCAACTGGTGCTTACTTAAATCCTCTAAATTTTCATGTAATTTGGCATTATGAGTTTTCTGAGGCTCTTAACTGCTAAGTTTATTATGGTACGAAAATATGTCATGTGATCCTAATATTTGTAAATGATTCCAGATTTTTTTTGTGATCTGAATTCATAGTATAACTTAAGTTATTGCAATTCAATATCTGCCTAGTGATCCAAAATCTACATTCTAACCTAAAATTTACGCTGCGACCTTACTATGCAGCTAAAAATTTGTCGTGTTACTCAAGAAATCTACTTTGTGACTAGAAACTTGCTTGATGATCGAAATTTTCCATGTGATCTAAAATTTCCTTCATGACCCAAGATCTACGTAATTGACATTGAGATTGAATACCTGCAATGTCACTTTTGCATCATGAGTCAAAATCCGCACTTGGAGCCAAAACCTAAAATGAGCCACGTGACCTAATTTGCTTTTATAGAATCTAGTTGTTGGCAAAATATTGTGATAAGATTTAAAATGCACCTCATGACACTAATTTTTTATTTAACCGAAAAATTTCTTGTGGCCCAACATTTGTCACTGTGATCCAAAATATGTCTCGTGACCCTCAGCTACACTAAACACTAAATTTATCTTGAGATCTAGAGTTTTCATTGTGACTTGAAATATGTACCAAACTCCAAGGGCCTGTTTGGTACGATTTTTGAAAACAGTTTTCATAGTTTTCTACTGTTTTAAAAACATACCCTTTTCCATTGTTTTTATTTTCTAAAAGCTATTTGGTAGGAAATTTTTTTTTATTATTTAAAAATCAAGGAAAATCAACTAAACTAAATCAAATATAAAGACTCGTCGAGATAATGATAAAAACAATTCTTGCACATGCAATTCTTTCCGCGAGCTTTTACTTTGTTCTGAAAAGAAGAGGAAGAAGGAAAAAGAAAGGAAGAAAAAAACACACGATACGATTATTTGTTGTTTTAACAGAAAAAAATGGAAAACGTTTTCCGAAAATACCTCTATCAAACGAGTTTTCTCCTGTTTTCTGTTTTTTAAAACAGAAAACTGTTTTCAAAATACATACCAACACGGCCCAAATCTCCCGTTGTAACACAAAATATGTATTGTGACCTAAAAATATATTGTGTCAGAGCATTTCTATGTAATACACTTAGGTTCTCAATTATGTGACGTGCTATCATCATGAATTTTAAATAGCTACTTTAAACATCATTAAGTTTAGGTAGTAGACATCGTTCATCGATGCCAAAGCTTGAAGACTTAGAAGTTTGAAGAAAAAATAAATATTTATGAAGAACTTCATTATCAGCAGAAAAATGATGTCAAGATGGATAATCAAAGACAATTGATTTTTACATCCTTATCTATCTCGAAAAAGCATACGTCATCAGACCAATACCCGTGAAGGAAACTGTCGTTACACATATACACATATGTCGTGAAATCGATTATAGACTTTAATGTGGATCATCTTGATCATTGGTTTGATTAAAATAAGCGAAAGAAACTAAAACACAAAATTTTCCCCATAAACTAAGTGTAAGTGTAGAAACCTACTCAGGATGGTTTCAAAGCCCTGATATTTAATTAGCTTTTCAGTTATGTAACTGAAGTATACAGAGATATTTGTTGCTAAACGGATAGGTTTCGAAACCATCATGTTAATGGTTTCGAAATCCTCTTCAAAAACCATGACCAAAAGTCCAATTTTAGAAAATTTATGAGTTTCTTTATGCGTTAACATATTTCAACCCTAGTTATATATTGTTTGTGTTAGAGCATTGCTCGGTCGAACTCGCATGCGTTGCTATCTCAAGCATGTTTGTCAATGTTAGTGATCAAAACTATAAAGTCTTGATTTTGTGTCTACTATAGCTAAGGTCTCGGACTAGGATAAAAAGTGTAGTTGAGCTCAAGAACCCCATGGAAATCATCATACAAGACGAAGGACTACTCAAGGAACCAATGGATCTTCATCGACTAAAAGGTAGGTGGAGACTTGAACTTATCTATCACTCAAAAGTCTATCTACTCTATCTCCTATCTTGAGACAAAAGTTATTTACTATATAGACTAAGAATATACACATGTGATATTTCGAGCTGAGTATATCTCGCTTATCTATTTCTCGAAATGTGTGTTGGTAAAGCTTTGGCTTTATCCAAGTTCATCTTTACCTAGTGAAGAAAGTCATGTTATGTTTCAATCACTTTGGAAATTATTCTGACAAAAACTAGTTTGTGAATAACAACTATATGACGTCCTCTGAGAATGTTTCACTGATTGAAATGAGAGTTTAGACAATATAACCACTTGGGGATATAAACATTATCGTGGTAACACATATATGTATAAGTCCTTAGCACTTGAACCGAAGTTTGCCAACTTTGTTGATCAAGTGAAAACCGGAACTTGAGCAGTCAACCCAGTCCGCGAACGTGCGTAGTTCTCGAACCCGAGAATTCGTTCTGGAGTTGAAGCTCAGTTTCAGTCCGCGAACTGACGGAAGTTCTCGAACCCGAGAATTTCTGCCGGAGTTTGTGAACTCCAACAGGTTACTTGAGTCCATGAACTTGAGTGGTTGTGTCTAAAAACGATGTTCGTGAACTTATCTAAATTATCTAAGGAATGCTACTGCAAACCGTGGCTTTATAGTTCATGAATTGATTCGAGTAAATCACATCATTTTTTCTTCAATTGTCTTGTGTAGTACATAAGATCTCATAGCAATTGAACAACTCTCTAACTAGTTCATTTGAGTCATTTGGACTAGTTATGGTGAAGAATAATATGGTTGACATGAAAGTTATCATTTGGATAACCATTTGGTTGACTAATATTGAACCAAATATTATACATGTTTGGGTACGGTTACACAAACCCAAAATCATCAAGTACATGTGTGTATGGCAAGCTAAGTTTTCGATCTAGCGGTTGAGAGATATTAGCTTGTATCTAATCAGGTTTTCATCTAACGGTGAATATTGAATGCTCTGTTACTAAGATAACATTGATTGCAAAGCCTGATTTGAAAATCTATATAAGGGAGAACTCTAGCAACTGGGAAACCTAATCCCCACACATTCTGTGTGATACTAGTTTGTTAAGCTTGAGTCGATTCTCCTTTAACCTTTGGTTTTCTTCTTCTAAAACCAGGTTAACGACTTAAAGACTTCATTGGGATTGTGAAGCCATACCGATACTACTTTTCTTGTAGTTGTGTGATATGATCTTGTTGTTTCTATCGTACGAGTACAATTGTAATAATTGGCTTGAGATTTCTATCTCCGATAGGCAAGATATAAAAGTAATCACAAACATCTTCGTCTCATCGTTTGTGATTCCACAATATCTTTTTTCGATGCGTCGATTAAGACTATTGTGAGGTGATTGATAAAACTGAGATGTTCTTCGGGAATATAAGTCTGGTATTATTGATTGGTTCTTGTTCACCTTGATTTATCAAAAGAAGAAACAAAACTCATAGGTTTATTCGTGGGAGACGGATTTATCTATCTTGTAGACTTTTCTGTGTGAGACAGATTTGTTTGCTAAAGTCTTCGACTTTGGGTCGTAACAACTCTTGGTTGTGGGTAAGATCTGCTAAGGGAATCAAGTGCGTAGTATCCTGCTGGGATCAGAGGCGTAGGAGCATAAGTGTACCTTGGATCAGTGTGAGATTGATTGGGGTTCAACTACAGTCCATACCAAAGTTAATTTAGATTAGGCTAGTGTCTATAGCGGCTTAATACATTGTATGTTTAATCTGGACTAGGTCTCGGGGTTTTTCTCTATTTGCGGTTTCCTCGTTAACAAAATTCTGGTGTATGTGTTATTTCTTTTCTGCATTATATTTTTTTATATAATTAAAATAATACAGGTTGTGCGTTGTTCAATCAATTAGAATATCCGACCTTATTGGTTATTGATTTAAATTGATCGACACTTGGATATTGGTCTTTGGTATTATCCAAATTATCTCTCTTTGATTAAGACTCGCAAATTGTATTTGCTTGAGTACATCAAATCGTGAGATTGAGATAATAACTCCTTGAGTATTTTCTATTGATTGAGTGTAACTGTCTAGTTGATTCTCTTGAAAACAACTCGGAGTTTTCTATATATATTTCTAATCAAAATATTGGGTGAGGTTGTTAGACCCCCGCTTTTTTAATTGGTATCAGAGCATGCAAACACATTAAAGACCTTACAAGTCTGTGTTTGTAGCGATCTGAATTTATGGACGAGTCTATCTCTAATAATGTACAAGTTCAGAAATTACCATATGATTCACCTGAGAGAACTGTCACATCTAAGTTAATATCTAAACATTCTCTTGATGTAAAAATTGTTGATTGGAAAATACTCCTAGAAGAACAGTTGGATGAACTTTCTGATGAAGGTAATTCAGATATTGATAGAGATGTTGATGAGGAAGTCTCAGAGTATGATAAGTTTTTGGATTCGTTGAAAATGAAGAAAATTACAACTTCTCATGTCACATCTCTTCTGACTCCTATATGTCGAGAAAACAAGAAATTAAAAAGGATCTACGGTGGTATTTATGGTCAGAATCGCTCTTGCGAAGCAGTCCTCAAAGATACCGAGAAAAACCTGAGTAGAAAGTCACTTGAATGTGATCTTGTATATCAAAAATACTTCTTGTTGGAAGAGAAACTTGCAGAAACTGAAGGAAGGATTAACTCTCAGCAAGAAAGTTTTGATGACAGAGAAAGCGCTTTTCTCGCTCGAGAAAAATATCTTGAGGATGATTTAGCTATTCCTCTTGATAAAATCAAGATGTTGGAAGATGACT
Organism: Papaver bracteatum; assembly: GCA_023529315.1. Taxonomy (NCBI): domain Eukaryota; kingdom Viridiplantae; phylum Streptophyta; class Magnoliopsida; order Ranunculales; family Papaveraceae; genus Papaver; species Papaver bracteatum. Next base: position 324,184 of record JAJJWX010002209.1, on the reverse strand, counting down.
TGAAAAAGTTCAACACTAGTTCAAGTAAATTAACCACTATGCTAGGAGCAAGTAAAAATCATCGTGATACACGAGGATTGGGCTATAAGGGAATAAATGCTCTAACTATTAGCAAAGAGGTAAAATTTGTCAAGGCTAGTGATTCTTCTCCACAAAAATTTTCCACTGATGGAAAAAGTGAAATACCTCCACCGACAGTTAAAGTTCGAAAGAGAAATGTATATCAACCTCCAAAGTCAGCACACACGGGTCGAGGTAAGAACATTCCTTATGTTTGCCACTATTGCAGAAATAAAGGTCACCTGGAAAGGAGATGCCATTTCCGTATAAGGGATGAGAAACTTCATGATGCTCTTGTTTGGGAATCACAAGAAGTTGTGAAACCAAGATAATATGTTAAGACTAATCCCCTTAACGTTACAGGTTGTAACTGTCCAACCTTTAGGAAAAGGAATCAGTGCTGTGATCAACCTAGATTTGCCTATAAACGTCATACAAAGACTTTTCACAATCGTAATGGTTATCAAAAGGATAACTTCATAAAGACGAAGACAAGATCCGATGCTCCCAATTGGAGAAAGACTAACTTGAAAAAGAATAGTCAATCCAATTCTCTCTCGAGAAATATAGAAAAGAGTAATGGAAAGAAAGTTCTGGTTGTTCCTAAACGCACTCAGAAGTGGATACCAAAGAAAGTCGATGATGTTTTGAGTGTGAGAAGGATTGATCTCCCAGAAAATTCCTTGACTATAGAAAAGGCAGTATCCATGATGTTGGAACCTAAAAAGTTCTTTGGAAAGATGGATTTGGATGTGAAAGGTTCTAAAAGTGATCCCTTTCATGATAATCCAAAAGTCACTTGTGGTGAGCAAGATATTGTTCACCTCAACACAACTTGAATGTGTTGTAAGTGCATCCTCACCAAGGAATGCCCTGCTATGAATACGGTGAGGAAAGCACGAGAATTGGGGCACACAGATTATGTTCGATAAGTCGATTGGATTCGTATAAAAAGGTATGTCTATAAACTTTAGAAATATTTATGTTTTTATTTGCTTAGAAGTTATAATGATCCATGTACCTTGCTTATCGTTCATTTCTACCTAACTTGATCTGTGTTTAAGGTTCTTAAATGTTTAGGATTGAAAATAGTGGTTCGGGATGTTTGGACTTCATGGTACACATACCAAGTATTTTAAGTTCACGGACTTGAAAATTCGTGTGAAAATCGTAAGTTCGCGGACTTGCCTGTAGACGTCGATATTCGGTAAACTTGTTTTGGCCGTAGCTTCTTCATCCGAACTTGGAATGAACTCATTCTTTTTGCACTTTCTTCCTATTTAAATTATCTTCCAAATGGAGATGATAAACCTTGAATTTGGATTAGTTAAGATTAGTATTTGTCATGTCTCTTGTTTTTGAGTATGTTGCTCCGTTTCATTGCACTTGTTCCACTTTTCTTGAACTTAGGCACTTGGATTCTTGGAGTACTACTCTTCTAAGATAATTTGTAGCTTCTATAAGAATGTTGTTGGAAAATATTTTTATATGCCTTTGGTAGCTATTATTGGTATAAATCCGGGAGAAAAAGATTGATTCTACCCTCTTAAGGACAAATAATCTTATATGTGCATTACGAGTTTGTCTTGGTGCCTAGGAAACTTCTTATGAGAATTTATTCTTGTTTTTGAGAAGGATTACTAGAGTTTGGAATAGAAATTATTGTGATTTCACATAGCTATGTCCAAAGTTTTCATCTTCAATGCTTTTAGATTTATTCATTTAAATTCTAAAGTTGATTTGGAAGATGATTTTTGCAGTATTAATCTTTATGGTTTTATATATTGCAATATTTTATGGGATATGTGTGTTTACGTCCGTGAACTTGATTGTCCCATATTTTGTCAAAAGTAAAATCGTTCGTGAATTGATATGCAAATATTGATAAAAGAATGAATATACTTTTGACAAAACACAAAAGTTAAGCCTATATTGTCAATTATTGATGTAAGATAGGTTAAAATCTTTTGTGATTCAAGGATTATATCTATTGTGTGTCATTTTGCAAATAGTGATGGAAACATAGAATGAATCCTTTCTTATTCCACGGTATAAGGTCGATTCTCCAATCCACAATTTTTTTGTAAATACTGTGTTGTTCCATGAAGTGTCTTATGTTGAGCACTAAAACAACAAAAGTTGATTGCTTTGTGATTAGCTTAGTTGTTGTTCCGTAAGGTACCTTATGTTGAACATAATTGAACTAAATTAATCATCTTGTGTGATTATTTAGTTACCACTTCATAAGTTTTCTTATGTTTGCGCATTTCTTTGACTAGGTTGGTTATTCATGATTAACTTAGTCATTGCTCCATATATTTCTTATGTCGAGTGTGGCCAATTAAATTGATTACTTTTGTAATTAATTTGGTTGAGTATGACAATTGGATTATTTGCGAGTTTTATTGTGATCAATCTAATTGTTTTATTAAGTCTCCATAAGTTTTCTTGTGTTGAGCATATTTAGTCAATTAATCTTGGTTCACTTTGGTTAATTTGATTGAATATTTCTTGATAAATTCCAAATCCATATTTGTATGCAATTTGTTGAGTCTAAAGAAATCCTTCTTTTCTTCTGAAATTAAGGTCGCTCTTGTTGTTCCTTAGGGAATGCCATTTTATGGGGAAGAGTTCTTTTGAACTTGTGCTTAATTGCCAAATTTTTGTGGGGAGTGCGGCTGTGGAATATTAGAGGGGTTATCTTGCGTCTTTATAAACTCCTTGATGAATGCATTTAGCTTCGGCTTTATGATTGCATCTAAACAAGATGATACACATTTACCTTTGGTCATGAAATGTCTCTTACGGAAATTTCATTAGGATCCCGTTCTTGTACCTTTGCCAATTTTATTGACAAAAAAGGGGAGAATTTATTGTAGTTCACACTACAAATACATATGGTTTTCAGATCATTATGTAAGGGGGGGTGGTTTCCATGTGAGATGGAGTATTGACTAGGGGGAGTGAAGTATCACCATAGTATTGTTGTTGAAGTTGTGATGCAATTGGACTTTGACGCTGTGTAATAATACTATGACACTGTATAACAATGATTGAGAACCGATGATTTTCTCATTGTTATAGCTACGTATTTTCAACAACGATGATGCTAAACTTACAACCTTTGGGGATCATTGGACTACTTGGAAGTGACGAAGATTTCGAGTATTGTTGAAGATTAGACATGTGGAATAGGAGCTACAAAGTTTATTTATATATTTTTTGTATTCCATATGTATTAATAGTTTTGCCACTAAAATTGACAAAGGTGGAGATTGTTAGAGCATTCCAAGGCCGAACTCGCATGCGTTTCTATATCAAGCATGTTTTTCAATGTTAATGATCAAAACTATAAAGTCTTGATTTCTAGTCTACTATAGCTAAGGTCTCGGACTAGGATAGAAAGTGTAGTTGAGCTTAAAAACTCCATGGAAATCATCATACAAGATGAAGGACTACTCAAGGAACCAGTGGATCTTCATCGACTAAAAGGTATGTGGAGACTTGAAATTATCTATCACTCAAAAGTCTATCTATTCTATCTCCTATCTTGAGTCAAAAGTCGTTTACTATATAGACTAAGAATATACACATGTGACATTTCGAGCTGAGTATCTCGCTAATCTATTTCTCGAAATGTGTGTTGGTAAAGCTTTCACTTTATCCAAGTTCATCTTTACCTAGTGACGAAAGTCATGTTATGTTTCAATCACTTTGGAAATTTCTTTGACGAAAACTAGTTTGTGAATAACAACTATATGACGTCCTCTGAGAATGTTTTAATGATTGAAATGAGAGTTTAGATAATATAACCACTGGGGGATATAAACATTGTTGTGGTAACACATATATGTATAAGTCCTTAGCACTTGAACCGAAGTTTGAGAACTTTGTTGATCAAGTATAAACCGGAACTTGAGTAATCAACCCAGTCCACGAACGTACTTAGTTCTCGAACCCGAGAATTTATGCTGGAGTTGAAGCTCAGTTTCAGTCCGCAAACTGACGGAAGTTCTTGAACCCGAGAATTTCTACTGGAGTTTGTGAACTCCAACCGGTTACTTGAGTCCACGAACTTAAGTGGTTATGTCTAAAAACGATGTTCGTGAACTTATCTAAATTATCTAAGGAATGCTACTGCAAACCGTGGCTTTATAGTTCATGAATTGATTCAAGTGAATCACACCGTTTTTGCTTAAATTGTGTCTTGTGTAGTACATAAGATCTCATAGCAATTGAACAACTCTCTAACTAGTTCATTTGAGTCATTTAGACTAGTTATGGTGAAGAAGAATATGATTGATATAAAAGTTATCATCTGGCTAACCATTTGGTGGACTAATATTGAACCAACTATTCTATATGTTTGGGTACGGTTACACAAACCCAAAATCGTCAAGTACATGTGTGTATGGCAAGCTAAGTTTTCGATCTAACGGTTGAGAGATATTAGATTGTATCTAATCAGGTTTTCATCTAACGGTGAATATTGAATGCTCTGTTACTAAGCTAACATTGATTGCAAAGCCTGATTTGAAAGACTATATAAGGGAGAACTCAAGCAACTGGGAAACCTAATCCCCACACATTCTGTGTGATACTAGTTTGCTAAGCTAGAGTCGATTCTCTTTTAACCTTTGGTTTTCTTCTTCTAAAACCAGGTTAACGACTTAAAGACTTCATTGGGATTGTGAAGCCAGACCGATACTACTTTTCTTGTAGTTGTGTGATCTGATCTTGCTGTTTCTATCATACGAGTACAATTGTAATAATTGGCTTGAGATTTCTATCTCCGATAGGAAAGATATAAAAGTAATCACAAACATCTTCGTCTCATCGATTGTGATTCCACAATATCTTTTTTTCGCTGCGTCGATTAAGACTATTGTGAGGTGATTAAGAAAACTGAGTTATTCTTCGGGAATATAAGTTTGGTTTTATTGATTGGTTCCTGTTCACCTTGATTTAAAAAAAGACGGAACAAAACTCATGGGTTTATTCGTGGGAGACGGATTTATCTATCTTGTAGACTTTTCTGTGTGAGACAGATTTGTTTGCTAAAGTCTTCGACTTTGGGTCGTAGCAACTCTTAGTTGTGGGTAAGATCAGCTAAGGGAATCAAGTGCGCAGTATCCTGCTGGGATCAGAGGCGTAGGAGCATAAGTGTACCTTGGATCAGTGTGATATTTATTGGGGTTCAACTACAGTCCAGACCAAAGTTAATTTAGAGTAGGCTAGTGTCTATAGCGGCTTAATACAGTGTATGTTTAATCTGGATTAGGTCCCGGAGTGTTTCTGCATTTGCGGTTTCCTCGTTAACAAAATTCTGGTGTCCATGTTATTTCTTTTCCGTATTATATTTTGTTATATAATTGAAATAATACAGGTTGTGTGTTGTACAATCAATTAGAATATACGACCTTATTGGTTGTTGATTTAAATTGATTGACACTTGGATATTGGTCTTTGGTACCATCCAAGTTATCTCTCTTTGATTAAGACTCATGAATTGTATTTGCTTGAGTAAATCAAATCGAGAGATCGAGATAATAACTCCTTGAGTATTTTCTATTGATTGAGTCTAAATATCTAGTTGATTCTCTAGATAACAACTCGGAGTTGTCCATACAGATTGCTAATCGAAATATTAGGTGAGGTTGTTAAACCCCCGCTTTTTCAGTTTGAATCAGTTAACTAGTATTTACTTGTTTTTTTAAAACTTTATCAATCTTATTTTAGATTGGTATTGATAAAATTATATTTTAGGCAAGAATATTACTTTGAAATTAAGTTTGTCGACATCTTCTAAGAAAGTGTAACTTAGAGACCAAGTGAGCCCGGTTGATTGTTAACTGTAAATAGAGGAGATCAATCAATGTATTTTTTTTTCATTCCAAATATTCTTTGAGAACCATCCTTTGTTGACATAGATTGACGGACCAGAAAATTAGGACCCAGCGTCGAGTTGTGTAGGACGAAACTACCCCATGGGCCATTCGTGACTGAGCCTTAAAGCTTCAAGGTTCACCAGAAAAATACACGTCGATTTGCATTTCCAAGCATGCTTTGTAAGCATGATTCCTTATACGTATCTTTCACGTCGTTCCAATTTACCCTTGTTCTGCAAAAATTCCAAGGCCATAAAGGCCACTGCTGATGCATTGACTTCCGAGTCCCGTCTAGGCATAAGCATGCCTTGGACTTGCACACATTGAAAGTCTATTTCTAACTTCCTTACTTTGGTTTAGTATTTAGCTAATATCATGCACTGGTCTTGCTCATGCTAAGGGTGCATCCACCGGGATCTTTCCATTCATGCCTTGCATCGTCTTTATGATGCAAATGGATTACACAAGCTTCCTCTAACTTGCATGCTGTGTTCGCTTCCTTTCATGGACATTCCCAATTCAGAATTGGGGCATGCCTATTAAGAATGGCTTTATAGATATCCAAGGAATAAATTGCAACTACCTCATCAAGTCTGGAAATAATCATCCATTACATCGCATTTTCGAGCTAGATGATATGAGTTACCAAAATGTCGCAATTATCTTCTAATTAGATGATAGAAATGAAAAGGTGATTGACCATAAATGTTGCAACTCGTTGTGATTGCATATGTACTCTGCTTCGTAGCTCAAAGATATCAAGCACACACCATAGTTCATCGTCGGGACTAGCAACTAAAGTCGACTCGTGATGCAAGGGAAAAGCCAAGCAAATCCTATCATGTGTTGACTAAAATGTCTTTCTTAAATGATGCATAAGATGGTCTATCATAGACCTTTTCGTCGGAATACATCATAGTGGTACACTTTTGGTAAATCAAAGCAGAAACCATATGTAATAGGTGGTTGTTCTGAATGCAACTGTTGTCATGAGTATTTGCAGTTCATAAGGACAACAAATGTGAAACAATTGGGTCAGAAGTTACTAGGAAAACAAAGGAGAATTTGGTTGATTTCCTGTCGTGGTTCGACAATTAGCTCGGACTGGAGATTAGTATATGCTGAATATTGAAGTGGGGTGATAGAATTATGGATTAATTATGACATAATTAAATCTAGTATCTGGAATGAAGGTTTGGGTTTTGTATTTGATCGTGGGAAGGCAGTGAGGATATCATATAGTGCATTGAACATGTCTATAAAATAATATAATATGCATCATACAGATATTTCTACCGGTCATCTAAGGCATAAGAAACTTCGAGGAGAACAAGATGTGGTGCTTTAGCGATGTAACTAGCTTAATTTGTTTCCGATCGTGAGAAGGAAGAAGTGACATCAAAGATTTATACAGAATTTATAAAGCATCTCATCGGAGATGAGATTTCTTTCGACCTGGGTGGTTGATGTAGGGGCATTTTATAGTTATTTATGAATATTTTCTTTCGACAAGGGTTGACTAACCCTGGATCTAACCCCCCCTAAAATCTTAATATTCATATAGAAACCCCTAAATTTTATACCAAATGTTACATTTATCCCACCTTATGCTTAGTATTTAGTCCACCATATTCATGAAATTTTATTTTAGCCCCCCTTAATCTTAATCTCTAGATCCGCCACTGTTGATTATAGAAGAGTAATGGGCTTTATTTAATCTAGCATATTCTATATGCTTATATATTGGTTTGATTGCGCTATTTTACCATTTTGGTTTTCAGAACTTCATCACTAGGTCTATTAGTCCCGCTTGATCCATCATTGTCTTAATTCTTCATACTTCATGACTAACAAGTAATTTGGGTGAGTTAAACTTCTTTTATTTTCCAAAATTCATAACAAATATCAAATACACTTCACAAAAACTGACAATCTACCAAAAAAGGAATCCCTACTAGTTGCGTGTAGGAGCGGAATATCACAGCAAATGATAACTTACGAAATTGTGGAGAAAAAATACATTTTGCGAGCAAAGAATATTTTGCGAGCAAGAAGGACATTTTGCGAGCAAAGGAAACCACGAAGGTTCGCAAGATAATCTTCAAATCCGAAATGGCGGGACAACACAACGGTCATCTATTGTAAAATCATATAAATAGCCATTTAGGCATGAAAAGTAGGGGAGACACAATTTGAGAGATGAGGATAATTTTAGGAGGAGAGAGAAAATTTTAGAGAGGGATTTATTTTCTTTATCATCTTCTTCCCCAAAAAAATCTAGAGCTCCAAATATTCATTAATGGAGTCTCAATTGTAAAATCATGTAATCACATACAATCACTAGTGAAGCATCGTGGATGTAGATCACATTGATCGAACCACGTAAAAATCTTTGTGTCTTTTTATAATTTTAGTACTTTAATCTTCATCTTCACATCAAATAATTGAGATCATCATATTGGATTCTTATGAGGGTGTAGTTGTGAGATAATCCGCAACTACATAATTGGCGCTAGAAACAGGGACAGAACAAAAGATTTATCCTTCCTGTAACTTGTTGGTTCAAGAAAGTTCAAAGAAATTAGCTATTATTGGTGATGAAATTACGGCAAATCTCGTCATTTGAAGAAGACAAAAAATAGGAAGATGCATAATGCTCGTTCAAAAAAAAGAAAAAAAAGAAAAGGAGATCAAAGAAACTTTTACCAGCAGCAGATTGAGAAGAAAAATCATTCTCCACAAAACTACACTTTGGCATGAACCTTCCTAAATTTCTACTTGAATCAATCTTTCATTCGCAGCCTTTGCATTACTTATTAAGTAAGATTGAAAATATTTCCAAGCACAATGTGATCGTCATTACTTTGTCACTAGACCCAATGGGGATCAAGAAAGACAATGAAGTATTACATTAAAGATAGATTAATTCAATTTCAAACGAGTTGACAAGTCTAGATAAATGAAACAAGCTAACATGTAGTTCTACGCAAAGAGTGGAGATACAAAAATCAACTGGATAAAATAGAATTAGTTTCGAACAAACATAAACTTGCGAAGTTATCAGTTCCTTTACATTTTTGATGCTACATTTTTCAAGTTATCTATTCTTTCGCAAGTTTACGTCTCTGTGTCTTTTGCAGCCATGATCGATGATGAGTTGATTATTAATCTGTGTCATTTTCTCAAGTTTATGAAAGGAGCCTTATTTCACAAGTTACTGCTCATCATCACCAGTTTACTTCACAAGTGAAGGAGTCAGCCAGTCTAGAACCAAAATAAAACAAAGAAGTATTGGTTTGAGCAAACACCAACAAATCAAGGAGGATTCGTCTAGCTAAAGACCATCAGCAACGTGAGTAGCAGCGAATGAATAAGGGAATTTCTACGTCTATCATCAGCCGGTTGACTCTCTCATGACTACACCGATTCTCATCAGCCAAAAACCAACACAACGAAGCAATAGATAACTTCAACAACACAGCAGGGCTTTTTCAGAATACGAGTATAAGAAAGAATGAGTTTATATTTGTGCGAATATAAACTTGCGAAATAAGAACCCGGAATAACTCGTATTCTTGCAAAGAAGAACATCTAATAAAAGGAGATCAAACAAGACAATCAGCAATCCATCCAGGTTGCTCTAAAGATTCGAGATAAACCATGGGGAAGTAAACAGTACAGTTAGAACGGGAAGAGCAGTAAAAGAAGGAAAGATGTGATTTCATTCACCTCTCAAACAACAACATCAGTTCGCAGCTTCAGAACTTCGAAACAAATGGCAAAAAGATAACGTGATGGTTGAGACAACGTATATTTGTAGTTCCAAACTATAAAAAGCCGCATACTTTCCCCACTGGTATCTTTACTAAGACAACGTCTTCAAATGTCAAAAAGATTTGTTTCAGTTCATGTTCTGGGATATTTCGGTCCAAATCACCAACAAATATTTTACGATGGTGGTGAAGACAACTACATGAAAGTCGGATGTGGGGGCAATGCTGCTGGATGGCCCATCAACAAACACCATGTCTGCAGAATTTCATCAATTTAAAAAGTGATCAATACCAGCCAACAGATTTAAAAAGAGGAACTATGTATAATTAACTTGCGAAGAATACCAATTCTTACGAACTATGTATAATTTCTGCGAGAAAAACCAACTTGCCAAATGGTGAACGTGAGAGATGTTTGTTGGATGGTTTTGTACGGGACTATTGCTATTGATTCAGTTAACGGAGAAGATGCTTAGATACGATAAGGCAATATAAATTGGTATGTTGCTAGGGATTGTACGAAGAGGCAATTGGTTGTAATCATTCTACGTCTGTGTAGTTCAACAACAAGCATAAAATACTATAGCCGGAGTTGGGAGATGTTCTAAGTAGTTCTGGTCTCGGGAAAGATAGGCTGTAGTGGTGGTCGTTCAAGGCTCCTTCAACAGCAGCAATCCACATGCACAGTTCATCATATCCGGTGAAGCAACCCACGATGACCATAAAAAGCAGTGCGCAACAAAAAACTCCTCAATGTGTTGCGGCTATGTTGTCTGTTGCGAACTTCGTAAAAATATCTCCTAACCTTTTGAGTCTCCAACTCAATAAAAAATCAGGGGCAATAAGCAACATAGTTGAGAGGCTTACAAATTCTGCGAATGATCAACAAACTTGCGAACAACACCTGCGAATGTTCGCACCTTCCTCGAATGCTCACATGGTTACGAGCTTAGGACATGTTGAAAATAATAAAGGACGCATAAAGACTTCATATAACAGATGAAAACAGTAGTCACGAGAATATAATGATCAAATGAACTTTGATGATCGATTACTTTGAGCAAATTATTACTTCACAAGATTTTTGATATTTCGCAAGAAGAAAGTGGGAGATTATTTCACAAGAAATGGCAAGTCATATATTTCGCAAGAGACAACAACAAGCCGTAAAAAGGTAAGTACCATTTCCCTGAATATTTTATTTACAAAAGACAAAAGATTTTTGATTTTATTCCCCAAAAGCGATATACTCGCAAGATTTCTACAATTTCTAAGATTTCAAAACATTTCAAAGATTTTTTAGATTGGTGAAAAGTGATACAATCGCAAGATTCAAAAATGAGTTTATCGCAAAAATTTAATGATCTCAAAATTTTTCAAAGACTTCAAAATTACAAAAAATAGAGAAAATTAAATTCCTATATTTCTATAGAACAATTTTGATTAATACTTCTCATACTTTTCATACTTCTTATACTAAACATTTCATGAAAACATTAAACATTTTATGTACATGAAAAAGTTACGATGAATTTTTAAAAAGCGAAAAAATACCGCCATTTACGATTAACTTGCGAATAAAAGACCGCAATCTGTGATCAGCCTCCAAAAAAGAAAGAGAGCCGCAGAAAATTTTATACAGGCAAACCTTTTTGGCGTACACCCTAGTTCGCGAAGCTATATTTCGTAAGAGGCAAAGTCCTAAAGTACGTCATTTAAGGGGGGTACCTATAAACGTGGCTAAGGGTAACCGGAACACCACCAAGGGCCCTTAGTACATGGTAAAAATTTAGGGGTACAACCCAATAATGGGGTACCTATCCGGGTTAGACACCTTGGATTCTCACCTAATCTAGCGACATTACGCAATATAAAATGCGGTGTAAGAGGATTTAGGTTGGGCGACTAAGGCATATTGTCTTTCCCAAGAAGTGCAGAAAACGATCAAGGCGCCGAGGTACACGGTTGAGTCAAGAGTGCCGGGTGAGGTTGAACCACATCTGCCATTTTTGACAAGTCTTGGCAAATGATGCACTTGGACCAAAGATACCCCATAGGGTGCAACCTCGTAACTATAAGCCCTATAGGCAAAAAGGATAAGAGGTTGCGATCAAAAGCAGGTTGTTGGCGTAACCGGATGGGAAGAGCTAACCTTGTATGGTCGATGTACGCTTCCTTGAAGGGGAAACCAGGGGGGAAGATAAAGGGCAGCACCCTCCATTAGGGAGCTGATACGTGCTATAAGACGCAAATGTCACGAGGCTTCTTGTTTGCGAAAACATAAAGGCTTGTCATATTTGTGCAACAATTTTACTTCTGCGAGCCTTCTAAAAAAAAAAAAAAAAGAACTCGCAGAACATAATAAAGAAGTTAAGATGAGATCAATGGGTCACTACATGAAAGTGTAGAGACGTCCTGCGATTTCATCGCAAGACGGCAATGTCATGGGGCTTTATGTTCGCAAGAATATTTAGACCTGTCATATTGTCGCAACACTTCCTGAAGAGGCTAAAATACTATACAAAAAAGATAAGGCAAGATCAATGGGTTTTTGCATGAAAGTGTAAGAACGTCCTGCGATTTTGTCGTTACAAAAGAGGTGGCAAAATAAGACCTTTACTTAGGAAGGCATGATAAGACCACAACAATTCATGAAATTTATTCCATCAATATCATTGAAGAATTTTTACAAGAATATATATCATGAAGTCCTAACAAAGAAGACAATTCCATCAAGATCATTGAAGAACTTTGAAGAGAATATATATCAAAGAAGACAATTCCATCAAGATCATTGAAGAATTTTGAAGACAATATATATCAAAGAAGACAATTCCATCAATATCATTGAAGAATTTTTACAAGAATATATATCACGAAGTCATACCAGAAGAGGCGATTTCATTCGCGAAAATACACAAGTAAACTTGCGAAGATGCTTATATGAATGGAGGCAACTCAAAGATATATCAATTTTACTACGACAAAATGAGCTAAGTAACAGAAACTTGAAATATACATTGCAATAGATAAGTATTCGCATCATACAAGAATCATACTCGCATCATTCAAGCATCATACTCGCATCATTCAAGCATCATATTCGCATCATAAAAGCATTGCATAAGCATTTCATGGCATAAGCATTGCATACACATTTCATAAAATAATCATTACATAAACATTATATGCGCACACGTATTTTACAAAATTTTACAGGATAATACTGCGAAACTTCGCAGAAACATTCATAATTCGCATGACTATTCATAGTTCGCAACACTATGTTCGCAACACTATATTCGCGACACTATATTCGCAACACTATTTGCAGCACTATTTAGAAGTTTAGAAATTCACAGAAAATCCCAAAAATTCACAGAAAAATTCAGAAATTTGCAGAAAAATTCGGGTTAGTTAGCAGGGTTACCACTTGAGGCAAAGGAAAGATAAGAATAGAGATGCAATTTAATTATTCAACATTTTCTCAAGGATTCTCCTTCATAGATAAAGAACAGAGGCAACTATGGATACCCAAGAAAATATTTGATGTTCTTTATCTTCTCAGCAAGAATCCTCACCAAAAGTGGAATAATAATTTCACATGAGCAGAGGCAATATTTATCACTCTCATCAAGGATATTTTATACTTCATATATAATTCGAGGATTAAATACTTCTTATACTTCTTAAGGATACTTCATACTTCTTATATATTTCGAGGATTAAGTACTTCTTATACTTCTTCAAGGATATTTTATATTTCTTATACTTCATACTTCTTCAAGATACTTCGCATACTTCATACTTCGCAAGATGATACTTCTAATTACTTCTTAAAGCTTCAGAACTTCGCAAAAGAATAGAGGCAAGTATATACTTTTTGAGTTTGATATTCTTTAGCTCGTTCCTTCATCAACAAAGATCAAAGACTACTCCAACAACCACATCAAGTAATTTTTTCTTAAAGATCGCTCTTCAAGCAATATTCAAGAAAAAAGAGGCAAGATGTAGGAGCGGAATATCACAACAAATGATAACTTACGAAATTGTGGAGAAAAAATACATTTTGCGAGCAAAGAATATTTTGCGAGCAAGAAGGACATTTTGCGAGCAAAGGAAACCACGAAGGTTCGCAAGATAATCTTCAAATCCGAAATGGCGGGACTACACAACGGTCATCTATTGTAAAATCATATAAATAGCCATTTAGGCATGAAAAGTAGGGGAGACACAATTTGAGAGATGAGGATAATTTTAGGAGGAGAGAGAAAATTTTAGAGAGGGATTTATTTTCTTTATCATCTTCTTCCCCAAAAAATTCTAGAGCTCCAAATATTCATTAATGGAGTCTCAATTGTAAAATCATGTAATCACATACAATCACTAGTGAAGCATCGTGGATGTAGATCACATTGATCGAACCACGTAAAAATCTTTGTGTCTTTTTATAATTTTAGTACTTTAATCTTCATCTTCACATCAAATAATTGAGATCATCATATTGGATTCTTATGAGGGTGTAGTTGTGAGATAATCCGCAACTACATTGCGAAGGAGTCCAATGTGGAGCTTATTTCTGATGTTTGTACATATCCTTTTTTTTTTTTCCTTTGTGGAGGATAGGTTCTTGTTAGGGCAATTCCTATAGTATGGAGGTAAAAACATCCATAACTTAAGGAGAATTGGGGAAAAAAAGAATCACAAAAAATTCATCCTTCTATTCTACGAACATATGACATTAATTTGAATGTAATTTCAAATATTTGAATTAGCAACACTTATGATTGTTCCAAATTCAACACAAACTGTTGCAAAAGGTTAGGAGTGTACATAATCACGTTCCTCATAAAATGTGGAACTTCTATCCGGTCTTGGAGTGGCCGGATGCAACAGGAAAATTTATTACATCCGGTCATCCGAACATTTAGTGACCGGATGACAAAAAATAAATAAAAAATAAATCTATCCGAACACTTTGTGACCGAATGGACTACTCCATAGCCTACTCCGCAAATCAGCGGAATACTATCTGGAGTTCAGAAAGATATGAACCTAAATTCTTCCTATAATAATATTTTTTATCCATAAAAAGTGGATTATCACAAATATATGAATTTATTTTTACTACATAGGAATTGCCCCAGTGAAACTCGTTGATTTGACAAATTTGTTAGTGAAATTGTTGATTTGGCAAATAAAAGGGTTGTACTAAATAAACCATGAAGAAAACATAAAAGAAAAAGAAAACGTGATATTCTTGTGGACGAAAAGATTACTGGTGGATAGTCTTGGCTTGCCGCGTTGGATCTTAAAACAGGTCGGTATTTAGTTTTTATTTTTCAAGAAAACATAATTGTCAAAGTTGTCTTTTGTCAGAGACGAGAAAGGTCTTCTTTCACTGGCACAATACTGTCAAGAGATACTTCAACAAAACCTAGGACCAAAGATGTCTTTGATTAGCTGAAAAATTGATTGAAACAATAATGGCCAATGGGCACTCATGTTTATTCGATTTTGTTGATTTCATTCCATTGACCTGCCAATAAGGGCATAGATGGAACTTACACTGAGCCAACTTTATAAAAACCACGTCAGAGTATCCTTTACCACATAATAGTTGGACGGAATTGACTGCGACACTTATCTGCTTGTGTGGCTTCAAGAATAACCTCAAAACAATATGCCATCCTGGAAGACATACTAATAATAACTGTAATCCTGTAGTCAACTCTAGGGCTGCACAAAACCGAACCGATAACCGTATTAACCGAACCGTAACCGTACCGAACCGAATACCATTGGTTCGGTTTCGGTTTTAAATTTGCTAAACGAACTATAAACGGTTAGTTGATCGGTTCCACTACTAACCGAAACCGAACCGATAACTGATTATTATTAGGATTAATCCTAGCCGTCTAAAATCGGATAATCCTAGAGTATAAAAACCGAACTCGTATGCGGCCATTTCATTTCTTCTTCTCTTCCTCTCCCACTCCTCCACCTCCATAAAGATTCAAGACTTAAGAGCACCACCACCTCTATGATCTAGTAAGTTATTTTCTCTTTGATTGATTTTTTTTTATCAATTTCTAGGTTTTTTTTTAACCTTAAATTAATTTATGGTTTGAACAATAACCGAACCGAACCGAACAATAACCGAACCGAATTAAAAAATAACCGAACCAAATATCATTGGGTTCGGTTTCGGTTTTAAATTTGCTAACCGAACTATAAACGGTTAGTTGATCGGTTCCACTACTAACCGAACCTAACCGAACCGTGTGCAGGCCTAGTCAACTCCACTGAAAGTTGGGACAATAAGCAGTAGATTTCCAAAAAGCAGCAAATTATGGCGAAAAAAATGCAACCTAAAAGAAATTGTATAAGATCAATCAAGATGATCTCTAGAGGGCGTTGTGCATTCTGTCCAGAAACTACCGGACGGTAAAAACGATTGCTTATTGTGCGATCTCGTGGTCAATGTCCATGAGGGTTCATTAGTACAAGCATGATCAAGAAAATCAAGCATAATAAGGTGGTAATCGCCTCTCATGCTGCTCAATTTTGTAGTTGGGAGAGAATTGACCGTGACGCTTATCTGCTTATGTGGCTTCAAGAAGAACCTCAAAACAAGGCTTCCTGCTGAAAGTTGAGGGAATAACCAACCCTAGTGTCAACTCCACTGAATGTACTTCAGCATGTTCAACTGATAGTTGAGACAATTAGCAATGGATATGAAAAAAGCAGCAAATTAGGGGCAAAAGACTGCAACATAAAAGAAATTTCATAAGATCAATCAAGATGATCTCTAGAGGGTAGTTCACAGTACAAAAGAAACTGCAGGACTACCAAAATCGAATTTGGAAAAGAGCCAGAGAAACAAGCTCACATTTGCTATTTAGTACAATAAATAATAACAAAAAGGTTTTAACTTTAGACGACATAAATAAGAAATGGTAAGCCAAAAGTACAAAAAGAAAAAGAAAAAGAAGGATGAGAACTCAATAACTTACACTACCAATTCACCGTTTTTTGACATCTATAGGGTTGTACTTTCACCTGTAATTTTTTGTAACTCGACCTTTACTATGAGGAAATGCTCGTAATTTTGAAATTTAAGTTGAATACTTTGTGATCAGCTTGTCAACATGGATAATGATGTCATCGATGCGAGGACGAAGTGTGGGTGGCTGGAGCATCCATTTAATGAATTGATGAAGTGGTTCAGGGTATGCAGATTTGGGCTCAACTGGCCACTTTATTTGCGCATTTTCAATTGCAAACTGTAAGTTTCCCTCTGGTTCCTCGAGCACATACTCAAATGGAGATTCCCCATACCTGTAAATTAAAATCAGCGAGACCAAACCATATAATGAGAATTGTGAAGTGCGATAAAAGTGACTTCCAAATAATTTTAAGCACAATTGTCTAGTCCTTACATTATGGCATATAATGTACACCCAAGAGACCAAATATCTGTTCTCTCGTCAATACTTGAACGGCTTGTGCAATCCCACAACTCAGGAGCTCGGAAAAGTTCAGGACAGTGCTTGGCTGCCCATTCCTGCATACAAAAAGTGCAAGCAAATGTAAGAGTATAAATAACTGATACTAGATTTAAGTAAATTGAAGGTTTAACAGTCATGCCATTGATACATTTCTGAGGTCCGTGTGCACACAGAAGTTCGGATTACTCCAACTTTCTCGTGTCAGTGGTGGTGGACTTGGGCAACCCTCTGTAACTTGAAATGGCCAATAGCTAATATACAAATACAGGTCAATTTCACAAATGTCCGCATCCACATATATGAATGCATATGACCTATGAAATGCTACAGGATCTATATTGTCGTTAAATTTTGTATCTTCCAAACAAAAGGAAGATGCTTTCAATACATTTTTATCACCCAGAAACTTAAATTATACCAGTTAATTGTCTATCTCTAAGAAATATTCTACAAACAGATTGCAATAGACATATATGAGGATATTATGTCAGATGATATACAATAATGACTAGAAAAATGCGTAAATAAATTAAAGAGAAGAAAAAGCAAAGTGCAAATACCTGCAATTTCAGTGCCTCAGATTGAGATTGAATTTCCTTTCTTGCAGGCCTAGCACTTTCAAAGTCCATCAATATGGTAAGTGGTGATTGCCCCTTTTTGTTCGTGAGAAGAACATTACCTTGTTTGATGGCATTATGTGCATAGGGGGGGTCAAGACTGTGCATGTACTTCAGTCCTGCACATAACTGTAGCATAGAATGTTAAATGCTTCGATTTTTTTTTTTTATCAATGGGTAGTTTAGATTGGGTCAGTCAAAACTACACTTTTGCTTACAAGAATCAGTCTACAAAATTCCCGACAAAAATGGGCATGGGCATAGTAATTAGGATGATTCAATCACCTGACGGAATATCTGGAGAACTTCCTTTGTAGAAAATCGTTCATTCTTTATTTTCATAGCTTTTGCATGATCCACCAAGGTTCCCTCCAAATGAGCTGGAAATAGCAAGTACGCTTCGTTATTCCAGGTTTTATCTGTTGTGACCTACACAAGCAAGCAAAAGGAAAACATATCTTCACTAAGAGCCAGCAAGAAAGCCAATTCTATAGATCAATCTGACATCAGATTTACAGGTCACACACTAGTAGTATTAAACTAGGCTGTCGAGATTTATGACATGTTCCTTAATAGTTCCATTATAACACACAATACCAGTTAGAAACTGCA
The DNA here is from genome assembly GCA_023529315.1 of Papaver bracteatum. Taxonomy (NCBI): domain Eukaryota; kingdom Viridiplantae; phylum Streptophyta; class Magnoliopsida; order Ranunculales; family Papaveraceae; genus Papaver; species Papaver bracteatum. The sequence continues at coordinate 305,723 of JAJJWX010002209.1, read as the reverse complement.
AACAGCAAGTGACAGTAAAACTCCAAAGGTATCTACATGTTTTGTTGATTTTACAACAAAATAAGATCCGCCCTTCACTGAAAAGGAATGAATTTCATATACTCTCCTTTTGAATGACCATGACCATCAAGAAAACCCCAGAATAGGCTTCATTAAACTATAATCAAAGATCTGACTTGAGAGTGCTAAATAACTTGGAAAAAGGTCAACTAGCAGTACAAAATCTGGAACAAAAAGTAGCAGAGAGTTTACAAGGTATCCTAGATTCTTAAAGCTCGAAGAAGCAAAATGAAAATGGCAAACGTATAGAGTGTTGGTATAAATCGTAAATCAAAATTAACAACATTGTCATGTAATGCAGGGAAAAGCTTGCCTAACAATACCAAAGTCACATAACATAAACAACACAAGTGCATTTCATGTGAGCTAGAAAAGTAGATGTCTTTCTCAGTCGTGGATTCATGAATCTCCGCAAACTGATCATTAACTATATGTACTATAATTAGATGAGAATTAGATCTTAGAAATGTTACCTTGACAGAAATGATAGCATGATCAAGAAGAGGAAGAAGATTAGGATGACTAAATAAAGAAGAAACACGAATTTCTTCTCTCACAGTCTCTAATTGTTCTTCATTCTCAATTAAAACTTTCTTAATCGAATAACTTCCATCAGCTGAACCAACAAAAAACCACAAACAAAGTATTAATCAATCAAATCAAAGAAAAAACAAAAGCAAACAAAAGAGAATTTGGGACGAATAAAAATAGGTTTCAGACCTGAAACATGAGAAGGGTCTTTAATTTTCTTGCTCAAACCACCACCGACAGCTGATTCATTACGGATCTCTTTAACTAAATAAAGAGAATCAGAACCACCTTCACCGATTTGTTTAACGATTCTAAAACGATTTTCATTGATCCATATATCACCACCTCCATTCACTGCATCATACAAATTATTCAACCCAGATATTGAGCACCCCATTTTCTCTTCCTCTTTCTCTCTGAAGTCTAAACAATAAAATAGATATTCAGTTTCTCTACTCCGACAACAGATCTCCCAATATCGTTAGTTGTTGACAAAAAAATTAACCCCTCATGCTACCCCAAATTTACCCTGGCACTTTTAGTGGCGACCAATTTGTAATTAGGGGCGACATAAAAGATAAAATAGATTGAAAATACTTATATGTCCCTTCATAATCGGGAGGTTAATCCATAATCGGTAGTTTAGGGCAACTCTATATTCGGTAGTTATATGAACTATCTTGATTACCGATTATGGTTGGATATTTGCAAAGAGAGCCAGAATAATCGGAAGTCATGATAACTCTTCATATCTTACCGATTATAGGCTCAACCAAAATTCCAAAAAAAAAAAAGGATTTTTGCAAAATCTGAATTTGGGACTACTCTATATTCGGTAGTTATATGAACTTTCTTGACTACCGATTATGGTAGGATATTTGCAAAGAGAATCACTGTATAATCGGAAGTCATGATAACACTTCATTTACTACCGATTATAGGCTCAACCAAATTTCAGAAAAAAGAGGATTTTTGCAAACTCAATTTGGGGCAACTCTATATTCGGAAGTTAAATAACCTAAATTCCCTACCGATTATGGTAGCATTTTTGCCAAAGGTCTCTCGTAGATAATCGGAGTCAATATAACTTTATTTACTACCGATTATAGGATAATCAAAATTCAAAAGATTTAGGATTTTATTTTGGGGATACCGTATAATCGGAAGTCATACAAAATAAATTTACTCCCGATTGTTGATTACCTACCGATTGTATAGTTATCTACCGATTGTAAAGGGTAGTTTGGCCATTAAAAAAAACGCCTCGGAAATAACCTTCCGATTGTGAAATAACCTACCGATGATTTGATATTTTGTCGTTTTGTGTCGCCCCTAATTACAAATTGGTCGCCCCTAAAAGTGTGGGCCAAATTTACTGTCTTAAAATTCCAATCCCAAGAGGAGTACTTTTCGGAATCTTCAGATGTTTCCGCCCAACTTATTTGCCATTATTTTGCGTGTGATAGTGATTCTTAGTGAAGTTAAGAAAGTTGGGTGGAAATATATAGAGTATAGACTCCTTCAATGTGTTGTACCTTGCTGAGCAGACACCTGACCTTACTGTGCTGTTTGGGAACTCCTTAACTTCCATTAGAATCAACAAAAAAGAAATTTTCTTTGAAGTATGAAATTAGGAAGAGCATTGACCTTCTTCCATGATCAGTGGATCTCATCAACAAAAAGATTGCTAGTAAGAAGCTTTCTAATGATCATAGGAATTGACCAATTCCTATGATCATTCTTTAGCAGTAAGCACAAACTGTTGCTGTTATTCTTTATTGGACCTTTTTTGTATTTCTTGGAGTTTTAAAAGAGAGTGAAAACATAAACATCTTCTTCCCCTTCTTTTTATTGAGAAATAAACAAAAGTTTTAACTTGTTTAAACCCATAACAAGTAAACCAATTACAGATGTGACATTTACAGGTCACAATGGGGATGTAAGCTTTTTTGGCTTATACCCTAACTGTTACATTGAGACCAACTTACAGGTTAAGATGAAAAAGAGAAGAAGCAACAGTGTACGATACAACAGGTATTACTCATGTGTTTATGATACTGCTAGAGGGGGCTGGCTTTTGCTGTGTTATGCAGTGTATGTTCCCACCTGCCAAAACAATCTCCCTGGCATCTTTAATCATCACTACCTGAATATGGAAAAGCATTTGGTTAGATCGGTTTACTGAAGCAAATGTTCCAGAAAACAGCACAACATCTTAGAACAAACAAAAGCTGTTCCTCGTGTTTGTCATAAACTGCTATTAGGTTTCATTGCAAAAGGCATTTTCCTACATCAAGCATGTTTCTGGGATATAATAAACATTAAAATTTAGCTATAATTGGACTTTCTGATTGTGTGGCAGGCGAGCCTACAATTTCAGAGTGGGTCTGACATGCCCTACAAACACGAGTGGTTTGGATCTCTGCCCTCAGATTGTAGCGGGGTGCATTAAGCATTCTTTATCTCAGGGGTGGAGTCAGCCTGGTGCAAGGGTGTGCACTTGCACCTGCCAAGCTGACCCCTAAACCTAATTTGAGGGAAATTTTACATTTATGCCTGCTTTGATGCTTTCAATCTCATTTTTGCTTCTTTGCACCCCCTAGTCCAGCTGGCTTAATGGGCAAGTACATTTTGCACCACAAGCCTGGAAATCTTGACTTCGCCCCTGCTTAATCTCAACACGTAATTTGCTGCTGCCACAAAATTCGAGAGCGAACATTTTTAAAATGAGTATTGCTGTTTCATAAATAAAACTCTCACCTTGTGATCTGGAAAGGCCGATGAAAGGACATGAAATGCTTCTTTATCCCACTTTTCATCCCCAAATGCTGGGGCTATGATCCCTCCATTTGCTATATAGAAATTCACATATGAGGCAGCAAGTCTTGTACCAGGAGGTCTAGGTTTAGCATCACCATCCTGTAGTCCAAAACACAATTACTGTGAATATATAACACAATCCAAAGGGTGTGTTGCCAACCAATAATTCAGTTCACAACAGAAACATAAAATATTTGAGAATGTGGTGTGCTAACCTGAATAACTCCAGCTGATTCCTCCTCAGTCATATAAAGTGGCCCAGGAACATGGATTTTGATTATTTCTAATTTTCTACCACAAGCATCTGTAGAGCTGGAGAGAACGGAGAAGGCCTCAATTGAACGCTCATACTGGGGGTCTGACTCGTCGTTAGTCCAGGACAACATAACGACACCAGGTTTTACAAAGCAGCACATATTGTCGATATGGCCATTGGTATCATCATCACCTACACCACCATGTATGCGAATTTTAAGATGGCAGAAGGATGACATTTTTAGAACAAAATGATAGTATATACTTTTGTGCATATTGATGACCTACATAGAAATAACCAAATTTCCCTCAAGAGATATGAAAAAAAGAAGCTCATATTCAGTATTCATCTAATGCATTTGAAGTATTAATAGCGGTCAAAATCCATGTTTAGAGCATGTATGAAGCATCACATCAGGATATACCAAAGAGAACAGATTAGGGGTCTCGTAGCAGTTACAAGGATTTCTGCACTAAGACTCCAAAATGAAGCTTACCAGCACCTCAAATTACTATTAGTGTTAAATCAAGTGAAGTATTTGTAATAGTTCTGTTCTAACTTCCAAGCTGAAAACATAATTGCAATATGCCAATACCATCTAAAAAAGATTATGTTTATGTAAAATGGACATCAAAGGTTCCTAAGCAAGCTAAAAAAAAGCCTAAAAATGCTTTACATCAATCATGCCTTGAATCAACCAAACGAACTTGGAAAGTAAATTACATATCACTTAAGAAAGCTTTTTACATGTAAAGATGTAGTCAAACTGTAAAGATGAGGAAAGTACCATATAATCCACGAGGTAACCAAATGAACTTTCTGACTCCAAGGTAACTTTTAAGTTCATCCTCTATTTGTTCTTTAGTCAGATGCGGATTGCGATTTGGATTTAAAAGGCACTCTTCAGTTGTAAGGCAAGTCCCTGTGAAACAAATGTGAGAAAAGCTCAAAACACTACAATAATATAAAAGTTAAAAACGACCAAGTTCGTTGTTTCCTTTAGAGTAACAAGGAGTTTTGGCTAATCTCAGGTGAATGTTGAAGGAGAGATTCATTATCCACATAGAGGTGGTTGGCGGAAGTAATATATGCAATTCTCAAAAATGCAAACCGCAACAATCTGCCGGTAAATTTGATAAGATATGGATGATAGCATTCGATAAGATATAGACGTGTTTTGGACAATGGACGCAATTAATCATAAACATTTGCCAGTAACTTCTCATGAGCTTATGGTAAAGTTACCTTCTCCATCTACATGAATGCTTCCACCTTCAAGGATGAGGGTCTGGGGAAATCTCGGCACCTTCTCAATTTCCAAAATCTAAACATCAAACATAAGAATAAGATTAAAGTCAGGAATTTGTTGGCGAAAATGACCAGGAGTAAAAGCACCAGATACACACACAGCTCATCCACCTACCTTTTTTGCCACAAGAGAGTCATGACTCCAGTCCTTGTAGCAACCATCATCAACACCTTGAAGCCCCAAAAACAATGATGAAGGACATAACTAATGAGACAACGCAAATCATCTTCTTCAAAAATGAAACAAACAAAAAAATCAAAAGACATACCACCCCAGCTGTTAAAAGTCCAATCAATTCCAGCAACCTTGGGTGTTTTATCTTCCGCACTTAGTTCTTTGTTAAGAACAACAAACTATTCCAAAGTAAAAAGAGAATAAAACATGTCAATTGATTTAATCTACATATTAACCTAAAATAAAAAAGAAGAAGAAAAGATAGGAAGTATTACGAGAAACCATAAGGAAAAAAAATGAAGAACTCACAGTTGGACCAGTATCACGGAACCACGAATCATTCAAACTCATCTCCACCACTCTGATATGATTTGGGATCCGAGTACGTGCATTTTCCCACTAGAGCACACCAAGTTAAAGTTAGAAAAGCAAAAAATTAGAATAAGAACGGCATAATTGATGAAAAGGGACATGATAACCCTGACCTCTACCAACCTGAGCAGCAGTTGCACAAACAGTGACAGGCACAAACTTTGCTAGTGCAGTAGCCACATCTGCAAACACTCTTTGAGCAGGAACAGCATTATCTCGCCAATTATCAGGACGTTCCTGTAATCCAAACAAATAGATTGTTAAATGACCTGCTGAATAAGAATTTGAACAGACCATGATTTGTAAATTGGTTAACATCAATAATAATCCGTTTTTTACAGAACATACCTAGGCACTTACACTAAGAAAATAAAAACAAAGTCACTGGAATTAATCACTAATAGAATTTTCCAGAACCCCTAAATAACAGAAGAAGAACAAGAAAAACACAGAAATGATATTCCAACAAACGTCAAGACTAAGCTAGGTAATATTTTCCTTTTTTTTTACTTGAACATCATACGAACCCATCAACCAAATCAAAAAACATTTATAAGGAAAATAAATAAATAATCAACAGAAGATAAAACTTACAGGCCAACCAATCCAACATTGAGAATGAGGTTCCCATTCTGCAGGCATTCTATAACCAAGTAAACCTGGTTTCCCTTCCATTTCCATCGTTCACCAATCAAACCTAAAATTCCAACTTTCTTCTATTTAAAAAAAAAAAACTAACTCCACTCAATCAGTCTCTCACCCACAACAAAGTATCTCTAGTACACTATAATAACACTGTTCAAATCAACCAAGTAAACCTGCTTTCCCTTATAGATACCAACTCCGTTAGAAACAACCTAAGACACCAACTCCGTTACAACCTAAGACCGTTAACCGGAAAGGAAACCTCTTCCACCGGTAATCCGGGTCAAATCAACCAAGCAGGCACTGTTCCGGGTTTCAAGGGCTACACTCATATCCAGGGTTAAATTCGTCATTTTAGATTATAATCCTGTAACAACAACTTTCACTCATAACAGAAAAGTTAGACGGCAGCAAAACAACCATTTGGTGCCACGTGTTTTCCCGCCAAAATTCTGTTTCATCACAGTACTACTGCCACTAGATATTATCTCATTGTCTCTCTCAGTCTCTCTAATATTCTCATTCTCGAAATCAAGAAATAGAGAAAAACTCCTCAAGAAATTCCAGTTTCTTCTTCTTCTTCTTTTGCTTCAGTAATGGCGTATTTTTTGTTAACCCTAGCACTGCTAATCTCATTGATTCAAGTAGCAGAACCAGCAGTAATCCAATCAGAACTAGTAACAAAAGCGATCAGAATTCTTTCGGATTCAGGTTACGAATCCATGTCATTAACACTTGACCTCGTTTCTCAAACTTCGACATTTCCATCATCGTCATCAGCACTTACTATCTTTGCTCCCTCTGATGCTGTGTTTGTCAATTCAGGACAACCTAGTTTGAATCTTTTCCAGTATCTTATCTCACCATTGAAATACTCAATTCAAACCCTAAAATCACTTCCTTATGGTACTAGAATTCCTACTTTGTTCCCAAATCAGAGTTTGTTGGTTTCTAGTTTTGTGAATGGAGGCAGAATTTCAGTAAATGGTGTTAGAATCAATGAATCTGCTATTATAGATTATGGATCTTTGTCGATTTTCGCTACTGATGGTTTCTTTGATCCATTTTATCAAACTACTCATGGATGCCGATTCTATCCTGACGATGATTATTCTGAATTTGATACTGAAATTGCTAATGCTTCAAAGTTTCTGTTATCAAGAGGTTATTTTATAATGTCTTCGACTCTTGATCTTCAATTACGCGGATTAGTGAAAGAAACTACAGATCTGACGATCTTTGCTGTTGCTGATTCAGTTTTGACGCCGTATTACATGAATTTGAGTCTTGGATCTGTATTTCATCGTCATTTTCTCCCTTGTAAACTTACTGAGAATGATCTTTGGGGTCTTGAAGACGGAACGATGTTACGGACACTGGATAAAGATTTTTCGATCCAAGTTTCGAAATCTGGAGAGCTGCTGTTATTGAATGATGTTCCTATTGAAGTTTTTGTTTCAAATATGTACTTGAGTGATTCGATTGTTATTCATGGTCTTGACCAGATAGTTACTTCACTGGATGAACAACGTCTAATTGGAGAGGCTCTCTCAATTGGAGATGATGATCGCAATATTGACTACAACGAGTTTTGGGGAGTTAGAGATTGAAGCAGTTGGTGATTCTGATGCAACGTCTTTGAAGTTCTGGTTTTCTTTTACCAATTTCATTGCCTTCATCTCAGAGACAAGATTTCGTCATGTTCAAATCACTTCTCGTTGAACTTGGTCGGGATTAATAATTGTAAGTATCCTGTTGAGACAAGAATAGTTGTTCTGTTGTCTTAGTAGTAGTAGTTACCTGTTTGCTTATCGTAAACCAATTGGCGGTTCTATGTTTTCTCATGATACATGATAAATCATTCCAAGCTTTAGTGTTAACTCAGTGTATGCAATTATGCAAACGAAGCTTTTCCAGGAATATGATGAATGAATGGGACTTATCAGACCTAATGCTCAATTATGGTCTTAAGGCGAATGCTTGAATGTGTTTATTGCTTTATTATTTTTACTTTATTTTGTTTTATATTGGAGATTGTTGAGATTCATATGCTGCATAATAGTAGTTGAGAGACACCATTTTCAGCATTCAGAAGTCTGTCACTTGTGACAGAATCATCTCTGGTTGCAACATTTATTCTTTGTGGGTATACACTTTGTTCAAAGAGGTTCCAGTGTTTACAAAGGATCAGCATCTTTAGAATGATTACTCTAGTGATAGGTGGAATTAGTAAACTCTCTGAATTAATGGGCATTAAACTCTTTAAGAAAAGAAGGCTGAATGAGTCTCTTTAAGAAAAGAAGGCTGAATGAGTTACAAAGGGTGTAATATCCCTGGCACTCTGACTCTCTGGTAGACATAATCTTGGGTACTTCTCAAATTGAGAAAATTTAGTTATGTAGGGAGCAAAAATGAACAAGTGACTGGAAGTGTAGCGACAATGGCAAAATTTCATATTTACATGTATGGATTACACATATGCTTTGTTTTTCACTTCCCCCTCCATTGTTTGCTTTCAACAACATGCACCAAAAGTAAAATCAACATGTTATGTCCTGTCTTTTGTTGTACTCTGCATTTGGAAACTGCATTGAATATCTTGGGCATTTTAATTTTCTGCAGCATTACTGTTTCTTGACTCCTGCTTATGTATGAACTTTGGATGGTTTGTTTATCCCGCTCGTACTTTATTGGCTTCAAATCACACAAATGTCACCCATGAAGAACATAGCTAAATGATAATTTTGTTTTTTTGTCAATGAAGTCTCAGTGTTATTTTTATTGTTGCTCTGATACTCCTCGTCGGGTAATTATGCGTCTTGAGTCAAGATCTGACTGAGATTTGAGTAAATTCTGGTTAAGTTTTCTTCTTCACCTTATGCCCCACCTTCACCCAGGCTTTCTTTATTATTCTTGTTACTTGACGGCTGACTAGGTTAGTTTTGTTGAGATGGAGCTCTTCCATAAGTTTGAGAAGCTAAACGTGAAAGAGCAGCCACAACTTCCCGCATGGGAGGCCGTTTTGTAGCTACCTGTTGCACACATAAAGCTGCAAGAGCTAGAGCTCTGTTAAGGCCACTTGTAGGATAGCGGCCTTGCAGTTGTGGGTCTACCATGTGTGGGAACTTCCTAGGATCTTTCAACAATAGTCTTGCCTGTAAAAACACCAGAAGATGTTAGTGGGAGAGAGGGATAGAGAGAGAGATGTTAATATGTACCCAGTTAACCAGAGTATGCTCTTCAGCTGGCAGGGTAAAGTCGATCGCCTTTCGTCCGGTGATGAGTTCAAGCAAGAGAACACCAAAACTGTAGATATCAGATTTAAAAGTGAGTCGACCAGTACTAGCATACTCTGGAGCACAATAACCATAGGTTCCCACAACTCGAGTAGTAATGTGGCTGTTCTCACCAACTGGACCAAGCTTTGCGAGACCAAAATCTGAAAGCTTTGGATGATAATCTTGACCTAGAAGGATATTAGAAGCCTTCAAGTCCCTGTGAATCACTGGAGGGTTGGCTTTATCATGCAAGTACTCTAAGCCTTTAGCTACACCAAGTGCTATCTCCATCCTTGTATTCCAGTTCAGGGCCTCGTTCAGTGAAACATCTAAAATAGATCAGAATACATAATAAAGTTAAAAACTTAGTGATAGTCAATAGCTCAAATGATTTTCATCTTCTACATTCTACTGCAATATATTCTGCTATGGGATTAGTGTGTCTGTGTCTATTACCATGTAGATGATATTCCAGAGACCCCAAAGGCATGAACTCGTAGATGAGTAGTTCATCACCTTCAGCACAGTAGCCAACCATATTAACGAGGTTAGGATGCTGATAGAGGCTTAACATCAGAACTTCCACCACAAATTCTTTGTTTCCTTGAATCCCATTCCTGTCCAGGTGTTTCACCGCAACTTCTACCTGTTCCCCGTCACTCCCGAAACAATAACCCTTGTAGACACGTCCAAAACCTCCTTCACCCACAACAGACTCTTCTCTGAAGTTCTTGGTAGCAATAGCAAGCTCTTGAAATGTAAATATCTTAGCAGCCGCATTAGTCATTTTGCCGTTGCTTCCGCTGCTGCAGCTCCCATCATTGTTGGGAACTGGGAGGAATATTTTACAATCAAACCGCAGCAATATGTTACATTCAATGATTAACAAATTAAAAATCTAAAATTACAACTCATCTAAAGAATGAAAGCAAACAAAAATAAAAGAACTACCTGAGCCACCGTCATCCTCATTTTTGTCATACTTATTCTTCTTGTTCTTGTCAGTTTCTTTGATGAGACCTTGAGTTTTAATGTCTTTACCTGATGGCAATTTCAGGAATGGAAAACAACACCCTTGATTTTTCTTCATTTCTTTTCTTGACACAGTAATCAAAGATTTGGGAAATTGAATTATGTTCAAATGATACTATTTTAACCTAACGATATTTAAACTATAAATACTTGGGGGTTGAATACGCGGTACCGTGTTTACATGTTTAGGCAGAGAGAGATCCGATAAAATTTGAGAATATTTCAGAAGGATTTCAAACGCGGGTACTATCTTTTTCTAATTCTTCAAACTCTTCGGAATTCTGTTGTTAGTTATTTTGGTCGTTAGTTCGTTTTATGACCCGCTTGTCATGTATAAGGTGGGTAGGTGAGCAATCCCCATTATCCCCTTGTGATTCTGACTCAGTTCACCCAAGTCTAACTTGAAAATGTGTTTTGTTTGACTCACCTAAATCTTTTTTTTTTTAAGAAAAGAAAATTATTTTAAGAAATAATTACACACCAGAACTTTTAGTTGGCAGCCGAGCGATAAGCTGGGCGCCAATTCCTTTTTGAATAGCAATACCCAATCTGTGAAAAATAAAACTACCTACACCACCTATGTGACACTAGTTCTATTAGCTAGAGTCGATTCTCCTTTAACCTTAGGTTTCTACCGAGACCATGTAGGTTAACGACTAGAAGACTTCATTGGGATTGTGAAGCCAGACCGATACTACTTTCTTGTAGTTGTGTGATCTGGTCTTGCTGTTTCTATCGTATCGAGTACAATCATAACGATTGGCTTGAGATTGATCTTTGATAGGCAATATATAAAAGTAATCACAAACATATTTGTCTCATCGTTTGTAATTCCACAATATCTTCTTTCGCCGCGTTGATTAAGATTATTGTGAGGTGATTGATAATACTAGGCTTTTCTTCGGGAATATAAGTCCGGGTTATCAATTGGTTCCTGTTCACCTTGATTTATCAAAAGACGGAACAAAACTCGTAGGTATTTATGTGGGAGACAAATTTATTTATTACCATAGACTTTTCTGTGTGATACAGATTTGTTTATTAAAGTCTTCGACTTTGGGTCGTAGCAACTCTTAGTTGTGGGTGAGATTAGCTAAGGGAATCAAGTGCGTAGTATCATGCTGGGATCAGAGACATAAGGAGCGCAATTGTACCTTGGATCAGTGTGAGATTGATTGGGGTTCAACTACAGTCCGGACCGAAGTTAGTTTGTAGTAGGCTAGTGTCCGTAACGGCTTTATACAGTGTGTATTCAATCTGGACTAGGTCCCGGGGTTTTTCTGCATTTGTGGTTTCCTCATTAACAAAACTTCCAGTGTCTGTGTTATTTATTTTTCGCATTTTTTTTTATATAATTGAAATATCACAGGTTGTGTGTTGTATCGATCAATTATGAAATCCAACCTTTGGTTGTTGATTGGAAATTGATTGATCCTTGAACATTGGTCTTTGGTGTCGTTCAAGTGTTTTCTCTTGTATTCAATTAGTCTCGCAGATTTCTATTTGCTTGAGTAAGAATTGAATCGAGAAAGAGAGATATAACTCTTGATATACTTTATTAAGATCGAGTCTAGTTGATTCTCTTGAAAGTATATGGATTTAGTCCATACAAATTTCTAATCGAAATATCGGGTGTGGTTGTTATACCCACGCTTTTTCAATTGGTAGCAGAGCAGGCAAACACGTTTAAAGACCTGATAAGTCTGTGTTTGTAAGCGATATGACTCTATGGACATAAATTCTATCTCCATAAACGTACCACCAGTCTTTGATGGATCAAACTACTTATGGTGCAAAATCGATATGCGTGCTTTTCTTCAAGCTCGTGATTTTCAAACATGGGTACGTGTTGTTAATGGCTATAATCCTCCGGTTAATACAGAAGGAGATGTATTTATACCTAAGGATATTGGTAGATATAGTCCAGAAGAAATCCTTGCTGCAAAGAAAAATTCTAACGGCTTAAATGCTATCATACATGCCATCACCCCAGATCTTTAGCACCATGTGACTACGTGCACAACATCTAAAGAAGCATGGGATATCTTGGAAGTCGTACTTAAAGGAAATACCACTGAGAAAAAAGCTAGCTTCAAAACCTAAACTTTGATTGGGAAAACCTTCGTATGGCAGATAAAGAAACGTTTGATGAGTTTAATCACAAAGTGTCTGAAATTGTTAATACATCTTTTGCATTAGGTAAGATTATTCCTGAAAAGGACATTGTTAGAGTATTGCTCGGTTGAACCCACCAAGCGTTGGTATGTCAAGTTTGGTTGTCATATTTTAGTGAACCAAAACTCATTTAAGAGTCGCTTGATTTAAATGTACTAGAGTCAACTTCGTATAGGTTAGCTTGAAAGTATTAGGGTGAGACATCACAAGTATTGCGAAGACTTGAAGAAGTAAAGAAGAACTGAGCTACAACCACAACATCATCCTTCCACTTGAGGTTAGTGATATTTGACTTCAAGTCGTGCATATTAAAAACACAAAACTGCGAATCATGAACACTCTAGATAGACATAGTATTAAGGAATACAATATGAAGTTTCTTGCTTAACAATTAAACTTTGTATATAAGACATCGACATAATCACATGAATGCTATTGTGATTATGTATGGGTATGAGGTGAGGATTTCATCCTAGGAAACAATGTTTACATGTGTTCTAAGGAAGTAAGTTCATGATATGTGTTGTGAACCGAAAAGGAAATCGCCAGGCGTTATTGGGGCTACTCTTCATTACAAATCTTATGAACGACCAATATGTGTGATTAGTATAACCACTCATGACTTGTTTGTGTTCTTGGTAAAACTATTCACATGAGGCCTGACTTATGTATTGGTATGACATTTATTAGTGAAACCGATCTTAAGTAATCACCTGGGGTATGATCGGGTTTGTGAGTGTCTGACAAATATTGGGAAAGGGGAACTGATCCTAGTAAGAGGTGTAGTACATCACAAGGGGAACCGATCCTTGTATGAGGTTGTTGATGGTGGTTTTTAACTTAGGGGTAAAATCGTAAAACCCTAGTCAAACAGTGACGTCACATGACTTAAACGCATTTATTGAACCCTTTAATATGTTTGCGAGAAAATTACCAGGGTACCTTTTTTTTTAATTAATGACTAATTAGGGTTTCGATGGGCCAAAACCCTAATTCCCACGCCACATGTGCCAATGGAAAACCATGCCAGCCACACCCACCGCGCCAAGGCATGCCAACCATGCTAACCACACCCATGTGCCAATGACAAACCATGCCAACCACACCAGCCACGCCAAGGAATGCCAACCATGCTAGCCGCACCCCTGTGCCAATGGAAAAACCGTGCCAGCCACACCTACCGCGCCAAGGCATGCCAACCGTGCTAGCCGCACCCCTGTGCCAATGGAAAACCATGCCAGCCACACCTACCACGCCAAGGCATGCCGCACCCCTGTGCCAATGGAAAACCATGCCAGCCACACCTTCTCGCTAAAGCATGCCAACCATGCTTGCCATTCAAACACACCATACACAACGATGGTTGCCAAAACAAAGGTCTGCAATAATCTACGACCATCTTTTCATCTAAGACGAGAATCTTATCCGTCCAAGGTTACCAGACAATGCATGGTAACCTTTAAACCAAAAACCCTAGCTTGGTCACGCCAAACCCTTGGTCCCACCATGCCAAACCAAACCGCACCTTGCCTTATCCCTAGCCATTCTAGCCGCACCATGTGCCAACGGAATTCCATACCCTTGGCCCCGCCATGCCAAGCCAAACCACACCTTGCCTTGGCCCTAGCCATGCTAGCCGCAACATGTGCCAACGGCATGCCAAACCCTTGGCCCCGTCATTCCAAGCCAAACCGCACTTTGCCTTGGCCCTAGCCATGCTAGCCGCACCATGTGCCAACGGCATGCCAAACTCTTGGCCCCACCATTCCAAGCCAAACCGCACCTTGCCTTGGCCCTAGCCATGCTAGACGCACCATGTGCCAACGGCATGCCAAACCCTTGGCCCCGCCATTCCAAGCCAAACCGCACCTTGCCTTGGCCCTAGCCATGCTAGCCGCACCATGTGCCAACGGCATGCCAAACTCTTGGCCCCGTCATGCCAAACCAAACCGCACCTTGCCTTGTCCCTAGCCATGCTAGCCGTACCATGTGCGAAACCCTTGGCCCCACCATGCCAAGCCAAACCGCACATTGCCTTGGCCCTAGCCATGCTAGACGCACCATGTGCCAACGACATGCCAAACCCTCGGCCCCACCATGCCAAACCAACCTAGACGCGCCACCATGCTGGCCTTCCCTACGCGGCTACCAAAATGAAGGTGTGCGACAATCAACGGTCGCCCTTCAATCCCAAGAGCAAATCCTAGCCAACCAAGGTTACCAGACAACGCATGGTAACCTTTGGCCCGAAAACCTAAGTTTGGCCTCTCCAAACCATGCCATGCCAATGGCATACCAACCTAGACGCGCCACCATGCTGTCCTTCCCTACGCGGCTACCAAAACGAAGGCGTGTGACAATCAACGGTCGCCCTGCAATCCCAAGAGAAAATCCTAGCCATCCAAGGTTACCAGACAACGCATGATAACCTTTGGCCCGAAAACCAAAGTTTGGCCACGCCAAACCATGCCATGTCAATGGAATGCCAACCTAGCAACGCCAGCATGCTGGCCTTACCTACACGGCTACCAAAACGAAATCGTGCGACAATCAACGGTCGACCTTTAATCCCAAGAGCAAATCCTAGCCTTCCAAGGTTACCAGACAACACATGGTAACCTTTGAACCAAAACCCTAGTTTGGCCGCGCCAAGGCATGCCATGCCAATGACATGCCAAACTTGCCGCGCCACATGCTGGCTTTCCCTATACGGCCACCAAAACGAAAGCGTGCAACGATCAACAGCTACCTCTCGTCTTAAGATGCAAAATCTCGACCGTCAGAGGTCACCAAGCTAGAAAGTCTCCCAAGCATGACTTGCCAAGAAACAACAATATGCTACATGTTTTCCACAAAAAAATTCAAGACATCAACACATATCACAAACTGGGGGATCCTCTTTGGGTATTGGTTTGGCGGTTTACAGCGTGCGGCGTACACTACGCCCGTCATAAGGATGGGGCAGTTAGTAAATACAGGGAGTTAATGGTGAAACTTTCTTTTTATGGAATATCAATTCCATGCGTTAACGGTTTTATGGAACATCAATTCCATGCGTTAACGGTTTTATAGAACATCAATTCCATACGTTATTGTTAATACCTCCTCCCATTTACTCACCCATTTTTCCATTCCTTAATGAGACCAGAGTACGTTTCACTTCGACTTGTATAAATAGGTCTTACCTATTTCCATCGAACAACAAGTTCAGTCAGGGAACATATACCACTTAGAAAATGTTTGCTAGCTTTCCATCTGTTAGCTTCCCACTTTATGATACAAGTCGTAACACTACTACTCTTCCAGAATCAACTATCTTGGTCTCATCACTTTCATTGCTTCCATCCCCAAAACCAACCCATTATCCTCCACTTTGTGACCGAAGCGAGTCTGGAACGACCATTTTTTGGTTTAGGCCGGACTTGTACAGATTGATCTCTCGAATCTAAAGTACTCACTTGCAGTACATTATTTAGGTTTTAAATTCATTTCTCACCCGCACACCCGAAATTACCAAAATCAGTATAAACCATTTTCACCCACAAACAGAGGTGCATCAAGGTTTATAGAAAAATGGGGAACCGATCCTATAAACATGTGCAACACATTTTTGGGAAAGGGGAACCGATCCTATGGAAGTGTGCAGTGCATACAAGTTAGATACCAAATATATGTGGGTAACCGATCCTAGTACCTAGTCAGCCGAATTTTGCTAAGCTAGTGTAACTATGCACAGTACTCACATGGAGGTAGAACCGATTTTTTTTTCTTCGTAGAACCGTTAAACCCATGGTTTGTAATTGAGTGTTACTTGCTCAATCACATAGTTCTTGAAAGTCAGATGAACCAATTCTAAACTTGTTTGGAAGTGTGGTAAATCGGTTTCATGTGAGTAAGTATGAAACAGGACTTACAAGAGTAAGATGTCGTCACACTTTGAACACGGTGCATTAATGCTTATTCTTTTTGTTCAAAGATATTCCTTAAAGGCTAAGAAGGAAGTAAATCCCAAGATCGAATTTAAATAAGTTAAGAATCTTTTTAATTAAGGGTTTTTAGTTATATATGGAAAATATGAATTAGTAATGTGCATTTGCTAATTAAAGATTTTCCAAGGAGATTTCGATCATATTTTTGGACAGTGCATTCACAGGAATTATGGAAACCGAATTTGGTGTAGTAATGGAAAATATCTTGAGAATATTTTTGGTTTTGGAAATTCCTTGGTGTCCAAACTTCCTTGTTTATAAATACTTTGAGTTTGCATTTATAGCAAACTAATCCTTCGTAACAATAGACTTCCTCTTTTGTCTTTGTTACTGGTGAATCCGCCTATCGGAGAGGAGAGTAATCTAATTAGGTGAAATCTCTTATGGACGCTCAATTTAAAGTCTTCTTGGGGATTGAGAAGGTCTAGCGTGACCCGTTGGTGGGAAACTAGATATTGCGGTTTATATTTAGTTTTCGTATTGATTTGATTGACTAACGGTGGTTGAACTTTGATTGCACCTAGTTTGTTTATGCTTGAGAATCTTCTCTTCAGATATAAGATTCACTCAAACTAGTTCAAGATTTCGACATGGATCTTTAGACTGTTGTTAGATCTAAAGATGATCTTGTGATAATCCATTATTAACAGACTCCGTTCTATATGTGATTGATCACAGGAGATTCAAGTAGTTGTGTGCAGGTGTTCATTGAAGATCTAAGAATATTTGAAGGCAAAGAAGAGATAAAAGATTTGTGACTTGGTTTTATAATCTTTGGTGTGCATAATACTTGATTTGGTAAAAGTGGATCCAACTATAATTGATTTATCCTTTGGGTATTTTGATATAATAGTTGAGAAGATCGGCATCAACACAATTCTTTGAATTAAGAGTGTTGTTGGCTTAATCTTACCGATTGCCCTTTAGGTGATTGAACATAAGATAGATCTTAGAACCTCGAAAAGGAGTTTATGTTAATATAAACAAGGGAACCTTTGCGCAACTCATATCACTTGGTTGAAGATAGTTGATAGCAAACAGATTTGTTGTTCCTTTTGTTAGAGCACTGCTCGGTAAAACTCGCATGTGTTGCTATCTCAAGCATGTTTGTCAATCTTAGTGATCAAAACTATATAGTCTTGATTTCTAGTCAACTATATCTAAGGTCTCGGACTAGGATAGAAAGTATAGTTGATCTCAAGAACTCCATGACGATCATCATACAAGACGAAGGACTACTCAAGGAACCAGTGGATCTTCATCGACTAAAAGGTATGTGGAGACTTGAACTTATCTATCACTCAAAAGTCTATCTACTCTATCTCCTATCTTGAGACAAAAGTCGTTTTACTATATAGACTAAGAATATGCACATGTGACATTTAGAGATGAGTATATCTCGCTTATCTATTTCTCGAAATGGGTGTTGGTAAATCTTTCGCTTTAGCCAAGTTCATCTTTGCCTAGTGAAGAAAGTCATGTTATGTTTCAATCACTTTGGAAATTGCTCTGACGAAAACTAGTTTGTGAATAACAACTATATGACGTCCTCTGAGAATGTTTCAATGATTAAAATGAGAGTTTAGACTATATAACCATTATGGGATATAAACATTGTTGTGGCAACACATATATGTATAAGTTATTAACACTTGAACCGAAGTTTGCAAACTTTGTTGATCAAGTGGAACCGGAACGTGAGAAGCAACTCAGTCCGTGAACTGGCGTAAGTTCTCGAACCCGAGAATATCTGCTAAAGTTGAAGCTCAGGTGCAGTCTGCGAACTGACGGAAGTTCTCATCCCGAGAAATTCTGCCGGAGTTTATTAACTTCAACCGGTTAGCTTGAGTCCGCGAACTCAAGAGGTTATGTCTGAAAACGTTGTTCGTGAACTAATTCTAAATTACTAAGGAATTCTTTTGCAAACCGTGACTTTATAGTTCATGATTAATGATTCGAGTGAATCACATCGTTTTTGATTCAATTGTGTCTCTTGTAGTACTTGAGATCTCATAGCAATTGAACAACTCTCTAACTAGTTCATTTGAGTCATTTGGACTAGTTATGGTGAAGAAGAATATGGTTGATATGAAAGTTATCATTTGGCTAACCGTTTGGTTAACTAATAATTAACCAACCATTGTACATGTTTGGGTACGGTTACATAAACCCAAAACGTCAAGTACATGTGTGTATGACAAGCTAAGTTTTCGATCTAACGGTTGAGAGATGTTAGCTTGCATCTAATCAGGTTTTCATCGAACAGTGAATATTGAATGCTTTGTTAGCAAGCTAACATTGATTTCAAACCCTGATTTGAAAGACTATATAATGAGAACTCTAGCCATTGGAAAAACTAATCCCCACACACTTTTCTTGTATGATACTAGTTTTCTCTAAGCTAGAGTCGATCTCCATCAACCCGTGAGTTTTCTCTCTAAATTCGGGTTAACGACTTAAAGACTTCATTAGGATTTTGAAGCCAGACCGATACTACTTTTCTTGTAGTTGTGTGATATGATCTTGCTATTTCTATCGTACGAGTACAATTGTAATAATTGGCTTGAGATTTCTATCTCTGATAGGCAAGATAAAAGTAGTCACAAACATCTTCGTCTCATTGTTTATGATTCCTCAATAATCTTCTTCGATGCGTCGATTAAGTTTATTATGAGGTGATTGATGAAACTGAGCAGTTTTTTGGGAATATAAGTCTGGTTTTATCGATTGGTTCCTGTTCACCTTGATTTATCAAAAGACGGAACAAAACTCATAGGTTTATTCGTGGGAGATGAATTTATCTATTACATGTAGACTTTTCTGTGTGAGACAGATTTTTTTGCTAAAGTCTTCGACTTTGGGTCGTAGCAACTCTTGGTTGTGGGTGAGATCAGCTAAGGTAATCAAGTGCGCAGTATCCTGTTGGGATCAGAGGCGTAGGAGCATAACTGTACCTTGGATCAGTGTGAGATTGGTTGGGGTTCAACTACAGTCCGGACCGAAGTTAATTTGTAGTAGGCTAGTATCTGTAGCGGCTTACTACAGTGTATGTTTAATCTGGACTAGGTCTCGGGGTTTTTCTGCATTTGCGGTTTCCTCGTTAACAAAATTTTGGTGTATGTGTTATTTCTTTTCCGCATTATATTTTTATATAATTGAAATAATACAGGTTGTGTGTTGTTCAATCGATTAGAATATCCGACCTTATTGGTTGTTGATTTAAATCGATTGATACTTGGATATTGGTCTTTGGTACCATCCAAGTTATCTCTCTTTGATTCGACTCGCAAATCTTATTTGCTTGAGTAAATCAAATCGAGAGATTGAGATAATAACTCCTTGACATATTTTCTATTGATTGAGTCTTGTTGATTCTCTAGAAAACAACTCGAAGTTGTCCATATAGATTGCTAATCAAAATATTGGGTGAGGTTGTTAGACCGCCGCATTTTTAATTGGTATCAGAGCAGGAAAACACATTAAAGACCTTACAAGTCTGTGTTTGTAGCGATCTGACTCTATGGACAGAGGTGTTATCTCAATAAACGTACCACCAGTCTTCGATGGCTCTAATTACTTATGGTGGAAAATTGCTATGCGAGCTTTTCTTCAAGCACGTGATTTTCAATCATGGGTATATGTTGTTAATGGCTATGATCCTCCCGTTTCTCTAGAAGGAGAAAATGTTCCAAAGAATATTGCTGAATATACTCCTGCAGAAGTTCTTGCTGCAAAGAAAAACTCAGACGGTTTGAATGCGATCATACATGCCATTACCCCAAATCTTCAGCACCATGTGTCTAATTGCACTAAGTCATAAGAAGCTTGGGATATCTTAGCAACCGTATTCGAAGGAAACTCCAGTGAAAAGGAAGCAAGGCTTCAAAACCTTAACTCCGATTGGGAAAACCTTCGTATGGCATATGAAAAAACATTTGATGAGTTTAATCACAAAGTGTCTGAAATTGTTAATGCATCTTTTGCATTGGGTAGGACTATTCCTGAAAAGGACATTTTGATGAAAATTCTCAGATCACTGTGTAGATGGTGGATTTTCGACAAAGGATAAAATCGTAAACCAATAATTATACGAACCTCTGATCCAGCAATCAGACGTGAGTACTGAGACACGGGTCTCTCAACGAATCCTCTGATTGAGAATACTTTCTCTCAGAGTACATGTAGATATGTGGTCTCACGGCTAGACAACAACATATCTCATGAATACTGAACACTTCAGTAATTATTTCTATATAGTATCACGGGATGGACGGCTCCTAGACAGCCTGCTCTGCTAGTATATAGCGATAACGTCTTCAGGATACAAACAACGAGTTTACCCTGACAATATAAAGGATATGAAGCTCCAACAAGCTCATATCAGAATAATTAATGCTCCTAGACAGCTTGCTCTGCTAGTATAGAGCCATAAGTTAATTATTCCCAAATTCTTGGATTCATCCACAGAATTTCCGAAAATATTCAAATATTTTTGCAGATATTTCATTACTGCAAACCATGGTTCTTCCCAGCATAAATCCTTGGGTTAGTAATGAATATTCAACGCAGGGCGTCTGAGCTACCTCTGAGTAAGCCCCGATTAAATGGTGAAAGTGTACTCAACGACGATGCATTAACAATCACCGCACAAACGAGTATTTCAAAATACGACGAGACGATGAACCTATGCAAAATAGGAATGAAAATAATAAACAATTAAAAATTGACCAAGGCGTTGGGGGCATGTGCCCACTGACCGGCCGACCGTGCCGTGGTCAATCCCACGCCTGTTTCATATTTTTATCATATTTTTGTTATTTTCCTTGAGTTCATGAAAATTCTTTCATTTGAACAAATATCCTTCGTTTTGAGGAAACTCCTCAGTTTCATGGTGTTTCTTTCACACCAAAAAAATAATATAAAATTAAGGAAGAATATTGTGGGGCGTGACCATTGGCCAATCGGCCATTCCTTGGTTCCATCCAGCCCCACACCTCATGATTCCTCATTATTTTATTATTATTTCCCTAATTTCATGAAAACTCCTTAATCTCATGATATTTCCTTGGTCCCATGAAAAATAATATAAAATTAGGAAAACCCGTGTGCACGGGCCATAGCCGGCCGGTCAAACCCTAGATGGCTTCACACGTCCCTTTTATTATTATTATTATTATTATATTTTTCATGTTTTCATAATCCCATGAAATTCCTTGATTTCATGATATTTCCTTCAAATTATGAAATTTCCTTTAAATTGTGAAATAATACATAAAATTAGGGAAAACGCACGGGATCGGGCCCTGGCCGGCCAACCATGCTCCAAGCCGGTCCCACACACCCACATATCCCTTATTTTATTATTATTATTTTTTATGTTTCCTTCATCTCATGTAAACTCCTTGATTTGAACAAAAACTCTTTAATTTTAGCAAAACTCCTTGATTTTATCATATTTCCCTAAAATCATGAAAATATTATAAAATTTTGGAAAACCGTGTGGATTGGCTCACTTGGTCGGACGGCCATGCCTTGGACATGATCGGTCCCACACTTTATGATTCCTTCACTTTTTCATTATTTTCCTTCATCTCATGAAGTTTTGACGGTTTTATCAAAAAACCCTAATTTCTTCATATCTAAAATGATGGCTCAAACGAACATCCGAAAATATCAAAAATTCTCAGAACTGAGATACGAATGCTTTGGGGACATGAGCATGTTACCTTGACCGACCAAGGTTGGATATTTGTCTCTCAATGAGCTGGTCTTACATATGTTCACAATTTGACCTAATTTGCGCAATTGCACGTATTAGGTCCAAAACTCTTCCAAACGACTTGGAACTTCATGGAATGATCAAAACTTGATCCCGTGACCACCCAGGGCCGGTTTCATGACCCCTTGTCCGGTCATCCACTTCTTCATAATTAATCAGGTCTTATCACATAATGATGAACCCAGCAGTAATTCGAATAAATGATTAAACCAGCATTTAATCATTCTTTCATCAACAAGTCACCAACTCTTCAAGAGGTCTTGGTGTTTGCTCACGTGAGCATATGGGTGTTACATGATTGACCCACGGTCTCATGAAACTAATCCTTCCTTCGTTCCATGGTTCAATTCCTAACAAACCATGAAGTGGTCATCAATTGATCAAATTAGGGTTTCTGAGTCCAAGGATTATGATTCCAGATTCAAACACTAATAAATTTATGACGATCTCATGATCAATATTCTTATTAATTATACTCGGTTCAACTACCGGTATTTTTATTAATATTTTATTTTGGTCACGCTGCCAATAATCTATCAGATGAGCAACACTTGCTCAGATAAGAAATACTTGTTCAAATCAGAGAATATTGGTTCAACTATCAATATTCAGCAAATCATCGAATGAGCAATACTTGCTCGCCTCAACTATCAATGTGAGGATCATGCCCACGTTCTATCCACGAGTTTCAGGACATTTATAAAAATCATGTTCAACTCAGTAAATACGTGGACTCATCGTCCCATGATATCACGAAGTCAGCAACTGACTAAACCAACCACGAGACGTCAATCGTGTCACTTAGGGGGATATCAACTAGGGTTTTGGTCTGGCGGTCTACAACACGTGTGTTCAAACACACGATGGAATATGAGAAAGTCGTGCAATTAGTTGAAGGAGTTAACAAAGTAGTAGATGGAAAATCAACCAAGTCTCTGCACGATGAGAAACTAGTTTCAAACACTATTTCCATCTCTCCACCCTTTGATTCCATCAACTGTCACACTTCATGGGATCATGGTGTCTACAATTCCATCAATATAAATAAGTCTTCGAATCATGATTGAAATAACAACGTCAACAACGAGGAGAATCTCACGTATCATTGACATCACGGGATCATCAACTCATCAATTGAGCAATTACTCTCAACTGAGCAATTTCAATCATTCAGAACTTATCATATTCAGAATTCACAACACACCTAAAATATTTGATTACCATTGATTCCGCATATTTCTCAGCTTCCCTCCTACAGATCGACCCATCCTCTCTTGTGACCGAATTTACTCTGGAACAGACATTATCTTGGTTTATGCCGGAGTACTATAAATTGATCTCTCGAATTCAAAGCACTCCCTTCTTGCAGTGCATCCGTGTGAGGTTGAACATTTTACTCGGTTCAAGGAGTCTCCTCCGCACGGTCATCTCCTCAATTCCATAAAAACCAGCAAATCGGTTTGCCCCATCTACACACTGCCATTTAAATACGATGCTAATAAGCATGCCATCATTGAGGGAAATAACCTAAATACTCTCTCCAGAAATACGCTGGTTGGTAAGCTTAAGATCTTTGATCACGAACTTTCATCCAAGGCTAGGATGTTGCGTTCAAAGCACTAAAGGATACTAAATTACTTGACAAAAGTAAAAAAAAAAAGTGTATATCTCTGAAGATGATCACTCTGAGATAGATTCATCAGATGAAGATCTTGACAAATCGGTATCGATGATCACAAGACAGTTTAGGGATCTTCTTTTGAAGAGAAGTAAACGGTTCTCCAGATTTAAGCCTAAGGCATCAGTCAAACCTTATAATCGTGTTCCTCCTAAAAATAGGGATATTGATGAAACTGATGATGAGGATATGCCTCAGTGCTTTAAGTGTAAATGATTTGGTCATTTTGCAAACGAGTGTCCAAATAGGAGAAAATACACTGGGAACAAAGGTCTTGCTGCAACTCTTGATGAAATGTCTGACGACTATGATTCAAATGAAGACGAGAAATCAAGTGTTGCACTTCTTGGTAAAAATATTGATTTTGATAATTGTAGCAATACACATATCAATTTTAATATCCTTTCAGAAGATAATCCAACCGTTTTGGAAGAAAAAGTTGACTCCTCTCTTGGAAACACTATTTATAATAACTCAGGATCCACTATGTGCCTAGCTGCTTGCACTATTCAGAAGCCTAATTATTATCCAAGTGTGACATGCTCATATTGTTCATTAAAAGGTCATGAACTCTCAAGGTTTTACAAGTTCAAACACAAGCAAAGACACGTCAACAAACTTCAATGAAGAGCAAATCATTTAGCAAGAAAGCTCAAACTTGCTCAGAAGACCGCAGAGGTATGTAATATTTTATATTCGTCTAAGAAGTTAGTTTCCAAGGAAAAATCAAGACCATTTGAAAAGAAAATATGGTCAAATCGTTTTGATAGAAAAAGGTATGTGGATTCCTCTCAAGAGGAAATTGGTGGACAAATTGTTGTTCACCATAGCATAACTTAATTGTGTTGTTTCTAAAATCTTGTCTCAAGTGCCTGATCAAAAGAGACAATGATTTTGTACCTCTCAGGCTTTAGGAAAATTGTGTTTCTTCTTTTCTTAAGTTTTGTTATTTTTGTCTATCAAACAAAACAAAAAAAAAGTATTATCGACAACTTTACTCTTGATAGGGATAAGATTTGGTCGTTTATGAACCTTTTTAGGTTTTGAACCCTACATTCCTTTTCCTTCTCTAAAACCTCTCTTTATCTTAAGACTACTTGTTGAGCTAATTGTGAATTCCTCTCACAAACCCATATGGAAGCTCCCAGAATGATGTCTTTTGATGAAAAAGAAGGTAATATGATTTTTAAGCCATCAATCATGAAGGAAAAAGAAAAATCTCCATTGCCTCCAACCTTGAAAAGAAAAAGAAGGAATACGAGGAAGCCAAGAGTTGTTCCTTCAAATTCTCAGAAGTTTTCTGATGTTCATGTAGTGTTGAAGGAGCTGCAAAAGGAGATTCAACAAATAAAGGCTTTTTAGTATAAGACTCGTGAGATTCAGAAGGCCCTGGTTCGAAAAAAGCAACCAAGAAGGTTCATTGATATAAACTCCTTTCTTAATGAACCCAATGTTCCAATGGATGTTGACAACAAGGAGTTCGGGGACGATAATGAATTCTTCAAAGGTCTTAATGTCTAGTAAATCTTCTATGTTTTCTGTATTATTTAGAAGAATAACTAGTGTTTTTGAAATAGCAATGATTGTGATTACACATAGCTATATCCAATGATTTCATCTTCTTGTTTTTTAGATTTATTAGTTTGAATTCTAAACTTGTTTGGAAGATGATGGTTGCAGTATTAATCTTTATGGTTTTATATATTGCAATATTTTGATGGGATTTGTATGTTTATGTCCGTGAACTTGTTTGTCCCATATTTTGTCAAAAGTAAAGTCGTTCACGTATTGGTATGCAAATATTGATAAAGGAATGAATGGACTTTTGGCAAAACACAAAAGTTAAGCCTATATTGTCAATTGTTGATGTAAGATAGGTTAAAATCTTTTGTGATTCAAGGATAAAGTCTATTATGTCACTTTGTGATGAAAAAATAGAATAGGTCCTTGTTTTTGTTATCCACGGTATAGAGCTTAATTGTTCCATATTATTATATATTACTGTGAAGGTTCCATTGTGTATCTCATGTTGAGCACGATACAACTAAGTCGATTTGGTAATATGACTGTGGAGTTGAATGTTTTCAATACTAGCCAAAAACATTTAGATCTTGATGATGATAATGATGTGCATGAAATCAACATGATTGAAAGTTTGATTCAGGATTCGTTGTCTAGTAGCATGTCTGTTGACCCTTTGGATGCTTGTTTGAATAATTTTGACTTGGATTTGTTTGATGATGAATACATAAGTGAAGTGAATACTTTGCTTGAATCCACACCACTTATGGACACGACTAAGTGGAAAGCTAGAGTGGAACCACTTCCACTCTTGGAATCCAAGTCTGTTCCCTCTCTTGTTGAGCCACCAAAGCTCGAACTGAAACCATTGCCTGATACTCTTAAATATGCATTTTTGGGACCTTCTAATACTTTGCCTGTAATCATTTCATCTTCCTTAGATACAGAACAGGAAAGTAAACTTTTAGAAGTACTTAAGGAGCATAAAGAAGCCTTAGGATGGACCATCTCGGACCTTAAAGGCATAAGTCCCACTGATTGCATGCATCATATAAACCTTGAGGACAATGCTAAACCATCTAGGGAGATGCAAAGGCGTCTCAATCCTAACATGAAAGAGGTTGTTAAGAGTGAGATTATAAAGCTTCTTGATGTGGGTATCATCTACCCAATCTCAGATAGCAAATGGGTTAGCCCCATTCAGGTTGTGCCGAAAAAGTTAGGAGTTACTGTAGTTCAAAACGATAAAGATGAGTTAATCACTACTCGAGTAACCACAGGGTGGAGAGTTTGCATTGATTATAGGAAATTGAATGCAGTTACAAAGAAAGATCACTTCCCTCTTCCATTCATAGATCAAATTCTTGAACGATTGTCTGGGCGTAGATTCTATTGTTTCTTGGATGGTTTTTCTGGTTACAACCAGATTCATATTTCACCCGAAGATCAGGAAAAGACTACATTTACATGTCCATTTGGAACATTTGCTTATCGCCGTATGCCCTTTGGGTTGTGCAACGCACCATCTACATTTCAGTGTTGTATGATGAGCATTTTTTCTGATATGATAGATAACTTCCTTGAGATCTTTATGGATGATTTCTCTGTGTTTGGATCATCTTTTGATGAATGTTTGAACCATCTCACTCGCGTGCTGATTAGATGTAAGGAAAAAGATTTGGTGTTGAATTGGGAGAAATGTCATTTTATGGTGAACTCAGGCATAGTTCTAGGACACATCATCTCTGGAAAAGGCATTGAAGTAGACAAAGCCAAAGTCGACCTCATTCAAAACTTGCCGCAACCTCGCTCTGTGAGGGAGGTTAGATCATTTTTAGGCCATGCTGGTTTTTACCGTAGATTCATTAAAGATTTCAGTAAGATCTCAAGACCACTGTGTAATCTACTCAGTAAAGATGTTGCATTTGTGTTTGATGATACTTGTGTGCATGCTTGGGAGGAGCTCAAAACTCTTCTAACTTCATCCCCTATAGTCCGACCTCCAGATTGGA
The DNA here is from genome assembly GCA_023529315.1 of Papaver bracteatum. Classification (NCBI taxonomy): domain Eukaryota; kingdom Viridiplantae; phylum Streptophyta; class Magnoliopsida; order Ranunculales; family Papaveraceae; genus Papaver; species Papaver bracteatum. The sequence continues at coordinate 278,092 of JAJJWX010002209.1, read as the reverse complement.
AATTTCCATTTGAAATCATGTGTGACGCATCTAATTTTGCTGTTGGAGCTGTCTTAGGTCAGCGAGATGAAAAACACCCCTATGTGATATACTATGCTAGTAAGACACTGAATGAGGCTCAAATGAACTATTCAACAACCGAAAAAGAGCTGCTAGCTGTTGTGTTCGCATTAGATAAGTTTAGATCTTATTTGATAGGATCTAAAATCATCATTTATACTGACCATGCCGCATTAAGATATCTTTTATCTAAAAAAGATGCCAAGGCTCGTCTAATTCGATGGATACTCTTGTTACAAGAGTTCCACCTCGAAATTCGAGATAAAAAGGGTCAGAGAATGTTGTTGCTGATCACTTATCTAGATTGAATGTCGAGTCTGCTGATGAATCAGAGATTATTAGAGAATCTTTCCCAGATGAACAACTGATGCTAGTTTATGAAATGCCATGGTTTGCCAACATCGTGAACTACCTTGCTACAGGTAGGATGCCACTTCATTGGTCTAAACAAGACCGGTCTAAGTTCTTGGCCGAAGTGAAACATTTCCTATGGGATGACCCATATCTGTTCAAATACTTCCCTGACCAAATCATTAGGAAATGTGTCCCCAACTCACGACAAAGGGATGTCATCTCTTTTTGTCATGATCAAGCATGTGGAGGCCACTTTAGTGCAAAAAAAACTGCTGCAAAGATCTTTCAGAGTGGTTTTTACTGGCCAACATTGTTTAAGGATAGCCATGAATTATGTATTTCTTGTGACCGGTGCCAGAAATTGGGAAGTATATCAAAACGAAACATGATGCCCTTACAACCCATTTTGATTGTTGAGCTATTTGATGTATGGGGCATTGATTTCATGGGTCCATTTCCTAGCTCTGAAGGAAAGTTGTACATTCTTGTTGCTGTTGACTATGTTTCTAAGTGGGTAGAAGCAATTGCAACCAAAACTAATGACCACAAGGTGGTACTTTCGTTCTTAAAGGAAAACATATTTTCTCGATTTGGCACCCCTAGAGCTATAATCAGTGACGGTGGTTCACATTTCTGCAATAGGCCTTTTGAGTCCTTAGTCCGTAAGTATGGCATAACTCATAAAGTTGCAACCCCATATCATCCACAGACCCGGTGGCCGTGGTATAGGTTTCAAATAGGGAGATTAAGCACATTCTAGAAAAGACGGTTAACCCGTCTAGAAAAGATTGGTCTTTAAGATTGAGTGATGCTTTATGGGCCTATAGAACTTCATACAAGACCCCCATTGGTATGTCCCCTTACAGACTTGTGTACGGTAAAGCTTGTCATCTCCTTGTAGAGTTAGAACATCGTGCATATTGGGCTGTAAAGAAACTGAACTTTGATCTAGATAAAGCTGGCACCCAAAGGAAGCTTCAACTCAATGAGTTGTAAGAGTTAAGAAATGATGCTTATGATAGTGCAAAGTTGTACAAATATAAAATGAAGGTGTTCCATGACAAGCGCATTTTGCGCAAGTCATTCACTCCAGGCCAGAAAGTTTTATTGTACAACTCACGTTTGCACCTTTTTCCAGGTAAATTACGTTCTAAATGGACATGCCCATTCTTGGTGCGAACAATTTTCCCCCATGGGGCTGTAGAACTAGAAGATGTCACAACCAAGAATGTCTTCAAGGTCAATGGGCAGAGACTGAAGCCATTCCTTCAACCAATTCCACCTTAAATTGAAACAACTGATCTTGATGATCCGATCTATGTGGATTGAAAAGTTCCACATGTACATACCACAAGATATCTTCCCTGCTGGTTGCTTTGGACATACCCTACTGTCTCTGTTTTGGCATCTGGTAATCTATTTTCTTTGAATCTGTTTTGTTCTCATGTTTTGTTGTTGTTTCTGTTATCTTTTGAAACATTGAGGACAATGTTAGATTTAGGTTTGGGGGAGTATTTGCATAATGACCAGCTGTGGAGCGGGTCTTTTGTAGGATCTTTTGTAGTCTTTTGCATTTTTTGTAGTGTGTTTTCTATGACCAGCTGTGTAGCGGGTCTTCTATTGTCTTCTAAGACCAGCTGTGTAGCGGGTCTCAAAAAAAAAAAAAATTTTTATCGGATCTTGTGGTTGGTATCTGATGACCAGCTGTGTAGCGGGTCACTAAAAAAAATGATGACCAGCTGTATAGCGGGTCTTAAAAAAAAAATTTGGTTACAAATTTTCATGGTTCTACGAAATTCCGAAGTTCATCATCTACAGTTGAAGACCGAAGACGAAGACATTTCTATGGATGCTCTGAAATTGGAGAAGGTTTTGGGGGTACATCTTTGGTAGGCCCTCACGAGACTACAACTCGTCCACTAGGGACACCTAGGGGTTTAAAGGCTTAGTGCATACGCTAAATGCATTCGACAGACCAGCGACAATGGTATAGTTAGGATTTCTGGATTTCTGTTTCACTTGAGGACAAGTAAAATTCAGGTTTGGGGGTATTTGATGAGTGCCAAATATTGCATGTTCATACACCTTTTCATTGGCACTTAACTCATCTTTCGCGCTTCAAAGTCATATATTATCCCAAATTCTGCATTTTTACCATTTTCAAGAATAAATATTTGTATTAATTAATTTTGTGTTTTTAAGTACTAAATAAAGATTGGAAGAATTGAGAAGACAAAAGAGAAGAAAGTTGGAAGCATTGCAACCCGCTCAAGATCAGTGGAAACTCATTTACAAATTCATGGGATTAAACAACCCATGATCCAAAACCCAAGACCCAAATCCATTTCCACCTCACCCCCATTGGATTCTTTCTAAAACATCCACCTCACCCCCATTGGATTCTTTCCAAACATCCACCTCACCCCCATTGTATTCCATTTCATCCATCAATTAAAGAAAACATCCCCATTCTCTCACTCAATCACTCCCAATTTGTTTCCCACAACCAAATATATTCCATTCAATCCATCAATTAAGAAAACATGTTTTGTTGAGTGGATGCTTTCCAAATTTCGAATCCAAGTGCTTGAGGGAATTTTGTGTATAAATAGAGAGGGTTTTTGTGTTGAAAAACCATCCAAGAATAGCTTGTTCATGTTAGTTTATAAAATTTCAATTTTGTTGTAATGTTCTTCATGTTCTAATTTCATTTACTAGGGTTTAGATGAAGCCCTAATCTCATTGGTATGTATTAATATCTTGTATCTTGTTCTTGAAAGTTTAGAATTGTTTAAAGATATAATTTAATCCAAGTTTTTCAACATCTTGCTCTCACAATGTATGCCATGTATCCATTGTAGTTAGAATATCTCTATGTTGATTATGCTACAACTCATGCTTAACCAAATATTGATCTTTAGATTAGTTGTGCTTAATTAGACAATTAATACTTTGGAGAAATACTTTAGTTGTGATTAAATTATCCATTGGAGAAACACCTTAGTTATACGGTAGACTTGAATCTACTATAAGGACAAGAATAATATTACAAGTTGAATGCATATCATAGGTTATTGGTGGATTTGAATACCCTAGTATCCATATTATCATTGTTTACATATCTTGTTATTTGCATCTTTTACTTTTATTATTTCAGTCACTTGAAAATCATATCGTCGTATTGACAAAATCAAACCCCTTTTGGTTACTCTCTGAATCAGGATTTAGAATCAACTTCTACACTCTCCAAGTCTCTGTGGTTCGACCTGTGCTTGCCCTGTGTTGCTTGTCGACACTGTGCACTTGCAGTTTATACATAGAAGTAGGTATCTTTCCGAGCCTACCATGTTCCATGAGATGTTATATGTTGAGCATTAAGAACTAAATTAATCAACTTGTGTGGTTATTTAGTTTGTATTCCATGAGTTCTCCCATGTTGAGTACATGTACGGTTAAGGTTGTCTTTTCCTATGATAATCTTAGTCGGGGTTCCATAATCTCTTATGTTGAGCCCAAATGAACAAAATCAATCATCTTGTGTGATTATTTAGTTAGCACTCCATAGATTTTTTCTCATGTCGAGTGTGGATAATTGAATTGATTACCTTGTGATTAGTTTAATTGTGTAATCCGGTTAGAATATTTATGGGTTCTCTTGTGAATAATCTAATCGATGAATTGAGTCTCCATAAGTTTACTTGTGTTGAGCATATTTAGTCAAATTAATCTTGGTTCGCTTTGGTTAATATGATTGAATATTTTGGATTCCAAATTCATACTAGTATGCAATTTGTTGAGTCTAAAGAAATCCTTCTTTTCTCTTGAAATTAAGTTCGCTCTTGTTGTTCCTTTGGGAATGACATCTTATGGGGGAGAGTTCTTTTGAACTTGCGCTTAATTTCCAAATCTTTGTGGGGAGTGCGGCTGTGGAATTTTTTAGGGATTATCTTGTATCTTTATAAACTCCTTGATGAATGCATTTAGCCTCGTCTTTATGATTGCATCTAAACAAGATGATAGAACATTTACCTTTGGTCATGAAATGTCTCTTACGGAAATTTCATTAGGATCCCGTTCTTGTACCTTTTCCAATTTTATTGACAAAAAGTGGGAAAATTAATTGTAGTTCACACTACAAATACATATGGTTTTCAGATCATTATGTAAGGGGGAGTGGTTTCCATGTGAGATGGAGTATTGACTAAGGGGGGGTGAAGTTTCACCATAGTATTGTTGTTGAAGTTGTGATGCAATTGGACCTTGACGTTGTGTAATAATACTATGACATTGTATAACAATGATTGAGAACCAATGCTTTTCTCATTGTTATAGCTACGGATTTTCAAAAACGATGATACTAAACTTACAACCTTTGGGATCATTGAACTACTTGGAAGTGACAAAGATTTCGAGTATTGTTGAAGATTAGGCATGTGGAATAGGAGCTACAAAGTTTATTTATATAATTTTTGTATTCCATATGTATTAATAGTTTTTCCACTAAAATTGACAAAGGGGGAGATTGTTAGAGCACAAATCGGTCAAACTCGCATGCGTTGCTATCTCAAGCATGTTTGTCAATCTTAGTGATCAAAACTATATAGTCTTGATTTCTAGTCTACTATAGCTAAGGTCTCAGACTAGGATAGAAAGTGTAGTTGAGCTCAAGAAATCCATGGCGATCATCATACAAGACGAAGGACTACTTAAGGAACAAGTGGATCTTCATCGACTAAAAGGTATGTGGAGACTTGAACTTATCTATCACTCAAAAGTCTATCTACTCTATCTCCTATCTTGAGACAAAAGTCGTTTTACTATATAGACTAAGAATATGCACATGTGACATTTAGAGATGAGTATATCTCGCTTATCTATTTCTCGAAATGGGTGTTGGTAAAGATTTCGATTTATCCAAGTTCATCTTTGCCTAGTGACGAAAGTCATGTTATGTTTCAATTACTTTGGAAATTGCTCTGACGAAAAGTAGTTCGTGAATAACAACTATATGACGTCCTCTGAGAATGTTTCAATGATTGAAATGGGAGTTTAGACTATATAACCATTATGGGATATAAACATTGTTGTGGCAACACATATATGTATAAGTTATTAACACTTGAACCAAAGTTTGCAAACTTTGTTGATCAAGTGGAACCGGAACGTGAGAAGCAACTCAGTCCGAGAACCCAGTCTGCGAACTGGCGTAAGTTCTCGAACCCGAGAATATCCGCTGAAGTTGAAGCTCAGGTGCAGTCCGCGAACTGACGGAAGTTCTCATCCCGAGAAATTTTGCTGGAGTTTATTAACTTCAACCGGTTATCTTAAGTCTGCGAATTCAAGAGGTTATGTCTGAAAACGTTGTTCATGAACTTATTCTAAATACTAAGGAATGCTTTTGCAAACCATGACTTTATAGTTCATGATTAATGATTCAAGTGAATCACATCATTTTTAATTCAATTGTGTCTCTTGTAGTACTTGAGATCTCATAGAAATTGAACAACTCTCTAACTAGTTCATTTGAGTCATTTGGACTAGTTATGGTGAAGAGGAATATGGTTGATATGAAAGTTATCATTTGGATAACCATTTGGTTGACTAATATTGAACCAACCATTGTACACGTTTGGGTACGGTTACACAAACCCAAAACGTCAAGTACATGTGTGTATGGAAATATAAGTTTTTGATCTAACAGTTGAGAGATATTAGCTTGTATCTAATCAGGTTTTCATCTAACGGTGAATATTGAATGCTTTGTTAGCTAGATAATATTGATTGCAAACCCTGATATGAAAGACTATATAAGGAGAACTCTAGCCATTGGAAAAACTAATCCCCACACAATTTTCTTGTGTGATACTAGTTTTCTCTAAGCTAGAGTCGATCTCCATTAACCCTTGAGTTTTCTCTCTAAATTCGGGTTAACGACTTAAAGACTTCATTAGGATTGTGAAGCCATACCGATACTACTTTTCTTGTAATTGTGTGATCTGATCTTTCTATTTTTATCGTATGAGTACAATTGTAATAATTGGATTGAGATTTCTATCTCCGATAGGCAAGATAAAAGTAGTCACAAACATCTTCCTCTCATTGTTTATGATTCCTCAATAATCTTCTTCGCTGCGTCGATTAAGTTTATTATAAGGTGATTGATGAAACTGAGATGTTCTTCGGGAATATAAGTCTGGTTTTATCGATTGGTTCATGTTCACCTTGATTTATCAAAAGACGTAACAAAAATCATAGGTTTATTCGTGGGAGATGAATTTATCTATTACCTATAGACTTTTCTGTGTGATACAGATTTGTTTGCTAAAGTATTCGACTTTGGGTCGTAGAAACTCTTGGTTGTGGGTGAGATCATCTAAGGGAATCAAGTGCATAGTATCCTGCTAGAATCGGAGGCGTAAGAGCATAACTGTACCTTGGATCAGTGTGAGATTGGTTGGGGTTCAACTACAGTCCTGACCGAAGTTAATTTGGAGTATGCTAGTGTCTGTAACGGCTTAATACAGTGTATGTTTAATCTGGACTAGGTCTCGGGGTTTTTCTGCATTTGCGGTTTCCTTGTTAACCAAATTCTAGTGTCTGTGTTATTTCTTTACCGCATTATATTTTTATATAATTGAAATAATACAGGTTGTGCTTTGTTCAATCGATTAGAATATCCGACCCTATTGGTTGTTGATTTAAATCGATTGACACTTGGATATTGGTCTTTGGTACCATCCAAGTTATCTCTCTTTGATTAGACTTGCGAATCTTATTTGCTTGAGTAAATCAAATCGAGAGATTGAGATAATAACTCCTTGAGATATTTTCTATTGATTGAGTCTTGTTGATTCTCTAGAAAATAAATCGGAGTTATCCATACAGATTGCTAATCGAAATATTGGGTGAGGTTGTTAGATCCCCGTATTTACACCTTTACTGCTTGGAATACGAACCAAATGAATTGGTCATGTTAGAGTATCGCTCGGTTGAACTCGCATGCGTTGCTATCTCAAGCATGTTTGTCAATGTTAGTGATCAAAACTATAAAGTCTTGATTTCTAGTCTACTATAGCTAAGGTCTCGAACTATGATAGAAAGTGTAGTTGAGCTCAAGAACTCCATGGAAATCATCATACAAGATGAAGGACTACTCAAGGAACCAGTGGATCTTCATCGACTAAAAGGTATGTGGAGTTTTGAACTTATCTATCACTCAAAAGTCTATCTACTCTATCTCCTATCTTGAGACAAAAGTCGTATTACTTTATAGACTAAGAATATTCACATGTAATATTTCGAGATGAGTATATCTTGCTTATCTATTTTTAGAAATATGTCTTGGTAAATCTTTCGCTTTAGCCAAGTTCATCTTTAACTAGTGACGAAAGTCATGTTATGTTTCAATCATTTTGGAAATCGCTCTGACAAAAAATAGTTTGTGAATAACAACTATATAACGTCCTCTGAGAATGTTTCAGTGATTGAAATGAGAGTTTAGATAATATAACCATTGGGGGATATAAACATTGTTGTGGCAACACATATATGTATAAGTCCTTAACACTTGAACCGAAGTTTGTGAACTTTGTTGATCAAGTGAAACCGGAACTTGAGCAGCCAACTCAGTCCGCAAACTCAGTCCGCGAACATGCATAGTTCTCGAACCCAAGAATTTCTGCTGGAGTTGTAGCTCGGTTTTAGTCCGCAAACTGACGGAATTTCTCGACTCGAGAATTTTTGATGGAGTTTGTAAACTCCAACCGGTTAACTTGAGTCCGCGAACCCAGTCCGCGAACTTAAGTGGTTATGTCTAAAAACGATGTTTGTGAACTTATCTTAATAAACTAAGGAATGCTATTGTAAATCGTGTCTTTATAGTTCATGAATCGATTCGAGTGAATCACATCGTTTTTGCTTCAATTGTGTCTTGTGTAGTACATGAGATCTCATAGCAATTGAAAAACTCTCTAACTAATTTATGGTTGATATGAAAGTTATTATTTGGCTAACCATTTGGTTAACTAGTATTGAACCATCTATTGTACACGTTTGGGTAGGGTTACACAATACCAAAATCGTCAAGTACATGTGTCTATGACAAGCTAAGTTTTCGATCTAATGGTTGAGAAATATTAGCTTGTATCTAATCAAGTTTTCATCTAACGGTGAATATTGAATGTTTTGTTACCAAGCTAACATTGATTCCAAACCCTGATTTGAAAGACTATATAAGGGAGAACTCTAGAAACTGGGAAAAGTAATCCCCGCACTTTCTATGTGATACTAGTTTGCGAAGATAGAGTCGATTCTCCTTTAAACTTTGGTTTTCTTCTTCTAAAACCAGGTTAACGACTTAAAGACTTCATTGGGATTGTGAAAGCCAGACCGATACTACTTTTATCGTAGTTATGTGATCTGGTCTTGCATCTTCTATCGTACGAGTACAATTGTAATAATTGGCTTGAGATTAGTTTCTCCGATAGGCAAGATATAAAAGTAATCACAAACATCTTCGTCTCATCGTTTGTGATTCAGCAATAATCTTCTTCGTTGCATCGATTAAGTTTATTGTTATGTGATCGATAAAACTAAGATGTTCTTCGAGAATATAAGTCTAGTTTTATTGATTGGTTCCTGTTCACCTTGATTTATCAGACGGAACAAAACTCATAGGTTTATTCGTGGGAGACGAATTTATCTATCTTGTAGACTTTTCTGTGTGAGACAGATTTGTTTACTAAAGTCTTCGACTTTGAGTCGTAGCAACTCTTGGTTGTGGGTGAGATCATCTAAGGGAATCAAGTGCGTAGTATCCTGCTGGGATCAGAGGCGTAGGAGCATAACTGTATCTTGGATCAGTGTGAGATTGATTGGGGTTTAAATACAGTCCAGATCAAAGTTAATTTGGAATAGGCTAGTTTCTGTAGCGGCTTAATACAGTGTATGTTTAATCTGGACTAGGTCCCTGGGTTTTTCTGCATTTGCGGTTTCCTCGATAACAAAATTCTGGAGTCGGTGTTATTTCTTTTCCGCATTATATTTCGTTATATAATTGAAATAATATAGGTTGCGCGTTGTTCAATTAATTAGAATCTCCGACCTTCTAGGTTGTTGATTTAAATTGATTGACACTTGGATATTGGTCTTTGGTACCATCCAAGTTATCTCTCTTTATTTAAGACTCGCAGATTGTATTCGCTTGAGTAAATCAAATTGAGAGATAGAGGTAATAAACTCCTTGAGATATTTTTTATTAATTGAGTCTAACTGTCTAGTTAATTCTCTAGAAAACAACTCGGAGATGTCCATACAGATTGTTAATCGAAATATTGGGTGTGGTTGTTTGACCCTCGCTTTTTCAATTGGTATCAGAGCAGGCAAACACGTTCAATACCTTACAAGTCTGTGTTTGTTGTAATCTAAGTCTGTGGACGAAATCTCTGTCGCGCATACTAAAATGTCTCCTAAATCTTTTGATCATGTTAAGTGTCTTGTAAACATCTCAAAGGATTATTCCTTAGTTGATTCTTCCGAATACCGAGGTAGAAAGAATGTTCAATATGATAATGACATTTCTTCTTCTCATGAGGCATGTGACACTTTGGTAGAAGCTGAAAAGGAGCTCACAAGAATTTCAAAACATACAGCTAAAGATATTGATTTTAATGATTATGATTATCTCATCGATGAATTTGAAAAGTCTCTTGATCAAGAACGTGATCTCTATAACATCATAAAGTCCTTCTCTAAAAATATTGAGAAACTTCTTCAAGAAACTGCCCTTCAACATGAAAAGATTAGTACTCTTGAGGATATCATTGAAGAGGAATCAATTAGAGAAAAACGTTTGCTCGAGACTCATTCATCAGATCTCAACAGACTTCGTGCTGAAAAAGAGAAACTATGTGCATCTCTTAGTCTAGCCCATAAACAGTGTAAATCCTTGGAAAAGGAAAACTCTGCCTTAAGGAGAAAATCCTCTGTACAAACTAACTCTCATGATGTTCTGTACAAGACAAAGCATTCTCCAGAAGAATATTGTGTCAAGAAAAGTTTACATAACTTGAAATCTTCTCATATGGCTATGAAGTTAGGACAGGTGCCAATTATTGCTTCTTCTCCACGAACCTGTACTTTTTGTGGGAAAAAGAATCACTATGCTATCCATTGTTTTGCAAGAAGGAAACAAATTTCTAAGCTTCATAATTTGCTTCTCTTCACTGTCAATGGAACAAATAGTCATTTGACTAATGCAGTGAATCACATGCCCACAAGAAACCAGAAACCTTATAAAAATGATCTCTATTCTAGAAATCATCACAGGGCTCAAGTGCATTCTGGCATAAGTTCTTGTGTTTCTAAGGAAAGCATTCCCTGTACTTATAAGAATATTTCTGGTAAATCTAAGCCTAGGAAATGGATCCCTAACTACTCTAATCCTCGGGAACAAATTGCAAGAGGTCCTAGACTTAGTCCTTCTGACAAATTTGCCAGACATAAGGATAAAAAGAAAGAATATTCATTTGATGAGCTAAAGGCTCATACTTGTGTAAAGTAATCACAAGGTTGAATATTTCACATACAAAAAACCTAGTTGTGAGAGAATTGAATAGTTATACTCCATAACTAAGTGACTCTAGTTATCTAACTAATCTCTTATCGTTTTTAGAAAGATAATTGGTCAAACACATATTCGTGAGTATTTTTCTTTTGGATGCCTCATATCTAAACTTACTTTTGAAAAGTAAAAGTTTTTTTTTACGTGCAGAGTTTTGTGAAATCCATCTTACGGGTACACGTACGGTTTTGATTTATTCTTTAAACCTATCATGTAAACCCTAAATCTCTCGAGTTTTTCCTTATATACCTATCCTATTGAGTTATTCTTATTACTATAGGTTTCATATTATCAATGGCTTCTTCTTCTTCTTTCTCATTGGATTTTCCTAAGGAAGTATATTGCAAACTCGATAAAGAGAAGGAAACACTTGTTAAATTGAAGGTTTCCTTTCTCAATTGGTATCAGAGTAAGCAAACACGGTATATTTGGGTACCCTCGCTTTTTTAATTGGTATCAGAGCAGGAAAACACGAATAAATCTAATAATCTGTGTTTGGTGCGATCCATCCTATAAGAAAATGAATTTTATGAGCGATTTAATTAACGTCTTAAAGATTTTAAATGATATGAAAGAAGACTCTGAGGAATCTTCATCTGTTTTTGTTAAAATGCTTGATGAAAGGATTGAACCGAACCGGTTATGTACTGATGATATCACTAATATCATAATTGATAGAAAACTGGTAAAAAATACTGATGAATCTAAATCAAGAGATTCTCATGAATGTTCAATTCTCTTATCGAGACAAGCTAAACAGTCTAGTAAGAAACAGATCAGGAACTGTTTTTAGAAGGAGTGGAATTGTTTAAATCAGAAAATTTGTTTTATAAAACAACTGATTAATCGTGTTAAGAAACTTTTCAAGAACTTAACATTCCATCTTAAGTCTTATGAACATTGTCTTGGAGCTTTTGCACTTAAAACAACCTCACTATTCCAATGGTTTCTGGATAGTGGGTGTAGTATATATATGACAGGTGATCTCTCTTGGTTTATTAAGACAGAAGACTACAAAGGAGGATCAGTGATATTTGGAGATGGAAGTAGTTGTCTTATCAGCAAAAAGGGGACCATCAAACTTCCAGGTATACTCGAAATTCATAATGTTGTTTATGCTAAAGGTATGAAATCTAATCTTCTGTATGTCAGCCAAATTTGTGATAAAGGTCATAAGGTTATCTTCAACATGAAAGGTTGTGATATTGAAGATAAGTATGGAAAAGTAATTTTCCTAGGACGAAGAAGTATGAATAATTGTTATCTTTTGGATATACAATCTAACTTATATTGTAACTTAACTAAGGTTGGGTCTACTCATTTATGGCATTAACGGTTTGGCCATATCAATTATCGAATGTTAGGTAAGCTAATTAATCGTGAACTTGTTAAAGGAGTTCCAAAGATCAACATTAAAGTATAGGGTGTCTGTAGTGCGTGCCAAAAGGGTAAGCAAGCAAAAATTCAACACAAACTATCTCGAGATATAGCCACACGTGCTCCTCTTGATCCTATTCATATGGATCTTTTTGGTCCAATCCAACAAGCTTCGGTTGGAAGAAATAAGTATGTGTTAGTAATGGTAGATCATTATACTCGGTTTACTTGGGTTGCTTTCCTAAAGCACAAAAATGACACTCTTGAAGAGTTCAAAATTATTGCGAATAGAATTCAGAATTAACAAGGTCGCAGACTTAAGAAGATTAAAAGCGATCACGATACAGAATTCAAGGACACTAAAGTATATAAATACTGTAATAGTCTTGGGATAAGTCATCAATTCTCTGCTCCTATTACACCTCAGGCAAATGGAGTAGCAGAAAGAAAGAATAGAAATATTCAAGAAATGGCAAGAGTCATGCTTCATAACAAAGATTTACCATTAACCTTTTGGGGGGGGGAGCTGTTTTTACATCCTGCTATCTTATAAATAGAATTTTTTTAAGATCAAAAACTCTAAATACCCCGTATGAATTATGATATGGAAGAAAACCAAATCTAGGATACTTAAGAATTTTTGGTAGTAAATGCTATATTCTCAAAGATAGAGAACATAGAGGAAAATTTGATTCCAAAAGTGATGAAGGAATCTTTCTTGGATATGCTTCGAATAGTCGTGCTTTCAGGGTATTTAATCTCCGAACCAAAGTCATGATGGAATCAATTAATGTGGCCATTGATGACATTAGTGACTTTTTTCAAGATAATCATATTGCAGCAGAGCTTCCTCCCTCTGAGACTGTTATTAAAGAAAAACAGACTGAAGTTGAAACATCTGTTGTTCCTCTAATTAGTGACACTGATGAAAATAATGATAATGAGAGTATTGTTGAAGAACCCAATGGTACTGAAACTATTGTTAAAAAACCTATTAAATAGGTACATGAAAGACACTCGTCTAAAGATATCATTGGTGATGCCAGTGCAAGAGTTATGACTCGAAGAGAGCTTCAGAATGTCTGTCACTATTCATGTTTTCTTTCTTCAATAGAGCCTAAAAATATTAACCTGCTTGGGTAAACTTAATGCATGAAGAACTCAATCAGTTTGAAAGACAAGAAGTATGGAAACTTGTTCCTAAGCCACCAGGAGTAAACATTGTTGGAACAAAGTGGATCTACAAGAACAAATCAGATCAATTCAGAACAATTGCCAGGAATAAAAGCTAGACTCGTTGCTCAAGGATATTCGCAAATAGAAGGCATTGATTTTGATGAAACTTTTGCTCATGTTGCTCGTTTAGAATCAATAAGACTATTACTTGCCTATGCTTGTTATCTTAAGATAAAACTTTTTCAAATGGATATTAAGTCTTCCTTTTTAAATAGGGATCTAAAATAAGAAGTCTTTGTGGCTCAACCTAAAGGATTTGAAGATCCATTATTTCCTAATTATGTTTTTAAACTTAAGAAGGCCTTGTATGGCTTAAAACAAACACCTAGAGCTTGGTATGATAAACTAACATCCTTTTTACTCCAAAACGGATTCTCTAGAGGAGGTGCTGATAAAATTGTGCTTGTAGCATAAATATATGTAGATGACATCATCTATGGTTCAACCTCAAAGACTCTAACAGACAAGTTTCTGAATCTTATGAGTGGAGAATTTGAAATGAGAAATGTTGGAGAATTATCATATTTTCTTGGCTTGCAAATACATCAACAAAAGGACATTATTATGATCAAAACTCGCAATTCTATGTTGGAGAATTATCATATTTATCATGATCCTTCAGGCAGATAATGAGAAATGATGAGTGGTCAAAACTCGCAATTCTATGCGAGAATTGGGTGTCCAGCCTAAGTTTGGTTACGACAATATGGGCACTCCCCTTTTGTTACCCTTCTGATCCCTAAAAAAAAAAAAAAAAAAAGGACATTATTCCTTTTTCTCAAGAAAAATATGCAAGGAATTTAGTCGAAAAAATCGAACTAAAAGATGCACAACTCATGGCAGCTCCAATGCCAACTATTGGAAACTACAGTCAAATCCATGAGAAAAATCAGTTGATCAGAAACTGTATAGATCTATGATAGGAAGTTTGTTGTATCTAACTGCAACAATACCTGATATTGCCTTCAGTGTGGGATGTTGTGCTAGATTTCAAGTAGACCCTATAGAATCACATATCAAAGATGTAAAATGAATCATTAGATACGTTAAAGGTACAATAGATTATGGTCTAGCATACTCTATGGATACAAACAACAGTCTTGTTGCTTATTCCGATGCTGATTGGGCAGGATGTATAGAAGATAGAAGAAGCACCTCTGGTGGTTGTTTATATGTTGGTCATAATCTTGTCACTTGGCATAGAAAAAAATAGAATTCACAGTCCTTATCAACCTGTGAAGCAGAATACATTGCTGCAGGTACAAGTTGTACTCAACTTTTGTGGATGAAACAAATGCTCATCGATTATGGAATAATTATTCCCACCATGAATATCCTGTGTGATAATTCAAGTGCTATTCGATTGACTGAAAACCATGTTGAACATTCTCAAACCAAACACATAGATATCAGATATCACTTTATTAGATAATTATATGAGAATGGGATTATAAAACTGGAATATGTTCCATCCGAACGTCAGTTAGCTGACATTCTCACAAAACCCTTAGATAGAGCAACATTCGAAAATCTAAGGAAGTCAATAGGGGTTTCCAAGGTACATTAAGTACCTGATTAAGACGGTTTTTAACTCTTGCTTGCAATTGTTAAAACCGATTTTTAACTTTTCTCTGGTAAAGGTTGTTTGTTGTTATTCTTTTGTTTTTGGCATGAGAATGACAACATAGTGGTATTTCGATATCAATTCTCCCGAAAGAAGAAAACGATGCAATCATATTTGGAGAAGTTGGATGCGAAATTGAGTTAACAATCTTGTTAGTTAATTGTTTCCTGTTTTAAGAAAAACCTATTTTTATTTTTATTTTTATTTTTATTTGATATATATATATTGCTTTTGCTTAAACGAAATTGTTGGTACAATTGATGTGTTTATTCCATTATGTATGTGTGGGTGCATGTGTGATTCAATTGGTTCCGGTTAAGTAAAACTATTGTTATCTTGCTTTGTTGTGTGATATCAATCGTTTAGGCTTACAAAAGTTTGTTACAATTGCGGTGCTTTAATATTTATGTTAATTCAATTGCTTCCAGTTAAGTAAAACAATTGTTATTTTGCTTTATTGTATGGTATCAATTGTTTAGGATTACAAAATTTCGGTGCAATAGTGAAACTTTGATATATTTATTTTTTCAATTGCTTCCGGTTGAGGTGAATAATTATGCAAGTTGATTTATTGGTTTGTATGAATTATTTATGGCTTAACGAATGATTATGTTAACGGGATGAGTTGTTTAGTCCAATTCGATTACGGATAAGATAAACTAAGTTAATTCTGATCTTAGTTAGACTTATCAAAGTGGAGGTTTTGGTTATTCAAGTCTAGCCGAAAGCCTAAACAAGGAAATTCTATTTAACTAACCTAGTATTTGGCTTGTTTAAAATCTAAAGGTCTAAGTTATATGGATAATTAGAACCTGATGAGAAAAATGGAGTTTATCTTTATTTTGGTCTTATCGAATAGCAAAGGAACTAAGTTTTTTAGTTGATTTGTAGTTTGCTAAACTAGTTGGGAAAATTTCTTCGGGCAATTATTTCCAAGATAACATATAAAAACGTAATTACTTGTAGTTCCGGTTTTGATATTGGTTATCAAAAATGGTATGTGGAACCCTCACGCTTGATTCAACAGGTTGCAAGTCTATTTTGATATTTGTAAGATCCTTTTCATGTTGTACTTTATTTGTTTCGTTTCTTTGTCATTTTTGTCACAAAAAGGGGGAGAAATATATGGAGTAAACATGTGATGCTGGTATCAATTTTATGTTGATTGGTATCACTAGGGAAGAGGAAAATGGTGCTTGAACGTTTATCTAACGAATGAGAAAAAGCACAGACTAAGGGGGAGTGACATATCATATGTTTGGGATAACAAAGACGTGCAGATTGAAAATCTACCTATCTCACCTTTAGGGGGGAGTATAAGTTTTGTTATTATAGTGCAGCTGCTGCATTTTTGAGGATTGAATGTATGCAGGTTATGTGCTGTGGAATTCGGGAATCAAGCGTATCTGTAATGAATTCTTGTAATTTGTTTATCCATATGATTTTAAGAGTTTTGTCACTAAAATTGACCAACGGGGAGATTATTAGAGCATTGCTCGGTTGAACCCACCAGGCGTTGGTATGTCAAGTTTGGTTGTCATATTTTAGTGAACCAAAACTCATTTAAGAGTCGCTTGATTTAAATGTACTAGAGTCAACTTCGTATAGGTTAGCTTGCAAGTATTAGGGTGAGACATTACAAGTATTGCGAAGACTTGAAGAAGTGAAGAAGAACGGAGCTACAACCAAAACATCATCCTTCTACTTGAGGCTAGTGACATTTGACTTGAACTGTTTCATTCCCTAACGTATCTTTCAAGTCGTGCATATTGAAATCATAAAACTGCGAAGCATGAATACTCTAGATAGACATAGTATTAAGGAATACAATATGAAGTTTCTTGCTTAACCATTAAACTTTGTATATAATACATCGACATAATCGTATGAATGCTATTGTGATTATGTATGGGTATGAGGTGAGGATTTCATCCTAGGGAACAATGTTTACATGTGTTCTAAGGAAGTAAGTTCATGATATATGTTGTGAACCGAAAAGGAAATCGCCAGACGTTATTGGGGCTGTTCTTCATTGCAAATCTTATGAACAACCAATATGTGTGATTAGTATAACCGCTCATGACTTGTTTGTGTTCTTGGTAAAAATATTCACATGAGGCCTGACTTATGTATTGGTATGACTTTTATTAGTAAAACTAATCCTAAGTAATCACCTGGGGTATGACTGGGTTTGTGAGTGTCTGACAAATATTGGGAAAGGGGAACCGATCCTAGTAAGAGGTGAAGTACATCACAAGGGGAACCGATCCTTGTATGAGGTGCAACAAGGTTTATAGAAGAAATGGGAACCGATCCTATGAACATGTGCAACACATTTTTGGGCAAGGGGAACCGATCATATGGACATGTGCAGTGCATACAAGTTAGATACCAAATATATGTGGGGAACCGATCCTAGTACCTAGTCAGCCGAATTTTGGTAAGCTAGTGTAACTATGCACAATACTCACATGGAGGTAGAACCGTTAAACCCATGGTTTGTGATTGAGTGTTACTTGATCAATCACATAGTTCTTGAAAGTCAGATGAACCAATTCTAAACTTGTTTGGAAGTGTGGTAAATCGGTTTCAAGTGAGTAAGTATGAAGATGTCGACACACTTTGAACACGTGCATTAATGCTTATTCTTTTTGTTCAAAGATATTCCTTAAAGGCTAAGAAGGAAGTAAATCCCAAGATCGAATTTAAATAAGTTGAGAATCTTTTTAATTAAGGGTCTTTAATAATATATGGAAAATACGAATTAGTAATGTGCATTTGCTAATTAAAGATTTTCCAAGGAGATTTCGATCATATTTTTGGACAGTGCATTCACATGAATTATGGAAACCGAATTTGGTGTAGTAATGGAAAATATCTTGAGAATATTTCGGTTTTGGAAATTCCTTGGTGTCCAAACTTCCTTGTCTATAAATACTTTGAGTTTCCATTTCTAGCAAACTAATCCTTCGTAACAATAGACTTCCTGTTTTGTCTTTGTTACTGGTGAAGCCGCCTATCGGAGAGGTGAGTAATATAATTAGGTAAAATCTCTTACGACCGCTTAATTTAAAGTCTTCTTTGGGATTGAGAAGCTCTAGTGCGACACGTTGGTGGGAAACTAGATATTGCGGTTTATCTTTAGTTTTCGTATTGATTTGATTGACTAATGGTGGTTGAACTTTGATTGCACCTAGTTTGTTTATGCTTGAGAATCTTCTCTTCTGATATAAGATTCACTCAAACTAGTTCAAGGTTTCGACAGGGATCTTTAGACTATTGTTAGATCTAAAGACGATCTTGTGATAATCCATTATTAACAGACTCTGTTTCGTATGTGATTGATCACAAGAGATTTAAGTAGTTATGTGCAGGTGTTTATTGAAGATCTAAGAAGATTTGAAGGCAAAGAAGAGATAGAAGATTTTTGACTTGGTTTTATAATCTTTGGTGTGCACAATACTTGTTTTGGTAAAAGAGGATCCACATATAACTGATTTATCCTTTGGGTATTTTGATAGAATAGTTGAGAATATCGTCATCAACATAATTCTTTGGATTAAGAGTGTTGTTGGCTTAATCTTACCGATTGCCTTTTGGGTGATTGAACATAAGATAAATCTTGGAACCTGGCAAAGGAGTTTATGTTAAGATAAACAAGGGAACCTTTGTGCAACTCATATAACTTGGTTGAAGAGAGTTGATACCAAACAAATTTGTTGTTCCTTTACTGTTTGGAATACGAACCAAAGGAATTGGTCCAAGTACGTGACTTGTTTACAGGTTGGAGGCGTGGGAATACAGACGGAACTAGGTGAACTATAGGTTTAGTTTCTTGGTCTCTACTATACGAAGTTGGTTTATTTTGTATAGCGTCTTAATCCTTAGAGTATTCAATTCTGGACAAGGTCCCGGGGTTTTTCTGCATTTGGGTTTCCTCGTTAACAAAATCTTGCTGTGTCATTTACGCATTATAATTGTTTTATTATAATTAAAGTAAATTGCACAAATGTTAATTCCTATTTACTTGATACGTGAATCCTATTGAGTTTGGTTAAGTCTGAACCTTTGTATCAAGTAAACATACTTCGTTGTTGTATTGTCTCGATATCATATCCATAGACGATCATACGAAGTGTGAACCGATTAGTTGTATTTTCTCGACTCAGCCCATAGACAATCACTTTCGAAGAAAGGACTTATATAAAGGAAAAGTAATAGGTTGAGGTATATTTGGGTACCCTCGCCTTTTCAGAAATTGTGATGAAAACTCTCAGATCGCTGCCATCTAGATACGACTCTAAGAAGCATGCCATCGTTGAAGGAAATAACCTTGATACTCTTTCCAAAAACACTCTTGTTGGAAAGCTTAAAATTTTCGATCTTGAACCTAAACAAAGAGATAAACATCATTTGTTAAGCAACCATATTGTTTCAACTGATAGAAAGTCTCTACATCCTAAATTGATTGATAAAAGAGATTAGAATTGCTTTAATTCTACGTTGTCACTGTTTGTACAACAACTTAAGAAAACTCTTAGACGGAGTAAAATAAAGTCTCAAAAGATAGTCAAGTCAATCAATAAGAAGGATAAGAAAGTTCAAGAAAACTATGCTTACAAAACTAGTTCAAAGTGCTATAAAAATATCCATGATACTTCTATAGATCCTGATACGGAGTTGAGTGCGTTAACTAAAGCATGGATGTCTACTCTTGACTTTTTCCTGAGAATGAAATCTATGAATGTTCGTTTAACCTATTTGATAATCACACTTGTCCTCCTAATAGTACTGATTATTCTATGATGAAGAATCCTACTTCTTCAGAAGTGTTTCAACTGGAAAAGGAAGCCTTGATTAAAAGTATTGAAGATCTGGAATGTCAACTGTTTAATTTAAGACTGGAGGTTATCAATTACAATTGTGATTGTAATAAGATATGTTGAATCTCTTCGGATGAATCCTTTAAACATTATCAACAAACTCCTCCTGACTCTATATCATGCTCAAGTCACTCTGACAAAAAGGATGATATGGATAATCACAAGATCTTAGCAAATATTTTGGTCACTCTGTGTGAACATCAGGATCACACCTTAGAACTATTAACACTAAAGATCAAGAGCAGTTCTCCTCTGCTAAACGATGTGTGAAGAAGAAGAAAAAGAAATCTCACGTGAGACCCTTCTTTTCAAAAGAGATTTCAAAACACTCCACAATTTGCGAAAATCAACAATCAAAGTATTCAAAACTGTGTACAAAGAAGAAAAGGACGATGTGCATAACTCTTATTTCTTAAAGAAAATACAGAAACATGAGATAACAAATACTTCATCCCCTCGTAAGAAACCTCGCAGTCCTGTAGTGGATTGGAACAATTACATTCTGTAATTTTGTTTGTAATGATTTTTTGTCTATCCCTCTTAGACAGGAATCATAATTTTCAAGAGGGTTGCGATGAATTATTTATGTTATCTTTCTAGAGAGTGTTTTGTTTCTGATTTTAGACTAAAACCGCTTGTGTTCACAAACGGCATTTTCCTTTAAGAATTTTTCTGAGGATAACCATTTTCTGTTATGGTTTTGGTAAAAGGACTTTTTGGAAATTTATCCTCTATCTTAATTCCTTTTTAAGAAGAAGATTTCCTCATGTGCATGAAAGTTTCATTTATCTCTTCTACCATGTCCTCTTCAAGTCTTTTAAGCAAATAAAGTGATGTTTGGACTGTTCTCTTTCCCTCTAAGAGGATTCGTTTTGATTATTCCAATTATGAAATGTGCTCTGACAAACATGGTTCCTCTCCAGATGGGAACTCTTTGTCTCTCATTTTGATAAGCTCTCTTTAACCATGAATCTCGTCTTGGAACAAGTTTTTACCCTGAAAAGTGAACTTGAAGCTTCTTCCAAGAGACTTGAAGAAAAGATGGATAATCTTGAATCTATGATTGATCTGATCGAAGATGAGCTGGATGAATATAGGGAATATGAAAAGAGTATTCAAAGTAAGTGAAATGTTTCATAGGAGTTGATTTTATTTTTGCCTAGCAAGTCTTCATTTAAGAATTTTATTTTCCTTGTTTTGTTTAGTTTAGAAGAATAACTAGAGTTTGGGATAGCCATTATTGTGATTACACATAGTTATGTCCAATGTTTTCATCTTCATATTTTTAGGTTTATTTGTTTAAATTCTAAAAAATTGTTAGAAAGATGATTTTTGCAGTATTAATCTTTATGGTTTTATATATTGCAATTTGTTATGAGATATGTGTGTTTGCGACCGTGAACTATGATTGTCCCATACCTTGTCAAAAGTTATGTCTTTCGTATGTCGATATGCATGTATTGATAAAAGAATGAATGGACTTTTGACATTACAAAAGTTTGAAGCCTATTATGTCATATGCAAATATTGATGAAAGATAGGATGGACTTTTGTTTACAAGGATTATGTCTATTGTATGTCATTGTGCAAATAATGATAGAAAATAGAATGAATCCTTATCTATTCCACACTATTGATTTTCCCTGATCCATATTTTATGTATATACTGTGAGGCTCCTTAAGTTCTCTTATGTCTAGAAATTCCGATTAGATTAATTATGGGTTCTCTTGTGGTTAATCTAATTGAGTATGATTGGATTCAAATTCATATTCGTATGTGATTTGTTATGTCCAAAGAAATCCTTCTTTTCTTATGAAATTAAGGTCGCTCTTGTTGTTCTTTCGGGGATGACATATTATGGGGAAGGGTTCTTAATTGAACTTGTGCTTAATTACCAAATATTTGTGGGGAGTGCGGATGTGGAATATTTTAGGAGTTATCTTGTATCTTTATAAACTCCTTGATGAAAGCATCTAGCTTCGGCTATATGATTGCATCTAAAAAGTTGATATGTACTTTCTTTTGGTCATGAAATGTCTCTATGGAAATTTTCATCAGGATCCCGTTTTCGTACCTTTGCCAATTTTATTAACAAAAATTGGGAGAATTAATGTGTAGTTCACAATACAAATACATATGGTTTTCAGATCATTATGTAAGGGGGGGTAGTTTCCATGTGAGATGGAGTATTGACTAAGGGGGAGTGATACATATCACCATAGTATTGTTGTTGAAGTTGTGATACAATTGAACTTTGATGTTGTATAATAATACTATGACACTGTATAACAATGATTGAGAATTCATGTTTTCTCATTGTTATAGCTACAGATTTTTAACAACGATGATGCTAAACTTACAACCTTTGGAATCATTGGAGTACTTGGAAGTGACGAAGATTTCGAGTAATGTTGAAGATTAGGCATGTGGAAGAAGAGCTGCAAAAGTTTATTTATCTATTTTTGTATTACATATGTATTGATAGTTTTGTCACTAAAATTGACAAAGGGGGAGATTGTTAGAGCACTGCTCGGTCGAACTCGCATGCGTTGCTATCTCAAGCATGTTTGTAAATGTTAGTGATCAAAACTATAAGTCTTGATTTCTAGTCTACTATAGCTAAGTCTCGGACTAGGATAGAAAGCGTAGTTGAGCTCAAGAACTCCACCATATCTTGTTGTTCAAGTCAAGCTCTGCAAATCGTGAGACTGACTCGTCGAAAAAATCCAAATTTAATTTTTCGATCCTAGTGCTAGATCGATTAGTGTAAGATAATAATCGTTGATAATGATTAGTGGATCTGAATCGTCTTATCTATCTGATTTAGGTTTTCATTTTTTGCTAATTTTCAATGAGTTCATTAAACCAAAACATTTGTCCCTGATCTTTCATGGTAGATAAAATCGTTGATAAAGATTCGAATTCAGTAATACAGAATAAGGAAAATGATACGGGGGAAAAGATCCGGAATCAATCATATGTAAGTATAGTTTCATCTTTTAGAGTGCCAAATTTTGATCCTTCAACACTGGCTAACCCATGTTTCAATGGATCCCATGTCTCAATCAAGATATCTGAGGAAGAATATCAAAAAGGGGTACTAGACTGCGAAAATTGTTTGATTGGCAGTCTGGTGCAGCCTAAGGATTCGACTCCTATGAAAATTGCAGAAATGAATGACAAGCTAAGGAAGGTATGGAAGATTCAACCTTGGTTTATATCACCTTTAGGTAAAGGATTCTTCTTCTTTAATTTTTCTAGTGAGGAAGACGTAGCTTATGTTCGATCGGCAGGAGCTTGCTCGATTAAACCGGGTATTTTACATTTCCGCAAATGGATTCCTGATTTTAACCCATATAAACAAAATCAAACTCTAGCTCAGGTTTGGATCATAATTTTCAATTTAAGCTATGAATACTGGAGACCTAGAACTTTATTTGAAATTGCTAGTACTGTAGGAGATCCCCTATATGTTGATAAGGTAACAGAAATAAGAAGCTTTGGGTTATACGCTAGGGTTCTAGTGGAGATTGATCTTGCAAAAAATCCGATAACTAAAGTTCAGGTTGCCAGAAATAACTTCTCATTCTTTGCAAAAATTGTTTACGAACAAATGCCATCATTTTACTCCTTTTGAAAAACGATTGGTCATGTGGAAAGTGTCTGCAATAAGAAGAAGTTGAAAGAGATTAATGTGCAGGAGTCAAGTAAGGAAGGAATAAATCATAAAAAGGCTCAAAAGAAGAAAAATAAGGTGGCTGAGACTTCTACCGAGATTGGTAACCCGGTGGTTGAGGCTTTGATTAGTAACCAGGTGGACATAGTCATTACTGAGGGAGTTGCTAGCAAATGCGCAGATAGCTCAAAAAGGGTAACTGCGGAGGAAATAAATGGTCCTTGCAATAACGAAGCTCATTTGGAGGCGGTGGAAGGGGTTGCATAAATCAATGTGGTGGAGACTACACAGGAGGAGAAAGGCCCCTCAGAGACTGTGGAAGGTTTTGAAGAATCAAACAAACAAAACAAGATAGTGGAGAGAATGATCGGTCCCAATCTGTAGGAGGACGATATTGTAAGTGTGGAGACTTAAGACGAAGGGGAATATGATGAAGTTCCTTTTGAGCGGGTTCTCAACAAATCTCAGAAAAAAAAAAGGGAACGAGAAAAGAAGAAAAAAAAGGACATACTAGATTCAAAAACTCGGACTATGCGCCCGCGGAACCTCACCAACTCTTATCAATGAGAGCTCTCTTATGGAACCTGCGTGGCTTTGGTAACTCTGACACGCAACTTGTTTTTAAAAATTACTGTCGTACACACTCTCCAAAGATTGTCTTTATTGCGGAACCCTGGATAACTATTTCGTCTATTCCTATTACTTTCTGGATCAATATTGGTCTGAAGTTAGTTGCAGTCAATGATAGAGGTAATAGGCAGCCTAATTTATGGTGCTTTAGTAATACTAATGTAAATATAGATGTAGTGATGAACTCCAGCCAGATGATTGCGTGTAGAGATTCTTTAGGCAACATGGTTTATTATATTGCAGGAGTTTATGATGCTACTTCTTATATAGTGCGCAGAGACTTGTGGGTTTCTTTGACGAATTTGATGGAAAATCTCATTGGTCCTTGAGGTATAATTGGTGACTTCAATGCGATTTTGGGTGCTCATGAGAAGTCTATCGGCCCTTCTCCTTCGAGAAACTCCTGCGATGATTTCTTGACTTTGACGGAGACAAATGATCTTCATCATCTGGATACTAAGGGAGCTAAATTCACTTGGTCCAATGGTCGTAGAGGCAGGCATCACACGGAGCTTCGTCTGGACATAGCAATCTATAATGAGAAATGGCTCTTATCCTGGGACTCTACGGTTTGTAGCACGCTGGCACGAGTCAAATCAGATCATTATCCTTTACTGTTGGAGTCGTTAAAGGGAGATAAATATTTTGCATCTTCTTTTAAATTCCAACGTACTTGGCTTAATCATTTGGATTTAAGAACGGTGGTGGAGAATGCTTGGCAACATCAATTTTTTGGTTGCCCAATGTATATTCTTATTCAGAAGCTACCGTTCCTGAAATCGGTGCTTAAGTGTTGGAACAGAGAAGTCTTTGGTGATATTCAGCTGAATGTTAAGGTCGCTACAACTTGTCTGGAAAATATTCAACTTCCTATTGGTGAGGAGGGATACTCTGATGAGCTGCACCTGATTGAGTTGGAGGCTTCGAACAGGCTGGTTGAGGCTCTCAAAATTCAGAAAGATTTCTGGAAAGACAAATCTCGTCTCAAGTGGGTTAAGGATGGCGATGCTTGCACTAAGTTCTTTCACACTTACGTGAAGATAATAGCGGCTACCAACAAAGTTACTCACCTGAAGGCTAACAACGAGCTGTTAAGCTCTCATGAGGAAGTTTCAGATCATGTAGTGTCATACTTTAAGAATTTATATGATAATGATGGTGTTAATCCTTCCAAAGATTTTGTTTCCAGGAACACTACTAGTTCGGTTTCTCTGGATGAGAACAAGCGTCTAATGGCAATTCCGGATGGAATGAAAATTAAGGCGGCAGTTGATACAATGAATGCTAATGGTGCTCCGGGTCCGGACGGTTTTGGGGGTATATTATACAAAGCATTCTAGGATATAGTAGGTACGGATGTGGTTAATTCAGTTCGTTTATTTTTTCCAAAATGGTTGGCTTATCCCTAACGCGAACCCGAGCCATGTTATCATCATTCCAAAAGAACCGGGGGCGGATGTCATTGAGAAATTTCGCCTGATAGCTCTAAGCAATTTCCATTTCAAAATCATTGGCAAGATTTTAGCTTGGACTTCAAGATTTATCTCCTCAGCTAGAATATTTTTGACCGCCTTGACTAGTTAGCAATAGATTCAAAGTTTATTCGTTTTTACAGATCTCCCATCATTCGGTCAACTTTTTTGGCGATAGTACGTAGAGATATTTTATAGATATGAGTTCATTGGTATGTTAAGACATTTTTGATACATATTATGTTTGGCTAATGCAATTTGAACTATAATGTAGTATATTCACAACATTAACATCAACAGACTCACAAGTTGAATTTATTTAAGGAGTGATTGGTCACAGTAACGCATTGCTTCATTTTTTCCAAACATTTGATATTAGGGTCAACTCACCCAACTCGGTCAAACAATGGGTCAACTCACCCAACTCGGTACACTAAGCTAAATTTATTCGGGATTTCATTATTCAAGATCTTAATTAGGTTATGTTGGTGTCATTCGCGAATAAAACGTTATATTTTTCTGGATGGAATTGCTAACTATTCTTGGATTCTTTGGAGGTAACATTGCTCTTAAATTTGATATTAGAAAAGCTTTCGATACTCTAAATTGGGATTTCATTATTCAAGATCTTAAGGGTTATGGCTTCTGTGATATTTTTCTGGGATGGATTCGTTCTATCTTGGATTCTGCGAGGCTGTCTATTGTGATCAATGGCAAGGCTATGGGGTACTTCAGCTACAAGCGTGGAGTGCGTCAGGGCGACCCGTTATCTCCTATCATGTTCTTCTTGGCATAAGATGTTCTAAGTAATGCTATATCTAATGCTTTTGATCAGGGTAAGATTCATCATATCTCTTCTCAGCGAGGTACAAAGTTTCCTTCTCATGTGTTGTACGCAGATGACATAATGGTATTTTGTAGAGGAACTAAAAGGGACATTAGGGCTTTAATGAAATTTTTTGAGGAGTATGGTCGGAATTCGGGTCAATTTATTAGTGCAGAAAAGTGTTCAATATATTCAAGCAATTATGCTTATGACAGAATTGCTGGGATTGCTTCTTCGTACAATATTCCAATGGGATCTCTTCCCTTTCGTTATCTGGGAGTCCCAATCTTTCGTGGTAAGCCGAGAGTTGTTCATTTCATGGACATTCTGGACAAAATTAAAATTAAGTTTTCATCTTGGAAAGGGAGGTTATTATCGATGATGGGTAGAGTGGATCTTGTAAATTCCGTGATTGCGAGTTCTGCTATGCACAGCTTTCATGTCTACAAATGGCCTAGAGATTACATTAAAACGCTGGAGAGGTGGATCAGAAACTTTGTTTGGTCTGGTAATATTAACACAAGACGGCACAATATTGTGGCTTGGGAGACAGTCTGTCTTCCGGTGAACGAGGGGGGGGGGGGGTGGCTAGGCATTAGGTATAATCTAACCCGAACGACGCGGCTCTGATGAAAATGACCTGGAAGCTTATGACGGTCACCTCAATGTTTGGTAACTTCATTAAGACTCGTTTTGCAGGTGCAGCGCATAAGAAATATGCAATTTGGTATGGTTTCAAACAACAATGGAGTATTATCAAAGAGAACGTTTTGTGGCTAGTTAGCAATGGGAGAAACATTGATTTCTGGAATGATCGTTGGAACCCGAATATGGAAGTTTCTGTTGCTGACTACTTGGAGATGGATAATTCGAACCTTCATAACAAAGTAGTTGACTTTATCGTCGACGACCAGTGGTGTATACATTCTTATATGCCCGAGCTATCAGGTCAGATTGCGCAGATAATTAGAGAGTCTCCTTTTGCTGCTCATACAGTGGATAAGCAAGTTTGGACGCTGAGAAACTCGGGTGACATTCTTATGAAGGACGCTTATGAGTATCATAGACCGAGGGCGCTGGAATTGGGAGATTTCAGGGACTTATGTTCTATCAAGATTACGCCGCGTCGAGCCTGTACGGTGTGGAAACTGTTGCAAAATAAGATTTCTACGGATGATAATGTGAAGTATCAGGGTAGAGACACGGTGAACTGCTGCAATCTCTGCGTTTCTCCTTGCTGTGGGGAAACTCAATATCACTTGTTTTTGCATTGTGTGTTTTCCAGAAATCTTTGGAACTGGATTATGCAGGTCCTCGGTCTGCGGATTGATTGCTCGAGTATTCATGCGATTTTTGCTGCAGTTCGAGGTTTTATGGGTTGCTCTTAGACGAAAAATCTTCTTTGGATTGCAGTGGTAAGTCGTATTTAGATCATTTGGTTCTGCCGCAATAAGCTAAGATTCGATCATAAAGCTACCTATTCTCAGCAGGAAGTCCATCTTTTGGCCAATCTCATTGTGGAGTCCATCATCCATAGCGGTGGCTTTTCTTTCTATACTTCAGAAGACAAGAGGATATTGGATATTCTAGGTATAAAGAGGCGAGCGCCTAAAATGCCGAGGGAAGTGATGGTTAAATGGTTGCCTCCACCGTAAGGTTGGATCAAAGAAAACATTGACGGTTGCTATTTGGGTATCCCGGGGCCGTCTGGTTGCGGGTTGGTTTTTCGAGACTCTAATGGGAGGGTGAAAGGTTGCCTTGCGCAAAATCTGGGGTTAAGCAACTCTATGTTGGTTGAGCTTTGGGGAGAAATTTATGCCCTTCGTTTTGCTCGTTCTAAGAGAATTCGTAGGATGTGGTTGGAATGTGACTCAACATTCGTTTTACAAGCCATTCATAATCCGATCTTGGTCTCGTGGAGACTTCAAACGCACTGGAACAATTGTACGAAGTTCGCTTCTACCATCATGATAATTTGTACTCATGTTTTTCGTGAGGGAAACTGTGTTGCTTAATCGCTGGCTAAGCATGGTGCGACAACGGAGTCTAGTTGGTGGACAAACCCACCGGTTTTCACTACACATAGGCTTTCTTTAGATAATTCACTTTTTCCACTTTACACATTTTGTAATATGTAATTCTTTTTGGTTTACTCCTTTTTCTCCTGTTTCTCTTTGGAGGTAAGGCTTGGCCCCCCTCCTTCTTTTTTCTTGGTTTAATAAAATTTGGACTTCAAAAAAAAAAAAAAGCTCAAGAACTCCATGGCGATCATCATACAAGACGAAGGACTACTCAAGGAACTGGTGGAACTTCATCGACTAAAAGGTATGTAAAGACTTGAACTTATCTATCACTCAAAAGTCTATCTACTCTATCTCCTATCTTGAGAAAAAAGTCGTTTTGCTATATAGACTTTGATTATACACATTTGTTATTTCGAGCCGAGTTTAACTCTCTTATCTATTTCTCGAAATATGTGTTGGTAAGCTTTCGCTTTGGCCAAGTTCATCTTTACCTAGTGATGAAAGTCATGTTATGTTTCAATTACTTGAAAATGTCTTTGGCGAAAAATGGTTTGTGAATAACAACTATATAACGTCCTCTAAGAATGTTTCAATGATTGAAATGAGAGTTTAGATTATATAACCATTTTGGGATATAAGCATTGTGTGGAAACACATACATGTATAAGTCCTTATTCCTTGAACCAAAGTATGCGTACTTTGCTGCTAAGGAAAACCGGAACAGAGTCCGCGAAACCGGTCTGCGTACTATCGGAGGTTCTTTTCCCAAGAAAATCTACCGGAGTTTATAAACTTTTACAAACTTATTCTGAGTACTTAAGTCCGCGTACCTAGTCTGCATACTTAGGTTGGTTATTTTATAAAAACGATTATTCATGAACTTATACTTATATTAACTAAGGAATGCAAGTTTGCAAACCGTGTCTATAAAGTTCATGAATTAATTCGAGTGAATCAAATAATTTTTGCTTCGATTATGTCTTGTATACTTCTACATGATCTAAGCAATTGAACAACTCTCTAACTAGTTCATTTGAGTCATTTGAACTAGTTATGGTAAAGAAGAATATGGTTAATATGAAAGTGATCATATGGCTAACCATTTGGTTAACTACTTTTGAACCAATGAGTGTACATGTTTGGGTACGGTTACACAAAACTAAAACATGCATTTTATTTGTATGTAACAAGCTAAGTTTTCGATCTAACGGTTGAAAGATATTAGCTTGAATCTAATCAACTTTTCATCTAATGGTGAATATTGAATACTTTGTTACTAATCTAACATTGATTGCAGACCCTGATTTGAAAGACTATATAAGGGAGAATTATAGAAACTGGGAAACATAATCCCCACACCTCCTGTGTGATACTAGTTGTATTAGATAGAGTCGATTCTCCTTTAACATTAGGTTTCTACCGAGACCCTGTAGGTTAATGACTACAAGACTTCATTGGGATTGTGAAGCCAGACTGAAACTACTTTCTTGTAGTTGTGTGATATGATCTTGTTATTTCTATCGCATTAAGTAGAATCGTAACGATTGGCTTGAGATTGATATCTCTGATAGGCTAGATATAAAAGTAATCATAAACATCTTCGTCTCATCGTTTATGATTCCACAATATTTTCTTTCGCCGCGTCGATTAAGATTATTGTGAGGTGATTGATAATACTAGGTTATTCTTCGGGAATATAAGTCTGGGTTATCAATTGGTTCATGTTCAACTTGATTCATCAAAAGACGGAACAAAACTCGTAGGTATTTCTGTGGGAGATAAATTTATCTATTACCGTAGACTTTTTTGTGTGATACATATTTGTTTATTAAAGTCTTCGACTTTGGGTCGTAGCAACTCTTAGTTGTGGGTGAGATCAGCTAAGGGAATTAAGTACGTAGTATCATGATTGGATTAGAGACGTAAGGAGCGCAACTGTACCTTGGATCAGTATGAGATTGATTAGGGTTCAACTATAGTCCGGACCGAAGTTAGTTTGTAGTAGGCTAGTGTCTGTAGCGGCTTTATACAGTGTGTGTTTAATCTAGACTAGGTCCCGGGTTTTTTCTGCATTTGTGGTTTCCTCGTTAACAAAACTTCGAGTGTATGTGTTATTTATTTTCCGCATTATATGTTGTTATATAATTGAAATATCACAGGTTGTGTGTTGTATCGATCAATTATGAAATCCAACCTTTGGTTGTTGATTGGAAATTGATTGATCCTTGAACATTGGTCTTTGGTAACGTTCAAGTGTTTTTCTCTTGTATTCAATTAGACTCGCAGATTTCTATTTGCTTGAGTAAGAATTGAATCGAGAAAGAGATTTATAACTCTTGATATACTTTATTAAGATTGAGTCTAGTTGATTCTCTTGAAAGTATATTGGAGTTAGTCCATACAGATTTTTAATCGAAATATTGGGTGAGGCTGTTAGACCCACGCTTTTTCAAGTGTTATCGACGCAACAATTGGAAGGAAAACCACATACATGAATGAATTTCTGAAGAGCCAACTGGTAAGCAACACCATTATCCGCAGTGAATAGGTTGTCAAGTATCACCTTCCATACCGAAGTAGTCTGACTCTGAGAGGCAAGGTAACTGTGAGTGCGAGTGTTTACAATAGTATAAATACGAAGGCCACCATTTTTGATAGGCAGGGTATCCAGCCTTTATTGTAAAGGCCCAAAACAAGTTCCATCTCCCATGATTAAGAGTCTCAAATACTTGAGTAAGTGGTCGTCAAAGATGTCAGTGGCCTATTATAGATCTGCAGGATTGGTGGTACACATAGCAAAATATAATTTGGATACACCAATGCAGTTGTGGAGTAACAACATCTCACTTTGAGGGTCTTTGAGTTTTTTGATAGCAGACATTAGGTGAGTAGTCTTGTTCACCCTGCTCAACACCATGTCACACATGAAATTCAATTCCAAACTCACCGGACCACCCAAAAGTTTAACTCCCTTGCTAGGCCTACCAATATCCTTGGAGAAACCACCTTCAACATACTACATGGATCAAGTGAAGGCCAAAAGACCTCAGTTTTCTTGATATTGAGATGTAAATAGTTTAGTAGTTAGATCATAGCTCGGTTGAACCCACCAACCGTTGATATGTCAAGTTTAGTTGTCATATTTTAGTATCAAAACTCATCTAGAGTCGCTTGATTAAATACTAAAGTCAACTTCGTTTAGGTTAAACTATAAAGTCTAGGAATATTAATATGTACAAGTATTACTCCGATGACCCGAAGAATGAGAAGAAGTAACGACTACAACGAAGACATCATCCTTCCTCTTGAGGTTAGTAATATTGACTTGATCTTATTTCCATTGCTAAAGTATCTTTCAAGTCGGATTATATTGAAAATATAACATGCGAAGCTGTGTATATATAATACTCTAGTGGTTAGACTTGGTCATATCATTATGATCAAAGTGTCAAGTAATTTATTAAATTACGAAGTATAAACGCTTATCTTTTGAAACTTCGTAAATACGACATCGACAAAATCTTTGTATTTAGTTACTTGATTATGTGTAAGATATAGGTGTGATTTTATCCTAGAAAACTATGTATTACTACAATAGTTTAAGGAAGTAGATGTATGAACTTGTTTCATAATCGAAAGGGAAATCATGATTGGTCCGGTTCTTTATTGAATATCTTTTGGATGACAAATGCAAGATGACAAGGTAGAACCTATCTCAACTTATGTTGAGAATTGAGGTATAACCAGTCATAGCCTATATTGTGTATCATGTTGTAATTAGTCACAATCTACTTTGCGAAGCATGGTGTAACCGATCAAAAGCTACATTTGGAAGTTAGTTGTAATCAGTCATAAGATACTTTTGGAAGCAAGGTGTAGCATATCACAAGCTAATTTGTGAAGTTAGTTGTAATAGTTCACAAGCTACTTTAGGAACCAAGGTATAACCGATCACAAGATAACTTGGGAAGTAAGGTGTACCCGATCACAAACTACCTCTGAGAAATATGGTGTAACCGGTCACAACCTAGTTTGGGAAGCATGGTATAACTGGTCACAACTTACATTGTGAGTCATGGTAGAACCGATCCCAAAGAGCAAACCCGAGTTTCCAATATTCACATATATCTTTATGTTTTGTGTGAAGCATGTAATTAGGGTTTGTTGAGAAACTTCTAGATGTCGAGATTATTTGATCATTTACATAATTCTTATCATTAATTATTCAAAGATATTCTTTGATACTCAAGGTGATCCCAAACCGAAATATTCAAAAACATTTAATTATCATTTTCATAATATATGTTTTAATTACCAGCAATTAAAGCATATCCTCGGGAAAATATTATTAGTTAATGTGCTACACTAATAATAGAAGTTTTCTAAGGGAGTTTTCAGAAATATGGTTTTGTAATTAATTGGAAATAGGAAAACCAAAATTAGGTACTTTAATGAATATCTTGAGAATATTTTCTGGTTTGGAATTTCCTTGTTGTCCAAACAACCTTGGTCTATAAATACTTGAGTTTGCATTTCTTCCAAACTACCCTAAGAGCCAGGAAAACTTCATCTGTGTTGTTTCTAGTGGAGCTGTCTATCTGTAGAGAAAAGTACCCTAATTAGGAGAAATATCTTACGAACACTCGTTTAAAGATTTCCGTGGGATGAAGAATCTCTACATGTACCGTTAGTGGGAAACTAGATAATTTCATTATTATTTTAGTTTTCGATTATTGATTTGATTGACTAACGGTTGTTGAAACTTTTATTGCATCAAGTTTGTTTATTCGTGAGAACCTTCTCTTCTGATATAAGGCTCGCTCAAACTAGATCAAAGTTTCGACGGGATATTTAGAACCATTTTCGGATCTAAAGACATCTTGTGATAATCCATTGTTAACATACTTAGTTCTCTATCACGAGAGGATTCAATTTGTGTTGTGCAGGTTATTAAGAAGACAATCCAAGATTTGAAGACGAAGAAGATTTTCTTATTAGTTTTTGTATCTTGTGAATTTTTCACAAACCTTGATCGCATGGGATCCAACTAGAATCGTGTTTATCTTGATATAATTGGTTGTCTAGTTGCCTGAGATCGGCATCACTTTATAGTTACTCATTGAGTTATATATAGATTGGTTGCAAATATAAAAATTGGTTATTTCGGTAATAAAAGTTTAGATTGATCTAACCAGAAAAATGAGTTTATTAGATTAAATAGGAGAGCCTTTGTCAATGACTCATAGTATCTTATTACCAAAGATTGAATATAGTGGTTACAAAATAACTTTATCCTTTACTATTTAGAATACGATCAAAAGGATTGGTGTTTCACGTGCGTGACTCTAGAATTCGAAAGCACAGGGATACTGAGGAAACTAAGAAGCTAGGGGTACTCTGGTCTCAACTATATGAAATTGGTATCATATTTTGTATAGCGGCTTAATTATGAGAGTATTCAAATCTGGACTAGGTCCCGGGGGTTTTATGCATTTGTGGTTTCCTCGTTAACAAAATCTTGTCATGTCATTTACTTTATT
Source organism: Papaver bracteatum (assembly GCA_023529315.1). Taxonomy (NCBI): domain Eukaryota; kingdom Viridiplantae; phylum Streptophyta; class Magnoliopsida; order Ranunculales; family Papaveraceae; genus Papaver; species Papaver bracteatum. The sequence continues at coordinate 243,768 of JAJJWX010002209.1, read as the reverse complement.
TCCGCATTATACTTATTATTACAATTAATTAAATTAAATACGTACGTGAATCCTAGTCACTTGATATTGATCCTATAGTGTTTCGGTTTTATACCGTACATATTATCAAGTGAACACTTTGTTGTTATGTTTTCTCTATCCCGTATCCATAGACGATCACACAAAGTGTATATCATAGTTGTTGTATTGTCTCGACTTTGTCCATAGACTATCAAACTTGGTATCGGACTTATATGTTGATATTTAAAAGATTGTGGTGTATTTGGGTACCTCGTCTTTTCATAGTTTTCTTCAAAAACACGAGAATTTCATTCTCTCCAGAGATCCCAACAAACAGCAGCAGGTATTAAGTCCCAAAAAACTCTTCTATAAGGATATAAACATGTAATATATCAACAATGAGAAAGATCATAAAGAGTTCTCGGAAAGTACCGGTACCAATTTGATGAAGGTAATAACATTAACCAAATCTTATGTGATACCTTGCAATGTAGAAGTAAATGATCTGCAATTTCGTTACAGTCACCATCATCTTTGATGATCCCGTTTCTGGTAAGCATATAAATGGTGTTAAGTTTACCATGCACACATACCACATGAAGAAATTTACCTTGGGAGGAATGTTGGATTTCCAAATAAAAGTAAAAGGAAAGTTATCAGCACCTGTAGAACCATTTTGCTTAGAATAAAAATACTTTACAGAGAAAAAACCATCAACATTCAAATACTATCTTCTGGTATCAGAAGTATTATCGAGAACTGGACGATATGAGCCAATGAATTAAATGAAACTAGCAAAAAGATTAGACTCATTATCATTCAGTCTGTTAGAGCATTGCTCGGTCGAACTCGCATGCGTTTCTATCTAAAGCATGTTTGTCAATATTAGTGATCAAAACTATACGTCTTTATTTCTAGTTTACTTACGACTAAGTCTCGGTCTAGGATAGTTAAGTATAGTTGAGCTCCAGACTCCATGGAGACTATCTTATGAAGAAGAAGAACTACTCAAGGAACCGGTGGAACTTTATCCGACCAAAAAGGTATGTGGAGACTTGAACTTATCTAGCACTCAAAAGTCTATCTATCTCATACTCTTGAGATAACAGTCGTATAAGTATGATAGTTTTCATACATACACATTTGCTATTTTGAGCTGAGTTTACTCGCCTATCTTTTTTTCGAAATATGTGTTGGTAAGCTTTCACTTTAACTACTTTCATCTTTATCCGTGATGAAAGTCATGATGACATTTCAATCTCGAAAATGGCTTTGATGACGATAGTCGATTCTTTATGTCTAACGACTATTAACATTATAGAAGAATATTTCAATGATTGAAATGTAGAGTTGAGATTATGTAACCACCTATGGATATAAGCATATATAGTGTGTTCGCATCCGTGAATTTCTGCTGAGTTTGGAGTTTATGAACTTACAAACCAGTCAACTTAAGTACGCGTACCCACAGAAATTTTCCATCAGATAATTTCTACTGGGTTTTCAAACCCAATTCCTGTAGCTAAGGTACGCATACCCGTATGTGTACATGTTCATGGGTGAAAACTATTTTTGCCGGTTTTGGTAATTTGGGGTGTGTGGATAAGAAATGAGTCTAAACCTTAAACAAATGCAATGTACGGGAGTGCTTGTAGATTCGAGAAATCAATCTGTGCAAATCCTTCCTAAACCAAGAAATGGTCGTTCCAGACTTGTTTCGGTCACAAAGTGAAGGAGATGGGGTTGATCTTAGGGAGGGAAGCGAAGAAGGTGTTTAGATTGTGAAGGTGTTGGCTATGTATGACCTATATCAAAAATCTGAACTGGCTTGCAGGATGTAAGCTATCAGTTCCGGTGTTTGAATATGATTGTATCAACACTTGCCTCTATTGTCTTGTTTTTCCTTGTTCATGTATGTAAAATAGGGAGGAGAACCTATTTATACAAGTCTTTAAGCCTAACCCTCGTATCTCGTGGGAAGTGGAGAAAGTAGAGTGATGGAGTAGTGGAGTCGTGTGTTAGTGTCACACGACCAATCTTTCCCACTTCTCCCATCATCACTAACCATCCATGACTTCCTGACACGTTCTTGTGATGGCGCGTTGCGCACTGCACGCTGTAAACCGCCAGACCAATACCCGAGTATGTATCCCCCAGTTTGTGACATGGATGTCTCGAGTGTGTGGATCTTGGGACCCACAGAAAGTAGCATGTAATGCTAGATTAAATAACTAAGTTATTTAGGAAGTCGATACTTATGAAGTATCGTGTGTATTCTATGCAGGTACTGCATCGAGTATATTCAGCATGTATAAAGTATCGTTGTTTGAGCATCTCAAAATAGCCTCATGTCCAGCCTACTTCATGTGATGGTTTGGAGGTTTCTCCAGCAAGTCCTCCCTTGGCCGACCACATGGTGTGGTAGAGTGACGGGTGGTGATCACCATGACGCCTCACTGACCAATTAACTCTTGACCAGGGCTGTATAACCAAGCCGGTGAAGTTGGATGGACGAGATGATCTTTGAGACACTTATTTGCGACCATTAGTGGAATTTGGGTTTTAAAAAAGGTGCGCAAGCACCACTTTTAAGCTTGGTCGAATCAAAGCTTGGGACACGATTTTGGCATGGCCGATCGGGCACGCGTGCAAACGGCATGCCGGTATACATGTCCATACCTCATTGTCACGTAAAAGTGTGATTTGGACCGCTCAATTTGTCCGGCAAACAGGAGCGGTCAGGATTGATTTACGACAGAAGTTTGGTGCCGCAAATGCCGCGCGTCATGCCTTCTTCAGGCGCGCGTTTCGGGGTGACCAAGCTTGGTCGGTCCCGGTCGATTGGTTCGGCGTGTAGGTGGCAGGCTGGTATACATGCTTATACCTTACTTTCCCATAGGAACATGATCTAAGCCACTAAATTCGTCCGGTGAAGTTGAGTAGTCGAGATCAGTTTGCGATTGGGAAGTGTGACCACGCTAGTTTGGGCGTGCGAATTGGAACGACCAGGCATGGTATGTCTTGGTTGATCAGGTGTGGAGATAGATTGGTCCATGATGATCATGTTTATGCTCATTGGACCTGCTCATTCGACTCCTAAACCCTCCATTCGATCAAGATAAAACGGACATTTGCGATCAATGCAAACCCTAATTAGGGTTTTGCCGGCCGTACGGCATAGCCACTTTGGGCGCACGATCTGGAATGACCATCCATGGTTGGTCCTGACTGATCGGTCATGTGTGTAGGCGGGATTACAGTGAGCGTGTTGACATGCTCTGGGACCTTTGAATCTACATCTACACCCTCCATCTATGCCTGCGAAGATGTATGGTTGAGACTGTTTTGCGACACACGTAATGTGCCTCAAACCCAAATTTAGAGTTTTTTGTTCATACTACTTTGCCTTGGACGGTTTAGCAAGCTATGCCACCCTTTTAGGGAGATCGACCATGCGGGTCCCGTGTCGGGTCGGTAGTGAATATTCCAATACCTGCTTGGGGTCATGGATTCAATCTAAGCCATCCAATCATGCTGGTGAAGTTGGATGGTCGTGATCGTTTCTGAGACTGATATGGACAGTCCTGATTCAAATATGCGCAATCGGGCTAGTATAACACATCGAGAGATGTATGCTCAATCGGGCTAGTATAACACACCGAGAGTTGCAGCCTGTACGGGTATTTGTACATGCTTCATTATTAATGCTTGGAGGTTCGTGTTGCTCTGCTGAGAACAACACTCAGTCGTCATGCCGCACCGATAATGAGTACATGAAATACAAGGATAGTCATGCATTAATTAATAATGTTGTAAATTCACATGGTATATGGGATTGTTGCTACATGCTCCAACCTGGATGAATTTCGTGTATTTAATTCACAGAATACTGGGATTATTGCCACGTGCTCCATTCTAGGTGAATTAGTAAAGTGAAGAAGTATTCATCACTTATTAATGGCTTTATCTTTTGCAAGATGTTAGCGCATAATTTTGGCTTTTACAATTTTAGCCTTAAATGAAAATCCACCATAAACAGTACCCAAGCTAGTTATTTCTCAAATCGGTTGTTCATGAACTTAAACAATAAAACAATAAGGAATACAATCTTTGCAAACCGTGGCTATATTTTTCATGAATTGATTCAAGTAAATCAAACCGATTTCGCTTCAATTGTGTCTTGTGTAGTACATAAGATTTCCTTGCAATTAAACAACTCTTGAACTAGTTCTTATGAGTCATTTGAACTAGTTATGAGAAGATGAATAAGGTTGATATGAAAGTACTCATATGGCTAACCATTGATCAACCATTTGTGAACCAACTAATGTATACATTTAGGTACGGTTACTCAAACCTAAATGAAATACATTTAATTTGTGTGTGTGACAAGCTAAGTTTCGATCTAATGGTTGAAAGATATTAGCTTGGACAAATAAGGTTTTTCATGTAACGGTGAATATTGAATGCTTTGTTACCAAGGTAACTTTGATTGCAAACCTTGATTTGAAAAATATATAAGGAGACGTCTAGCAACTGGAAAAAACTAATCCCCACACCTCATGTATGATACTAGTTGGTTTGCTAGAGTCGATTCTCCTTTAATCGTAGGTTTCTTCTCGAGACCCTATCGATTAACGACTTAAATACTTCATTGGGATTGTGAAGCCAGACGAAACTACTTCTCTTGTAGTTAAGCAATCTGATCTTGCCATTTTCTATTGTACGAGTTCAATTGAATAATTGGCTTGAGATTATATCTCCGATAGGGCAAGATAAAAAGAAATCACAAACTTCTTCGTCTCATCATTTGTGATTCCGCAATATCTAGTTTCGCTACTTTGCGATTTTAGATTATTGTGAGGTGATCAATAATTCTAGGCTGTTCTTCGGGAATATAAGTCCGGGTTATTGATTGGTTCCTGTTCACCTTGATTTTATCAAAAGACGGAACAAAACTCGTAGGTTCATCTGTGGGAGACAGATTTATCTATTATCGTAGACTTTTCTGTGTGATACATATTTGTTTATTCAAGTCTTCGACTTTGGGTCGTATCAACTCTTGGTTGTGGGTGAGATCAGCTAAGGGAATCAAGTACGTAGTATCCTGCTGGGATCATAGACGTAAAGAGCATAACTGTACCTTTAATCACTGTGATATTGATTAGGGTTCAACTACAGTCCAGACCAAAGTTAGTTTGTAGTAGGCTAGTGTATGTAGAGGCTTAATACAGTGTGGTGTTCAATCTAGACTAGGTCCCGGGGTTTTTCTGCATTTGCGGTTTCCTCGTTAATAAAATTTCCGGTGTCTATGTTATTTCTATTCCACATTATATTTTGTTATATAATTGAAATATCACAGGTTATGCGTTGTATCGATCATTTGTGAAATCCAACCTTTGGTTGTTGATTGGAAATTGGTTGATCCTTGGATATTGGTTTTTGATACCATCCAAGTTTATCTCTCTTATATTTAATCAAGACTCGCAGTTTTCTTGAGTAAGATTTAAATCAAGAGATAGAGATATAAAAACTCTTTGATATACTTTTCTATTGATTGAGTCTAACTGTCTAGTTGATTCTCATAAAAGTATATTGGAGTTCGTCCATATAGATTGCTAATCATAAACTTTACAGGAATCATGTTTTCTCTCATGGTGCCTATACCACAAAAACACAGGTTCCCGGTGTATATGAGAATAAGACTGGTAGATCTAAGTCTATAAGGTGGAAAAATATCTTAGTCAATCCTATAGAACCAATCTCTAGATCTCCTAGACTTAGTCATCAAAAGGTTCCATTTAATGGATTCTCTCAAAAGACTGTAAGAAATTTCTATGGAGTCGGAAACATTCAAAGAGAGAAAATAAATACAAAAATCAAATTGTCGGATGGTATTCCCAAATCATCTCTGAACACTTATGATGAGATCATATCTCATCATGCTACCTAACTATAGGTATTTTCATCCTTGTATCTAACTTGAGAGTTACAAGGATGTTTGTCTATGAGATGCTCAAGTCTTAGGTCGATCACCATTCAGTTTGTTTGATGTCTGTTTCTCAGATCAAGTTTTTCAGTACTTCTCTCTGTAACTCTTTTGCTCTATCTTGTTAGATATTGAGCCTTGCTTAAAAGAGACATTTTGAGAAACCGTTTGTATTTCCTTTTAAGTACTTCTTGTTTCTGATATATTCTTCAGGTCTATAGACATCCAAGTCTTCTCTAAGGAAATCTAGGGTTTCTAGGGTGTCTCCCTTGATTGTCAACATATATATTCCTCATATGTGTTTATCCTTTCCCAAAAAAATATGTATATGGGAACCTCTGTTGAACCTCAAAAAGAAGTAAACATTGAGATGGAAGAAGACTTCAAAGGATGTGATTCAACTCAAGATCTGATTCTGAAAAATATTCTTGAGAGAAAAGAGTATAACTCTTGGATAGGAGAATCTGTCAAGGATTTAATTTTCGTTCAGAATGAGGTTAAGAACGAGCTTGCTAACCTTCAATTGCAGATAAATCAACTCATTGATGGTGTAGTTGTAGGAAATCCTACACTACACCCTTGGTAAGAATTTACTGTAATTAAGACATATTTGAAGATTAAAAACAACACTTTATTATTTGATTCTCAGAAATGTTTACAAGAAATGGAAGAAATCAAGAATACAACCGCTCTCTTGAATTTTCTCTCTCCTCAAGACTTTCTCAACACTAAAAAATACACCATCATCTATCTGAATCTACTGGGTCTCTTTATATAGGATAGTTACATAGTGGGTGACAGCTAATCTGTCCTTTAATTTCGGATCTGACTCGCGATATTATCGCAGTAGTTATAATGTCCATTTTCGCAAGCGTTGTAACCATCACAGGATAATCACACTCTTCCCGTGTTTCTTTATTCGTCAGCTATTACGTCATTCTTCAAATCATTCTGTGACACTTGTGAAGTGTTGTTGAAGAACTCGCGATGATGTTCGCAGAATTGTTGTTAATCTTGTAAGAGTAATATCATGGCGATATTCTGGTCCTACATCTTGCCTTTTCTCATGTCTTTTCTGCGAAGGAGGAAAGAACATGAGAATTGAATCTTTTATAATGTCGCAGCTGTTTATCTTTTTGCACTCTTCCGCTTTGACACGTTTCTATATTCTTCGCCAGCTGTTTTCATGTACTTTTTCTTCCATTCAATTTTTGACACGTCCTTTTCAACCGTTGCGATCTGACCGTTCACATCCTTTCTTTGCATTAATTGCATTCATCTTCTCAAGAACTTTCTTCTTCTATGAATACTTCTTTCATTCTTTTCTTTCCCTCTTTTTACTTTCTTCACTCTATCTCTCTGCAATTTTGCTGTTCTTCCGTAAATTCCGCATCTGTTACTGTTGTATCTTTTCATTCAATCTTCTATCCTTTTCTTCATTCCCATGCTTACTTTATTAAAAATGGCTCCCGCTGGTCATAAATATATGATCTCCTTTGAGGAAATGCATAAGAATTTTAAGGATCAAGGTTTTTCTTTATCCACCTTCCCTGATCAAAACCCTAAAGCTGAACTTTCCATTAAACTATTTTCTGATCATCCAAGTTCTCGCGAGAATATTATAGTCACGCTAGGTCAACTTGAAGCTGGTCTTCTTATTCCTCTTTACAATCCTGAACTTCCTTTATTCTATGAGATACCTTCTCATCCAAAATTCTCGCGAGTCATATATCAATTGGGTGGGGATTGCATCCATATGTTGGTGGAGTATGCTACTCGTGGTGCTGATAAAAAATTTCGCTACCCTGATACTGCGAAGAATACAAAATTCAAGGATGCTCCAATTATTCCTGCAATGTATATTGTAGATAATTTCTTCATAAACTATGACATAATCCCCATGAAGAGGGATAACACCTGCTGGGGTGTCCGCTTGCAAAATAAAGATGATATTGCGAAAGACAAAATTCTTATATTGGACATTGACTGGCATACTAGTACTAATCAAGGTCCGCGTCATTATAGCGATGACAAATGGTATATCTTCCCTCTAATTTTAGAGGGTTCATATATCTCTAGTACCCATGCTTTACCTGTGAATCTCACAGAATACCAGCCGTGGGTATTCAACTGGCCTGAGAGAAATAAAGAAGTATGTTTTCTTAATTTTTTGCATAATAAATTACCATTATTATTTTCTTCATGTCTTTAGATTCTCGCTGACTATTTCCTTTTTATCAGATTGAAAGGTTGAAAGCCAGCTACGATAAGCTAGGGAAACCTGCTACTTACTTAGCTCTCAAATCTCTCACAGATGAAGTAAGAAATATTTCTTTATAACTTTTTACAATATATTGTTGCCTCTATTTCTTATCTTTATCAGTGTTCGCAGGAAATTGAAGAAAGAGAGCATGTGAAACCTGCGAGAACTAAATAGAAATCCACAGTTGGTCTCAAGGGTAAATCTACTGCCCCTCTCAAAGAGAATTCTACTGCTCCTCGCAGAGAGAAATATGGTGCTCCTCCCTTAAATATAAGAAAAACCCAACTCTCTTATTATTCAACTCCTCAATCTAACGAAGAAAATCCGAGTAACGATGATTCTGATGATGATGAAGACGAAGATAATAATGACATCTCTCCTATGAAGGATTCCTCTTTTCCTGAATCTTCTATGACCTAATTATCTAAGATTTTTGGCGATTTCACGCATGGTATTTCAAATTATTATGGACATGAAGCTGTTAATGAAGTATCTCAATCTCTCGCAAAGGTCTGCGATGCTTCCCTATTGGTTGACAATGATTCTTTCCAGGGAATCTCGAGATCGATGACTCCCAGTCTTTTGAATTCACTCGGCATTCTGGTATGTTTTCACTTCTTTGCCTCTTCCTTATACCTTAGATTTCGAACTATATCTGTCTTACCAATTTTTATATTTCTTTGCAGGCTGGAAGAGCTTCTTTTATTGCTGCCTCAGATTTGGAGAAAAGACGTGCTGACCTTCGGAAAAAAAATGAGAATTTAAACTCTAAATCTGCAGATCTTCGAAAGCAAAAGGAACAGTTGGAATCTGAAGCTATTGATCTTCTCAAGAGTAAAGGAGAATTAGAAGCTGAGGTTTCTAAGCTTCGCAAGAAGAATAAGCCATTAGAAATTGATGCTTCGAGTGATAAACAAAATATTTCTGATATTGAAAAGGCTAATCAGCAACTCTATGGTATAAACTTTTCCTTCGTTTCTTTTAATTCTTTTTCCTTATTTTGTCTCATTCAAGTAAACATTTTTGCAGATATTTATGACCTTACTGATGAGGCTACACTCCTCCGATCTTTCCCTGAACCTGTAGATGAGGATACCCTTCTTGATCGTCTTAATAGTTCTTTGTCGTAACCCACAGCTCTATCTTGTATTGGTGTTTGTTGATTCAGCTGTTGAATTTGATTTTCTCATTCATTCCTTGTTCTATTTCTTCTTGTTCTTATCCTTGAAGATTCTCCCATTTCATTTGTTTCTCCACCTGCAAGTCTTTTACTCCTCCTTACGGTTGTTGGTGGTTCTGAGTGTTTCTTTTTCTTCTAGCCATTAATATTAGTAATCTGTTGAATGTTGCGTAAGATCTTTCACTAATCGTTCCAAATTCCTTCCAATCACAATGTCAATTTTTATCTTTTTATTCAAACAATCATCAATTCATCCCTGTTTTGGACGCCAAAATATAGTTGCAGGAAATCATACACTACGCCCTTGATAAGAATTTACCGTAATTAAGACATATTTGAAGATTAAAGACAATACTTTATTATTTGATTCTTAGAAATGTTTAAAAGAAATGGAAGAAATCAAGAATACAACTGCTCTCTTGAATTTTCTCTCTCCTCAAGACTTTCTCAACACTCAAAAATACATCACCCCCTCTTTGAATCTACTGGGTCTCTTTATATAGGATAGTTACATAGTGGGTGACAGCTAATCTGTTCTTTAATTTTGGATCTGACTCACAATATTATCGCAGTAGTTATAATGTCCATTCTCGCAAGCGTTGTAACCATCGCAAGATAATCACACTCTTCCCGTGTTTCTTCATTCGTCAGCTATTACGTCATTCTTCAAATCATTCTGTGACACTCGAGAAGTGTTGTTGAAGAACTCGCGATGATGTTTGCAGAAGTGTTGATAATCTCGCTAGAGTAATATCATGGCGATATTCTGGTCCTACAAATGGACAATCAAGAATCCTTGAAAATCAAAACATCTTGATCAAGAACCAGAAGAAAGTCATCATTGATTGCGTCAAAGCTAGGCATCTTGTTCGCATCGTTGACCAAAAAGTTAATGTTATAACTTGTAGGATCAGAATATCACCACAGCAATGCTCTTCCGATATTTATAAACAACGTTTCTGCGAGCTCTCCAACAACACTCTGCGAGCATCGCAGACTGACTCAAAGAATGACGTAACAGATGACGGTAGCAGAAACACGAGAATAGCATGACAAACCTGCGAATATTATAACACCTGCGAGAATTAACATTATAACTGTTGCGAGACTACCGCGAGTCAGATCCGAAATTAAAGGACAACATAGCTGTCATCCACTATGTAACTACCCTATATAAAGAGAACCAATAGGTTCAGGAGGGAGGGGGGGATCAATTTTGGAGTCTGGAGAAAGTTTTGAGGAGAGAGAAAGTTCTTGTGAGCGGTTGTATTCTTGATTTCTTCAATTTCTTGTAACATTTCTAAGAATTAATCAATAAAGTGTTGTTCTTAATCTTCAAATATGTGTTGATGATTGTGGATTCTTGTGAGGGGTGTAGTGTAGGAATTCCTGCAACTACATAATGGCGCTAGAAACATGGACGTTTCTGAGCAAATATTGAAATTGTGATTTGTAAGAATTTGAAGAAATTGGAAAATATTTTTACGTGATTTACAGTAATACGTTATATTTGAAGGAATGGCTAGAAGAAGAAATACATCAGAACAACCAACAACTGTAAGGAGGAGTAAAAGACTTGCTGGAGAAGAGACAAATAAAATAGGAGAATCTTCAAGATTAAGAACAAGGAGCAACATAATAAGGAATAATGGAGAAAATCAAATTCAACAATCGAATCAGCAAACATTGATACAAGATAGAACTGTGGATTATGACAGAGTGAGCGTGCATACTTGGCGATCAGATTCAATAGAAGAAGCAGAAAATCAACAATTAAGAAATGGAAGGCGAGAGGGAAGAGATCAAGAAGTGGTTGGAGGATTAATTCATGGAGATGACGAAAATGAAGCAGTAGAGACTTTAAGACAAAGAATACAAAAGGAAAGGATGTTAGAGGCGGAAGAACGCGCGAATTTAACAAGACAAAATCGCGAGTTAAGAATGGAGAATTTGAGATTACAAAATAGGAGATCAACAAGTACTGCAAGATCAAGTTCAAGATCATTTAGAGAAGAAGAAAGGCTAAATTCCCCTGTGAGAAATGCTGGTGAAAATATTCGAGAGGAAATGCAAAATCCAAATGAAGAGCAGCGTTGTGGAGAAGAAGAGATGATTAATGATCGCTATATTCCGCGTGGTGAAACTATGGATGATAGACGTGATAATAGAAATCAAGAAGGTGGAAATAACCAATATGGTGAAGAAAATCGAGAATAAGGAAGAAGAATATTACATGAGCGAGAAATTCAAAGAAACCGAAGAATAATTGAGGATGAAATTGAGATACATTATGTTGAACAAACATATCTAGCTTGCGAAAGAGAAAGATTGAGAGAAGAAGTGGAAGAAAAAGAGCTTCAAGAAGCAATACGTCAGAACAATCATGATAATCGAGAAAGGAGACGCGCAAGAAATCGTAACAATGATAATATCAATGAGGAATATGATAGAATACAAAGAAGAATAGAAAGACAGCGAAGAGAAACGATGAGAAATGAAGAAAATCGCAGAAGAGAAAATGAAAGGCATAATCATTTGAGAATTCATGAAGAGGTGAAGAAGAAAATCGTGGAAAAATGCAGAATGAAGATGCTGAAGAAGAAGCACAAAATCTCACAAGGCAAGAAAAACATGAGCGCAGAAGAAGAGAAGCTGCACTGAAAAGACCAATGGAGCAAAATTCAGCTGGGAATGAACATATCTTGAGAGAGTTAGCAGAAATAAGGGGAATATTAAATAATAGAAGGGAGGGAGGAAGAAGTCAACTTGATGAGGCCATTGAAGAAGCTGCGAAAACTCCATTCACCCAAGAAGTAAAATCAGGAGGAATACCCCCAAAGTGCAATTTGCCAATGTTAACCAGTATCTTTGATGGAACTAATTGTGATATTAAACATGTCAAAGCTTATGTTAGGTGTATGCTACAATGGGAAAACCACGATGTTATATTGTGTAAATATTTCGCATCCAGCTTAACAGGCGAGGCGCTAAAATGGTTCGAAGGTTTACCTAAGAATACTATAACTTCTTTCAATCATTTGGAAACTACATTTTTGGGAGCATATATAAGTAACAATTCTTCGCGACCTGGCATTGAAGATGTATTTGGGTTAAAACAGAGGGTTGGCGAGAGTTTTAAACATCTAACCATAAGATGGAAGACAGTGTGTAGTGAGATGGCATGAAGAGTGGATGAGATATACCTCATTTTATCTTTCATTAATGCTATGTTCGCAACCAATCTGCTATATATACAAATTTTCAGAATCAAAAATACAATCACCATGACGGAGCTGCGAGAGTTACAAGAAGAATACATTGCATTGGAGGAGAAACAAAACGAGATGGAGTCATATCCCATTGTGAACACCAGTTCAGGTGTAGCAGACACAAGCCTACTTCCCAGGTTAATAAATACAGTAGCGAGCACTTTGCAGGTGAAGCAAGAAAAAAGTATGAATGATGATCAACAGAAATTAGTATTTATGGGAAGCAGAGATCAAGAAGAGTTCGAACGGGAAAGAAACTTCTTTAGTCGAAGTGAAATTAATAAGATTCTAAGGCTTGATCAGCCGCAAGAGACTTATGGTGGTCAAAGACAAAATTATTATAGAGGGCAAGGAAGTCAGAAGATAATATGGGAAGAAATTAAGATGCCACCTCTAAATGCTAGCATAGAGAAAATTTGGGAGGCTATAATTTTGATGGAGGACATACCCGTACCCTGGAATATGGGAAAAGAGCCACACCCAAATAATCGAAGTCAAGAATTTTGTTTTTATCATCATTTTAATGGCCACTCGACAAATGAATGCAGGAATATAAAGAGAATCATTTTGAGGATGATAGATCAGGGAAAATTAAATCATTTTCTAATAAGACCTCCACAGATTCATCAATTACCCCCAGCCCCAGAAATTCGCAGAGTGAATACAACAAAGGAAGGAGAAACGTTTGTAATAGACGTTGGAGAAAAATCGAATAATCTATTATGTAACTCCATCATACATTTGTACAAGACTATAGAGGATTTCCATGACAATGTTCTAAGCAGAGTTTTTGCGAGGGATGCGGATGGGATAGAAATAATGAATATTGCGAAAGCCTCGCCATTAGAAGAGTGGCAAAAGCAGATTATTTATTTCACTGCACAAGAAGTACATGAGCCTGGCGAGATGCATGACAACCCACTAGTGGTAATATTAGAAATAAATCCAAAACAAATAGAAGAAGAAGATGAAGAAAATAAGGATGGTGAAGCTGAAGATTCTTGGGCTATTAATAGAGTTTTAATTGACACGGGAAGCTCGGTGGATATCTTATTTTATCATACTTACAAAACCATGGGAGGAAGAGACGAGGATCTAATACCATCAACTTATAATATCTATGGTTTCAATGGTACTTCCAACAAGCCCAAAGGGGAAATTACAATGCGAATTCCATTGTAGGGGATATCTTCTAAAATTCTATTCTGTGTTGTCGATGTTGAATCTCCTTACAATGCCTTGATTGGAAGACCTTGGCTGCATAGGATTCTAGGTGTAGCATCAACCTTCCACCAGTGCATTAAGTTTCCTCATCCCAGCGATGTTGGAGTTATAAAGGGAGATTGGACTGAGGGAAAAAAGTGCTATGAAATTGATATGGAATCTTGCGAGGAAAGGGCCGCGAAGAACAAAAACTGGAAGTATAACATCAAACAAAAGCAAAGAAGTGAAAAGCTGATGGTGATTCAATAGAACGGCGAGAAGAATGAATGCTGCAAAGTCAAAATGTGCTGAAACTAATAGATGGTGAGCGTCTCGCAGATGGAGAAAATGTAGCAAAGCGCAACAAAAAAGCAGAAGCAGAAAGTAGTAAGTAGAAAAGGTAAAATTTCTATATCATAAAATATAAGAGATGTATGCATAATTTGTTGAAGAAAATGTTACAAAAGGAATGTATTAATTCGATGAAAAATATGAAATTGAAAAATTGTACAAGAGCTGAAATGCAAAAAGAGAAAATCAAATAAATGCGAAAATTTCGCAGAGACGCAAATAAAATTTTGTAGAGACATATTAGAATGCGACGAACACATATGGCGTACACCCTAGTTCGCGGATAAAATTTCGCAAGTGGAAAATGTAAGACCTAAAGTGCGTCATATAAGGGGGTATCTCTTTGCATGGCTCAGGGATAAGGTTATACCGCTGCTAGAACCTGAGTCATGGATATTTGGGGCCCATGAAAGCCTATCCAGGAGAGGTACCTTGGATTTCCAACTATATATATATATATATTAACAGTTGGACGATCGAGGGTCTCTTCTAAGGAGTGAAAAGTATGATCAAAGAGTCGAGGTACATGGTTGAGCCAAGGGTGCCCGGGGCGTATGAAACTACCCTGGCCATTCTTGGAAAGTCTTGGCTATGATGCACTCGGCCCGAAGAAAACCATACCTAGGGTGCAGTCTCGTAACTATAAGCCATATAGGCAAAAAAGATAAGAGGCTGCGAAAACAACTTGTTGTTGGTAAAACCGAATGGGAGGATCTAGTATAGTATGGACGATGTACGCCTCCTTGAAGGGACAACCAGGGGGGAAGATAAGGGCGGCACCCTCCATTAGGGAGCTGATAAGTGTCTTAAGACGCAAATGTCATGAGGCTTTATATTCGTAAGAATATTTAGTCTTGTCATATTTGTGCAACAATTATACAGAGAAAAAAAGCCATGATAAAAAGATAAGATGAGATCAATGGGTTTTTACATGAAAGTGTAAAGACGTCCTGCGATTTCATCGCAAGACGGCATTGTCATGGGGCTTTGTCTTTGTAAGAAAACTTAGACCTGTCATATTGTCGCAAGAGAAATTGACAACGCACGGATAAGGCAAGATCAATGGGTCTTTACATGCGAATGTAAGGACGTCCGGCGATTTTGTCGCCAAAAACAAAATGTGGCTAAATAAGATCTTTAACTAGGAAGGCAAAATAAGACCACAAGAGATCAAGATTGAATGACAAAAATTATCGCAGAGATTGAGGAAAAAATTTACAAAAATATCTTATTCAGAAAATAATCTGCTTAATCTTTCATGATTGCAGATGAATAACAGAGGCAAGTATGGGAATGAACAGAATGATAAAGTTGTTATTCATCTTTATATGACAGATTTATGCAGATAGTTAAAGATTAATAATCATATTAATTAACCATATTGCAAAAAGAATTGTTTTCTAATGTATGCAGATAGAAACAAAAGAAATCTATACACCAAGGTACATTAGAAGCTGGAGAAATTCGCAGCGATATATTACAAGGAGAAAGAGATAAATGTACAAATATTACAAAGAGATTTAAAGAGAAGATAAAGCTATTTAGATCCTTCATTATCTTCACCAGAGTAACCTCCTTCATCTTCGTCTTCATCTTCATTATATTCTTCATCTTCTTCAGACTATTCAGCCTCACTATCAGAGATGACAAGATTAGGGGCGTTCTCTGGAATTTCATTCGCGAGATAAGGATACGTAGAATAAGGAATTTTATGATCATCACGTACCATTTTAATAGAATCATTGCAAACACCAACAAGAGTATTGCTAAAATTCGCCAGAGTAATCTGAAGCTGCTTTTTGAACTTGGAGCATTTTTCATTGCAAGAAGACAGAAGTTTTGCGAGTTGTCCTTTCTCTTCTTCCAACTCTCCAATTCTTTGGCGAAAATTTCCTTCAGAGGCTGAGAACAAATGACAACATATTAATAAAATAGTGGAGAATCAGTTAAAAGATGGATTAGTGGAAAAACATGAATAACCACCTTCTCTTTCAAAGATAATATCCTTAATCAAGGTAGAATGATCAGCTTGAAGACTAACATCTACACCTAAATTATTTCTGGCGTTATCAAGAATCTGTGCAGCCCAGGAAAACTCATCATCATTGTAGGATCAGAATATTGCCAGAACGATATTCTTGCGAAATAAATAACGTTTCTGCGAGCTTCTCAACAACACACTGCGAGCGTCGCATAATGGCTCAAAGAATGATTTAAAGAATGACGTAACGGATGACTGTAGCAGAGACACGGAAAGAGCATGACAATCCTGCGAAGATTACAACATCTGCGAGAATTAGCCTTACAACTGCCGCGAGATCACCACAAACCAGATCCAAAATTAATGGATAACTTAGCTGTCATCAACTGTGTACTTACCCTATAAAAGAGATCCAATAGACTCAGAAGGGAGAGATCAATTTTACAGTGTTGAGAAAGTCTTGAGGAGAGAGAAAGTTTATGTGAGCGGTTGTATTCTTGATTCCTCCATTTATTGTAACATTTATAAGAATTAATCAATAAAAGTGTTGTTCTTAATCTTCAATTATGTGTTGATTGTGGTGAATTCTTATATGGGGTGTAGTGTGGGAATTCCTGCAACTACATTTTTGGCGCTCGAAACAGGGATGAATTGATGATTCTTTGAAGAAAAAGGTGAAAATTGACATTGTGATTGGAAGGAATTTGGAACAATTAGTGAAGGATTTTACGCAAGTTTCAACAGTTCACTAAGATTTGTAGTTGCAGGATTTCCCACACTACACCCTTGTCAAGAATCTATGAAAACTAAGTCATAATTGTGGATGAACAACAACACTTTTATTAATTCACTTTCAGGAAGATTTACAAAAAATATTAAAAATCAAAAGTACAACTTTCTTTTTGGAGTTTCTCTCTCCTCTAAATTCTCTCAGCTCTCAAAAATGCATCATCCTTTTCTGGATCTATCGTGCCATTTATATAGAGATTTACATAATGGATGACAGCTAAGTTTTCCTCCTATTTCGGATCTATTCTGCGATCTTATCGCGATCGTTACAATATTTCTTTATCGCAAGCATGATGACCATCGCAAGATCAGTCTTATTCTTCTTTTACTTCTTCCATCGTTATTTTCTTTTACTTGTTCTGTAACGCTCGTGAAATGTCGTTGAAGAATTGTCAGTGACGCTCGTAGAAATGTTGTTAATATCGCAGGAATAGTGTTGTAGCGATATTCTGGTACCACATCTTGCCTCTTCTCATGTCTTTTCTGCGAAGAAGAGAAGATCATGAGAACTAATATTCTTTATTATTCTTCGCAACTTCTTCCCCTTTTATACTTTCTCCTCGACAAGGTCCCGTTAATCCAGACTTTCTTACACGTGTTGTGAATCCCTTCATTTACTGACACGTTCCTACTCCATATGTCCACTCCCCTTTGCCTATAAAAGGTTGAACTAACCTTCAAAATTAATTTTACTTTTCTGTTTCTTTATCTTCTTCATCTTCCGTCTGCAACTTTGCCTCTTCTTCATATTATTCTGCTAATGTTCTAATGGAGTCCTCAAGGTTTGTTTCTTGATTTTTAAGCCAGTTTTTTTTTTCATTATCCAATCTTTCTTATTTCCTTGTTATGTTTTATTTTTAGCGGAAATATTTCTAACACACAATCTACTACTCACAACCCTAATCCTCGCAAGAAACCAGTAGAAAAGAAGAAGAGAAATTCTGCGAATGATAAGGTATTAAGAAACACCCTTTATTTTTTAATAACAATATTGTTGCCTCTATTTCTTATCTGGGTTATTATTCGCAGATTTCATTTTGTCTTATTATTATCATTCGCAGAATGACGTGAATCCTGATAAACCTCCCAAAAGGTCTCGCCATTTTAAGACACTCGGGGAAAATCTCATTATGCCCTCGTTAACATCTGTGAAGATTACTCCCACACCATCGCAACCAAATCATTCTTCTCCTATCCACGAGAATATCGTTGTTCATACCTCTACCCCTTCTGACATTTTGACAAACCAAGCTTTAAAGATCTTTGATTGAGGTTCCTTATAGTCCTTTACGGCCTTCAACTGTTGTTTTTCCACATACTCCTCCTGATAACTCAACCATATAAAATGATCGCCAACTTACTCTCACTACTATTTCACCTTCTAAATCCTTTCCTTCATCAAGCGAAACTTTCGCAGGTGTTGATGTTGATTTTAAAGTCTTGTCTAATATTTTAGACAATGATAGAAAGTCTTCCACTGACCCTCTCCAACATGAAGCTTGCGAGACTCTGTTTAAGTATTTTGGCTCTGATTGTAATGATTCACGAGTGGCCTTAGAGAATGAGATTGAAGTTCTGAGGAAAGCTCTTCAAGCTAAAAATGCTGAGTGTGATACCTTGAATCACATGCTCCGTAACTCTTCTCTAGATTACGAGAATCTTCGCAGAAAAAATGACGAGATGAAAGGTATATTTTTCTTGCCTCTGCTCTTTTTGCTTTTCTGTTTCATATACATACTTTCTGTACTTAGATCTCCTTCTTAAATTCTTGATTCATATATTAGTTTCAAATCGGGCTCGTTTCATAGAAAGACTCAAATCTGAATCTATTGTTGAAGAAGTTCGCGTTGAAAGAGATTCTTGGATAGATCAACATACTAGACTAGACAATTTGCACACTTATTCAATTGATCGCATAAATAATCTTACTAATGAGAACAATCAATTATTGCAAAGACAAAAATTTTTGAGTGGTGAGCTTGATCGCCTCTCATATTTATTTTTTAAGGCTAATTTGGCGATGGAATCTTTATCAGATGAGAATAAAACCCTGTCCCAAGAAAAACATAGATTTTCAAGCTTGATGATGATTTCCTCGCAGCAAATAAGTAATCTTCAAAGTACATGTAATAATCAAGAGCAATCTCTTCATTCTCTTAAGAAGGAGCTCAAGGAGTTAATTGAATCATCTGCCGCCGAAAAGGATAAGCTTATCAAGGGTAGATTAACTCTTAGTTTAAGATCCAGCGAACTTCAAGACCAATACTCTCAGTTAAAGGAATCTCATTCTTCATTAGTAAAGGAAAATTCATATCTTCACAACAAAGAAGAAAACATGAAATCTCTTATGAAGGGTATGGTTGGCGATAAATTCGATGATGCCATGAATCCGTGGGAGAACTGTTTATTTGCTTTAATCCAAAACTTAACCTCGCAAAAAGAAGGTAGTCAGTTGACTGCCTCTCTTGTTGATCTTCTCATAAAATCTTATATTATGTTCCTTGCGAGATTCTTGTCTAACTTATTTTTTTTTTATTTTGTTGCTCGCAGAATCCGAAAGAAATCTTCATTCTACCATCACTAATCTGACCGCTACATTAGATAAAGTTCTCAAAGAAAATAAATCTCTTGCTTTTAATTGCCTTAGTGCTCACGACAAAGCAGAAAGAAGACTTGATTATCTTGAATACTTTAAGAATATAGAAATTAGGAATCGTGAAAGAGCTCTTCTTCGCCAAGTCCATATTAGGGCTGAAGTTCTTGTGAACAATATTCTGCTTTCCCGTTCTCTTTCTCCTGTTTCTGTCCCTCCTCTAGAGGTTGACGATGATGAAATTCCTCTTCCCATAGATGAAGAGTTAGAGTTTACTAACGATGAAGAAAATACAACTCAAGAAAATCAAGAAGATGGTGAAGAACAAGAAAAAAGTCCTCCAAAAGAAGTAATCGCTGATGAAGAATCCAGAGAAGAAGAAGTTCGCGGTGAAAAGGATGTTGATGATGTTGATGAATCTGACAAGAACAATAAATCTGGCGAGGCTTGAATTTTTCTTTTGTTTTCTTTTCCTTCTTCTTTCTCAAGTGATGTAATTTTTGAAACCTTTTTAGAATATTAACTTTTAACTTAGTCCTCTTGGAAGTTTTCAAGGAAGATAATGAAATGTCACTTCTCCATTCCCTTATCTGCCCCCTTATTATCTTTCTTGAAATGGTGAAATATCTTCTGTATCTTCTGTCTTTATATAAATATCCGTGATATAATAAATGTAGCTGCGATGTTCTGAAAGATTATGAAGGAATCTACGATATTAAGAATTTTGGATTCTTGTATATAATTCTGTGATGGCTGAATGTTTCCTGCAATCTTAAAGTAGAATATTTAATTTGTAAGATTATTCTTTTGGTCTTATTTTTCCTTCCTAGTTAAAGGTCTTATTTTTCCAAACTTTTTCTGTCTGCGACAAAATCGCAGGATTTCTTACCATTTGCATGTAAAGACCCTTTGATCTTGTCTTATCCACGTTTCTTTCAAAATATTTGCGACAATATGATAAGCATACATTCTCTCGCAAGAATTTACCCTTATGACATTGCCGTCTTGCGATGAAATCGCATGACGTTTTTACACTTTCATGTAAAAACCCATTGATCTCATCTTAACATTTCTCTCGTGGCTTGTTTCCTTTGCATTATTTACGTCACGTGACAATATGACAGGCCTAAATGTTCTTGCAATCATAAAGCCCCATGACATTGCCGTCTTAAGACACTTATCAGCTCCCTAATGGAGGGTTCCGCCCTTATCTTCCCCCTGGTTGCCCCTTCAAGGAGGGCACATCGGCCATACAAGACTAGCTCCTCCCATCCAGATTTACCAACAACTAGCTATTTTCGCAGCCTCTTGTCCTTTATGCATATATGGCTTATAGTTACAAGACTTCACCCTAGGTGGGGTTTTCTTCAGGCCAAGTTCATTGTAGCCAAGACTTACCAAGGATGGCAAGAGAGTTTCGTACGCTCCGGGCACCCTTGGCTCAACCGTGTACCTCGGTACCTTGGTCATACTTTGCACTTCTTGGAAGAGATTCTCATTCGTCCAACCAGGGTATAACCATATATAGTTGGAAATCCAAGATCTCTCTCCCGGATAGGTTTTCTTCAACCCCAACATCTGCATGAATCAGGTTCCAGCAATGGTATAACCTTATCGCTGAGTCATGTCAAGAGATACCCCATTTATGACGCACTATTAGGTCTTACATTTGCCTCTTACGAAATTTTATTCGCGAACTAGGGTGCACGCCATAAAGGTTCGTCCCATTCTTATGTCTCTGCGAAATTTTATTCGCTATTCTTGCGATATTGCTCGCTGTTTTTATTGTGCTTTGTTGTAAATGGAGATAGAAGAATTTTATTACCTGCTTCATTATATAACATACCAACATCTGTTATCTTGTAAAAGATTTCATTGATAATACCTTTTTAGAAATAATCTATTCCGTGGTCTATCAAGTCTTTGACCAACATCTCTTCCTTCAGGATCCATTAGTTTGTATGCCCCATTTCCAATTATCTCTTTGATGATATATGGTCCATCCCATGTTCTCGCCAATTTTCCACCATTTTCTCGCTGATAACTTGGTGTTTCTCGCAGCACTAAATCGCCAGGTTGGAATTCACGCTTCTTAACACGCTTGTTGTATTCACGAGCTAATCTTCGATGGTAATTTTCCATATGTTGCAAAGTTTTTTTCTACTTTTTCTTCCAATTCATCCAATTTATTTAAAATCATTCCAGCACTTAGATTTCTTTCCCAAGCCTCTCTTTTTGTTATAGGAATAGCGACTTCTGTTGGTAACACAGCTTCAACTCCATATGTCAAATAAAAAGGTGACATCCCAGTAGCTTCTCGTCTGGTGGTATTGTAGGCCCATATCGCATTATGCACTTGTTCACACCATGCTCTGTGATACCCTTCTAATTTCTTTTTCAAGATATCTGCGATTGTTTTATTAGTTTCCTCAGCCTGACCATTTTCTTGTGGGTATAAAGGAGTAGATTTCCCGCATTTTATCTTAAATGCATTGAGCAGCAACTCTATATTCTGTCCCTCAAACTGCTTTCCATTATCAGATACTAGTTGTGATGGAATCCCAAATCTGCAGATTATATTTTCAAAGATGAATGTAAAAATATCCTTATCGCGAATATGTTGTACTTCCTTTACTTCTCCCCATTTTGTGAAATAATCCGTTGCGACGATCAGATACCTTCTTTGTCCAGAACCAGGTACAAACGGTCCTACAATGTCTAACCCCCATTTCCCAAAAGGCCATACACTTGTTGAAGATTATAATGGCGCTCCTGGCGCATGTATCCTTTTTCCGTATCGCTGGCAATCCTCGCAACGTCTTGAGAGCTGCTTTGCATCCTCATGCATATATGGCCAGTAATGACCCTGAATTTTTGTTCTATATGCTAAAGATCTTCCTCCACTGTGATTACCAGCGTCACCACTATGTAACATCTTCAATATTTTTGTCCTTCTTCTCTCGTCAAACATCTTAGCGATGGTCCATTAAAAGATATGCGATATAATACTCCCTCTCTTAACTCATAATTGGTTTCCCTACTTTTTAATTTGTGTGCTTCTAATCTATTTCTTGGAATTTCTCCTCTCGCCAGGTATGCATGAAGTTCTTCTCTCCAATCTGCGATATTGCTCGTGGGATCTTCCTTTCCAGCTTCTACCATCATTACGTCTATCTCTTCTTCTTCTTTGTTTATCGATGGATTTGAGAGTGTTTGAATTTTTATGCATCTCGCCAATGGATTTGTCATCATGCTAGATATGAAAGCAAAAGTGTCTGCGAGCCTATTATCTTTCCTTGATATGTATCTCCATTTTATTTTTGGAATTTTCGCAGATAGTTCTTCAACAAGTTTTTTGTACTTCTTCAAAGATGGTTCATTTGTGGTATATTCTCCTTTATCTGGCTAATAACCAATTGTGAATCGCTGGTGATTCTAGTATTTTCCAACTTCATTTCTATCGCAAACTTCAATGCATGGATTACAGCTTCATATTCTGTCTCATTATTAGTGGATGCAAATTCCAATCTAAATGAAAAAGCTATTTTTTCTCCTTCTGGTGAAATGAAAACAACTCCAATCCCATTTCCTTCTCCATTTGACGATCCATCCACTAATATTTCCCATCTGTCAGGTTCTGTTAATAGCTCTTTTGGGTCTCTATGTTCTTCTTCTATATCCATCATCTCTTCTACAACTTCGTCATCTTCTAAAGGAAATTCAGCTAAGAAATCTGCGATAACTTGTGATTTTGGCGAGGATAGAATTTCATATTGAATATTAAAGTTCCCTACTTGCGCATTCCATCTCTTAACTCTTCCTGATCTTTTTGAATTCTTCATCACCGATTCGATTGGCACTCTCGTTAACACTTTGACCTTATGAGCTTGGAAGTAAATTCGAAGCTTAAAAGTTGCGTATACCAATGCTAGAATTAGTTTCTCAATCTTTGAATAATTTCTCTCTACTGAATTAAATGTTTTGCTGATATAATAAATTGGTTTTTCTACCCATGCATCTACTCGCAACAATACAGCACTTAGCGCATATGGAGTTGTTGCGAGATAAATCAATAATTCTTCTCCCGGTTCAGCTTTCTGTAATATAGATATACTCTTCAAATGTTCTTTTATTCCTTGAAAAGCTTTTTCGCATTCATCTGTCCACTTGAATTTTGTTCCCTTCTTGAGTATATCGAAAAAATGTTTACACTTGTCTGAAGATCGCGAAATGAACCTTCCTAGCGAGGCTAAGAGTCCATTTAGTTTTTGCACATCTTTTACCGTCGCAAGAGTTGGCATATCGCGAATTGCTTGTACCTTTTCTAGATCAACTTGTATTCCCTCTTTTGACACAATGTACCCCAAAAACTTCCCTGAAGTTACTCCAAAGGTACACTTATCAGGATTCACTTTAATATTGAATTGTCGCATTTGATCGAAAATCTCTCTCAAATCTTGCACATGATTCTCAGCTTCTTTGATTTTCATCAGCATATCATCTACATACACTTCTAATGTTTTGTGGATCCACTTTGCAAACACCTTTTCCACCATTCTTTGATATGTTGCACAAGCATTTCGTAAGCCAAATGGCATCTTTGTATAACAATATAATCCTCTTGGAGCAAAAAATGCAGTATGTTCTTGATCTTCTTCAGCGAGAGGGATTTGATTATATCCTTTATACCCATCCAATGATGATATTCTTGCGTTTCCTGCTGCTGATTCAACCATTTGTGGAATATCTGGCAACAGAAAACTATCTTTTGGACATGCCTTGTTTAGATCCGTAAAATCTATGCAAATTCTAATCCCTTTGTTCTTCTTTGGGACCACCACCATGTTTGCAATCCATTCTGGATATTTTGCTTGTCTTATAATTCCTGCGTCGAGCATCTTCTGTAATTCTTCTTCTATTTGAGAATGATATGTTGTTGCGATCTTCCTTATTCTTTGCTTAAATGGTCTTATGTTTTTGTTGATTTATAATTTATGACATGCTATTGACGGGTCTATCCCTGGCATCTCATCCATGTTCCGCGCGAAGATATCTGCATATTATCGCAAAATATTTATAGTTATTTCTTCCTCATCTGCCTCCATTCTAGTCCCAATTTTCAGCATTTTAGGTTCTTCTTTACTTCCAATATTTATTTCTTTTGTTGGTTCAGCAGCAGTGTAGCTAGCTTCAGGTTCTCCCATTGGTGTTGGAGTTTTCATAACTCTCGTGAATTCATCTCCTTCTCACGAAATTTCACTGGGCACTCCTTTTCCTTCTTTTGCTCTTATCATGTAAACTTTAAATTCTTCTTCCTTCTTCAATTCTCTTGCCAGTTTTCTGCGAGCCTTTCGCAACTTTGGACGTTCTTCATAATTTCTTACTTCAATTTGGTAGCACAATCCCGCGAAATTCACATCTCCTCTAATTTCTCCAATTCCACTAGGCATAGGAAATTTAATACATTGATGTAATGTTGACGCCACAGCCTTGATTGCATGTATCCACGGTCTTCCCAGTATCATATTGTATGGCGATTCCACACCACACATAATGATATTTGTGTTTCAATTTCTCCTAGTGGAATTCATACCATTATCTCGCCTTTAGGTTTTGTTACAGACTTTCCAAAGCCATGAACATAATATGTTGAATGAGACATTTCTTCATCCTTATATCCCATCTTCTTGAAGGTATGATAAAATATCATGTCTACAGAACTTCATGTGTCTACTAAAGTTCTATTCATAGCCTATTCTTCATCAGATTTTATCGATTTCTCCTTTCTCATTGGTATAGTGGTCACTGTGACCACCAATGGAGATGTATGACTTGAATCTTCTTCTGGTATTTCTGCTGCTGTAAACGTGATTTCTTGTTTTTCCCAATATTTCAATGATGATATCTTCTCCACTGTCATAATCTTCCTTCCTTCAAAATCCCGTTTATGTATCCTTCCTTTGATATTTTCATGAAATTTATCAATCATTTCTTTTGTTATTACATCACCTTTCAATTTTCTACAATCCTTTTTTATTCTGATCATTCTTCCTTCAAATTTCTCACCGATTTACTTTATAATTTCCCTAATCTTGAACAATTTTTATCTTCTTCTTCGCTTTTTCTTCTGTTTTCGTTAACTCATTCCCTGTTTCGGGCGCCAAAATGTAGTTGCAGGATTTCCCACACTACACCCTTGTCAAGAATCTATGAAAACTAAGTCATAATTGTGGATGAACAACAACACTTTTATTAATTCACTTTCAGGAAGATTTACAAGAAATATTAAAACTCAAAAGTACAACTTTCTTTCTGGAGTTTCTCTCTCCTAAAAATTCTCTCAGCTCTCAAAAATGCATCATCCTTTTCTGGATCTATCGTGCCCTTTATATAGAGATTTACATAATGGATGACAGCTAAGTTTTCCTCCTATTTCGGATCTATTCTAGGATCTTATCGCGATAGTTACAATATTTCTCTATCGCAAGCATGATGACCATCGCATGATCAGTCTTATTCTTCTTTTACTTCTTCCATCGTCAGTTTCTTTTAGTTTTTCTGTAACGCTCGTGAAATGTCGTTGAAGAATTGTCAGTGACGCTCATAGAAATGTTGTTAATATCGCAGGAATAGTGTTGTAGCGATATTCTGGTACCACAAGATTAATGGCTAGAAGAAGAAGAAATACATTAGAACCACCAACAACTGTAAGGAGGAGTAAAAGACTTGCAGGTGGAGAAACAAATGAAATGGGAGAATCTTCAAGGATAAGAACAAGAAGAAATAGAACAAGGAATGAAGGAGAAAATCAATTTCGACAGCCGAATCAACAAACACCAATACAAGATAGAGTTGTGGATTATGATAGCGTAAGCGAGCATACTTGGAAATCAGATTCAGTAGAAGAACTAGAAGATCGACAATTAAGAAATGAAATACTATAGGGAAGAAATCAAGAAGTAAATGGAGGATTAATACATGGAGATGGCGCAAATGAAACATTGGAGGCATTAAGACAAAGGGAACAAGAGGAAAGAAGGATGGAGGCAGAAGAACACGCGAATCTAACAAGACAAAATCACGAGTTAAGAATGGAGAATTTGAGATTACAAAGTAGGATATCGAGAAGTACTGCACGATCAAGTTCAAGATCACTTAGAGAAGAAGCAAGGAGAAATTCCCTTGTGAGAAATACTGGTGAAAATATTCGAGAGGAAATGCAAAATCCGAATGAAGAGCAACGTTATGGAGATGAAGAGATGATAAGTGACCGCTATATTCCACGCGGTGAAACTTTGGATGGTAAACGTAATAATAGAAATCCAGAGGGTGGAAACAACCAAGATGGTGAAGAAAATCGAGAAGAAGGCAGAAAAATATTACATGGGTGATAAATACAAAGAAACCTAAGAATAATTGAGGAGGAAATTGAAAGACATTATGCTGAACAAGCGCGTTTAGCTTGCGAAAGAGAAAGATTAAGAGCAGAGGTGGAAGAACAAGAAATTCAAGAAGCAATACGTCAAAATAATCATGACAATCGAGAAAGGAGACGCGCAAGAAATCGCAACAATGGTAATATCAATGAGGAGTATGATAAAATACAAAGGAGAATAGAAAGACAACGAAGAGAAATGGTGATAAATGAGGAAAATCACAGAGAAGAAAATGGAAGGCGTAATCAGTTGCGAATTCAAGAAGAAGGTGAAGAAGAAAATCGCAGGAGAAGGCAGAATAAGGATACTGAAGAAGAAGCACAAAGTCTCGCAGGGCAAGAAAGGAATGAACGTAGTAGAAGGGAAGCTGCACTGAAAAGACCAATGGAACAAAATTCAGCTGAGAATGAACAAATCTTAAGAGAGTTATCAAAAATAAGGGGAATGTTAAATAACAGAAGAGAAGGAGGCAGATGGCAACTTACTGAAGCCATTGAAGAAGCTGCGAGAACTCCATTCTCTCAAGAGGTGCAATTAGGAGGAATACCCCCAAAATGTAATTTGTCAACATTAACCAGTATATTTGATGAAACTACCTGTGCTGTTCAACATGTCAAGGCTTATGTTAGGTGTATGCTATAGTGGGAAAACCATGACACTGTATTGTGCAAATATTTCGCATCCAGCTTAACTGGCGAGGCGCTAAAATGGTTTGAAGGTTTACCCAAAAACACTATAACTTCTTTCGATCATCTGCAAGCTACATTTTTGGGAGCATATATAAGCAACAATTCTTCGCGTCCCGGTATTGAAGATGTATTTAGATTAAAACAAAGGATTGGCGAGAGTTTGAAACACCTAACCATAAAATGGAAGACAATGTGCAGTGAAATGGCAGGAAGAGTGGATGAGAGATACCTCATTTTATCTTTCATTAATGCAATATTTGCAACCAATCTGTTGTATATACAAATTTTCAGAATCAAAAATACAATCACCATGACAGAGCTGCGAGAGTTACAAGAAGAATACATTGCATTGGAGGAGAAACAATATGAGATGGAATCATACCCTGTCGCAAACACCAGTTCAGTTGCAGCAAACACAAGTCTACTTCCCAGGTTAATAAATACAGTAGCGAGCACTTCGTAGGTGAAACAAGAAAAGAATATGAATGATAATCAACAGAAATTAGTGTCTATGGGAAGCAAAGATCAAAAAGAATTCTAAAGGGAAAGAAATTTCCTCAGTATAGGTGGAAATAATAAAATTCAGAGGCTTGATCAGCCGCAAGAGACTTATGGAGGTCAGAGGAAAAATTATTATAGAGGGCAAGGAAGTCAGAAGATAATATGGGAAGAAATTAAGATGCCACCTCTAAATGCTAGCATAGAAAAAATTTGGGAAGCTGTAATTCTAATGGAAGACATACCTGTACCATGGAATATGGGAAAAGAGCCACATCCAAATAATCGAAGTTCATAATTTTGCATTTATCATCATTTTCATGGTCACTCAGTAAATGAATGTAGAAATGTAAAAAAGAATCATCTAGAGGATGATAGATCAGGGAAAGTTAAATCATTTTTTAAGACATCCACGACAATGTTCTAAGTAGAGTTTTCGCGAGAGACATAGATGGAAGAGATATAATGAACATTGTGAAAGCTTCGCCATTAGAAGAGTGGCAAAAGCAGACTATTTCTTTCACTGCACAAGAAGTACCTGAACCTGGAGAGATGCATGATAATCCACTAGTGGTAAGATTGGAAATAAATCCAAAGCAAATAGAAGAAGAAGATGTAGAAAACGAGGATGATGGAGTTGAAGATTCTTGGGCCATTAACAGAGTTCTAATTGACACGGGAAGTTCAGTGCATATCTTGTTTTATCAAACCTACAAGACCATGGGAGGGAGAGACTAGGATTTGATACCATCAACATATAAGATCTATGTTTTTAATGGTACTGCGAACAAGCCCAAAGGGTAAATTACAATGCGAATTCCATTAAAGGGGTTATATTCTAAGATCCTATTCTGCATTGTTGATATTGAATCACCTTATAATTCCTTGATTGTCCAACCTTGGATACATGGGATACTAGGTGTGACGTCAACTTTCCACCAATGTATTAAATTTTCTCATCCTAATGGTGTTGGAGTTATAAAGGGAGACTGGGTTGAGGGGAAGAAATGCTATGAAATTGATATGGAATCTTGCGATGAAAGGGCTGCGAAGAACATAAACTGGAAACATAACATCAAGAAAAAACAAAGAGGTGATAAGCTGATGGTTGACACAATAGAGCGGCGAGAGGAAGAAACACTACGAAATCAACATGAGCTGCAAACAATAGATGGCGAGCGTCTCGCAGAGGGATAAAATGTAGCAAAGCGCAGCAAAAAGGAAGAAGCATAAGATAGTAAGTAGAAAAGGTAGATTTTCTAAATTGTGAAATACAAGAGATGTATGAATGATTCGTCAAAGAAAAAATCTACAAAAAATATGTGCTTTGATTCAATGAAGAAGATGAAATTCAAAAATTATTCAAGAGCTGAAATGCAAAAAGAGACAATCAAAGAAAAAAGAAATGGCGATATTCGCAAGAAATATATAAAAATGGGACGAACCTTTATGGCGTACACCCTAGTTCGCGGATAAAATTTCGCAAGAGGCAAATGTAAGACCTAAAGTATGTCATATAAGGGGGTATCTGTTTACATGGATCGGGGATAAGGTTATACCGCTGTTGGAACCTGAGTCATGGAGAGTTGGGGTCCATCTCCATGAGAGATTCCTATCCAGGAGAGGTACCTTGGATTTCCAACTATATAAGGTTATACCCTGATTGGACGACTGAGGATCTCTCTTAAGGAGTGCAGAGTATGACCAGGGCGCCTAGGTACACGGTTGAGCCAAGAGTGCCCGGAGCGTACGAAATTGCCCTGGCCATTCTTGGCAAGTCTTGGCTATGATGCACTCGGCCTGAAGAAAGCCCCACTTAGGGTGCAGTCTCGTAACTATAATCCATATAGGCATAAAGGATAAGAGGCTACGAAAATAACTGGTTGTTGGTAAAAACGGATGGGAGGAGCTAGTCTTATATGGCCGATGTACGCCTCCTTGAAGGAGCAACCAGGGGGAGGATAAGGGCGGCACCCTCCATTAGGGAGCAGAGTGTCTAAAAACGGCAATGTCATGGGGATTTACGTTCGCAAGAACATTTAGGCCTGTCATATTATCGCGTGAAGATATTATACAGAATCACAAAGCCAAAAGAAAAAGTTAAGATGAGATCAATGGGTTTTTACATGAAAGTGTAAAGACGTCCTGCGATTTCATCGCAAGACGGCAATGTCATAAGGCTCTGTTTTCGCAAGAAAACTTAGACTTGTCATATTGTCGCAGAAAAATTGACAAAGCATAGATAAGGCAAGATCAATGGGTTTTTACATGCAAGTGTATGAAATGTGGCTAAATAAGACCTTTAAGTAGGAAGGCAAAATAAGACCACAAGAGATCATGAGATTATATAGATATGATCTGCGAGATTTACACTGCGATCATAAGATTATGCAGATAGGACCTGCGATATTTACGCAGAGACAGAGGCAGAAATTTATAAACATATCTTATTCAAAATTGATTTTCTGAATCTTTCATATTACAGATGAATAACAGAGGCAAGTATGGGAATGAACAGAATGATAAAATTATTATTCATCTTTATATGAAAGATTTACACTTCATCTTTATATGACAAATTTACATAGATAGAAAATTAATAAGTATATTGGCTAAGCATATTGCAAAAAGGAATTGTTTTCAAGTGTACGCAGGAAGAATCAAAAATAATCTATATATCAAGGAACTTGAGAAGCTGGAGAAATTCATAGCAATGTGTTACAAGGAGAAAGGGATAAATGTACAAATGTTACAAAGAGATTTCAAGAGAAGATAAAGCTATTTAGATCCTTCGTTATTTTCACCAGAGTTACCCCCTCACCTTAACCTTCATTATCTTCTTCAGATTCTTCAGCCTCGCTATCAGATATGATGAGATTAGGGACGTTCTTTGGGATTTCCTTCGCAAGATAAGGATATGTAGAATGGGGAATTTTATGATCATCACATACCATTTTGATAGAATTATTGCGAACACCAACCATAGTATTACTAAAATTCGACAGCATAATTTGTTGCTCCTTGAACTTGGAACATTTCTCATTGCGAGAAGACAGAAGTTCTGCGAGTTGTCCTTTCTCCTCTTCCAATTCCCTAATTCTTTGGAAAAAATTTCCTTCAGATGCTGCAAACAAGTGACAATAAATTAGAAAAATGGTGGAGATTAAGTCAAGAAATGGGTTAGTAGAAAATCAAGAATAACAACCTTCTCTTTCAGAGATCATATCTTTGATTAAGGCAGAATGATCGGCTTGAAGACTAACATCTACACCTAAATTATTTCTGGCATTATCAAGGATCTGTGCAGCCCAAGCAAACTCATCATCATTACTAATGATAAAGCGAGAGCGAATTTGGTTTCCCTTTCAACGAGAGTTCTATTCTCGCAGATACATCTATCTCTTTCAACTTGAACTTCAAGAAGAGTTTTATGAAAATCTGCTAAAGCTTGAGATCATTGCCTAGAGATGCGATATTTTTCATCTATAAGATCACTTTTTTGGGCTCTTAGAATCTTGATTTATTCTTTAGAGTTAAGATAGTGATGCTTGGATGTATTAGCCGCCCTCAAACTAGATCTGTGATCAATTGCTAAAAGACGAAATTTGGATCTAAGATCATCTATGGAAAGGGAGTTAATCTTGTCATTTGAATAATTGTTTAAGGAATCATTAAGGCGATCGAGGAGGGTATCATCATCTATTGGATTTGGAAAATAACGAAGGAATACAGCTTCATCAGAGAGGACGTAGACATCTGCGAAGAAGACTAACTAAATAAGAAGATGCAAAGGAATACATAGATAAAGAAAAAGAGAAAAGTTTCTTACCAAAAAGTTGATCATTCGCAGCTTGAAGACTAGAAACTTTATCCTGCGAAGAAGAGAGTTCAGTTTCCAATCGTTTAATCTTCTCATGAAGTTCAATAGATCCAGATCCTAACTGCTCGCGAAGATTAACAGAATTAGATTTTAATTCTTCATTTTATTTGCGAAGAGTAAGAGATTCAGACTTTAATTCTTCATTGTTTTTGCAAAGATTAGCATTTTTCTTTGCGAGAACTGCACGCCTCTTCTCCAAATCTGCGACAACTGCAAAGGAAGCTTTCCCAGCCTATAAAATAATGCAGCGAATATTTGAGAAACTAATTTAGAATTTAAGATAAAAATGAAGAGAAGAAAGGCAAAAGCATGAAAACTTACCAAGCTATTTAGTGAATGCAAGAAATTTGGAGATATAGATCTTGAGACCCCGCGAAGAGATTCATTATCCTTCAAGATAAGGGCATCACAAATAGCAATGATATATTTTCAAGCTTCGGTCAGTGGAGTATCACCCATTGTATGCATGGTATTAGCAAAAATACCGGACAAATGAGCCATATAAGATTCAGGATAGGAAGATTCCTTCACAGAAGTGATATTAACATCGTCATCATCATTTTCATTATCAGTATTATCACTTGAACTTTCGATAGAGTGAGGAGTTGAAGGAGAAGGAGATTGATCTTTTCTCTTCTTTGAAGGAGGAGCATCAGACTTCTCCTTGCGAGGAGCATCATAATTCTCCTCGCAGAAAACACCTTTGCCTTTCCCCTTAGTTCTCGTAATTTTAACAGGTTCTATTTCTTCAATAACCTACAAGCACAGATAAAGATAAGAAATAGAGGTAATAATATATTGTTAAATAATCATATAGAAATATTTCTTACTTCATCTGTGATTGCCCGAAGAGCTAATAAAGTACTGCGTTTCCCTAACTTCTGGTAACTAGCTTTCAATCTTTTAATCTGGGGAAATTGGAAGGATCAGCCAGAGTATATATAAAGACATGAGGAAAGTAACAATAAAAACTTAAACAAAAGTTGCGAAGATATACCTCTGTATCTTTTTCAGGCCATCTGAACACCCAAGGTTGATATTCTGCGAGGTTCGCCGGCAAAACATGGGAACCAAAATATATGAACCCTCAAGAAACAGTGGGAAAATACGCCATTTGTCATCATTAGAGTGGCGAGGAGACGAATTATTTCCCGGATGCCAGTCAATATCCAGTATAAGAACTTTGTTTTCAACAATGTCATCCTTTTTCTGTAAGCGGACACCCCAACAAATACTATCCTTCCTCATGGGGATAACATCATAATTAGTGAAGAAATTATCTACGGTATACTTCGCATAAACAATTGGAACATCCTTGAATTTAGGTTTGTTTGCTTTATCAGGATATGGAAATTTCTTACCAGCACCGAGAGTAGCATATTCCAGCATCAAGTGAATGCAATCCCCACTCAACTGATAGATTGCACGTGAGAACTTCGTGTGTGAAAGTATTTCGTAGAATAAAGGAAGATCAGGATCATAAAGAGGAATAGGAAGGCCGGCTTCAAATTGACCTAGCGAGACTATTATTTTCTCGCGAGAACACGGATGGTCAGAGAATACTTTAATGGAAAGTTCTGCTTTAGGGTTTTGATCAGGAATAGTAGATAAAGTAAAACCTCTATCTTGAAGCTTCTGTTGCATTCTTTCAAAGGCAAGTTGATTTCTATGACCTGGTGGAGGCACTCTCAGTATGTGAATGAAGGAAAGAATAGAAGATTAGAAGAATGAAAGAAAAGTTATAACAATAGCAGATGCAGAATTCATGGAAGAACAGTGAATTTGCAGAGAGATTGCAGAGAGAAGGAAGAAGAAAGTAAAAAGAATAAAAGTGAAGAGAAAAGAAGATATATATAGAGGATAAAATCTCTCGAGAGGATAAGTGCAATTAATGCAGAGAAGGGACATGAATGGTTGGATCGCAGCGGTTGAAAATGACGTGTCAGAAGTTGAATGGATAAAAAGATACGTGTAATGAATCTGGCGAGGGATGCCTATACGTGTCAGAACAAAAGAATGTGAAAAGATGAACAGTCGCGGTATTTCAAGAGATTTCAATTTCTCATAATGTTTTCCCCTTCGCAGAAAATACATGAGAAGAGGCAAGATGTAGGATCAGAATATCGCTAGAACGATATTCTTGCGAAATAAATAATGTTTCTGCGAGCTTCTCAATAACACACTGCGAGCGTCGCATAATGGCTCAAAGAATGATTTAAAGAATGACGTAACAGATAACGGTAGGAGAGACACAGAAAAAGCATGAAAATCCTGCAAAGATTACAACATCTGCGAGAATTAGCCTTACAACTGTCGCGAGCCAGATCCGAAATTAAAGGATATCTTAGCTGTCATCCACTGTGTACTTACCCTATAAAACAAAGCCAATAGACTCAGAAGGGAGAGATCAATTTTAGAGTGTTGAGAAAGTCTTGAGAAGAGAGAAAGTTCTTGTGAGCGGTTGTATTCTTGATTCCTCCATTTCTTGTAACATTTATAAGAATTAATCAATAAAAGTATTGTTCTTAATCTTCAATTATGTGTTGATTGTGGTGAATTCTTATATGGAGTGTAGTGTGGGAATTCCTGCAACTACAATCATTACTAATGAGAAGACGGGAGCGAACTTGAATTTACTTCTTCACAAGAGCATTATTCTCGCAGATAAGTCTGTCCTTTTGAATTTGAATATTGAGAAGAGTTTTATGGAAATCTGCTAAAGATTGAGCACCATTTTTAGCAATGAGGTCTTTTTCGTCAATAAGATTACTGTACTTGGTTCTTAATATATTAGTTTCCTCTTTTGAGTCAATATAAAGGCACTTAAACTTATTGGTTAAACCCAAGTTGAATCTATGTTCAATTTTTAAGAAAAGAAATTTGGATATAATTTCATCTATAGAAAGAGATCTAATTTGATCATCTGAAAGGCTACTTAAAGAATTATTAAGGAAATCAAGAAGGGTATCCTGATCTACAGGTTCAGGAAAAGAGCGGAGGAATGTAGCCTCATCAGTAAGACCATAAACATCTGCAAAAATGATTGCTTGAATAAGCTAAAATAGGATAAAAGAATTAAGAAAAAAAGGGAAGAATTCATACCATAGAGTTGTTGGTTAGCTTTTTCAAGATCGGATATCTTTTGCTTGTCACTCGAAGCATTGATTTCTAGCTGTTTATTTTTCTTGCGAAGTTCAGAAATTTCAGCTTCCAGTTCTCCATCCTTCTTGCGTAAATTATCAGATTCAGATTCCAATTTTTCATTTTTCCCGCGAAGAATAATATTCTTCTTTTCAAAAGTTGCAGGTCTCCTCTCCAGGTCCGAGGCAACAACAAAAGAAGCTCTTTTAGCCTGCGAAGAAAAGCCAAAATTGTTAAGAAAATATAAATTAAAACATGGCGAGGAAATGAGAATACACAAATATGGCAAAGAAATGAGAACATACCAGAGCGCTAAGTGAATGTAAGAAACTTGGATATATAAATCTTGAAACCCCGCGAAGAGATTCATTATTCTCCAAGAGAGGGGCATCATAGATAGTTGCCATAGATTTGCAAGATTCAGCAAGAGGAGTATCGCCAATCCCTAACATAGTATCAGAGAATATGCTGGAAAGCTGAGACATAGAAGACTCAGGTTGGGAAGATTCCTTTGCAGAAATGATATCAACATCATCATCATCATCGCCACCATCATCGTCGTTATCATCGCTATAACTCTCACTGGACTGAAGAGTTGAAGGAGATGGGAATTGTATTTTTATTTTCTTTGAAAGAGGAGCATCGGATTTCTCTTTGCGAGAAGCATTAGATTTCTCCTTGCGAGCAGCACCTTTGTCTTTTCCCTTGGTCTTCACAAATTTAACAGGTTATATTTCTTCAATAACCTTCAAACACAGATAAAGATAAGAAATAGAGGCAACAATATATTGTTAAGAATCATAAATGAATATTTCTTACTTCATCTGTGAGTAATTTAAGAGATGATAAAGTACTGGTTTTCCCAAGCTTCTGGTAGCTAGCTTTTAGTCTTTCAATCTGGTAAAATTGGAGGGATCAGCGAGAGTATATATAAAAACATGAGGAAAATAATAATGGAAACTTAAACAAAAATTTCGGGAATATACCTCGGTATTCCTTTCAGGCCATCTGAACACCCATTGTTGGTATTCTGAGAGATTCGCAGGTAAAGCGTGAGAACCAGAGATGTATGGACCCCATAGAAATAATGGGAAGATACACCATTTGTCATCATTGGAGTGGCGAGGAGATGAATTGTTGCCCGGATGCCAGTCAATGTCCAACATAAGAACTTTGTCTTCAGCAACGTCATCCTTTTTATGTAAGCGGACACCCCAACAAGTGTTATCCTTCCTCATGGGGATTATTTCATAATTCGTGAAGAAATTATCTACAGTATACTTCGCAGAACAATTGGAACATCTTTGAATTTATGGTTCTTCACTTCAGGAAGGTAAAGAAATTCTTTACCAGTACCGCGAGTAGCAAACTCAAGCATCAAACAAATGCAATCCCCACTCATCTGATATTTAACCCGCGAGAATTTCACGTGAGAAAGTATTTCGTAGAATAAAGGAAGTTCAAGGTCATAAAGAGGAATGAGAAGGCCAGATTCAAGTTGACATAATGAGACTATGATCTTCTCGCCATTACACGGATGATCAGAAAATAATTTAATGGAGAGTTCAGCCTTAGGGTTTTGATCAGGAATGGTAGATAAAGTAAAACCTCGATCTTGAAGCTTCTTTTGCATCTTTTCAAAGGTAATTAGATTTTTACGACCAGCTGGAGGCATCCTTAGTATGGGAATGAATGAAAGAATAGAAGATCAAAAGGATGAGGGAAAAGTTACAACAGTAGCAGATGCGAAATTTGCGGAAGAACAGTGAAATTGCAGAGAGAAGGAAGAAGAAAGTAAAAAGAAGAAAAGAGAGGAATGCAGAGGGTATATATAGAGGATAAGAGTTTTCGAGAAGATAAATGCATTTAATGCGAAGGAAAGACATGAACGGTTGAAACACATCGGTTGAGAATGACGTGTCAGAAATTTAATGGAAGAAAAGATACATGTAATCAATCTGGCGAAAAATGCAAAAACATGTCAGAACAGAAGAATGTGAAAAGATGAACATCTGCGAAATTTTAAAAGAATTCAATTCTCATGATCTTTCCCCCTTCGCAGAAGAGACATGAGAAGAGGCAAGATGTAGGATCAGAATAACACCACATCAATGCTCTTGCGAGATTTATAAAAAACGATTCTGCGAGCTCTACAACAACACTCTACGAGCGTCTCAGACTGTCTCAAAGAATGATTCAAAGAATGAAGAAACGGATGACGGTAGAAGAAACACGAGAAGAGCATGACAAACCTGCGAAGATTATAGCACCTGCGAGAATTAACATTATAACTGCTGCGAGACTACCGCGAGTTAGATCCGAAATTAAAGGATAGCATAGCTGTCATCCACTATGTAACTACCCTATATAAAGAGAACCAATAGATTCAGGAAGGGGGAGATCAATTTTGGAGTCTGGAGAAAGTTTTGAGGAGAGAGAAAGTTCTTGTGAGCGGTTGTATTCTTGATTTCTTCCATTTCTTGTAACATTTCTAAGAATTAATCAATAAAGTGTTGTTCTTTATCTTCAAATATGTGTTGATGATTTTGAATTCTTGTGAGGGGTGTAGTGTAGAAATTCCTGAAACTACATAACTCATGAACATGGTGTTTCTACGGTCAAGAAAATCAAGGATATCAATGACTCTTATTTTGATGGACCCTTTCAAAGGTATGAAATAATCCAAGAAAACTGATATTGTTTTTGTCTAGAAAGTCTTCTTATGAGAATTTTATTCTTGTGTTTTAGTAAGAATAACTAGAGCTTGGAATAGCCATTATTGTGATTACACATAGCTATGTCCAACGTTTTCATCTTTTGTTTTTATAATTTTTTATTTAAAACTCTAAAATTGTTTTGGAAGATGATTTTTTGCAATATTAATCTTTATCAAGAGTATATAGCACAGTTTGGCTAACTTTGCCTATGTAAGTGGCGGTTCAGAGTTGTCCTCACAAGAGATAAATCTAGGAATGTAATCGCTTGTCGTAAGTGATGGTTGTGATTGGAATTAGAAATGCATCTAACAGACAAAATTTATCATGTCATTAAGGTTGCATAATTCTTCATAATAAATACTCTATTAATTTGATATGATAATATTTTATTAAATATCAAATTAAAAATGTTTATATATAAATTATTCTACTAATGATGATAATAAATATACTTTATTAACTAATACTTAGGATTAGTTTGGTATTGGTGCGAACTTTATAAAAGTGCTTTTCCGATTTACGTTACTGTGCCAAGCCATGTAAAATAAGCAATTGAATGGTTTACGATGTACGTTATTGTGCCGAGCTCCGTTAAAAAAAAGCGATCAAATTATTATGTTTGTAGTTGTAGTTGCAGAATAACCTACAACTACACCCTCAATAGAATTATTAAAAACTCAAGAAGTTCTTGATGATGAATAACAATTTTCTTATTAATGTTCTCAATTGATTACAAAGAAGTATCTAAATGGAATTAGAATAGTTACAACTTTCTCTATTCTCTTTCCTAAGATATTTTCTAACACTCACTAAAAAGAACCTCTCGAATTTTACATTTGAACTCCTATTTATAGTAAAATTTATACAGCTGTATATGAATTGCAAAGTATCGCAACTCATACTCGCAACATTATTCCATCCTCGCAAAACTTCATATTTCTCCGCGCTACTTCTATCATCGTATCATTTTATAACTCTTTTCTCCTTTATTTACTACGATACTCGTGAACTATTATCTTGCGATATTCAGTACCTACATCTTGCCTCTTCTCATGTCAATTCTACGAAGAAGAAATGTCATGAGAATTCCTATTCTCGTAAATTTAGTATAGTTATTACCACCCATCAAGTTCGCAACACGTCTTTTTACTTTTCCCTTATCTTTTTGACACGTTTCTTCATAACCGTTCTTTTCAACCGTTCACGCTTACTCGTATTAATGAGTTTTTATCTTCATCAAACTCTCTCTATTTATAAATATTCTCCTTTGTTTTTGCTTTTTATTCTCTTATCTTATTCATCTTCTTCACCACTTCTGCCTCTGCAATTTTTTTTCCTTTCTATTTTCCCTCTTATATTCAATGGCACCAAAGAAGAAAACTATTGAACAGATTAATGCGGAACTTGCTGATAGGGACCTTATTCTCTCTGAAATTGAAGGTTATGATAATAAATCTTCTCTCTGTGTGAAGCTCTTTACCAACTATGTTTGGGATGATCAGAAAATTTTAATCTCACGAGGTCAAATCCTCGCAGGTCTTACTCTTCCTCTTTATGATGTTAACTTTCCTCTATTATATGAAATTATTTCCCACCCCAATTTTTCTTGTGCCATTTACCAATTGACTGGTGATTGTATTCGCCTCTTAGTTGAATTCGCAAATCGTGCGGCTTTTGGGAAATCTTTGTATTCAGTTGATATTAGGAAACCTGGATTTGAAAATATGGAAATTGTTGCTACGAATTATACAGTTGAGGGTTTCTTCAAAAATTACACACTAATTCCTGCGAGGAAAGAAGATAATCGTTGGGGTGTTCGTCTTCATCGTAAAGCTAATATCGCAGTAGATGATCTTCTCATGCACGATATTGATTATGCTTCAGGAAATAATAAGACACCTCGTCGTTCTAATGATGAAGATTGGTATAAGTACCCTTTAATATTATCGGGTTCTTATATTTTTGGGATAGTAGAACTTCCTGCGAACCTTCGTAACCGCCATTATCAACCTTGGGTTTTTAGAAATGTATGTACTTCCATCTCCTTATCTTTTTGTTACCCTTCAATTTCAAATGAGGTAAGAAACACTCTTGTATTTTTCTA
Source organism: Papaver bracteatum (assembly GCA_023529315.1). Classification (NCBI taxonomy): domain Eukaryota; kingdom Viridiplantae; phylum Streptophyta; class Magnoliopsida; order Ranunculales; family Papaveraceae; genus Papaver; species Papaver bracteatum. The sequence goes on along the minus strand of JAJJWX010002209.1, from coordinate 203,685 downwards.
AACAATATATTGTTTCCTCTGTTTCTTATCCTTATTTGAATTTGCAGGTTCCACCTTTTCCTGAGATTGCTGCGAGTGAAAATAAGAGTTCTACTTCTTCTAAAAGGTTGATTGCAAGACAACAAACTCTTCGTTCTGCGAAGGTTACCCAAGCTTCTGGTAGTCAAGATGATGTTCTTCGCAAAGGGAAAAGGAAACTTCAATATGTTGTTTACGAGAGAAGGACAAAGAAGAAACTCTCAACCAAGTCTCATTCCAATGTAATCTCTTCTAATGAGAATATTGAGGAAGATCTTGGTGATGAAGATGATAAATTTCCTGAGAAGGACTTTAGTTCTAACTCTGATACCCTTTCTGACAAAGGAGATGATGATAATGATGTTGATGAAGGTGGAAATGAAGATTTCAGTATCCCAGAAACTTTTGCCTCAACAATGGTTAGCATTTCTGAAGCTTTCCTCCATTCTTCCCATGGATTAGGAAATTCTCCTACAGCGAATGCTCGCAAACTTATTGCGAAGGCTTGTAAAGTTCCTACTGTGATTGATAATAACTCCCTCAAAGGAATTTCAAGATTGGTCTCTCCTGCTTCATTATATGCTTTAGGTAGCATGGTAAGTTTCTCCTCTATTCCTTGTTTATTTCCCTCATTTTGTTGATTTCTAACCCCTTTTTTCTTGTTTAGGTTGGAAGAGTTAGTTGTGCAAATTGCTTCCGATTTGGGAAAGACGTCATTCTATTGCGGAGAAGAAAACTTTGAATCGTTGTAAGAAGCTAGAGGTTGAAAATTCAAACCTCCGTCAGAAAGTAGAGGATTTAAGTATTGATAACGCAGAATTAATATCTCGTCACGAAGATAATTCTCAATCTGCGAGCATCGCAATTGATAATTCTTCTCTTCTTGAGGAGAATAATCAATTAAAGCTTGAAAATTCTTCTCTTCGTAATGATAAGAAACAACTAGAAGGTAAATTCTTTGCGATGGTAATTATTTTGATTATTTTTCCTTCGTAATTTGCTAACCAATTCCTTAATTTCTCTCCTTGTTTGCAGAAAATTATGCGAAGATGAATAACGATCTGGAAACTATCCTTGCTAATCGTAATAAGAAAATTTCTGATTTGAGATCTCAGCTTCTAATTTCCCAGCATAACCATAGTTTATATGTCAAGCGTTTTTGAGCCAAGATGACTCGCAAGATTTGCGAAGACAATGAAATTCCTCTCAAGAAGTACCATACGCTCCTTTCTGAAGAAATTCCTGAAGATACTCCATATCTGGAAATCTCTGAAAGTGAAGTTGAAGATGATAGTGAAGTTGAAGAAGAAGATCACTTTGATGGGAATAAATCTCCTGAAGAATAACTTCACTCTTTTTTGTATATATGTTCTGTAACTCTACTCTTTTTTGTATGTTTGTTCTGTTTCTCTTCAATACAACATTTTCTTCTTGATTTCACTTTTAATCAATCCAACAATTTCTTTTTCAAAGCTTAATTTGAATTAATCTTTCTTTGACCGATTGTTTCACTTATTCGCATAACTTGATCATGTGGAGAGAAATAATATATCTTAAAGACTTAGCTTAGTATTCCCTTTCCCCTTATTATTGCTCTTCAAATGATCAACTATCGCTGGAAGTATTAGAATATCCTTCTCAATTTATCTTACTTAAGTTTTCGTCTTTTTGTGATTATGAATAAAAGGTCCTCCCTTTGAAGTATAAGAAATATAAGCCTTTTGCCTTTTGCGGAATGTTGCTAAGTAAATAATAAATCTCCCCTTGAAGTATAGGAAGTATGAAGTATACAAAATATGAAATACCCATAAGAAGTATAAGAAGTATAAAATATCTTTGAAGAAGTATTAGCAGCATTTAATTCATGAAGAATTGCCCAATATATGAAGAAGTATAAGAATTGTATGAAGAAGTATAATAAGTACTTAACCTTCGCAAAATTAAATATCCATTGAAGAAGTATAATAAATATGATATACTCTAGAAGAAGTATAAATAGTATTGAATTTGTAGAAAAATATTCAATATATGGAGAAGTATAAGAAGTATTTAATTCTCGTAACATTTTACGAGTATGAACTTATCTGTATTTGATTACTATCAAAATCGCATCTTTTGTTAAGTCTTCATGAAAATTCTTCAATGATGTTATCTTCTTTGATAGGACTTCTTGTAAAAATTCTTCAATGGTATTGACGTAGCTGTCTTCTCTTCAAAACTTTATGATGTATATTCTTGTATAATTTCTTCAATGGTTTTGATGTAATGAATTTCATGAATTTCTGTGGTCTTACCATGCCTTCCTAAGTAAAGGTCTTATTTTGCCACCTTTTTTGTAGCGACAAAATCGCAGGACGTTCTTACACTTTTATGCAAAAACCCATTGATCTTGCCTTATCTTTTTTGTATAGTATTTTAGCCTCTTCAGGAATTGTTGCGACAATATGACAGGCCTAAATATTCTTGCGAACGTAAAGCCCCATGACATTGCCGTCTTGCGATGAAATCGCAGGACGTCTCTACACTTTCATCTAGTGACCCATTGATCTCATCTTAACTTCTTTGTTTCATTCTGCGAGTTCTTTTTGTATGCTTTCCTTTTTTTTTTTTTTAGAATGCTCGCAGAACATCATTTGTTGCACAAATATGACAAGCCTTTATGTTCTCGCAAACAAGAAGCCTCGTGACATTTGCGTCTTATAGCACGTATCAGCTCCCTAATGGAGGGTGTTGCCCTTTATCTTCCCCCTGGTTGCCCCTTCAAGGAAGCGTACATCGACCATACAAGGTTAGCTCTTCCCATCCGGTTCTGCCAACAACCAGCTTTTGATCGCAACCTATTATCCTTTTTGCCTATAGGGCTTATAGTTATGAGGTTGCACCCTATGGGGTATCTTTGGGCCAAGTGCATCATTTGCCAAGACTTGTCAAAAATGGCAGATGTGGTTCAACCTCACCCGGCACTCTTGACTCAACCATGTACCTCGGCGCCTTGATCGTTTTCTGCACTTCTTTGGAAAGACAGTATGCCTTAGTCGCCCAACCTAAATCCTCTTACACCGCATTTTATATTGCGTAATGTCGCTAGATTAGGTGAGAATCCAAGGTGTCTAACCCGGATAGGTACCCCATTATTGGGTTGTACCCCTAAATTTTTACCATGTACTAAGGGCCCTTGGTGGTGTTCCGGTTACCCTTAGCCACGTTATAGGTACCCCCTTAAATGACGTACTTTAGGACTTTGCCTCTTACGAAATATAGCTTCGCGAACTAGGGTGTACGCCACAAAGGTTTGCCTGTATAAAATTTTCTGCGGCTCTCTTTCTTTTTTGGAGGCTGATCAAAGATTGCGGTCTTTTATTCGCAAATTAATGAAAGTTTAATCAATATAAATTTTGAAATTCGTAACTTTTCCCAATTTCCTGCAAGCAAACAATATTCGTAAAATTTATCACGAAATAAGAATTTTGTTTTGCCACATACCTCATTTCCACGAGCAAACATACTGATTACCTTCTTATATTATTATTTTCCTTCTTCTTTCTTCGCAAATCACAATCGTAAATTTCTTGTATAATTATCATCGTAATTTCATTCTCTTTTTCCTTAATCCTCTGCCATTAAATTTTCACTTCTTTTCACAGCCTTTGCTCTTTTTCTCCAATTTTCCTTCTCAACAGTTTTTCCTTCGCAAACTTCTACTTCTATCTCGTAACATTTCTTTCCCTCAGCCCAATCGCCCTTGATAATTCCAATACCCTTCATATGAGGAAACTTTATGCACTGATGTAGAGTAGAAGCTACGCCTAGAATTCCATGAAGCCATGGTCTTCCTATCAAAGCATTATATGGTGATTCGACATCAACAACGCAGAACAAAATTTCAGTTCGCATTCCACTTAATGGAATTCGCATGCTCACTTCTCCTTTGGGCTTGTTGGAAGTTCCATTAAAACCATAAATTCTGTAAGTAGAAGGTATTAAATCTGCATCTTTTCCCCCCATAGTTTTGTAAGCAGAATAGAAGAGGATATTGACAGAACTTCCTGTATCAATCAAAATCATATTAAGACCAATTGATTCTTCCTCCATATCATCTTCGTTTTCCTCCATATTCATGTAAATTGCTAATCTTACTACCAATGGATTATCATGTGCTTCACAACCTTCTGGAATTTCAGTGGCTTCAAAAGAAATTTCACGTTTCTGCCAATCTTCAAGTCGTGAAATTTTTGCGATGTTCATTACTTCCTTTCCTTCACCATCCCTCGCATATACCCTGCTTAACACATTATCATGAAAATCCTCTATGGTTTTATATGAATGAACAATGGAATTACAGAAAACATTCCTTGCTTTTGACCCCACTTCTATATGTAGGATTTATTCTCCCTTTTCTTTTGTTGTGTTCTCCCTGCGAGTTATGGCTGGAGCCTGTGGTAATTGTTGCGACTATGTCTGCTTAAGCAAAAATTGATTTAGTTTTCCTTGATCAATCATTCAGAATATTATCCTCTTGATATTATGGCAATTATTTGTAGAATGTCCATGAAAATGATGATATGAACAAAATTCATGACTTCTTGGACCCATTGGTGGTTCATTTCCCATGTTCCATGGAGTTGGTATATTCTCTACCAGGATAATTGCTTGCCATATCTTTTCTACACTTGTATTCAAAGGTGGCAACTTTATCTCTTCCCTTACCATTCTTTGACCTCCTTGACCGTTGTTATAATTTTGTCTTTGGTTCCCTTGTCCAAAATAATTTTGCCTTTGTCCCCCATAATTTTCTTGTTGTTGATCTAGTCTTGGAATTTGGTTATTTCCTATTCGATTATAGAAATTCTTCTCTCTATCATACTCTTCTTGATCTCTACTACCCATTGCTACCATTTTTGGCTGGCTATCATTGATTTTCTTCTCTTCTGAAATTTGCGAAGAAGTTTGTGAGGATGTTTGCGAAGTACCTGCTACTACATTGATTATTTTGGGAAGTAAATTTGCTCCTCCATCTTGATTGCTAGTGTTTGCTACTGGATATGATTCCATACTGTTTTTGTTTTTCCTCTAGTGTAATGTACTCTTCTTGTAATTCTCGTAACTCTGTCATCATTATGGAATTCTTTCTTCTGAAGATTTGAACATATAATTGTTCAGTTGCGAACATCGCATTTATGAAGGACAGAATCAAGTATCTCTCATCCACGCGCCCTGCCATATCACTGCACATAGTCTTCCATCGTCTTACCAAATGCTTCAAACTTTCACCCACTCTTTGTTTTAAACCAAATACATCTTCAATACCAAGCCGTTAAGAATGATTTGTGATATATGCTCCAAGTAAAGTTGCTTGCAAATGACTGAATGACGTAATAGTGTTCTTAGGGAGTCCTTCGAACCACTTTAAAGCTTCCCCTGTTAAACTTGATGCGAAATACTTGCATAACACAGCATCATGATTCTCCCATTGTAACATGCATCTTATGTATGCTTTAATGTGCTGAATAGCACATGAAGTCCCATCAAAGATACTGGTAAGTGTGGGCAAATTGCATTTTGGTGGAATTCCTCCCAATTGTACTTCTCTAGCAAATGGAGTCCTCGCAGCTTCTTCTATTGCTTCATCTAATTGCCTTCTATCTCCTCCTCTTCTATTGTTTATCATCCCTCTCATTTCTGCTAATTCTCGAAAGATTCGTGCATTTGCCTCAGAATTATCATCCATTGGTCTTTTTAATGCAGCTTCTTTTCTTCTACGTTCTTGCGCTTCCTCCCTTGCGATCCTTCGCATTCTATCATATTCTTCATTAGTGTTTTCATTTGCATAATTTTTCAAATATCTTCTTTCCAAATTATCATAATTGTTCAGTTGCAGAGCATCTTGGAATTCTTGTTCTTCCCTTTCTATTCTTCTCATTCTTCTCATGCGAATATCAGGAATTTCTTTTTCTTCATTTCTCCTTCTTCTGTGATTTATTTCTTCTTGATTTGCTTGTACTCTGATTCGAGAGTTTGGTTCATTCCTCTCCATTTCTGTTTGTTGATTTACAATTCTTCTCTTAATTCTTTCATACTCAACATTTTGTTTGTTACGAGCCTCTTCATATCTTCTTACTCCATTCTCGTGATTGTTTTGATGTACTGCTTGTTGTCTCTCAGTTTCTTCCATAAGTTGTTGTTCTTCCTCTCGATTCTGATTTTTTCTCTAGGATTTGGTTTTGTTCGTAAATTCTCCATATTTTGTTCGTGGTTTGGTATTAAAATGAAACGATTCTCTTGGTTTCTTTCACCTTGATTCTGCGCTTGTTCTTGCATATTATTTTCATTATTGATTATCGGTGAATTTTGTCCTTCTCTTTCTGTTCTAACATTTGATCTTGCAACACTTTGAGATTTCCTTCTTTGTAGCATCTCATTTTCCATCCTCAATTCTTTATTTTGTCTTGTTAACTTGGCACGTTCTTCAGCTTCGATCATTCGTTCTTTTTGGATTCCTTGTCTCAATGTTTCTAACATCTCCCTCTCTCTTTCAAGAATTGTTCCTCCCATCAACCTCCCATTTTCTCTGATTTGTGGTTCTCTATCTTCTTCTTCTGGTGTATCAGTTCTCCAAGTGTGTATACTCACTTGATCATGATCTCTTATTTGTTGAGCTTGATTTCTTCGATTACTCCTTCTCCTACTAGGTTCTCCTGTTATATTTGCTTCTCCTCCCGCGAGTCTTACACTTCTTCTTACTTCAGTTAATGGTTCTGATGTGTTTCTTCTTCTTGTCATTTTTCTGGTACATGAATTCTTCTCTCCATGTTTCTAGCGCCAATTATGTAGTTGCAGAATAACCTACAACTACACCCTCAATAGAATTAGTAAAAACTCAAGAAGTTCTTGATGATGAATAACAATTTTCTTATTAATGTTCTCAATTGATTACAAAGAAGTATCTAAATGGAATTAGAATAGTTACAACTTTCTCTATTCTCTTTCCTAAGATATTTTCTAACACTCACTAAAAAGAACCTCTCGAATTTTACATTTGAACTCCTATTTATAGTAAAATTTATACAGCTGTATATGAATTGCAAAGTATCGCAACTCATACTCGCAACATTATTCCATCCTCGCAAAACTTCATATTTCTCCGCGCTACTTCTATCATCGTATCATTTTATAACTCTTTTCTCCTTTATTTACTACGATACTCGTGAACTATTATCTTGCGATATTCAGTACCTACAGTAGTTAGTGAGAAAATGACAAAAGCAGATATATATCTCTGAAAATTATTTATTATATTTTATTGTGCTTAAAATAAGTAAATTTTTCTACCATTAGAGTGCATATATGTAATATTAAATTTACTAATTAATATTATTACTAAAAAGTACTATTTTTCTTAACCACTTTAAAAAAAACAATAATTGCTTAATATTTATTGTTGATAAATTAAAGTATATTTCGGTGATACGGTATAACATAAAATGGAGTTTGAAAATAAAAAATAATTATTTTTAAAGAATAAAATATAACTAATTAATAAAAAACGGTGATATATAGAATCAAGGATAATTTTTTTCAGTTATAAAAAAAGATGGGATAGAATTGGAAAATAAAATATGAAATTAGGTTGAACTATAACATTTGTTTTTTAAGCTTTTAAAATCTCTTTCTCCCCCCACTTTAAAATTGATAGATTTTCGAAGTGTTTTGCATAAAATACACTTTATGAAATCTTTACCAAACACTAGGATGAAAAATTATTGCTATAAATATGTTTTCAATGTACTTTTTATTTTTTGAAAGAAAAAAGAGTAACAAACTTAGTTAGATTGGATAACAATTATATAAATGGATCATAGTGACGGTGGCAAGTATTGGTGCCCAGTGAGTAATTTCGCATCATCTCATGTATTTCTTGATAAATGGTTTAACGTTATTTTTATTCAATGATGATGGATAACAGGGTTTATTGTAAGTAGGGTGTATTGTTATTAGTATTTTTATGCTACGAATGACCTCACATTTTGAAGCGTAATGTCGTAAAATGTAATGGACAGAACCTCTACCGATGATATCTTCACTTAGCCAATGTGGTCATCTGACAATATGGGGTTTACAATGGTCATCGCTGCGGTCATCCAACAACAGCTTCTCAGGAGGTCATTCATCCTAGGATTACTCAATATTGAGCATGCTTAACTATAGAGATTTTTCGCCAACTATGAATCCAATTATGCTGAAAAGGTCTCGGTGTTAGGAAAGAACAAACCATTACCTATATTCCACTTGAAGAATCCTACCTACCGAGTCGGAGTACTATAATACCACCAACTTTGGTAGAGCATTGCTCGGTTGAACTCGCATGCGTTGCTATCCCAAGCATGTTTGTCAATGTTAGTGATCAAAACTATAAAGTCTTGATTTCTAGTTTATTACAGCTAAGGTCTTGGACTAGGATAAAAAGTGTAGTTGAGCTCAAGAACTCCATGGCAATCATCATACAAGACGAAGGACTACTCAAGGAACCAGTGGATCTTCATCGACTAAAAGGTGTGTGGAGACTTGAACTTATCTATCACTCAAAAATCTATCTTCTATATATCCTATCTTGAGACAAAAGTCGTATTACTATATAGACTAAGAATATACACATGTGATATTTCGAGCTGAGTATATCTCGCTTATCTATTTCTTGAAATATGTGTTGGTAAAGCTTTCGCTTTAGCCAAGTTCATATTTACCTAGTGAAGAAAATCATGTTATGTTTCAATCATTTTGGAAATCGCTCTGTCGAAAAATAGTTTGTGAATAACAACTATATAACACCCTTTGAGAATGTTTTAATGATTGAAATGAGAGTTTAGACAATATAACCATTCCGGTGGAGTTGTAGCTCGGTTTCATTCCGCGAACTCAGTCCGCGAACTGACGGAAGTTCTCGACCCGAGAATTTCTGCTGGAGTTTGTGAACTCCATCCGGGAACTTAAGTCCGCGAAACCAGTCCGCGAACTTGAGTAGGTTATGTCTAAAAACGATATTTGTGAACTTATATTTATAAACTAAGGAATGCTATTGAAAACCATGGCTATATAGTCATGAACCAATTCGAGTGAATCACATCGTTTTTGCGTCAATTGTGTCTTGTGTAGTACATGAGATCTCATAGAAATTGAAAAACTCTCTAACTTGTTCATTTGAGTCATTTGGGGTAGTTATGGTGAAGAAGAATATGGTTGATATGAAAGTTATCATTTGGCTAACCATTTGGTTGACTAATATTGAACCAACTATTGTACACGTTTGGGTACGGTTACATAAACACAAAATCGTCAAGTACATATGTGTATGACAAGCTAAGTTTTCGATCTAACAGTTGAGAAATATTAGCTTGAATCTAATCAGGTTTTCATCTAACGGTGAATATTGAATGCTTTGTTACTAAGATAACATTGATTGCAAACCCTAATTTGAAAGACTATATAAGGGAAAACTCTAGCAACTGGGAAACCTAATCCCCACACATTCTGTGTGATACTAGTTTGCTAAGCTAGAGTCAATTATCCTTTAACCTTTGGTTTTATTCTTCTAAAACCAGGTTAACGACTTAAAGACTTCATTGGGATTGTGAAGCCAGACCGATACTACTTTTATTGTAGTTGTGTGATCTAATCTTGTTGTTTCTATCGTATGAGTATAATTGTAATAATTGGCTTGAGATTTATATTTCTGTTAGGCAAGATATAAAAGTAATTAAAAACATATTCGTCTCATCGTTTGTGATTCCTCAATAATATTCTTCGTTGCGTTGATTAAGTTTATTGTGAGGTGATCGATAAAACTGAGTTCTTCTTCGGGAATATAAGTCTGGTTTTATTGATTGGTTCTTGTTCACCTTGATTTATCAAAATACGGAACAAAACTCATAGGTTTATTCGTGGGAGACGAATTTATCTATCTTGTAGACTTTTCTGTGTGAGACAGATTTGTTTATTAAAGTCTTCAACTTTGGGTCGTAGCAACTCTTGGTTGTGGGTGAGATCAGCTAAGTGAATCAAGTGCGCAGTGTCCTGCTGGGATCAGAGGCATAGGATCATAACTGTACCTTGGATCAGTGTGAGATTGATTGGGGTTCAACTACAGTCCAAACCGAAGTTAATTTGGAGTAGGCTAGTGTCTGTAGCGGCTTAATACAGTGTATGTTTAATCTAGACTAGGTCCCGAGTTTTTTCTGCATTTGCGGTTTCCTCGTTAACAAAATTCTGGTGTCTGTGGTATTTATTTTCCGCATTATATTTTGTTATATAATTGAAATAATACAGGTTGTGCGTAGTTCAATCAATTATAATATCCGACCTTATTGGTTGTTGATTTAAATTGATTGATGATAGGTGTTGTAAAACACCTAATTTTATATCTAGTATTTATGCTTTCTTTGCTATTTATTTTATGAAATATGTATCTTATGTGTGAATTTGAGTGATTAGGTGCAATGGAGTCCTTTGGAGCAAAAGAAGGAGAAATTGTCTTTTTGGGGCGAAAAGGAGCACAAAGGAAATTCACATGCGATATGTGGAGCAGGCTCGGAGGCTTCAGCTGGTGGAAAAAGCTTTCATTTGGAGCGTAAAAGGGAAAAGAGGTCAATTCACATGCGAGTTTTACTGGGCGCGAAGCGGAGCCGAGCCGATAATATGAGACTTCCACGACAGCTTAGTCTAGAGAATCAATGAACCAACATCATGGTGCCAACATATACTTAAGGGGTGCATAAATCATTTTTGGTTACCCCTTATCTTTTACTTATGAGTAGTTATATCCAACCCATTCTTACACAATACCTAAAATTTAGTGAGGAAATCATTTCCTATCATTATCCATTATTTCTCCTCTTTGCTCGAAATCAATGGCGGCACCATACTCAGAGAGAAATTGAGATTTGATTGAGGAAATTGAGAGAGGCTCGAGTTCTTCTGGTGTTTGAGTGATCAACACAGTGAGATGGGGTTTGATGATTTGTGCTGTCTGTGGAAGAATTTGAGAGTTGAAGTTTCTGAGTTTGATGTTAGGGTTCGAATGGAGGAATGAATGATGATTTCAGAGATGAAGAACAACTGAGAAAAGAAAAGAAGCAACATTTCAGTTGTTGAATCAATTTGAGAAATGAAATTGGGAGTTCTGGTGAAATCGTGGTTAGGGTTTGAGGCAATTCGAGTCAAGAATGATTACAGGGAGATGAAATCAAGAATTTCAGAGAGGGGTTTTCTGCTTACTTGCGAATCGGGGTTGAGGTTAAATAAATGGGTTTGTGTGTATGTTGACAAGGAAGGATATGTGCAAAGTATCATCACCATTAAGCTTGATTCTGTGATACCAATTTCATGTCCATGAGATGTTTGTGGAAAGATCTGAAAGAGCAGCTAAATGGAGTTTCTGGTAACTGAGTAGGAGCTGCAAAGTAGAATTATAGGGTGGTACTGAATTTCAGTGATAGTCCACAGTGAGAAGATGGAGCTGCTTGTGCTAATGGTGATTGTCAAGGGGTTGGAGGAAATGGAGATTTGGTTGTTAAGAGGTAGTGCCCAGCTGAGGTGGAGCACAGATGAGGAATTTAAACTGCAGCTACAATTGGAGTCAGGTGCAGCTGCAGTGTGTTGGTGTTGTGCTTTAGGTGGTGGCTGAAAGATAATGTATGTGCTGTGGAGAGTTGCAGCTATGCAAGAAAGGTGGAGTTTGTGATATTTTCAACTGAGTTTATGTGGAAGTGCAGGTGCAAGACTAGATCAAAGCAATTGTTGTGATATGCAGCTGTAGGTGCAGAGCTGGTGCAAGGTACTAATTGGTGTGCAGTTATGATGAAGCTGCCGTGCAATTGCAGGTGGAACTGTTGCAGGAGAGATAGTTGGAAGTGTTGTTGGTGTACTCAGGCAATGCATGGAGTTAGAGCTGAAATGAAATTGTAGGAAATAGCATAGATACAGCTGGGTTGTATGGGATCTGGCAAGAAGCTATATTGCTGGTGCAACTGAAATGGCTAGTGCTATGCAGCAGGGAGTGAAAAGGAATGGGTCTGGTGCAAGTGGAGTTGTAGCTGAGTGCAGGGAAGTTGTGTAATGAGCTGTTAAGTCAAGATTGGTGAAGCTACAACATTGAGATGCAGCTAGTGCTGGAATTAAGTTTTGCTTGAAGTTGCATTGGCTGGTAATGAAACTAATAATGATGCTGAAGATGGGAAAGTGGTTGCAGTGTCATTGCAATTGAGAGTTGCAGATCAGATGCAATAATTGATGGTGAAGTGTTGTTGGTTACATTTCAGATGGTCTGGAATTGTAGTTTGAAGTGTAGTTGTTGAGCATTTGATGGTAGTACTGCAGTGGAGGAAGTAATGAATCTGAGATGTTGAATGAATGGCATTAGAAGCATTGCAGATGGTTGTGGTGAACTAACATTGTGAACTAAATGGCCTTGGCGGGAGTGTGGATGAGCTTTGCAATGAAGGTATGCATTAAGAGCATGGAGGAGTTAAATTTGTATGTTAGGTTAAGAGCATGGAGGAGTTAAATGTATGTTAGGTTGAAGGAACAAGTGGTGCTCTTGTCATGGGCTGGTGGAGTTTGCAAGGGAGCTACAGATGCCGATAAGCTAAGTTGTTGCCGCTGCTTTGTGGTGTTGTCATACTAGGAGGTAAGCTGTTTTGCAGTTGTCGCAGGGACTGAAGTTGTGATGGGATGTGTTTGCTATGAAATGATGTTGCAGGTGTAAACGATGGCTGGAGTGGCGTGATAGAGATCGCAGGTAGTAACAGCCAACAAGGAACTAATTGAACTGAGATGCGCAATAGATGCAGCGATCAAATATGCAGAAAATAGTGCAAAAACGGAGTAAAAATGGCGCGCCGGTGAGCATAGTTCCGGTTGTCAGAATTCGGAACTTGAAGCATGAATTGCAATATTTCAGTAAATCGCGAGGGGGGTACAAGTCGGATGCAAGAGTCGACGGCCGGAAATATGAGCTACGGGTCACGCTTTTGGGTGCGTTTTCGCAAGAACAAGGAATTGGTTTAGGTGGTATTTTGTAAATGTTTGAATTGCAGAGAAATGGAGTTGAGCTTCTGGGAGTGTGCACTTGCCTGGTGACGTCTTCCAATGCTTCAAGTGATCGGAGATACTTTTCCGGTGACCGGATTCCGGCAATATTCCGGCTAGAAACACAGTTTTCCGGAGACTATTTTCTGGGTCCTTTTGTCAACTCGCATGGGAATTATTACATCTTACTTGCTGTTGATTATGTCTCTAAATGGGTGGAAGCTAAGGCCACCCCTACTAATGATTCCAAGGTTGTTTCATATTTTGTGCAAGCTAACATTTTTGCAAGGTTTGGAATTCCGAAAGCCATAATTAGCGATGGGGGTTCTCACTTCAACAACAGGACTTTGCAAAGCTTGTTGAAGAAGTACAATGTGTCACATAAGGTTGCAACACCTTATCATCCCCAAACAAATGGACAAGCCGATGTGTCTAACCGAGAGGTGAAATCCATTCTAGAGAATACGATGAATCCGACAAGGAAAGATTGGAGCATGCGACTTAATGATGCTTTATGGGCATATAGAACCGCATACAAGACACATATTGGGATGTCTCCCTTTAGGCTTGTGTACGGTAAACATTGTCACTTACCCGTGGAGATTGAACATAAAGCGTTTTGGGCGATTAAGCAATGCAATATGGAGATGGATGGGGCTGGAAAGCAAAGGAAGTTACAACTCCAAGAGCTAGAGGAGCTTCGCAATGATGCATTTGAAAGCTCTCGCATTTATAAGGAGAAAACGAAAGATTTTCATGACACTATGATTTCTAGAAAACAATTTTGTGTTGGGCAGAAAGTACTTTTGTTTAATACTCGCTTGCATTTATTTCCGGGTAAATTAAGGTCACGATGGATCGGACCTTTCATTGTTACTAATGTGTTTTCTCATGGTGCAGTAGAAATTATTAGCATGGCTACAGGCAAGGAACTTAAAGTTAATAGGCACCAGTTGAAACCATATTATGAGAATTTCACTTCTGAAGTGGTGGAAGGAGCTAATTTTGTGGATGCACTCCCTCTGGAGGAGTCGTAGAAAGCAAAGAGATAGTCGGGCTGACGACTTTAAACCAAGCGCTAAATGGGAGGCAAACCATAGGATGAGTATCTCTTGTCTTATTTTCATTTTCTTGTTTTGTTTTTAGCTTTTTTTTTGTATTATATTGATTTTATTTTTCTGATTTCTTGTCATTTGTCATGCATAATTTCCCACCTTGACTTACTTTGGATGACTCAATTTACATTGAGGACAATGTAAAGTTTAAGTGTGGGGGAGTGGTTAAGTATTTGCATTGTAAATTTTTCAAAATTTTCAACTTTTGTGTAAATTAGTGCATGAAAAACTCCAACTTGTAGTTAGTTTAGAGTCACATAGTATCCATGTCGCTAAGATTACATCGAGATTCTCATAAGAGTGACTGAACTTAGAGATGACAGAGAACATGATCGGGTTTCTTACTTGTATGAGAGTTAAAGTTGGATTTAACCATGCTAGTGGCAAATATGGTGCAGACTGAATTCGGTAGTAGAGTAGTGGTCCCCTATAGTGGAGACTACCCATGTTACATCATGAGAGGCACCGACCTTCATTTCTTTGTACCTGTCTAAATATGTGCTTTTAGAGTGTGTGTCACCGTACGTAAACTCCGGGTAGAATGGTGAGATATCCAACCTCCCACCAATAGAAGCACTATTTTGATCTCTTGAGTGCTATTTTATCAATCATGAATGATGACATCGAATTGTTAACTTACATACCACTTGTAATCTTGTTCGCAGTTAGCACCATCCACTTTATCTCTCTCTACACCAACAGATCCATAGAAACACCATCATCATCAACAAGGGAAGCATCACAAGTTCGAAGAAAAGTTGAAGACGTTTTAGGTTTACAAGAAACGTTACAAAAATGAGCAGATTTCAGATTCAAGTATAGCAACAAGACAAGGAGCAGAAATTTTTTTTTTACAAGTTGAAGACTATTGTACAAGAGTGAAGATTATCAAGATGAGAATTCAAGAAGTTTATGATATCGAGACATACAAGTTGTAAAGAATCAAGTGGTAAAGTACTCACACCATGACATTTGTACTTGCATTTTTGTTTTTTATTTTTATTTGTATTATATTCTCTTGTCTCAAAAAAAAAAAAAGACAAGAGAAAAGTTCTTTAGGATCATCATTAGTTTTTTTTTTTATTTGTTTTCATTTTGTATTTACTTTGTATTTAAAATATATATATATATATTCATTGCATCATATTTTGGTTTTGTATTCATTCAATAAGCCAACGGAAGAAGAAATATCTACATTGAAGTTTCAAGCAACAAGGAATAAGAGGAAAGAATCACATTGTCAAGATTCTACGAAGTTCAAGAGTTATCATCAAGAGTTGAAGACCGAAGATGAAGATAGAGATTGAAGACCGAAGACGTTTCTATGGATGATGTGAGAGTGGTGCTAGCTGCACGTCGAACGGATAACGAGGTAAGTAAGCATATTCCCACCTTCGTTAAGTGGTTGATTTCCTTTCTAAGAGATCGTCAGAAAAAAGGGTTTTCAAAATGAATAAAAGATGTGGGTTTTCAAAACATTTCAGAGGGTTTTCCTTACTACTATTCAATGTGTCGCAGGATTCTCTCTTCATTCCTACCTGGACACATGTGTGACCCATAAAGAGCTGTTTATTATTGAGTGCAATTTCATAAAACCCTTTCTTGTGAGGCAGAGTCAAGACTTTTGATCACTCTGAACCCGAATTTCTTTCGATAAGGGATGGTTATTTCTCTCTCAACTTTTAAGAATGAGATTGTGTTCATTTATGTGTCTAACTTCTTATGACTAGTGTGCAGAATCTCTATGTCTTCTTAGCACGGTGGATACTATCTTTTCGGAGAACTTGTACGTTGGAAATGTAGGATGTGTGGGTATTTTTCTAGTAAACGCTCACGAGAATTGTATGTATCTTTTAGAATAAGTTTTGTTTGATTTTCTCGAGGACTAGCAAAGTCTAAGTGTGGGGGAATCTGATAGGTGTTGTAAAACACCTAATTTTATATCTAGTATTTATGCTTTCTTTGCTATTTATTTTGTGAAATATGTATCTTATGTGTGAATTTGAGTGATTAGGTGCAATGGAGTCCTTTGGAGCAAAAGAAGGAGAAATTTTCCTTTTGGGGCGAAAAGGAGCACAAAGGAAATTCACATGCGATATGTGGAGCAGGCTAGGAGGCTGCAGCTGGTGGAAAAAGCTTTCATTTGGAGCATAAAAGGGAAAATATGTCAATTCACATGCGAGTTTTACTGGGCTCGAAGCGGAGCCGAGCCGATAATATGAGACTGCCACGACATCTTAGTCTAGAGAAGAAACAGACCGGCATCATGGTGCCAACATATACTTAAGGGGTGCATAAATCATTTTTGGTTACCCCTTATCTTTTACTTATGAGTGGTTATATCCAACCCATTCTTACACAATACCTAAAATTCAGTGAGGAAATCATTTCCTATCATTAGCCATTATTTATCCTCTTTGCTCGAAATCAATGGCGGCACTATACTCAGAGAGAAATCGAGATTTGATTGAGGAAATTGAGAGAGGCTCGAGTTCTGCTGGTGTTTGAGTGATCAACAAAGTGAGATGGGGTTTGATGATTTGTGTTGTCTGTGGAAGAATTTGAGAGTTGAAGTTTCTGAGTTTGATGTTAGGGTTCGAATGGAGGAATGAATGATGATTTCAGAGATGAAGAACAGCTGAGAAAAGAAAAGAAGCAACATCTCAGTTGTTGAATCAATTTGAGAAATGAAATTGGGAGTTCTGGTGAAATCGTGGTTAGGGTTTGAGGCAATTCGAGTCAAGAATGATTACAGGGAGATGAAATCAAGAATTTCATAGAGGGGTTTTCTGCTTACTTGCGAATTGGGGTTGAGGTTAAATAAATGGGTTTGTTTGTATGTTGACAGGGAAGGATATGTGCAAAGTATCATCACCATTAAGCTTGATTATGTGATACCAATTTCATGTCCATGAGATGTTTGTGGAAAGATCTGAAAGAGCAGCTAAAT
This sequence comes from Papaver bracteatum, assembly GCA_023529315.1. Taxonomy (NCBI): domain Eukaryota; kingdom Viridiplantae; phylum Streptophyta; class Magnoliopsida; order Ranunculales; family Papaveraceae; genus Papaver; species Papaver bracteatum. Next base: position 186,522 of record JAJJWX010002209.1, on the reverse strand, counting down.
GGAGTTTCTGGTAACTGAGTAGGAGATGCAAAGTGGAATTATAGGGTGGTACTGAATTTCAGTGATAGTCCACAGTGAGAAGATGGAGCTGCTTGTGCTAATGGTGATTGTCAAGGGGTTGGAGGAAATGGAGATTTGGTTGTTAAGAGGTAGTGCCCAGCTGAGGTGGAGCACATATGAGGAATTTAAACTGCATCTACAATTGGATTCAGGTGTAGCTGCAATGTGTTGGTGTTGTGCTTCAGGTGGTGGCTGAAAGATGATGTATGTGCTGTGGAGAGTTGCAGCTATGCAAGAAAGGTGGAGTTTGTGATGTTTGCAACTGAGTTTATGTGGAAGTGCAGGTGCAAGACTAGATCAAAGCAATTGTTGTGATATGCAGCTGTAGGTGTAGAGCTGGTGCAAGGTACTAATTGGTGTGCAGTTATGATGAAGCTGCTGTGCAATTGCAGGTGGAATTGTTGCAGGAGAGATAGTTGGCAGTGTTGTTGGTGTACTCAGGCAATGCATGGAGTTAGAGATGAAATGCAATTGCAGGCAATAGCAGAGATATAACTAGGTTGTATGGGATCTGGCAAGAAGCTATATTGCTGGTGCAACTGAAATGGCTAGTGCTGTGCATCAGGGAGTGAAAAGGAATGGGTCTGGTGCAAGTGGAGATGTAGCTGAGTGCAGGGAAGCTGTGTAATGAGTTGTTAAGTCAAGATTGGTGAAGATACAACATTGAGATGCAGCTAGTGCTGGAATTAAGTTTTGCTTGAAGTTGCAGTAGTAATGATGTAGGAGAAAATAGTTGGAGTTGGTAATGAAACTAATAATGCTGCTGAAGCTGGGAGAGTGGTTGCAGTGTCATTACAATTGAGAGTTGCAGATCAGATGCAATAATTGATGGTGAAGTGATGTTGGTTACATTTCAGATGGTCTGGAATTGTAGTTTAAAGTGTAGCTGTTGAGAAGTTGATGGTAGTACTGCAGTGGAGGAAGTAATGAATCTGAGATGTTGAATGAATGGCATTATAAGCATTGCATATGGTTGTGGTGAACTAACATTGCAAGTGTTTGTAATTATGGCCTGAACTGGGAGTATGGATAAACATCTGCAATGAAGTTGTGCATTACAGGTTCTGGAATTGGCTGTGGCAGTAGATCTTTGGTAGATGAAGTTAAGAGCATGGAGGAGTTAAATGTATGTTAGTTTGAAGGCACGGGTGGTGCTCTTGTCATGGACTGGTGGAGTTTGCAAGGGAGCTATAGATGCCGAGAAGCTAAGATGTTGCCGCTGCTTTGTGGTGTTGTCATACTAGGAGGTAAGCTATTTTGCAGTTGTCGCAGGGACTGAAGTTGTGATGGGATGTGTTTGCTATGAAATGATGTTGCAGGTGTTAACGATGGATGGAGTGGCGTGATAGAGATCTCAGGTAGTAACATCCAACAAGGAACTAATTGAACTGAGATGCGCAATAGATGCAGAGACCAAATATGCAGAAAATAGTGCGAAAACGGAGTAAAAATGGCGCACCGGTGAGCATAGTTCCGGTTGTCGGAATTCGGAACTTGAAGCATGAATTGCAATATTTCAGTAAATCGCGAGGGGGGTAAAAGTCGGATGCAAGAGTCGACGGCCGGACATATGAGCTAAGGGTCACGCTTTTGGGTGCGTTTTCGCAAGAACAAGGAATTGGTTTAGGTGGTATTTTGTGAATGTTTGAATTGCAGAGAAATGGAGTTGAGCTTCTGGGAGTGTGCACTTGCCTGGTGACGTCTTCGAATGCTTCAAGTGATCAGAGATACTTTTCCGGTGACCGGATTCCGGCAATTTTCCGGCGACTATTTTCTTGGTCATATTCTCACATGGGTATTTCACACATGAGCTTGGTGGAATTCTAGTTATTGGACCTTGGGCTTTGAAGACCTAATTTTGGCAAGTGGAAAGCTTCAAAAAGAAAAGTTTCTATTCTTTTTGAGAGATCACTTATCACAATCTTTCTACTGGGTTTTTGGAGTATAGCAGCGACTAGGGTTTGCTTCCATTTATTTTTATGTTCTTCATTTTATTTTTAAGAATAATTATGTTGAGTTCAAAAACCATTAGTAGCTAAATTCTTAATATTGGTTATGGGATAATAAGTGGATTTCACAAATAAAATCTGATTCAATGCATTAGTTTTGTCTCAAGTTTATTGTTTATGTTTCATTGTTGATATTGATTTATGATTTGATTGTTTATTTGGTTGAGTCCGGAATCAATCCGATTTGCATTCATATCTAGATCTATATTAGGGTTTTCAATACGAAAACGTTGTTCATCCCTGATTCTAAGTAGCATAAATGTGGGTAGTGCTTGTAGAGATATATCATACTAGTCACATATGAATCATAACTTGGGTTAAATTGATTTAGTGCTTTTACACATTTCGATTGCCTTGATTAGTCTTATTCCATATAGCTTATTGCTTCAAGGGAGTTAAATCTAATTTGATTTTACACTTTAGGTTGCTTTCTAGGAAGAATTCACATATGCATCTTTTAATGTGGTTGTGATGAAATCAGGGAATTAGCGGGATATTCTTGCGATCAAGGTATCCTAGGACTTTTAGTAAATGAGAGATTAAATATAAATTCTAGTCATTGATGAAAATATGTATTTGTGAATGAAAATATCCCGTGACCAATACTTTCTCCATATTGATTACTTTAATACTTTATTGCTTTCAAATTAGTTTTATAGCTTTGATAACTCAAACCCCCCCCCCCCCCTTTGGTTACTAAGAAACTGAAAATTTGCATAACAACATTATCCTCTCTGTGGATACAAACTCTTTCTTATTGCATACTACTTTATTTTAGTGAAGCAAGAAAGTGAAATTATTTTTGCGTCGGCTGAGAACCGACCAATTAACACTTGGATATTGGTCTTTGGTACCATCTAAGTTATCTCTCTTTGGTTAGGACTCGTGAATCATATTTTCTTGAGTAAATCAAATTGAGAGATTGAGATAACAACTCCTTGAGATATTTTCTATTGATTGAGTCTAGTTGATTCTCTAGAAATCAACTCAGAGTTGTCCATAAAGATTGCTAATCGAAATATTAGGTGAGGTTGTTAGACCCCCATTTTCTCAATTGTTATCAGAGAAAGCAAACACGTTCAAGACCTTACAAGTCTGTGTTTGTGACGATCTGACTCTATGGACGATAAAGTCTATTATAACGCTTCACCAGGAATAAGAACTAATCTTAGAAAAAGTTCTGATAAACTGGCTATTCTCCAGAAAAGGTTGGATGAAAAAATCCGTATTTGAAACCAGTCATAAATCCTTTAAAGTATATGACAGTTCCCAGTAGTTTCCCTCTAAGGAAATGTCACACATCAGCTGATAAACAACGGTTAAAAGTTGTGAAAACTAATATGACTCAGAACCGTTCTACGAAACTAAAAGATGTTGGCCATGTATGTTTTGTGATTCCTCGAATCACTCTCAACATAAATGTGTATCTTTTCAAAATATATTAAGAGTTGCAAGTAATCTTCATGAGAGAACTAAATAACTATTTACGTCTCTGAAAAGACAGACAAAACTATTTGGAAATTCCAAACAGAATAACACGAATCGTATAGGAGCTTTTGCTTTAAAATCAACATCACCCTTTCAATGGTTTCTCGACAGTGGATGTAGCAGACATATGAAAGGTGATCTCAAGTGGTTTGTTTCTTCAGGCGACTATGAAGGTAGACCTGTAACTTTTGGTTATGGGAGATGTTGCTATATCAGCAAAAAGGGAACGATCAAATTACCTGGCGTACCTGAATTTCATGATATGGTCTACGTAAAAGGTATGACTGCAAATCTTCTTTCAGTTAGTCAAATTTGTGACAAAGGCCATCGAGTCGTCTTCAATGCAAATGGATGTGACATTGTAGAAAAAGCTGGGAAAGTAATTTTTCAAGGAACTCGTGGTAAAAATAACTGTTATCTTCTTGATACTCAGTTCAACAATTGTTGAAATTTGACTAAGGTGGAATCTGCACATCTTTAGCATGAATGTTTTGGTCACATCAATTATCGCCTTCTAACTAAGATCATTAACAAAGAACTTGTTAGAGGCGTTCCCAAAATCAATGCAAAGATTGAAGATGTATGTGGTGGTGCCTGTCAAAAGGGTAAACAAACAAAAGTTCACCATAAATCATCTCGAGATATTCTCACCAAAGATCCACTTGATTTAATTCATATGAATCTCTTCAGAACAATTCAACAACCAACTGTTGCTGGTAAGAAGTATGCTTTGGTTATGGTAGATGACTACACCAGATTCACTTGGGTTGCATTTATATCCCATCAGAATGAAACCCTTGAAGAATTCCAGATTATTGTTAGTAGAATCCAGAATGAACAAGGTCGCAAACTAAAGAAAATTATGTGCAACCGTGGAACTGAATTCAAGGACACTAAGGTGTTTGAATTTTGTGACAAACTGGGAATTATTCAACAATTTCCCCACGTATTACTCCTCAAGCTAATGGAGTCGTCGAGAGAAAGAACAGGAATATTCAGGAAATGGCCAGGTTAATGCTCCACAATAAAAATCCACCTTTAAAGTTTTGGGGAGAAGCTGTTTTCACACCATGTTATTTGATCAACCATGTCTATTTAAGATCAAAAACCCTCAACACTCCTTATGAGTTGTGGTACGGTAGAAACCCCAACTTGCACAATCTTAGAGTATTTGGTAGTAAGTGCTACATTCTGAAAGACCAAGTATTCAATGGCTATGCTTGGCTATGCTTCTGATAGTCGTGGTTTCCGAGTATTCAGTCTCAGAACCCAAGTCATGATGGAATATTCTAATGTTATAATTGATGATATTAGTAATTTTCATCATGACAATTCTCCTGCTGAATTGCATCCTTCAGAGACAATTGAGAAAGTCAAAGAAATACCTGAATCAGTTGAAGTTATCCCAACTATTACTGATCCTGATATTTCTAGTGACGAGGAGAAGAACTCTGATCCAGCCGTTCCTGAAGAACAAGAACGTGTCCCTCCACGACACCTCTGGGTTCAAAGGAATCATGATCCAAATAGTATTATTTGAGGAAGAGATTCTACAGCTATAACAAGAGGACAACTTCAAAATATTTATAATTTTGGTTGTTATCTGTCTCTTGTAGAACCAAAAAATATTGATGAAGATCTTAGCGTTCTCGCATGGGTAAATGCAATGCATGAAGAGTTAAATCAATTTCAAAGACAAGACATATGGGAACTCATGCCTTGTACCTCCAATGTTAATATTTTTGGTACCAAATGGATATTTAAGAACAAGTCTGATGAATATGGCACAATTATTATAAATAAAGCCAGACTTGTCGCTCAAGGATATTCACAAATTGAATGTATCGATTTTTATGAAACCTTTGCACCTGTGGCATGCCTTGAGTCCATTAGACTTCTATTAGCTCATGCTTGTTTTCTCAAGGTTAAGCTTTTCCAGATGGATGTAAAATCTGCGTTTCTAAATGGGATTTTAAAAGTAGAAGTCTATGTTGCTCAACCAAAATGGTTTGAAAACCGTGATTTTCCAGATCATGTTCTCAAACTCAAAAAGGCTTTATATGTGTTAAAACAAGCACCTAGATCCTGGTTTGAAATGAGACCAAGCCTATGTATATGATATAATCTATGGGTCAACTTCTGAGAAGCTAGCAAAGGATTTTCAAGTTTCACTTGCTAGAGAATTTGAAATGAGCAATGTTGGTGAATTAAAATTCTTTCTATGATTACAAATTCAGAAACATAAGGATGATTTTTTTTTTATCCCAAGAAAAAGTATGCAAGGGATCTTGTGATAAGGTTCGGCTTGGATAAGTCTTCTCCAAAATTGACACCTATGCCTACCACTGGTAAACTACATAGAGATGAGAAAGGAGTAAAAGTAGATCAAAAGCTGTGTCGATCTATTATTGAAAGCCTTTTATATCTAACAACTACTAGACCTGATATTTATTTTAGTGTTGGTTGTTGTGCCAGGTTTTAGGCTGATCTAAAGGAATCTCATCTTGCAGCTGCAAAAAGGATCATACGATACATTAATCACACTGTCGGGTATGGTCTATCCTATACTTTTGATACTAGGACTGACCTTTCTGCTTATTTTTATTCTGCTTTTTCATTTTTCCCGCAAAGAATAATATTCTTCTTTTCAAAAGTTGCAGGTCTCCTTTCCAGGTCCGAGGCAACAACAAAAAAATCTCTTTCAGCCTGCGAAGGAAAGCCAAAATTGTTAAGACAAATATAAATTAAAACATGGCGAGGAAATGAGAATACACAAATCTGGCAAAGAAATGAGAACATACCAGAGCGCTAAGTGAATGTAAGAAACTTGGATATATAAATCTTGAAACCCCGCGAAGAGATTCATTATTCTCCAAGAGAGGGGCATCATAGATAGTTGCCATAGATTTGCAAGCTTCGGAAAGAGGAGTATCGCCAATCCCTAACATAGTATCATAGAATATGATGGAAAGCTGAGACATATAAGACTCAGGTTGAGAGAATTCCTTTGCAGAAATGATATCAACATCATCATCATCGCCACCATCATCGTCGTTATCATCGTTATAACTCTCGCTGGACTGAAGAGTTGAAGGAGATGGGGATTGTATTTTTATTTTCTTTGAAAGAGGAGCACCGGATTTCTCCTTACGAGAAGCATTAGATTTCTCCTTGCGAGCAACACCTTTGTCTTTTCCCTTGGTCTTCACAAATTTAACAGGTTATATTTCTTCAATAACCTTCAAACACAAATAAAGATAAGAAATAGAGGCAACAATATATTGTTAAGAATTATAAATGAATATTTTTTACTTCATCTGTGAGTAATTTAAGAGCTGATAAAGTACTGGGTTTCCCAAGCTTATGGTAGCTAGCTTTCAGTATTTCAATCTGGTAAAATTGGAGGGATCAGCGAGAGTATATATCAAAACATGAGTAAAATAATAATGGAAACTTAAACAAAAATTTATGGAATATACCTTTGTATTACTTTCTGGCCATCTGAACACCCATTGTTGGTATTCTGCGAGATTCGCAGGTAAAGCGTGAGAACCAGAGATATATGGACCCCCTAGAAATAATGGGAAGATACACCATTTGTCATTATTGGAGTAGCGAGGAGATGAATTATTTCCCGGATGCCAGTCAATGTCCAACATAAGAACTTTGTCTTCACAACGTCATCCTTTTTATGTAAGCGGACACCCCAACAAGTGTTATCCTTCCTCATGGGGATTATTTCATAATTCGTGAAGAAATTATCTACAGTATACTTCGCAGGAACAATTGGAACATATTTTAATTTAGGGTTCTTCACTTCAGGAGGGTAAAGAGATTCTTTACCAGTACCGCGAGTAGCAAACTAAAGCATCAAACGAATGCAATCCCCACTCATCTGATATATAACCCGCGAGAATTTCGCGTGAGAAAGTATTTCGTAGAATAAAGGAAGTTCAAGGTCATAAAGAGGAATGAGAAGGCCAGATTCAAGTTGACCTAATGAGACTATGATCTTCTCGCCATTACACGGATGATCAGAAAATAATTTAATGGAGAGTTCAGCCTTAGGGTTTTGATCAGGAATGATAGATAAAGTAAAACCTCGATCTTGAAGCTTCTTTTGCATCTTTTCAAAGGCAATTAGATTTTTACGACCAGATGGAGGAATCCTTAGTATGGGAATGAATGAAAGAATAGAAGATCAAAAGGATGAGGGAAAAGTTACAACAGTAGCAGATGCGAAATTCGCGGAAGAACAGTGAAATTGCAGAGAGAATGAAGAAGAAAGTAAAAAGAAGAAAAGAGAGGAATGCAGAGGGTATATATAGAGGATAAGAGTTTTCGAGAAGATAAATGCATTTAATGTGAAGGAAAGACGTGAATGGTTGAAACGCAGCGGTTGAGAATGACGTGTCAAAAATTGAATGGAAGAAAAGATACGTGTAATAAATCTGGCAAAAAATGCAAAAACGTGTTAGAAAAGAAAAATGTGAAAAGATGAACAGCTGCGACATTTTAAAAGAATTCAATTCTCATGATCTTTCCCCATTTGCAGAAAATACATGAGAAGAGGCAAGATGTAGGATCAGAATATCGCCACATCAATGCTCTTGCGAGATTTATAAACAACGTTTCTGCGAGCTCTCCAACAACACTCTGCGAGCGTCGCAGACTGACTCAAAGAATGACATAACAGATGACGGTAGCAGAAACACGAGAAGAGCATAACAAACCTGCGAATATTATAGCACCTGCGAGAATTAACATTATAACTGCTGCGAGACTACCGCGAGTCAGATCCGAAATTAAAGGACAGCATAGCTGTCATCCACTATGTAACTACCCTATATAAAGAGAACCAATAGATTCAGGAGGGGGGGGGGGATCAATTTTGGAGTCTGGAGAAAGTTTTGAGGAGAGAGAAATTTCTTGTGAGCGGTTGTATTCTTGATTTCTTCCATTTCTTATAACATTTCTAAGAATTAATCAATAAAGTGTTGTTCTTAATCTTCAAATATGTGTTGATGATTGTGGATTCTTGTGAGGGGTGTAGTGTAGGAATTCCTGCAACTACATAACTCATGAACATGGTGTTTCTACGGTCAAGAAAATCAAGGATATCAATGACTCTTATTTTGATGGACCCTTTCAAAGGTATGAAATAATCAAAGAAAACTGATATTGTTTTTGTCTAGAAAGTCTTCTTATGAGAATTTTATTCTTGTGTTTTAGTAAGAATAACTAGAGCTTGGAATAGCCATTATTGTGATTACACATAGCTATGTCCAACGTTTTCATCTTTTGTTTTTATAATTTTTTATTTAAAACTCTAAAATTGTTTTGGAAGATGATTTTTTGCAGTATTAATCTTTATCAAGAGTATATAGCACAGTTTGGATAACTTTGCCTATGTAAGTGGCAGTTCAGATTTGTCCTCACAAGAGATAAATCTAGGAATGTAATCGCTTGTCGTAAGTGATGGTTGTGATTGGAATTAGAAATGCATCTAACGGACAAAATTTATCATGTCATTAAGGTTGCATAATTCTTCATAATAAATACTCTATTAATTTGATATGATAACATTTTATTAAATGTCAAATTAAAAATGTTAATATATAAATTATTCTACTAATGATGATAATAAATATACTTTATTAACTAATACTTAGGATTAGTTTGGTATTGGTGCGAACTTTATAAAAGTGCTTTTCCGATTTACGTTACTGTGCCAAGTCATGTAAAACAAGCAATTGAATGGTTGCCGATGTACGTTACTGTGCCGAGCTCCATTAAAAAAAACAACGATTGAATGTTTGCAAATTATAAACTAAAGCTAGAACTATTTAAAAAAGCGATCAAATTATTATGTTTGTAGTTAGTGAGAAAATGACAAAACCAGACATATATCTCTGAAAATTATTTATTATATTTTATTGTGCTTAAAATAAGTAAATTTTTCTACCATTAGAGTGCATATATGTAATATTAAATTTACTAATTAATATTAGTGGGAATTAAGTGTTTGACCCTCCCGTTACTCTCTCTTACTCAAATGGCCTTTGACTTAAAACTCAATTTTAAAAAAATTAACCCATTTTATTGAAATGACCCTCACAAAAGAAGGAAGGCCATTTGGATAAAGATGTTTGATGATATTATCAAATGATAAATTATATCCTTTAGGGGTATAATCGTCATGCCAACTTAAACATAACATGTCTCACGAATCATACGTAAGAATTCGACAAATTTTATGTATTTGGAAAGATTTTTGAAAGATCTACACAACGAGCGTAAATACAACTATCAAATTTTCATTTCATATAAATTTTTTTATTCTTTAAGTAATTTTTTAAATTTTCTTCATATTTTATAGTGTGCAGAAAATATGCACACTGATTTTATGTGCAGAAAATATGCACACTGATCTTTGTAAACAATTTTTTAAATTTTCTTCATATTTTATAGTGTGCAGACAATATGCACAAAGATTTTATGTGCAGAAAATACGCACACTAATTTTCGTAAATAATTTTTTAAATTTTCTTCATATTTTACAGTGTGAAGAAAATATGCACACTGATTTTTGTAAACAATTTTTTAAAATTTCTTCATATTTTATAATGTGCATACAATATGCACACTGATTTTATGTGCATACAATATGCACACCGGTTATAATATTTCAGGGCCACTAGAATAATTTGCAAATTTTATTAAATAACCCTGGGGATAAAAGAGTAAGACCCATAATTTCCAGGGTCATAAGAATAAATTTCTCTTAAGATTATTACTAAAAAGTACTATTTTTCTTAACCACTTTTTAAAAAGCAATAATTGCTTAATATTTATTGTTGATAAATTAAAGTATATTTCGGTGATACGGTATAACATAAAATGGAGTTTGAAAATAAAAAATAATTATTTTTAAAGAATAAAATATAACTAATTAATAAAAAATGGTGATATATAGAATCAAGGATAATTTTTTTCAGTTATAAAAAAAGATGGGATAGAATTGGAAAATAAAATATGAAATTAGGTTGAACTATAACATTTGTTTTTTAAGCTTTTAAAAGCTCTTTCTCCCCCCACTTTAAAATTGATAGATTTTGGAATGTTTTGCATAAAATACACTTTATGAAATCTTTACCAAACACTAGGATGAAAAAATATTGTTATAAATATGTTTTCAATGTACTTTTTATTTTTTGAAAGAAAAAAGAGTAACAAACTTAGTTAGATGGATAACAATTATATAAGTGGATCATAGTGACGGTGGCAAGTATTGGTGCCCAGTGAGTAATTTCACATCATCTCATGTATTTCTTGATAAATGGTTTAACGTTATTTTTATTCAATGATGATGGATAACAGAGTTTATTGTAAGTAGAGCGTATTGTTATTAGTATTTTTATGCTACGAATGACCTCACATTTTGAAGCGTAATGTCGTAAAATGTAATGGACTGAACCTCTACCGATAATATCTTCACTCAGCCACTGTGGTCATCTGACAATATGGGGTTTTCAATGGTCATCGCTGCGGTCATCCAACAACAGCTTCTCAGGAGGTCACTCATCCTAGGATTACTCAATATCGATCATGCTTAACTATAAAGATTTTTCGCCAACTATGAATCCAATTATGCTGAAAAGGTCTCGGTGTTAGGAAAGAACAAACCATTACCTATATTCCACATGACGAATCCTACCTACCGAGTCGGAGTACTATAATACCACCAACTTTGTTAGAGCATTGCTCGGTCGAACTCGCATGCGTTGCTATCCCAAGCATGTTTGTCAATGTTAGTGATCAAAACTATAAAGTCTTGATTTCTAGTTTATTATAGATAAGGTCTCGGACTTGGATAAAAAGTGTAGTTGAGCTCAAGAACTCCATGGCAATCATCATACAAGACGAAGGACTACTCAAGGAACCAGTGGATCTTCATCGACTAAAAGGTATGTGGAGACTTGAACTTATCTATCACTCAAAAATCTATCTTCTCTATCTCCTATCTTGAGACAAAAGTCGTATTACTATATAGACTAAGAATATACACATGTGATATTTCGAGCTGAGTATATCTCTCTTATATATTTCTTGAAATATGTGTTGGTAAAGCTTTCGCTTTAGCCAAGTTCATCTTTACCTAGTGACGAAAATCATGTTATGTTTCAATCATTTTGGAAATCGCTCTGACGAAAAATAGTTTGTGAATAACAATTATATAACACCCTCTGAGAATGTTTCAATGATTGAAATGAGAGTTTAGACAATATAACCATTGGGGGATGTAAACATTGTTGTGGTAACATATATATGTATAAGTCCTTAGCACTTGAACCGAAGTTTACGAACTTTATTGATCAAGTGAAACCGTAACTTGAGCAGCCAACTCAGTCCGCGAACGTGCGTAGTTCTCGAACCCGAGAATTTCTGCTGGAGTTGTAGCTCGGTTTCATTCCGCGAACTCAGTCCGCGAACTGACGGAAGTTCTCGAACCCGAGAATTTCTGCTGGAGTTTGTGAACTCCAACCCGTTAACTTGAGTCCGCGAACCCAGTCCGCGAACTTAAGTGGTTATGTCTAAAAACGATGTTTGTGAACTTATCTTAATTAATTAAGGAATGCTATTGCAAACCGTGGCTTTATAGTTCATGAATCGATTCGAGTGAATCATTTCATTTTTTCTTCAATTGTGTCTTGTGTAGTACATGAGATCTCATAGAAATTGAACAACTCTCTAACTTGTTCATTTGAGTCATTTGGGCTAGTTATGGTGAAGAAGAATATGGTTGATATGAAAGTTATCATTTGGCTAACCATTTGGTTGACTAATATTGAACCAACTATTGTACACGTTTGGGTACGTTTACACAAACACAAAATCATCATGTACATGTGTGTATGACAAGCTAAGTTTTCGATCTAACAGTTGAGAAATATTAGCTTGAATCTAATCAAGTTTTCATCTAACGGTGAATATTGAATGCTTTGTTACTAAGATAACATTGATTGCAAACCCTAATTTGAAAGACTATATAAGGGAGAACTCTAGCAACTGGGAAACCTAATCCCCACACATTTTTTGTGATACTAGTTTGCTAAGCTAGAGTCAATTCTCCTTTAACCTTTGGTTTTCTTCTTCTAAAACCAGGTTAACGACTTAAAGACTTCATTGGGATTGTGAAGCCAGACGGATACTACTTTTATTGTAGTTGTGTGATCTAATCTTGTTGTTTCTATCGTACGAGTACAATTGTAACAATTGGCTTGAGATTTCTATCTCCGATAGGCAAGATATAAAAGTAATAAAAAACATCTTCGTCTCATCGTTTGTGATTCCTCAATAATATTCTTCGCCGCGTTGATTAAGTTTATTGTGAGGTGATCGATAAAACTGAGTTGTTCTTCGGGAATATAAGTCTGGTTTTATTGATTGGTTCCTGTTCACCTTGATTTAAAAAAATACGGAACAAAACTCAGAGGTTTTTTCGTGGGAGACGAATTTATCTATCTTGTAGACTTTTCTGTGTGAGACAGATTTGTTTATTAAAGTCTTCGACTTTGGGTTGTAGCAACTCTTGGTTGTGGGTGAGATCATCTAAGGGAATCAAGTACGCAGTCTCTTGCTGGGATCAGAGGCGTAGGAGCATAACTGTACCTTGGATCAGTGTGATATTTATTGGGGTTCAACTATAGTCCAAACCGAAGTTAATTTGGAGTAGGCTAGTGTTTGTAGCGGCTTAATATAGTGTATGTTTAATCTGGACTAGGACCTACGGTTTTTCTGCATTTGCGGTTTCCTCCTTAACAAAATTCTGGTGTCTGTGTTATTTCTTTTCCGCATTGTATTTTGTTATAAAATTGAAATAATACAGGTTGTGCATAGTTCAACCAATTAGAGTATCCGACCTTATTGGTTGTTGATTTAAATTGATTGACACTTGGATATTGGTCTTTGGTACCATCCAAGTTATCTCTCTTTGATTATGACTCGCGAATCATATTTTCTTGAGTAAATCAAATTGAGAGATTGAGATAATAACTCCTTAAGATATTTTCTATTGATTGAGTTTAGTTGATTCTCTAGAAAACAACTCGGAGTTGTCCATACAGATTTCTAATCGAAATATTGGGTGAGATTGTTAGACCCCCGTTTTTTCAAACTTAATTATAAGTCGTCCTCGGCTCCGGAATATGTTCAATGTTAGACTCTGGCATTTTTTCTCACTCATGAGACCCTTTCCCGATACAATTCGTCAAGCATAATCTTTCACCCTCGATGTGTAACCCATGGTCGACTCTAATACCATTTGTAAAGACATGATCCTCCGCCAATACTATCCCCACTTAGTCACTGCGGTTATCCAAAAATGTGGGGTTTTCAATTGACACTGATGCGGTCATCAATTAGCAGTTTTCTTGGAGGTAGCCCATCCCTAAATATCTCTCACCCGAGAACGCATAAATACATTGCTTTTTACCAACTCTGGAACCAAATATGTTGAATAAGACACAATGTTACGAAAGGACAAGCCATTACCTATATTCCATTCGGTGTACTCTTCCTGCCGAATTGAATTATTGGGATTCTTAAAAACTAGAAATACATCGTATGTGAGTAAAATGGTTGTCATCGAAAATGACTTAACATTTCAAAATATAATAGCTTAAGTGAATGAATTAACTTTTCATTATGTCATTGAAATAGTAAGAACATACAATGGTATGTATCGTTGAGTCATTTCTAAGTTTTACTCTTTTTAGACTATTCTTAAAGGGGGGAAAAGCAATAAGGATCCGAACAGTGTTAATATATACACAATTATTCTTGAGACGAATGAGTTTAGGTGTTGTATTTTTTTTACAGCTTACATAGTTTAATGTTGTAGTTCTTCTCGGTTGTTGGATTATGTGGCGCGATAAACCACATATGTACAGCTAGGGATAGTCCCTCATGGAATAAAGAGGAATACATGTGGAGCTTCATAAGATTGGGCATCTTCATACATAACACTGAGGCATTTTAATTAAAAACCCCACACTTCTTATCCCAAGGTGGTCAAGTGGGGTTCGGGGTTATGTGGTCGGACCCTGAGTAGTGTCCGATGGTCCTTGAAGATCATAACAATTGGTATCTGAGCCCATGGTTGGGGCTACTATTCGAACGTAGAAGTGGTTGTGGATGTCACTCGGTTTAGGGTGCAAGTGGAGTCAAACTCAAGGTGGAGCAGAAAAGGCCCAAAGTTGAACTGGCGCTCAAGGTGGAGTTAGTGTATCACCCATTAACTTAGGTAGAACATGGTTCTATATCGGCAAGGCAATGCTCCAGGTTGAATTGGCGCTTAAGGTGGAGTTAATGTTTCACACATGAACTCTCAAGTGGAGCAGGGTTCTAGGTGGGAAAGGAAATGCTCAAGGTGGACTTAGTACTTGCCTTTTCATTAACTCAAGGTGAAGAAGGATTCCATGGTGTATACTGACAATAATCATGATCGATGGGTAGCATATACATATGGTAATCATATGGTGGAGTCTGATTGGACTGGTTAAGTGGTTTAATTTCGCCAAGGTGGAGATTGTTGGGGTATGTGGTGCGATAAACCACATATTTATAGCTAGGTAAGGTCACACATGAAAGAAATAGGAGTACATGTGGAGCTTAATAAGCTTGGGAATCTCCTTACGTAGCACCGATGCCTTTTAGATTCAAACCGCACACCTATTATCCCAAGGTGGTCAAGTAGGGACAATATCGGTGCTATGTGGTCAGGCCCATAGTAGGTTCTTATGGTCCATGAAGATCCTAACATCCTTCACTGAAATAAGGAAGATGCAAAAAGGTAATACCATTTCAAAGGATAGATAAGATATCTATGTAAACTGAAAAACATATCCAATAATATTTTTATGGGGGGACAAAATATGTAAAAATTAATTCCGATATAATTTCATGGCTGTCTTGAGGATACAACTCGAGAAAGGAGACACATAGTATGGGAGAATGTCAAGGCGAAAATGCTCGAAAGGATTTGTGGAGTGAAGAATAAAAATATCTATCGGGTTTTCATTTACTTTTGTAATGATAAGAAGGGTAAACTTGATATTAATAAATATCATGTTTAATATTCATATATCGGAAAATGCATAACTAAATAAAAATTATGCCCGTGCCATTACGGAACGGGTTAAGCCCTAGTGATTTTATATATTATAATATGTTATGGGATATGTGTGTTTGCGTCCGTGAACTATTATTGTCCCATATGATGTCAAAAGTTATCTCTTTTATATGTCGATATGCAAGTATTGATACAAGATCGATGAACTTTTGACAAACAAAAAATAAGCCTATTATGTTAATTCATTGATGGAAGATAAGTTAAAATCTTTTTTTAACAAGGATTATGTCTATTGTATGTCATTTTGCAAATAGTGATGAAAAATAGAATGAATCCTTGTCCATGCCGCAGTATTGATCTTTCCCTAATCCATTTTTTATGTGTATACTGCAATGCTCCATAAGTTTTTCTTGTGTTGAGCATAAAACGATTGAGTTAATCTTCTTTTATGGTTAACATATTTTCGTAGCTCCGTAAATTCTTTTATGTCGAGCATGTTCAATTAAATTGATCACTTTTGTGTTTAATTTGATTGTGTATTCCGGTTAAATTGATCATGAGTTCTCTTGTGGTTAGTTTAATTGAGAATTTTGGATATAGAAAATCATTCCTTATGGTTTTTGGTGTCCAATAAAATCCTTTTTTCTTATAAAAGTAAGGTCGCTCTTGTTGTTCTCTCGGGAATGACATCAAATGGGGAAGAGTTCTTTTGAACTTGTGCTTAATTTCCATATCTTTGTGGGGAGTGCGGCTGTGGAATTTTTAGGGGTTATCTTGTATCTTTATAAACTCCTTGATGAATGCATTTAGCTTTGGATTTATGATTGCATCTAAACAAGTTGATATATCCTTTTCTTTGGTCTTGAAGCGTCTCCGTGAAAATTTTATTAGGATCCTGTTTTCGTACCTTTGCAAATTTTGTTGACAAAAAGGGGGAGAATTAATATGTAGTTCACACTACATATGATTTAGTGCTCAGGGTCATTATGTAAGGGGGAGTGGTTTTCGTGTTGAGACGAAAATATTGACTAAGGGGGGGTGATACATATCACCATAGTATTGTTGTCGAAGTTGTTATATAAGAACTTTGATGATGTGTAATAATACTATGACACTGTATAACAATGATCGAGAGCTTTTGTTTTCTCATTGTTATGGCTACGGGACTTCAACAACTATGATGCTGAATTGACCATCTATGGAATCATGGGAGTACTTGGAAAAGACGAAGTTTTCGAGTAATGTTGAAGCACCAAGGAGATCAAGCATGTGGACGAGAAGCTACAAAGTTTTATTTATTTTGCAATTCATATGTATTGATAGTTTTGTCACTAAAATTGACAAAGAGGGAGATTGTTAGAGCATTGCTCGGTCGAACTCTCATGCGTTGCTATCTCAAGAATGTTTGTCAATATTAGTGATCAAAACTATAAGTCTTGATTTCTAGTTTACTTACGACTAAGTCTCGGTCTAGTATAGTTAAGTATATTTGAGCTCCATACTCCTTGGTTATTATCTTATGAAGACGAAGAACTACTCAAGGAACCGGTGGAACTTCATCCGACCAAAAATGTATGTGGAGACTTGAACTTATCTAGCACTCAAAAGTCTATCTATCTCCTACTCTTGAGACAACAGTCGTATAAGTATGATAGTTTTCATACATACACATTTGCTATTTCGAGCCGAGTTTACTCGCCTATCGTTTTATCGAAATATGTGTTGGTAAGCTTTCGATTTAACCACTTTCATCTATATCCGTGATGAAAGTCATGATGACGTTTCAATCTCGAAAATGGCTTTGATGACGGTAGTAGATTCTTTATGTCTAACGACTATTAAAATTATAGAAGAATGTTTCAATGATTGAAATGTAGAGTTGATATTATGTAACCACCTATGGATATAAGCATATATAGTGTGTTCGCACATTAGTGTATAAATCGATGTACTGAAAACCAAGTGCGTGCATATTTGTGCATGTGGTATTGGTGAAGGAGACAGGTTGGGTACCCGTACTGGAGGAAGTTCACATCCATGAATTTCTGCTGAGTTTGGATTTTAAGAACTTACAAACCAGTCACCTTAGGTACGCGTACCCACATAATTTTTTCATCCGATAATTTCTGCGGGGTTTTCAAACCCAATTCCGGTAGCTAAGGTACGCATGACCGTACGCGTACCCAAGATGGTTATTTCTCAAATCGGTTGTTCATGAAATTAAACAATAAAACAATAAGGAATGCAATTTTTGCAAACCGTGGCTATATTGTTCATAAATTGATTCAAGTGAATCAAACCGATTTTGCTTCAATTTTTTCTTGTGTAGTACATAAGATTTCCATGCAATTGAACAACTCTTGAACTAGTTCTTATAAGTAATTTGAACTAGTTATGAGAATATAAATACGGTTGATATGAAAGTACTCATATGGATAACCATTGGTCAACCATTTGTGAACCAACTAATGTACATGTTTGGGTACGGTTACTCAAACCTAAATGAAATATATTTCATTTGTGTGTGTGACAAGCTAAGTTTCGATCTAACGGTTGAAATATATTAGCTTGGATAAATCAGGTTTTTCAACTAATGGTGAATATTGAATGCTTTGTTACCAAGGTAACTTGGATGGCGAACCCTGATTTGAAAACTATATAAGGAGACGTCTAGCAACTGTAAAAAAACTAATCCCCACACCTCCTGTGTGATACTAGTTGGTTTTCTAGAGTCGATTATCCTTTAATCGTAGGTTTCTTCTCGAGACCCTGTCGATTAACGACTTAAAGACTTCATTGAGATTGTGAAGCCAAACGAAACTACTTCTATTATAGTTGAGCAATCTGATCTTGCCATTTTCTATTGTACAAGTTCAATTGAATAATTGGCTTGAGATTATATCTCTAATAGGGCAAGATAAAAAGAAATCACAAACATCTCCGTCTCATCGTTTGTGATTCCGAAATATCTAGTTTCGTTACTATACGATTTAGATTATTGTGAGGTGATCAATAATTCTAGGTTGTTCTTCGGGAATATAAGTCCGGGTTATTGATTGGTTCCTATTTACCTTGATTTTATCAAAAGACGGAACAAAACTCATAGGTTTATCTATGGGAGACAGATTTATCTATTATCGTAGACTTTTCTGTGTAATACAGATTTGTTTATACAAGTCTTCAACTTTGGGTCGTAGCAACTCTTGGTTGTGGGTGAGATCATCTAAGGGAATCAAGTACGTAGTATCCTGCTGGGATCAGAGACGTAAGGAGCGCAACTGTACCATGAATCAGTGTGATATTGATTAGGGTTCAACTATAGTCCAGACCGAAGTTAGTTTGTAGTTGGATAGTGTTTGTAGAGGCTTAATACAGTGTGGTGTTCAATCAGGATTAGGTCCCCGGGGTTTTTCTGCATTTGTGGACTCTTCGTTAACAAAATTTCTGGTATCTGTGTTATTTCTATTCCTCATTATATTTTGTTATATAATTGAAATATCACAGGTTGTGCATTGTATCGATCAATTGTGAAATCCAACCTTTGGTTGTTGATTGGAAATTGATTGATCCTTGGTGTTTATGGGTGAAAACTATTCCTGCCGGTTTTGGTAATTTGGGGTGTGTGGATGAGGAATGAATCTAAACCTTAAACAAATGCACTGCGCGGTGAGTGCTTGTATATTTGAGAAATCAATCTGTGCAAATCCATCATAAACCAAGAAATGGCCATTCCGGACTTGTTCCGGTCACAAAGTGAGGAGATGGTGTTGATATTAGGGAGGGAAGCGAAGAAGGTGTTGATAACGTGAAGGTGTTGGCTATGTATGACTTGTATCAGAAAAATGAACTGGCTTGCAGGATGTAAGCTATCAGTTCCGGTATTTGAATACTATTTTATCAACACTTGTTTATGTTGTCTAGTCTTGTCTTGTTTGAAAAAATAGGATGGAGAACTTATTTATACAAGTCTTTTAGCCTAACCCTCGTATCTCGTGAGAAGTGCGGAAAGTGGAGTGATGGAGTAGTGGAGTAATGTGTTAGTGTCACACGACCAGTCTTGCCCACTTCTCCCATCATTACTAACCGTCCATGACTTCCTGACACGTTCTTGTGATGGTGCGGATGGTGCGTTGTGCGCTGCACGCTGTAAACCGCCAGACCAATACCCCAGTATGTATCCTCCAGTTTGTGACATGATTGATGTCTTGAGTGTGTGGATCTTGGGACCCACAGAAAGTAGCATGTAATGCTAAATTGAATAACTGTGTTATTCAGGAAGTCGATACTTGTGAAGTATCATGTGTATTCTATGAAGGTACTGTATCGAGTATACTCAGCATTTATGAAGCATCGTTGTTTGAGCGTCTCAAAATAGCCTCATGTCCAGCCGACTTCATGTGATGGTTTTGAGGTTGCGCAAGCAAGTCCTCCCTTGGCCGACCACATGATGTGGTAGAGTGACAGGTGGTGATCACCATGACGCCGCACTGACCAATTAACTCCTGACCAGGGCTGTATAACCAAGCCGGTGAATTTGGACGGACGAGATGATCTTTGAGACACTCATCTGCGACCGTTGGTGAAATTAGGGTTTTGGAGGAGGTGCGCAAGCACCAGTCTTCAGCCTGATCGAATCCAAGCTTGGGATACGATTTTTGGCTGGCCGATCGTACATGCGTGTAGATGGCATGAAAGTGTAGGCACCCATACCCCATTGTCTCACGAAAGTATGATCTGGGCCACTAAATTCGTCCGGCGAAGTTGAGTGGTCGAGATCAATTTGCGACAGAAAACTGGTGCCGCACATCGTGCCAACTTTAGGCGCGCGTTCCAAGATGACCAATCTTGGTCGGTCTTGGCCGATTGGTCTGGCGTGTAGGTGGTAGGTTGGTGTTCACGGCTATACCTGATTGTCCCATGAAAACGTGATCTAAGACACTCAAATTGTCCGGCGAAGTTGAGTGGTCGAGATTAGTTTGCAATTTGGGAAGTGTGACTACGCTTGTTTGGGCGTGCGTTTTGGGATAACCAGACATGGTATGCCTTGGACGATCAGGTAAGGGGATAGATGGGCCCACGGTGGTCATGTTGGTATGACCGGACCTGCTTAATCTAATCTCGGACCTTTCATTCGTGACGGAGAAAATGGACGCTCGTGATGTTCAAAACCCTAATTTTGAGTTTCATGGCCGTGCGTCATGCTCTATTCGGGCTGAAGAATTGGGATGACCGAACATGGTTGGTCCTAACCGATTGGTCAGGTATGTAGGCGGGCCCACGGTGATTGTGTTGACATGTTCTGGGCCTTTTGAATCTACATCTACACCCTCCATCTATACCTGTGAAGATGGATGGTTGAGACTGTTTTGCGACACATGTAATGTGTCGCAAACCCTAATTTAGGGTTTTCCGCCCATACTGCTCTGGCTTGGACGTTTTGGCAGGCTATGCAAATCTTTTGGGGAGGTCGACCATGCGGGGCCCGCGTTGGTTCAGTAGTGAATATTCCAATACCTTCTTGGGGTCATGGATCTAATCTGAGCTATCCAATTCATGCTGGTGAAGTTGGATGGTCGTGATCGTTTATGAGATTGACACGATCAGTCCAGATGCTCAATCGGGCTAGTATAGCACACCGAGAGTAATATGCTCAATCGGGCTAGTATAGCACACCGAGAGTTGCAGCCTGTATGGGTATTTCATACATGCTTTCATTATAATGCTTGGAGGTTCGTGTTTCTCTGCTGAGAACAAAACTCAATCGTCATGCCACACTGATAATGAGTACATGAAATACAAGGATGGTTATGCATTAATTAATAATGTTGTATTTAATTCACAGTCTGGGATTGTTTCCACATGCTCCATTCTAGGTGAATTGGTAAAGTGAAGAAGTATTCATCACTTATTAATGGCTTTATCTTTTACAAGATGTTAGCGCATAATTTTTTGGTTTTTACAATTTTAGCCTTAAATAAAAATCAACCATCAACATTAAGTCCCCTGCCTAGCGCATAATAGTTACACTATTATGGGGTAGACATGAAATGGTGACAAATTTATACACTGAAATGACCAAGCTAAAGTGAATACATATTTACCGGATAGGTCGACATTGCCAGGCGTTTCCCTGGAACTGGTTAGTCCTGATTAAGGTTGTGAAGGAAGCATGACTTGATCCGGTGAGTCGCTTTGGTTTCCTTCGTACATATTTGGATAGAGCTTGGCCCTTTCCTTGGGTCAGGTATACTTCCTCTCATCATATGACAGCTTTCCTCAGATATATCCGATAAGCATCGTTGATTGCTATCCCGAATTAGTAACCTTTATAGGTGAAAAGTAAAGACTTCTTTTCTTCTGGGATTCTGTCGACTCGCGAGATTATAAAGAAGAATTATAAGGATTCATCTCACGTAGTCTTTTCTTCTATATCTCAGGTACTGCTCCACACTTATCTGATCTTCTGATTGACCGATTGATTGATTTTTTTTTGTTTGTTCATAACTTCTTCTTCTTTGCAGCTTATCATGGAAGCGGAAGGCGATCATTCTGTCATTTCTCCTGAAAGAAGATTCGAAGTTGACAAGCCCGAAACCCATGCGCACGAAGAAGTAATGGCTAAGATCGATCTTCCACTTCGCGAAGTCGGTCGTGCTATATAGGGGATGTCTATTTTGCACCTGAGTATTTCCATGGGACGCATCTGTGCCATTTCATCTACGATTGACATGGAGGAATGGTGGAGGCGCGAAGAAGCGTTACAAGCACCAGTAAGCGCAAGGTCAGAGATATTTGCAGCGCGGTTGAAGAGGCAGAGGGTTGAGCATAAACGACCTCTAAATGAAAATAAGTGCGATTACCCAATCCAGGATGACGTGATAATTCTTTATGCCGACACAAACGAACCTGAGCATTTTAAAGATCCTAATGTTGCTGTGGCCTTTGATTCTCCTGCTGATGATGTTGGGACGGAGTGTGTTGCTGCGGAAATGTCTGATGCAGAAGCTGAGGCAGATCCGAAGGGAGGAGCATCAACATATGATGGCATTGAAGCAGAACCCAATGGTGGTGCAGGCGCGCTCGACCCTCTTGACGATTAAAACCTTTTTTCTTCTTTTTTCCTATTCCCAAGTATATTCTGTAATTTGTGAACATCTTCCTTGTACTCAGTGGCATCCGAGTTCAAGATTTTCTTCTATTATTTTATTGTTTGAATAAAGGTTTTTACTTTATAATCCTTTGTCAAGACTGCAACTGAACCTTCTCAGGCGCAAGGGTGCGCTTTTACACGTACGTTTTTGTGATAAAAGAAATAATTCCATAATGGAATACCTACGGACCTGTGTTCCTGATGCAAGATCTTCCTGGACTTGTTGGGGTGAGTGGATCAAAGCTCATTCCCTTTCCGCGCATATCTTTTCCCTCGACTCTTTTCAGGAGGTTTTTTCTTAGGGTTTCTTTCCTGACCTGCTCTAGTGGGTTGATTTAGGTTGTACTTTGTGTCTTTAGGGGTAAAGAGGTTCTCTCAGATGGAAATAATACTTCAATTAATTTGAAAATTGAAAATTGAAATTCTAATTATGAATGCAAGTATTGCAA
This sequence comes from Papaver bracteatum, assembly GCA_023529315.1. Taxonomy (NCBI): domain Eukaryota; kingdom Viridiplantae; phylum Streptophyta; class Magnoliopsida; order Ranunculales; family Papaveraceae; genus Papaver; species Papaver bracteatum. The sequence goes on along the minus strand of JAJJWX010002209.1, from coordinate 163,233 downwards.
TCATTTTCTAGAGGAATTGCAAATATGATGTGAAATTGTAAAGGGAAACACGCTGGAGGAAGTAGCACAGTGTCTTAAAGCGTGTAGGATGTTGGAAAGTGATAGCACAGTATCTTAAGTACGGTAGGGTTTGAGCCACCGCGAGTGAATTGTTACGCCTTCTAGATTGTCAGTGTTGATGAGTTTGCAGTAGCCGCCTAGGATGACATCTGCTACTAGGTATGGTTCATCTTCCTTCTCGGTGGGTGAATCAGGTAGGGTAGCCACTTTCACCGCAATGCTTCGAACCTTGAATGCGGTTGTCTTCGTTACTAGATATCCAATTCCAAACGGGTTTGGGCGTATAGACGTCGGGGTATTGGTCTTGTCGCCTTTGATAGAGACAACTTCTAGATTCCTGATAAACTGTTTGAAGGGTTCGGCCTCCCATTCGCATCTCTTAGCCAGGATTGGATTTTCGGCTAGAGCCAGTCCCCAGGACTTATCAGAGTGAGGGCGGTTGGTTGTAAAGAAAGTTGAGTGATGAGACTTACTTGAGCTCGGAACCTTTCAATGTATGTTGACAGGCTCTCTCCGGGAAGTTGTGTCATACTGGAAAGTTTCTGGTGCGGCAACATACAGTTATCAGGTCCAGAAGGCGTGTTGGAGATTCTTTCAGGTATCGAAACTGGTAGAGAACATGCTCCTAGCATTGCCTTTTTGTCGTGCATCCAAGAGCGTCCTAGGATCATGTCATAGTTGGGATGGTCTTTGAATATGTAGAACTTTTCTTGTGTCGAGGAATCACCCAATTTGATTTCAAGATCAATATATCCATATGCATCTCTGAGTTCTCCTTCTGGATCCTTAACCACAGTTGGGTGACGATTAGCTTCCTTCTTTAAAATCTTTGCTGCTCTTAAGGTCTTGATAGTAATGATGTTAAATTCGGATGTTGTATCAATCAACGCGCTATCGAACTCAACGTCTCTCAAATGAGTGACGGTTAGGAGTCCCCAGTTTCCCTTGCTCGCATCTTCCAGGAAAGACTGGGGTTTCTGGACTGCTTCTGGATACAAACGCCTGCCTGATACAACGTGGTTGAGGGCCATAAATATGTCTGGACGCTGTCCTTTAGAGAAATACAAGATTTCACACAAGTGCTCCATCATAGATTGTACAGTCTTGCGAACAGAATCCCCAGAAATCATGCAGTTCCTGAGGAAGAGGATCTCTATGAACACCTTCGTCTCCAAGTTGGAGTTCTCCTGTATCTATCTTTTCCCTAAAGAATTGTTTCATCCTGTTATAATCTTTGGTTGGATGGTGGACGAACCTATGGTAGCAACAGTATTTGGGATCCGCCATGTCTTTCTCAGTTGGAGGACGTTTGATAGGAGGCAGCTTGATGGCATCGTCTTGAATCCACGCTTCCAAGAGTTCTATTACTTCATTAATGGGGAATGGAAAGCCTATATCTTCGGTGTCTTGTGAAGAAGTTTTGTCCGCTCATTTCCCCAGACGAAGTCTTGTACGCTGGGGATGCCCGCATGGTTTGTTGTTATGTTTCTGAATCTTTCCTTTTTTCTCCTCCACCCACTACACTCATAGAGGGACCAGTGTTGTATTGCTTATTCGTGATACGCCTGCTTCCTCGACTTTCACGTCAATCTTCACTTAGAAAAACTCTGGTTCTTTCTGGCAATGCTGGTGTAGTTGTGGATGAACGTATGGAAGCTTCATGGAGTTCATAGAATGTTTGAAAGCCCATATTCTCTAATAGAGCGAGGTATGTGGGTATCATCCCATTGATGCATAACTCCACCAATTGTCGTTCGGTGACGTTCGGGTCGTGACAATCCAGTGCTTGGGTTCTAAACCTCTTAATGAAGTCATTGGGATGCTCGTTGTTTCGCTGAAGAATTCTCCCCAGATCTGAAAAGGTGATCTGTTCAGACATGAAGAAATACTTTCTGTAGAAGGCACTGACCATCTCGTTCCAATTGGACATGCTATTAGGCGCGATGTTGTTGTACCAGGTGTACACCCTTCCCGTAAGTGACTTTGAGAATTCTTTTAGGCGGAGAACATGATTGTATTCATGTTCCCCCAAGGATTCCAAGAACCGAGAGACGTGTTCACGATCATTCCAAGTACCATCGTATAGGGAGAACTGGGGAGAGGTGTAACCTCTTGGAAGATGAATTCATTGCATATCTTGAGGGTACGACGGCTAATGCTGGTGTACATCTGTTCGGTCTCCTTTTTCTCGGTTTTGGAGAAGTCGTTCCAAGTCCTCGCGTGTGATCAAGTTGGACGGCTGGTTCCTTTCTCTTAGGCGTTCAGGAGCAAATCGAGTTTCTTCATCTGTGTGGGTCAGGATGGAAACGCTTCCCCCGGGTTGTCGTGAATCTTGTGGCAATCGTTCAGTCAAAGTTTTGAGGAAAGTGAGTACCTCTTTCTGAGTTGCGGCCATATCCGTTTGAGTCTTAGCCAAGACTTCCTGCTTCTCCATCAAGTTTTCAATGGTAATGGGCAGTGGTCCTCCTCTCGTCCCTCCGGCTCCTCGCCCTGATGAAGGAGTGAAAGTTGTTGCTCTGGTGACCACCGGGGGCGTTACACTTGAGGAGATGCCGGTATTCGCGGATGCTCTAGCTCGGGTGATGGGAGGCGTTATACCTACTGTAATATCTCCTGCTCCGCTGGCGTTGGTGATAGAAGTGACGGCTCCACGAGATGTATTGACCACAGAATCTCCACTGATAGGTACATCGAAACCGGGAGTGTTATCCACGCTAGCTTCATCAGAATTGATTGCTGATCCAGACCTGAGTTCCATCATCTTGAAATGAATTGCTGGTTGAATTGGTTCTAAGATCTACCCTTTTTGAAATTGATAAGATTGAATCGGAATTCGAAGAAATCGACTTTACAACCTAGAGATTAATCCCCCGCTGTGGTCGCCAATTGTTTATTGGTGAAAACTATTCCTGCCGGTTTTGGTAATTTGGGATGTGTGGATGAGGAATGAATCTAAACCTTAAACAAATGCACTGCGCGGTGAGTGCTTGTAGATTCGAGAAATCAATCTGTGCAAATCCGGCCTAAACCTAGAAATAGCTGTTCCGGACTTGTTTCGGTCACAAATTGAAGGAGATGGGGTTGATCTTAGGGAGGGAAACGAAGAAGGTGTTGAGAATGTCAAGGTGTTGACTATGTATGACTTGTATCAGAAAACTGAACTGGATTGCAGGATGTAATCTATCAGTTCCGGTGTTTGAATACGATTGTATCAACACTTGTTTTTGTTGTCTTGTCTTGTTTGAAAAAATAGGATGGAGAACCTATTTATACAAGTCTTTTAGCCTAACCCTCATATCTCGTGGGAAGTGGAGAAAGTGGAGTGATGGAGTAGTGGAGTGATGTGTTAGTGTCACACGACCATTCTTTCCCACTTCTCCCATCATTACTAACCGTCCATGACTTCCTGACACGTTCTTGTGATGGCGTGTTGTGCGCTGCACGCTATAAACCGCCAGACCAATACCCTAGTATCTATCCCCCAGTTTGTGAAATGATTGATGTCTTGAGTGTGTGGATCATGGGACCCACATAAAGTAGCATGTAATGCTAAATTGAATAACTGCGTTATTCAGGAAGTCGATACTAGTGAAGTATCGTGTGCATTCTATGTAGGTACTGCATCGAGTATACTCAGCATGTATGAAGCATCGTTGTTTGGGCATCTCAAAATAGCCTCATGTCCAGCCTACTTCATGTGATGGTTTGGAGGTTACGCAAGAAAGTCCTCCATTGGCCGACCACATGGTGTGGTAGAGTGACAGGTAGTGATCACCATGACGCCGTACTGACCAATTAACTCCTGACCAGGGCTGTATAACTAAGCCGGTGAAGTTGGACGGACGAGATGATATTTGAGACACTCATCTGCGACCGTTGGTGAAATTAGGGTTTTGGAGGAGGTGCGCAAGCACCACTCTTCATCCTGATCGAATCCAAGCTTGGGATACTATTTTTGGCTGGCCGATCATACATGCGTGTAGATGGCATGACTGTGTAAGCGCCCATACCCCATTTTCTCACGAAAGTGTGATCTGGGCCACTAAATTCGTCCAACGAAGTTGAGTGGTCGAGATAAATTTGCGACATAAAACTGGTGCCGCAAAAGCCGCACATCATGCCAACTTCAGGCGTGCGTTCCAAAATGACCAATCTTGGTCGGTCTTGGCCGATTGGTCTGGCGTGTAGGTGGTAGGATGGTGTTCACGCATATACCTGACTGTCCCATGAAAATATGATCTAAGCCACTCAAATTTTCCGACGAAATTGAGTGGTCGAGATTAGTTTGCAATTTGGGAAGTGTGACCACGCTAGTTTGGGCGTGCGTTTTGGGATAACTAGGCATAGTATGCCTTGGCCGATCAGGGGAGGGGATATATGGGCCCACGGAGGTCATGTTGGTATGACCGGACCTGCTTAATCTAATCTCGGACCTTTCATTCGTGCCGGAGAAAATGGTCGCTCGTGATGTTCAAAATCCTAATTTTGAGTTTCACGGTCGTGCGTCATGCTCTGTTCGGGCGCACGAATTGGAATGACCGAACATGGTTGGTCCTGACCGATCGATCAGGTATGTAGGCGGGCCCACGATGATTGTGTTGACATGTTATGGGCCCTTTGAATCTACATCTACACCCTCCATCTATACCTGTGAAGATGGATGGTTGAGACTATTTTGCGACACATGTAATGTGCCGCAAACCCTAATTTAGGGTTTTCCGCCCATACTGCTCTGGCTTGGACGTTTTGGAAGGCTATGCCAATATTTTGGGGAGGCCGACCATGCGGGGCCCGCATTGGTTCGGTAGTGAATATTCCAATACCTGCTTAGGGTCATGGATCTGATATGAGCTATCCAATTCATGCTGGTGAAGTTGGATGGTCGTGATCGTTTCTCAGACTTACATGGTCAATCCATATGCTCAATCGGGATAGTATAGCACACCGAGAGTTGCAGCCTGTATGGGTATTTCGTACATGCTTTCATTATAATGCTTGGAGGTTCGTGTTGCTCTGCTGAGAACAACACTTAGTCATCATGCCGCACTGATAATGAGTATAGGAAATACAAGGTTGGTTATGCATTAATTAATAATGTTGTATTTAATTCACCGACTTGGATTGTTGCCACATACTCCATTCTAGGTGAATTGGTAAAGTGAAGAAGTATTCATCACTTATTAATGGCTTTATCTTTTACAAGATGTTAGCGCATAATTTTTTGGCTTTTACAATTTTAGCCTTAAATGAAAATCCACCATCAACACTTAGATATTGGTTGTTGATACCATCCAAGTTTATCTCTCTTGTATTTCGCAGTTTGCTTGAGTAAGGTTTAAATCAAAAGATAGAGATATAAAAACTCTTTGATATACTTTTCTATTGATTGAGTCTAATTGTCTGGTTGATTCTAATAAAATTATATTGGATTTTGTCCATACAGATTGCTAATCGAAATATTAGGTGAGGTTGTTAGACCCCCGTTTTTTCACGGTCTTCTTTTGAAATCAAATTTCCAACTGTTATCCAATGCAAAATTATTTGCAGTTTATGAAAACTTATCTTTATCCAATTTATAAATTTCACGGAATAAAACTACTAAAGAATCTGTACCAATCCATTTATCATGCCAAAAATAGGTATGAGTACCTTTGAAAGCTATTTTAATTTAATCCGGAGAGAGGAAAATATGAGAGAGATGGGAAAAAAAAAATTCAATCTTTTCAAATCTCAGATCTTTGATTTCTTACTCTTTTTTCTCCAAAATCCCTTGATATTTTGTGGGTTTTCTTCCTTTTTCTGTGATCTACAAGTATGAGGAAAAAAATTTTGTTTTGATTCGAATTTGGAGAAGGTGGTTTATCATTTTCGAATAGTTGTTAGAGCATAGGTTGGTTGAACCCACCAAGCGTTGGTATGTCAAGTTTGGTTGTCATATTTTAGTGAATCAAAACTCATCTAAGAGTCGCTTGATTATGTACTAGAGACAACTTCGTATAGGTTAGACTAGAAAGTCTAGGATTATGAGACATACAAGTATTACTTGAAGACCTGAAGAATGTGGAGAAGTAACAATCTACAACGACGACATCATCCTTCCACTTGAGCACAAATCTTGATCGGCTGGGATCAAACTAGAATCAGATTTATTCGATTGATTAGTTGAATAAGATCGACATCGCTTTATAGTTCCTTGTTGGATTCTATATTGATTGATTGCAAATATAAACTCTGCTACTTCAGCAGTTGTTGTATAGATTGATCTAACCAGGCAAAGGAGTTTATTAGTTTAAACGGAAGAGCCTTTGCATATGACTTGAGATATCTTCATCTGAAAGAATCAAGAGAGTTGTTACCAAACAGATTTGTTGTTCCTTTACTTTTTGGAATACGATCCAAAGTAATTGTTCCGGTGCGTGCACTTATTAAATATCGAAAATGCAGGGATACTGAAGAAACTAAGTGAACTTGGTTTAGTTGCTTGGTATCAACAATACGAAGTTGGTTTACATTTTGTATATCGGCTTAATTACGAGAGTATTCAATTCTAGACTTGGTCCCATGGTTTTTCTTCATTTGCGGTTTCCTCGTTAACAAAATCTTGTTGTGTCTTTTACTTTTCTATTTCCGCAATTATAATTATTTATTAAAAGTAAAAGTAAAATACATAAACATTAACTTTGTATTACTTGATAGTGATCCTATAGAGTTTGGTTAAGTCCGAACCTATTATCAAGTAATCACACTTTGATTGTTGTATTGTTTCGATCTCGTATCCATAAACGATCACATAATGTGTGAATACCGATTTGTCGTATTGTCTCGACTTTCTCCATACACAATCACTTTCGGTAAGAGAACTTATAGGTGGATAATTTAAAGATTGTGGTATATTTGGGTACCCTCGTCTTTTCAATTGGTATCAGAGCAGGCAAACACCAAAAGATCTAACAATCTGTGGTTGGTGCGATCCAACCTATAAGATATGAGTCAAAATTAGAAAAGCAAAGCTAAACTTATGAAGGACTCAATTAACGTACATCAAGATGTTGAGAATAAGATCTCAGAAAAGGTCAATAAAAATTGGTTTCGTAAGTCTTTTAGAAAATCAAGAAGAAAGTCTAAGAATGATAACTTGATTGAGAATCATGATCATGATCAGAAAAGAATGCATCCAAAACTAACAGAACATGTTTTGGATTTGACTCCAATCACTGGTGAAAAATCTTTTGTTTCTAAAAGAGAAAAGAAATTTGATTCACCGTCCTGCCCAAGTTTTGAATTTCGTAACATGTTAGAAAGGTTTTTCAAACATCTTGAAAATTTAGAAGAAGGAAAAACCATTGATAGACTGGATATGTCCTAGAAATTATTATTCAATTAAATGTAAGAATATGTGAAGGAAAGCGAGAAACACTCAGTCTGTAGTTGCAGGAATTCCTACACTACACCCTTGATAAGATCTTACATTTATTAACACATATTTGATGATTAAAACAACACTTTATTATTTGATTCTCAGAAATATTTACAAGTAATGGAAGAAGATCAAGAATACAACCGCTCTCTTGAATTTTCTCTCTCCTCAAGACTTTCTCAACACTCTAAAAAATACATCATCCTTTTCTAAATCTACTGGATCTCTTTATATAGTGTAATTACATAGTGGATGACATCTAAGTTGTCCTTTAATTTCGGATTTGGCTCGCGTTGTTCTCGCGGTAGTTATAATGCTAACTCTCGTAGGAGTTGTATTCATCGCAGGACAATCACGTTCTTCCCGTGTTTCTTTATTCGTCAGCTATTACGTCATTCTTAGAATTATTCTGTGATACTAGCGAAGTGTTGTTGAGGAGCTTGCAAAGCCGTCGCTGTCAATATCGTAGGGGTGTTGTTAATACCACACGAATAATACCATAGCGATATTCTGGTCCTACATCTTGCCTCTTCTCATGTCTTCTCCGCGAAGTGGAGAGGATATGAGAATTTTCAACTCTTCATAATGCTCGCAGCTTCCTATCTTGCCATAGTTTCTTCTCGACAAAACTCCGTGAATTTAGCTTAACCGCCTACACGTGTCATAAATTATTCTTTTTACTGGCACGTCTCTCCTCAAAAGGTCATCTCCTTTTGCCTATAAAAGATAGAATTTGGTTACAGAACTAATTTTGTTCTTTTACTTTTCTATCTTCTTTGTCTTCCTATTTCTTTATTCTCTGCAAAATTTTCTTTTCGATCTGCAACTTTTTTCTTCTTCTTCATATTCTCTTGCTACTGATTTAATGGAATCTTCAAGGTATGTGTTTCTCTGATGTTACTAAATTGTTTGAACCATTTTTTACTCATTTTATCCAATCTTTTTTATTTGATTCATTATAATTCCCATATTATGTTTTCTCTTTAGTGGAACTACTCCTAACGCCCAGTCCGTAATCCAAAATCCTAATCTTCGCAAAAAGCTTGTCGAAAAGAAAAGGAGCTCTGCGAGTAATAAGGTAGTAAGAAACACTTATTTCTTCTTAATAAAAATATTGTTGCATCTGTTTCTTATCTATATTATTATTCGCAGAATGACGAGGGTATCGCTAGACCTCCCAAAAGATCTCGCCAGGTTAAAACCCTTGAGGTTAACATTACTATTCCCAAGATGACATCTACGAGAGTTATTCCTACAACCTTGCAAAAGGAACCTCCTTCTTCTATTTGTGATACTATCGCCACTACTATCCCCAAAGTTGTTGTCAATGAAACTCCTTCCAGCCCTTTATTACCTTCAACTTTTACCTTTACAAACACTCCACCTTATGACGATGCAATCATTGCGAACAATCTAAACCTCCAGCTTTCTACTGTCATTATTTCACCATCTGCACCTTCTTCTTCTTCTAAGGAAACTTTGATAGGAGTGGATATTACTTTTAAAGTCTTGTCTGATGTTTTGGATGAGTCTAAGAGGTCTTCTACTAACCCCGTCAAGCAGGATGTCTGCGAGGTTTTATGTAAGTATCTTGGTTGTAACCAACTGGCTTCACAAGCAGCTTTAGAAAGTGAAGTTGAATTGCTTAAAAGAAATCTCCAATCTAAGACTTCAGAATGTGACATTCTCTGCCAAAAGCTTCGCAATTCTTCACTTGATTGCGAGAATCTTCGCAGCAAGAATAATGAGTTAAAAGGTATAATTTTCCTGCCTCTGTCTCTGGTTTTTCTGTTCTAACAAATTTTTATCTTCTCTGTACTTAAATTTCCTTCTTAAATTCTTGGTTCGTATATTTAGTTTTAAATCAGAAATGACTCATGGAGAGGTTTCAATTTGAGTCTGTTGCCGAAGAAGCTCGCGCTGAAAAAGATTCTTGGATGGACCAATATAATAGATTAGACAACCTTTACACTTATTCGATCGATCAAATAGATAACCTTACTAATGAAAATAATCAATTATCGCAAAGCCAAAATTTAAGTAGCGAGGTTACTCGCCTCTTATATTTGTTAATCAAGGCTAACTTGGCGATGGAATCTTTATCAGATGAAAATAAAACTTTATCTCAAGAAAAACATAGTTTTTCAAGCTTGATAGCGATTTCCTCGCAACAATTGAGTAATCTTCAAATAGTGTGTGATAATCAAGAGAAATCTCATCGTTCTCTTAAGGATGAACTCAAGGAAGTAATTAAATCATCTGCTGCTGAGAAGGATAAACTTATCAAGGGTAGAATAACTCTTAGTATAAAGGCCAGTAAACTTCAAGATCAATTCTCCCAATTAGAAGAATCTTATTCTTTATTATCAAAAGAAAACTCGTATCTCCTCTCCAAAGAAGAAAATATAAAATCTCGCCTGAAGGGTATAGTTGGAGACAAATTTGATGATGCCATGAACCAATGGGAGAATTGTTGCTTATTAATTAAGGAGGTAGTCATTTGACTGCCTCAATTGTTAATCTCTCTATTAATTTTCTGTGTTATATTTCTTGCATGATTTTATTTTTCTGAATAACTTTTTATTTCTCTCCCAGAAATTGAGAAAAACCTCAATCTTACCATTTATGATCCGACTGATAAATTAGCTAAAGTTCGCAAAGAAATCGGGACTCTCACTTCTGACCTTGTAAAATCTCGCGATCGAGCAGAGAGAAGATATGACTATCTTGAATACTTCAAGAATATGGAGATTAGAAATCGCGACAGAGGCTTCCTTCGCAAAGTTCATCTCAGTGCAGAAGTTCTTGTGAATGATATTCTGATATCCCAGTCTCTTCCCCCTATAAATGTCCCTCCTCTAGAAGTAGATGATGATGAAATTCCTCTTCCTATGGATGCTGATCTAAATTATGCAAGTGATGAAGAAGATATTTCTCAAGAAGTCCCAATAGAAGCAGAAAAAATTCCTCCTAGAAAAGTGGCTACCAATGATGAAGTAGTTGCTGGCGGAGAGTTAGAAGAAGAAGAAACTCGAATTAATCGTAGCGAGAAGAATACTGATGAATATGATAACACTAGCAAAGATAATGAGTCTGACGAGAATACTGAAGCTTAAGTTTTATTTTGTTTTCTTTTTCTCCCTCTTTTTTTGCGAGCAATGTAACTTTATGCAACTTTGGAATTCAACTTTTATTTCTGTTATTTTGAATATTCTCAAGGAAGATAATGATATTTTATTTATCCACTCCCCTACTTGCCCTTCATTATCTTTCTTGTAATGGTCAATTTTTTCCTGTATTTTCTTCTTGCGAACTTTGTTACGATATTTAGAAATAACACTGCGGTATTATAAATACTACTGCGATGTTATGAATAATCCTGTTGTATGATTCTGAATAATATTTATGAAGAACTCTGAAGGATTTTTATTTCTCATCATTTCTCCTGCGATGAACAAATCTTTCCTGCACTCTTAAAAGAAAATAGTTAATGTTTGGGATTATTCTGTTGGTCTTATTTTGCCTTCCTAGTTAAAGGTCTTATTTTGCCAACATTTATTTCTGCGACAAAATCGCATGACGTCTTTATATTTGTATGCAAAAACCCATTGATCTTGCCTTATCTGTATTTTGTCAATTTCTCTGCAACAATATGACAAGTCTAAGTTTTCTTGCGAAAACGAAGCCATATGACATTGCCGTCTTGCGATGAAATCGCATGACGTCTTTACACTTTCATGTAAAAACCAATTGATCTCATCTTAACTTTCTCTTATGGCTTGCTTGTTTCCTCTGTAAAATATTTGTCACGTGACAATATGACAGGCCTAAATACTCTTGCGAGCGTAAAGCCCCATGACATTGCCGTCTTTAGACACTTATCATCTCCCTAATGGAGGGTGCCGCCCTTATCTTCCCCCTGGTTGCCCCTTCAAGGATGGCACATCGGCCATACAAGAATAGCTCCTCCCATCCGCATTTACCAACAACCAGTTGTTTTCGCATCCTCTTGTCCTTTATGCCTATATGGCTTATAGTTACAAGACTGCACCCTAAGTGGGGTTTTCTTCGGTCCGAGTGCATCATATCCAAGACTTACCAAGAATGGCCAGGGTAGGTTCGTCAGTCCTGGGCATCCTTGGCTCAACCGTGTACCTAGGTGCCTTGGTCATAATCTACACTCCTTAGAAGAGACCCTCGGTCGTCCATCCAGGTTATAACCTTATATAGTTGGAAATCCAAGGTACCTCTCCCGGATAGGTTTTCTTTAACCCCAACATGTTCATGACTCAGGTTCCTGCAGCGGTATAACCTTATCCCTAAGTCACGCAAAGAGATACCCTCTAATATGATGTACTTTAGGTCTTACATTTGCCTCTTGCGAAATTATATTCGCGAACTAGGGTGTACGCCATAAAGGTTCATCCCGTTCTTTGTTTATTTTGCGTATATCACAATCTTTCATTCTTTATGTAATCTTGAATAATCTTGCGAATAAACTCGCAGCTGTAAAAATTCGTTTTGCCCATTTTTTATTAAAAATTTGTTACTGATAATATCTTTTTAAAAATAATCTGTTCCATGGCCTACCAAGTCTTTGACCAACATCTCTGCCCTCTGGGTCTACCATCCTGTATGTCCCTGTTCCAACTATCTCCTTAATGATATACGGTCCATCCCATTTTATCACCAACTTTCCACCACGTTCTTGCTAGTACTCTGGTGTTTCTCGCAAAACTAAATCTCCTGGTTAAAATTCACATTTCTTGACTCGGTTGTTATATTCGCGATCCAACCTTCGCTGGTAATTTTACATATGTTGTAATGCTTTTTCTTTCTTCTCTTCTAATTCATCAAGTTCTCTTAGAATCATGCTAGCATTAAGATTCTTCTCCCAAACCTCTCTTTTTGTTGTAGGAATAGCAACTTCTGTTGGTAGTACTGCTTCAACACCATATGTTAAACAAAAAGGTGACATTCCAGTTTCCTCTCTCCTGGTTGTGTTGTAAGCCCATACTGCATTATGTACCTGTTCACACCATGCTCTATGGTACCCTTCTAATTTCTTTTTAAGATGTCTGCGATTGTCTTATTAGTTGCTTCAGCCTGACCATTAGCTTGTGGGTATAAAGGAGTAGATTTTCCACATCTTATCTTAAATGCATTGAGTAGCAATTCTATATTGTCCTTCAAATTGTTTTCCATTATCAGAAACCAACTGTGCTGGAATTCCAAATCTGCAGATGATATTTTCAAAGATGAATGTAAATATATACTTATCGTGAATGTGTTGTACTGCTTTTACTTCTGCCCATTTTGTGAAGTAATCTGTCACGACAATTAAGTATCTCTTCTGCCCTGAACCTGGCACAAAGGGTCCCATAATATCTAAGCCCCATTTTCCAAAAGGCCACACACTTTTTGAAGATGATAATGGTGCCCCTGGTGCATGTATCCTCTTTCCATATCGCTGGCAATCTTCACAACGTTTTGATAATTGTTTTGCATCTTCATGCATATACGGCCAATAATAGCCTTGTATTTTTGTTCTATAAGCCAAAGATCTTCCTCCGCTATGATTACCAGCATAACCGCTATGCAACATTTTTAAATTTTTTCTCCTTCTTCCCATGTCAAACTTCTAAGTAATGGCCCATTAAAAGATTTTCGATACAATACCCCATCCCTTAATTCATAATTTGTTGCACGACTTTTTAATTTGTGCGCCTACAATCTATTTCTTGGTGTTTCGCCTGTCGCCAAGTATGTGTGAAGTTCTTCTCTCCAATCTGCGATAATGTCGTTGGCTTATTTTTCTGTGTCATTTTCTATTATCATTACATCAGCCTTTTCTTCTTCTTCTTTATTAATTGAAGGTGATACAAGTATCTGAATTCTTATGCATCTCGCAGCTGGGTTTATCATCATACTTGATATGAACGCAAAAGCATCTGCGAGTCTATTATCTTTTCTTGATATATGTCTCCATTTTATTTTTGGAATTCTCGCAGACAATTCTTCAACAAGTTTCTTGTATTTCTTCAGAGATGGTTCATTCGTTGTGTATTCTCCTTTTATCTGGCGAATAACCAATTGCGAGTCACTGGTAATCCTTGCGTTCTCCAACTTCATCTCTACGACTAACTTTAGAGCATGCACCACAGCTTCATATTCTGTCTCATTATTAGTGGATATGAAATCCAAACGAAATGAGAAAGCCATTTTTTCTCCTTCTGGTGAGATAAAGACCACTCCAATTCTATTTCCTTCCCCATTTGATGATCCATCCACCAATATTTCCCACATGTTGGGTTCCTTTAATAGATCTTTTGGATCTCCATGTTCTTATTCTATGTCCATCATTTCTTCCACAGCTTCATCATCTTCTATAGGGAATTCTGCTAAAAAATCTTCCACAACTTGTGATTTTGGTAAGGATAGGACTTCATATTTGATTTCAAAGTTCCCTACTTGTGCATTCCATCTCTCAACTCTGCCTGATCTTTTTGAGTTCTTCTTTACTGATTCAATGGGGACCTTTGTTAACACCTTTATTTTATGTGCTTGAAAATATATGCGAAGTTTAAAGGTTGCATAAATGATGAGTGCCAAATATTGCATATTCATACACCTTTTCATTGGCACTTAACTCATCTTTCGCGCTTCAAAGTCATATATTATCCCAAATTCTGCATTCTTACCATCTTCAAGAATAAATATTTGTATTAATTAATTTTGTGTTTTTAAGTACTAAATAAAGCTTGGAAGAATTGAGAAGACAAAAGAGAAGAAAGTTGGAAGCGTTGCAACCCGCTCGCGCATCAGTGGCAACCTGTTTAAAAATTCATGGGATTAAACAACCCATGATCCAAAACCCAAGACCCAAATTCATTTCCACCTCACCCCCATTGGATTCTTTCCAAAATATCCACCTCACCCCCATTGGATTCTTTCCAAAACATCCACCTCACCCCCATTGTATTCCATTCTATCCATCAATTAAGAAAACATGTTTTGTTTAATTGTTGAGTGGTTGCTACAGTAAAATTCGAATCCCAAGTGTGAGAGAATTTTTGTGTATAAATAGAGAGGGTTGTTGTATTGAAAACTCATCCAAGAATAGCTTGTTCATGTTAGTTTATCAAATTTCAATTTTGTTGTAATGTTCTTTATGTTCTAATTTCATTTTCTAGGGTTTAAATGAAGCTGTAACTCATTGGTATGTATTCATATCTTGTATCTTGTTCTTGAAAGTTTAGAATTGTTTAAAGATATAATTTAATCCAAGTTTTTCAACATCTTGCTCTCACAATGTATGCCATGTATCCATTGTAGTTAGAATATCTCTATGTTGATTATGCTACAACTCATGCTTAACCAAATATTGATCCTCAGTTTAGTTGTGCTTTAATTAGACAGTTAATGCTTTGGAGAAATACTTTAGTTGTGATTAAATTATCCATCGGAGAAACACCTTAGATATACGGTAGACTTGAATCTGCTGTGAGGACAAGAATAATATTACAAGTTGAATGCATATCATAAGTTAGTGGTGGATTTGAATACCCTAGTATCCATATTCTCAGTATTTACACCTTGATTTAATTGCTTACTTTAATTCAAATTACTTTCTGTTTAAGTCTTTGCCAATATCTCGTCGTATCGACAAAATCAAACCCCTTTTGGTTACTCTCTGAATCAGTTCTAAGTAAGGATTTAGAATCAACTTCTACACTCTCCAAGTCTCTGTGGTTCAACCTGTGCTTGCCCTGTGTTGCTTGTCGACACTGTGCACTTGCAGTATACACAATAATAGGTATCTTTTCGAGCCTACCAAGTTTTTGGCGCCGTTTCCGGGGAACGGTAATTAATTTTTCTACCCCTGCATCTATTCGCAATAACACTGCACTTAAGGTGTGCGATGTTGTCGCAAGATAAATCAATAATTCTTCTCCCGGCTCCGCTTTCTATAAAATAGATATGTTCATTAGATATTCTTTAACTCCTTGAAAAGCCTTCTCACATTCATATGTCCACTTGAATTTTGTACCCTTCCTGAGTATATTGAAAAAAATGCTTGCATTTATCTGAAGATCGCGAGATAAATCTTCCTAGCGATGCTAAGAGCCCATTCAACTTCAGTACATCTTTCATTGTTGCTGGCGTTGGCATATCGCGAATTGCATGTACTTTCTCTGGATCAACTTGAATTCCTATTTTTGTTATGATATAACCTAAAAAATTCCCTGATGCTACTCCAAAAATGCATTTCTCAGGATTCACCTTGATGTTAAAGAGTCGCATTTGATCAAAAATCTCCTTCAAATCTTGCACATGGTTCTTAGCTTCTTTACTCTTTATTAACATGTCATCTACGTACACCTCTAATATTTTGCGCATCCACTTTGCGAACACCTTCTCCACCATTCTTTGATACGTTGCACCAGTATTTCGTAACCAAAATGGCATTTTTGTGTAACAATATAATCCTCTTGGAGCAAAAAATGCAGTGTGCTCTTGATCTTCTTCAGCAAGAGGGATCTGATTATATCCTTTATACCCATCCAATGAAGATATTTTATCATTTCCTGCTGCTGATTCGACCATTTGAGGAATATCTGGTAATGAAAAGCTATCTTTGGTACAAGCTTTGTTTAAGTTAGTAAAACCTATGCAAATTCTTATCCCTTTATTCTTCTTTGGAACCACTACCATATATGCAATCCATTTCGGGTATTTTGCTTGCCTTATAATTCCCGCATCGAGCATCTTCTGTAATTCTTCTTCTATTTTTGAGTGATAAGTTGTCGCGATTTTCCTTATCCTTTGTTTGAATGGTCTCACATCTTTGTTAATCTCTAACTTATGACATGCAACTGATGGATCTATTCCAGGCATTTCATCCATACTCCACGCGAAAATATCCTTATATTCTCGCAAAAGATTTATGGTTTGTTCTTCTTCATCTGCACCCATCTTAGTTCCAATTTTCAGCATTTTAGGTTCTTCTTCACTTTCAACAATTACTTCCTTTGTTGGTTCTGCTGCGGTGTAGCTGGCCTCAGGTTCTACCATTGGCGTTGGTGTTTCCATGACTCTCGCGGGCTCATCATCTTCTTGCGAGATCTTGCTGGGTATTCCTTTTCCTTCTCTTGATCTTATCACATAAACTTTAACTTCTTCTTCCTTCTTTGCCTCTTTTGTCAATTTTCTGCTAGCTTTTCACAATTTTGGACGCTCTTCATAGTTTCTCATTTCAATTTGATAACACAGTTTCACGAGATCAGTATCTCCTCTAATTTCTCTAATTCCACTAGGCATAGGAAACTTGATGCATTGATGTAATGTTGATGCTACATCTTTGATTGCGTGTATACATGGTCTCCCCAATATCATGTTATATGGTGCCTCCATATCCACCACACATAATGTTACTTCTGTTTCAATTTCTCCTAGCGGAATGCGTACCATTATTTTGCCTTTAGGTTTTGTTATAGATTTTCCAAAACCATGAATGTGATAATTTGAACAAGACATCTCTTCATCCTTATATCACATCTTCTTAAATGTATGATATAATATAATATCTACAGAACTTCCTGTGTCCACCAAAGTTCTATTCACAACCCATTCTTTTGCAGATCTTGTTGATTTCTTCTACTTCACTCGCATAGTAGATACCGTGATTACCAATGGAAATGTATGATCCAGATTTTCTTTTGGTATTTCTGCTGCTGTGAATGTGATTTCTTGCTTTTCCCAATCTTTCAGAGGTGATATTTTCTCCACTGTCATAATTATTTTTCCTTCAAAATCTCGTTTATGAATCTTTCCTCTAATATTTTCATGGAATTAGTTAATCATTGTTTTTGTTATCGTATTGCACTCCAACTTCCTGTAATCCTCCTTTGCTTCAATTTTTTCTTCAACTGCTTCACCAATTTGTTCAATCATCTTATTAACTCGAATATTGATCTTTTGTCTTGCTTTTTCCTATAATTTTCAACTTTCAATCCCTGTTTCGGGCACCAAAATGTAGTTGCAGGAAATCCTACACTACACCCTTGATAAGATCTTACAGTGATTAACACATATTTGATGATTAAAACAACACTTTATTATTTGATTCTCAGAAATATTTACAAGTAATGGAAGAAGATCAAGAATACAACCGCTCTCTTGATTTTTCTCTCTCCTAAAGACTTTCTCAACACTCTAAAAAATACATCATCCTTTTCTAAATCTACTGGATCTCTTTATATAGTGTAATTACATAGTGGATGACAGCTAAGTTGTCCTTTAATTTCGGATTTGGCTTGCGATGTTCTCGTGGTAGTTATAATGCTAACTCTCGCAGGAGTTGTATTCATCGCAGGACAATCATGTTCTTCCCGTGTTTCTTCATTCATCAGCTATTACATCATTCTTTGAATTATTCTGTGACACTCGCGAAGTGTTATTGAAGAGATTGCAAAGCTTTCGATGTCAATCTAGCAGGGGTGTTGTTAATACCAAAAGAATAATACCATAGCGATATTCTGGTCCTACACAGTCTTCAAAATAATCTAGCAGATTATTTAGAACAAAAATTAGCTTTGTGCAACGAAGTACATCGGCAAACCTTAGAGTGTGAATATCTTACTCAATCGCTAGAACATTCACAAATAAAGAATAAGATCCTTATAGAAGAGCTTCTTACAGAGACATGTCGAAAGGTATACCTTGATAAGTGTTTAGAAAAATATTTTCAAAAGGGAATGGATACCTTAAGGGGACATATAGAATGTCTTGAAAAGAAGACATATGCAATCTGTTTAATGGCATAACAAGATCACACGAGTCCGTATTCAAAGAACATACAATCCTGGGCATAAGATTTAATCAAGGATATAGCATCACGCAATATTCCTGATAAAAAGGATGGATCCGAAACCCACACAGGGGCACACGATCATGACCCTAAAGATGATAAGAAATATGTTCCTCAAATGGTACTTGGTGAGGAAGCTTCTTCTCGCCCTAACACTTAAATGTGTTGGAAAGTGAATCCTTACAATTCCCGATCATTTGATGTAAGGAAGCACAAGTACCTGGGAATCGTGTATCCCGTTAATATCTCTTATTCAAGATAGAGAGTATACACAATCTACCTGAAGATACTTAATTTGTCCTCATGTGTATAAAAGTTATCTTACATCAACTTGTGTAAACATGATAAGCTTTCTTGTCTAAAGTATTTTTAGATACATGATATAGAAGATTGATTCTTTCCAAAGAATCTCTGTGATTTAATAACACATAAGATGCGAAAATCTTTTCAAATCTGGTCAGAATTATTTTACTTAAGGATGGCACCTATGTTTGGTATGTGTTAAAAAAAAATTGGTATATGTACTCATCTTGTTTGAGAACTTATACTAAAGGATGTATCCTCAAACCAGATTTCAATCTAAAATTTTGAAAGCGTTGAGTGGAAAGGCTTCTGATGAAACTATTAATCTTGATGATTCCTTCAATAAATATGGTTGTGAAGACAAAGGAAAAGAAAAGGAAGATGTGACTCATCTTCTTGTCCAAAATAGTTTGGATGCTAAGATTGATATTCTCAATCTACGACAAGTCCTCCTCAGTAATATTGAAACACATCACAGACAGGCAGCATTACTAAGAACGGTTATCTGTAACCAATGAAAGCTGATTAAACTTGGAATCGGTAATAGGGAGTATGCTCGGAATATTTATCTAAATGTTAATGCTTTAGCCTGTGAACATAATCAAGGTACTATGTGCAGAATCCGAGAAATCGGTCGAGATGTTGTTGATAAAGATCCTGAAAATTTTGAGGAAATTGAAGATGATCTTTAAAAAAAAAAATCTATTTAAAAATCCCTTCTAAGAAAAATATACATCACTTTTTGATTTAATTCGATTATTGTATAAGGTCTATTTTTGAATAAAACTATCAATTATTTATGAATAAAATTATTATTTTATAAATTTTCTTATGATAGTTTCATATTACATAGCATGTGCTTGAATGTATATATTATTGCTATGTGTTTATGGGATGTCTGGTTTCGGTTTTCATAACCTTAATATTCGATCTCATATGAGGAGAACCCTTATGGTTTGTGTGACTTTTTGATTTAGAGGGATTAAGTTCTAGCCCAAGTTGATAGGCTTTATCAAAGGATCATAAGGTGTTCCGATTGAGACTCATATGTAAAAATTTACAATGTGTTGAATCAATTTGTGTTTACATGAGTTGTGTTTAGCATAAACATATGTAATTCGGGTTTTAAACTTTTTCTATTGGCACGCATTAGTTAAAACCGATTCAACCCTTCTCTGGTAAAGGTTGCTCTTGTTGCTGTTCTTTTATTATTGCAAGAGGATGACAACATACTGGGGGAGAGTTCTAACTTGAACTTGTGTTTAATGATATATCTTTCTGGGGAGAAGAGGATGCCGAATCTGAGGTAACGAATTTGTTAGTTAATCATTTTCCAGTTTAATAAAAGCATGCTTATATTGCATATATTTTGCTTTTGCTTAACAAAATTTCGGTACAATTGATATATATTCCATTATGTGTGTATGGATGTGTGTGTGTGTGATCCAATTATTTACGGTTAAGAAAAATTATGTCAATTTATTTGGATTATTGTTTGGTATCTTCTTTATTGTTTGATATCAAGTGTTTTTGCTTAACGAAATTTCGTTGCAATTGCGGTGTTATAATGTCTATGTTTGTTTCAATTGCTTCTGGTTAAGAGAAATAATTGTGCAAGTTAATTTATTTGGTTTGTATGTATTGTTTGTGGCTTAACGAAATATGGGATCATTTCTTTAGTCCAATTTGATTCCGGATAAGAGAAACTAAGTTAATTCTGATCTTAGTTAGATTTATCAAATTAAAGGATTCGGTTATTCAAGTCTAATCGAATGCCTTGATAAGAAATACTAGTTAACTAACCTAGTAATTGTCTTGTCTAAAGTGAAAGGTTTAAGTTATTGTTTGAATAATTAGAACCTAATGAGAAAAATAAAGTTAATTCTGATCTTTATTTTGGTCTTATCGAAATAATTGATTGTATGTGTACAATCGGTTTAGCAAGGGAACTAATTTTCTTAGTCAATTTGTTAAACTATTAGGGAAAATTGCTTCGGGCATTTGTTTCCTTGATAACATATTAAAACCAAATTACTTGTAGTTTCGGTTTTGATACTGGTTATCAAAAGTGGTATGCGAAACCTTCATGCTTTAACTCTTATATGTTGTACAAGTCTTTTAGATTTGTAAGATCCTTTCGGTTTGACATTTATTTGCTCGAACCTTTGTCATTTTTTGACAAAAAGGGGGAGAAATATATGGATTAAACAAGTGATTTGTAATCACCAAGGAAAGGACAATTGTTCTTAAACGTTATATCTAACGAAAGAGTAAAGCATTGACTAAGGGGGAGCAACATATCATATTGATATTGTAGTTATTTGGACTACAAAAGAGAAATAACAAAGATGTTCGGATTGAAAATCTACCTATCTTACCTTTAGGGGGAGTATAAGCTTTGTTATTAAAATGTCAACAACGGCATTTTTCAATTGAATATATGCAGGTCATTGTGCTGTTGAAACTTGAAATCAAGCGTATGTTTAATGAATTCTTGTAATTTGTTTATCCCTATGTATTAACTGTTTTGTCACTAAAATTGACAAATGGGGATATTGTTAGAGCATAGCTCGGTTGAACCCACTAAGCGTTGGTATGCCAAGTTTGATTGTCATGTTTTAGTGAATCAAAACTCATCTAAAAGTAGCTTGATTATGTATTAGAGACAACTTCATATAGGTTAGACTAGAAAGTATAGGATTATGAGACATACAAGTATTACTCGAAGACCTGAAGAATTTGAAAAAGTAACAAGCTACAACAACGATATCATCCTTCATCCTGAGCACAAACCTTGATCGGATGGGATCCAACTAGAATCAGATTTATTCGATTGATTAGTTGCGTAAGATCGGCATCGCTTTATAGTTCCTTGTTGGATTCTATATTGATTGATTGCAAATCTAAACTATTCTACTTCGGTAGTTGTTAGATAGAATGATCTAACCAGGAAAATGAGTTTATTAGTTTTAACGGAAGAGCCTTTGCATATGACTTGAGATATCTTCATCTGAAAGAATCAAGAAAGTTGTTACCAAACAGATTTGTTGTTCCTTTACTGTTTGGAATACGATCCAAAGGAATTATTCCAGTGCGTCCACTTATTCAATGTCGGAATGGCATGGATACTGAAGAAACTAAGTGAACTAGGTTTAGTTGCTTGGTCTCAACTATATGAAGTTGGTTTAGATTTTGTATAGCGGCTTAATTATGTGAGTATTCAATTATGGACTTGGTCCCGGGGTGTTTCTGCATTTGCGGTTTCCTCGTTAAAAAAATCTTGATGTATCTTTTACTTTTCTATTTCCCCCAATTATAATTGTTTATTATAATTAAAAGTAAAATACACAAAAGTTAACTCTGTATTACTTGATAGTGATCCTATAGAGTTTGGTTAAGTCTGAACCTTTTATCAAGTAATCATACTTTGATTGTTGTATTATCTCGATCTCGTATCTTTAGACAATCTCACAGAGTGTGAATACCGATTCGTATTATCTCGACTTTGTCCATAGACAATCACTTTCGGTAAGAGGACTTATAGGTCGATAATTTAAAGATTGTGGTGTATTTGGGTATCCTCGTCTTTTCAATAGCAATGGTTGAGGTTGAATCTAGCTTAGGGTTTGCTGATTTTCCTTTTTTGACCGAGTCTAATGGAAGTGATGTTCGGAACCTTATCCCTGGCTCTACTAGTGATGATGCTGAAAAAAGCGGGGGTACAAAAACCTCACCCAATATTTCGCTTAGAAATATGTATGGACTAAATCCAATATACTTTTAAGAGAATCAACTAGACAGTCAGACTCAATCTAAATAAAAAGTATATCAAAGAGTTATATCTCAATTTCTCGATTTAATCCTCAGTCAAACAAATAGAAATCAGTGAGCCTGATTGAATACAACAGAAATAACTTGAACGGTACCAAAGACCAATGTTTAAGGATCAATCAATTTTGATCAACAACCAAAGGTTGGATTTACCAATTGATTGATTCAACGCACAACCTGTGATATTTCAATTATATAACAAAATATAATGCGAAAAATAAATAACAAAGATACCAGAAGTTTTGTTAGCGAGGAAACCGCAAATGCAGAAAAACCCCGGGACCTAGTCCAGATTGAACACACACTGTATTAAGCCGCTACAGACATTAGCCTACTACAAACTAACTTCGGTCTGGACTGTAGTTGAAACCCAATCAATCTCACACTGATCCAAGGTACAGTTTCGCTCCTTAAGTCTCTAATCCCAACAGGATACTATGCACTTGATTCCCTTAGTTGATCTCACCCATAACTAAGAGTTATTACGACCCAAAGTCAAAGACTTTAATAAACAAATTTGTCTCACAGAGAAAAGTCTACAGGAATAGATAAATATACCTCCCATAGACATACCTATGAGTTTTGTTATGTATTTTGATAAATCAAGGTGAACAAGAACCAATCGATAACTCGGACTTATATTCCAGAAGAAAAGCCTAGAATTATCAATCACCTCACAATAATCTTAATCGACTAGCGAAACAAGATATTGCGGAATCACAAACAATGAGACGAAGGTGTTTGTGACTACTTTTCTATCTTTCCTATCGGAGATATAAATCTCAAGCCAATCTTACAATTGTACTCAATCACAATAGAAACAACAAGATCAGATCATGCATCTGCAAAGAACATAGTTGGGTCTGGCTTCACAATCCCAATGAAGTCTTCAAGTCGTTAACCTACAGGGTCTCGAGAGAAACCAAAGGTTAAAGGAGAATCGACTCTAGCTTATACAACTAGTATCACACATGAGGTGTGGGGTTAGGTTTCCCTATTTCTAGAGTTCTCCTTTATATAGTCTCCAAATCAGGGTTTGCAATCTAAGTTACCTTGGTAACAAAGCATTCAATATCCACTGTTAGATGAAAACCCGATTAGATTCAATCTAATATCTATCAACCGTTAGATGGATCTTAGCTTATCATACACCAATGAAATGCACGTTCATTTAGGTTTGAGTAATTGTACCTAAACGTGTACACTTAGTTGGTTCAACAATAGTTAACCAATGGTGAGCCATATGAGCACTTTCATATCAACCTTATTCATCTTCACCATAACTAGTTCAAGTGACTCAAATGAACTAGTTAGAGAGTTGTTCAAATGCTTAGATCTTATAGAAGTATACAAGACTCAATCGAAGTAAAAATGATTTTGATTCACTCGAATCGATTCATGAACATTATATCTACGGTTTTCAAAGATTGCATTCCTTATTTTATAATGTCTTAGTTCACGAATAAACCGTTTTTAGAAAATAACCCACTTAAGTACGCATACGGGTATGCATACTTAAGTACCCAGATTGAGCTTGTTTTTGGTTCTCAAACTCGAGCAGAAATTCACGGGATATGAACTTCTGACAGTATGCATACAGGTACGCGGACTTATCTCCGGTCATCCTAAACCAGTAAAGTACGCATACTTTGGTTCAAGGATTTTGAACTTCACATACAATGTTTATATCCAATCATGGTTATATATTTTAAACTCTCACTTCAATTATTGAAACATTCTTAGATGGTGTTATATAGTTGTTATCCACAAACTATTTTTCATCAAAGCGATTTTCAAGAAATTGAAATGTTCAACATGACTTTCGTCACGAGTAAAGATGAACTTGGCCAAAGTGAAAGCCTACCAACACATATTTCGAGAAATAGATAAGCGAGATAAACTCGATTTGAAATAGCAAATATGTATAATCGAAGTCTATATAGCAATACGACTTTTGTCTCAAGATAGGAGATAAAGTAGATAGACTTTTGAGTGATAGATAAGTTCAAGTCTCCACATACCTTTTTGTCGATGAAGTTCCACCAGTTCCTAGAGTAGTTCTTCTTCTTTGCATGATGAACACCGTGGAGTCTAGAGCTCAACTACACTTACTATCCTAGTACGAGATTTAGCTATAAGTAGACTAGAAATCAAGACTTATAGTTCTGGCAACTAAACTTGACAAACAAGCTTGAGATACCAACGTTTGAGAGTTCGACCGATCAGTGCTCTAACAATCTCCCCCTTTGTCAATTTTAGTGACAAAACTATCAATACATATGGAATACAAAATAAATAAAATTTGCAGCTTCTCATTAACATGCTTGATCTCCTTGGTTGATACGTTTGATCTCTATACCTTGGTAGCTATTACTATAAAGGCGGATTTCAGAATAATAATAGATAAAAAACTTAGAAAACAGAGACACAAGAAAGTAATTCGAAGAAAAATATCTTCCCTAGATTATGAACAAGAAAACGATTACAATTCTCTATTCGTTACGCTCACAATCTTCTATAAACAGTGGATTAACCTTAAACTGTTTGCTAAGCTTGCACAAGTATTGTTCCAACATTTCTCTAGGTTTTCTATGCCTAGTTTCTGTGTCCTTAGCTATTAGCCAAAGCTCTCAATTTATAGCCTTCATCGCACTCAACCAACCAAGGACTTCTATTAGGAATCTATTTCCTAAACTAAGAGTATTGCCTGAAAAAAAAAATGCTTCTCTAACTAGGAATTCTGTCTAAACAAGGATTCCTTCCTAAAATAAGATTCTTCCCTCAACTTAGCTTGAGGTTAACTAAGTTCCCTAAAGGAGTACGGATACACCTGTATCATTGGTCCTCCTTTTAAGAACTTGAACTCCTGTGAGAGTGTAGATGGTGGATTTTCGACAAAGGCTAAAATCATAAACCCATAATTATACGAACTTCTGATCCAGCAATCATACGTGAGTATTGAGACACGGGTCTCTCATCGAACCTCTGACTGAGAAATACTGTCTCTCAGAGTACATGTAGATATGTAGTATCTCGGTTGGACAACGGCGTATATTATGAATAATGAACACTTCAGTAATTATTTTTATATAGAATCACAAGATTGATGGCTCCTAAACAGCCTGCTCTGCTAGTATAGAGCGATAACGTCTTCAGGATACAAACAACAGTTTTTCCTGACTATATAAAGGATATGAAGCTCCAGCAAGCCCATATCAGAATAATTAATGCTCATAGACAGCTTGCTCTGTTAGTATAGAGCCATCAATTAATTATTCTTAAATTCTTGGATTCATCCACTGAATTTATGAAAAAATTCAAATATTTTCTGAAGTATTCAAATACTTTTGTAATATTTTGTTACTTCAATCCATGGTGCTTCCCAGCAGAATTCCATGGGTTAGTAATAAATATTCGACAACACGGACATTTGAGCTACCTTCGAGTAAACCCTGATTCAAATGATGCAAGTGTACTCAACGTTGATGCACTAACAATCACCGTACGAACAAGTATTTCAAAATACGACGAGACGATGAACCTATGCAAAATAGGAAGTAAAATAATAAATAATTAAAAATTTACCAAGGCGCTGGGAGCATGGGCCCACTGACCGGACGGATGTGCCGTGGTCAATCCCACGCCAGTTTCATATTTTTATCATATTTTTTGTTATTTTCCTTGAGTTCATGAAAATCCTTTCACTTGAACAAATATCTCTCGTTTTGAGGAAACTCCTCAATTTCATGGTATTTCCCTCACACCAAGGAAATAATATAAAATTAGGAAAAATAATGTGGGGTCGTGATTATTGGCCAACTGGCCATGCCTTGATCCTGGCCGGCCCCACACCTCATGGTTCCTCATTATTTTATTATTATTTCCCTAATTTCATGAAAACTCCTTAATCTCATGATATTTCTTTAATCCCATGAGAATAATAATATAAAATTAAGGAAACCCGTGGGACCGGTCCCTGCCGGCCGGTCACGCCCAAGATGGCCCCACATGCCCTATTTTATTATTATTATATTTTATGTTTTCTTAATCCCATGAAATTCCTTGATTTCATGATATTTCCTTCAAAATATGAAAATTCCTTTAAATCATGAAATAATACATAAAATATGGGAAAAACTCACTGGACGAGCCCTAGCCGGCCAATATGCTCAAACCGGTCCCACATGTCTGTTATTTTATTATTATTTTTCATGTTTTCCTCATCTCATGGAAACTCATTGATTTCAACAAAACTCTTTAATTTCAACAAAAACACCTTAGTTTTAACAAATTCCTTGGTTTTATCATATTTCCCTAAAATCATGAAAATATTACAAAAATTGGGAAAAACGTGTGGGATTGGGCTCTTTGGCCGGCCGGCCATGGACGGTCCCACACTTCATGATTCCTTCACTTTTTTGTTATTTTTCCTTCATCTCATGAAGTTTTGACGGTTTCATCAAAAACCCATGATTTCTTCATATTTTCTCAAATGATTGCTCAAATGCACATCTGAAAATATCAAGATTCTCAGAACTGAGATACAAACACTTTGGTGACATGAGCATGTTACCTTGATCGACCAAGGTTGGCTCTTTGGCTCTCAAGGAACCGGTCCCGCGTATTTACATAATTTGACCTAATTTGCGCAATTGCACGTATTAGGTCCAAAACTCTTCCAAATTGTATTTTCATGGAACGATCGTCATTCGATCCCGTGACCACCCAGGGCCGGTTTCATGACCCTTTGGTCGGTCTCTCATCTCTTCATAATTAATTACTCCCTCCGTTCCATTTTACTTGCTTTTTTAGGGTTATTTTTATGTTCCAAAATAGATGAGTGTTTAAGCTTTTTTCCCAAATTCTCACTAATTTTCCCTTGCTTTGGAATCATACCATACCATTAATTTTCATTGAAATTAGTAGATGGATAATTATTCTAATTTTTAAATCCACTCCATGGAGGATAAATACTCTATCCCAAGTAAATTACAACGAGATTCGTAATTTACACCAAATATTGAAACTAAACACTAGGTGATTTAAATTTTTAGGAAGCTATTAATAAGGGCAGATTTGGAAAAAAAATACTCTCTATGTTATTTCTTAATCTGCGTGAAAAACTCTACAATGTCAAGTAAAATGGAACGGAGGGAGTAGGTTTTATCACCTAAGGCTCAGACGAGCATTTTCGAATAAATGATTAAACCAGCATTTGATCATTCTTTCATCAACGAATCACCAACTCTTCGAGAGGCCTTGGTATTTGCTCACACGAACATATGGGAGCTTTATGGGTCCCATGAAGTCGGTTCTCCTTTATTCCATGGTTAATTTTCAAATAAACCATCAATTGGTCATAAATTGATCAAATTAGGGTTTCTGAGTCCAAGGATTATAATTCCAGATTCAAACACTAATAATTTTATGACGATCTCATGATCAGTATTCTTATTAATTATGCTTGGTTCAACTACCAGTATTTTAATTAATATTTTATTTTGGTCACACTACCAATAATTCATCAGACGAGCAACACTTGCTCAGACGAGTAATATTTGCTCAAGCCAAGGAATATTGGTTCAACTATCAATATTCAACAATTCATCGAATGAGCAATACTTGCTCGCCTCAACGTGAAAATTATACCACTGTCTCAGCAGCCACGTTCAATTCATGAGTTTCTAAACATTTTGGCAAATCATGTTCAACTCAGCAAGTACATGGACTTATCGTCCCATAAAGTCATGAAGTCAGCAACTGACTAATTAACCACGAGACGTCAATCGTGTCACATTGGGGGATATCAACTAGGTTTTTGGTCTGGTGGTCTACGACATGTGTGTTCAAACACATGATGGAATGTGAGCAAGTCATGCAATTAGTTGAAGAAATTAACAAAGTAGTGGATGGAAAATCAACCAAGTCTCTGCACGATGAGCAACTGGTTTCAAACACGATTTCTATTTCCCCTTTTCTTGACTCTATCAACTGTCACACTTCATGGGATCATGGTGTCTACAAATCCAATAATATAAATAAGTCTCTGAATCATGATTGAATACACAACAACAAGAATCTCACGTCTCACTGACAATACGAGATTAACAACTCATCAATTGGGAAATTACTTTTAACTGAGCAATTTCAATCATTCAGAACTTATCATATTCAGAATTCACAACAAACCTACAATCTTTGATTACCATTGATTCCACATATTTCTCAGCTTCCCTCCTACAGATCGACCCATCCTCTCTTATGACCGAATTTACTCTGGAACGGCCTTTGTCTTGGTTTAGGCCGGAGTACTACAGATTGATCTCTTGAATTCGAAGCACTCCCTTCTTGCAGTGTATCTGTGTGAGGTTGAACATTTCTCTCAGTTCAAGGAGTCTCCTTTGTACGGTCGTCTCCTCAATTCCGTAAAAACTAGCAAATCGTTTTGCCCCATCTACATATTAGCGACCACAGTGGGATATCATTCTCTCGCTTACAATCTCAATTCTCATAAAGATGGTCGGTCTTAGGTTTGCCAATACGGGTTCAAAACCTGATCCTAATATCACAAGCTCTAGTGGTACATCTAACGCCACTCCTCCAAGCACTGATGCTCCAGTGATCACCCCTGCAAGTGACGGCACTGGCGCCATAAAAAATCCACTCTTCGGTTGAACTCCTGAAGAAACCAGAGGAAATCAGCCTACCATAGTTGATCGCATGAAGGTTCATACTGACATAGCTATAGCACAGAAAGAGTTGTGTGCTTATCTCAAAACTCTCACAGACAAGTTTGCATCTGAACGAACTCAGCCTCAACGCGAAAAAGGAAAAGCTAAAGAAACATCTTCAACTGTTGATCCTGAAATATCTCCAATCCATGTTGTACATGATAAAGAATTCCACAAAATTACAGATGACTCTCCAGCAATGGAATCCGCAAGTTTCATCACTCATGAAGACCTGGAGCACTTTTTGAGGATCTAGGAAAAGACAAGGCATCATCTGTCCATCTTCACCAACCTTCATATCCTACTTCCATACATGGGATTCCTCTTCCAAAGGTTATACTGCTCCAATATTCATTCTTTATGATGGAACATGCAATACTCAAAAACATATTTCTTGGTTTCTGGAATTATTGGGCGAACATGAGCACAACATGTCGTCCGTCTGAAGGAATTTTCAAAGTCTTTGACAGGAAGAGCATACACCTGGTACAACAACATCGCACCGAGAAGTATCATCGATTGGAGAGAGATGATTAATGTTTTTTACAGAAAATACTTCTTCGTGTAAGAGCAAATCACTCTCTCTGATCTAGGAAGGATGTTTCAAAGGAGCAGCGAACATCCTGATGATTATGTGAAATGGTTCACAGTTCAAACCTTGGACTACCACGACCCAAACCTCACATAGCAGCAACTTGTAGACTTGTGCATCAACATAATGATCCCGGTCTACAGAGCCTCGCTGGAAAACCTCCGGTTCCACACTTTCTCAGAACTTCATGAAGCAGCCAAATAACTAGCGACTACTACACCTGCTTTACTGAGCAAAGTCTACAAGGTCGAGGAACTTCAAAGAAGCCGACGCCTGATCAACAAATAGTAAAATGTCCAACCTTCCATGAAAGTTGTTTCTCAAGGAAGCAAAAGGAAAGCTTCTGCTCAAACATGCGACATCCGATATTTTATCCTACAAAAGCATCACGGAATGATAACTAATCTTACACAAACCTAAAATTCTTTCATCTCATGAAGGAGTGATCGAGTTACTAGAAGTTTGGGTTCAAGATGGTGCGATCAAATTGTAGTTCATCAGGAGAGAGCCAACAGAAGAAATAGAGAATCCCAGGAGTACACAAGAATCCTCTCCAGTCAGAACCTTGCGCTCTCTGAATTCAAAGAAGTAGTTCAATCATTTCTCGAGAAAATCTATAAAATTGCTCTATCTGCCGAAGGCACAAATGAGAGACATGTTCACAATACTGAACCACATCGTGTCAAGAAATTCATTCCGGGAATAATTCTTGAGCCTCCATCCACATACCAAGATATGTACAACTGGGGACTGCCTACCACAGTCTATCTCAGAAGAAACGAATTTGGAAGAACGTTGATCGATGCTGGCACCGTCATCAACATCATTCCACTGAAAACCCTCAGAGCCGCATGCATCACTCGACAAGAAGCTACTCATGCTCCCATCTCAATCAGAGACCTTTAAGGAGCGCTTGGAAATACTCATGGCTACATCACTCTCAAAGTGAACATAAGTCTAACCCGGACAGAAACCAAGTTTCGCATTGTAGATGGGGAAAAACGATTTGCTAGTTTTTACGGAATTTAGGAGATGACCGTGCAGAGGATACTCCTTGAACCGAGCAAAATGTTAAACCTCACACAGATGCACCGCTGCAAAGGGGGTGCTTTGAATTCGAGAGATCGATCTGTAGTACTCCGGCTTAAACAAAGACAATGGCCATTCCTGATTAAATTCGGTTACAAGAGAGGATGGGTTGATCTGCAGGAGGGAAGCTAAGAAATGTGTGGAATCAATGGTAATCAAAGATTCTGAATAAGATAAGTTCTGTATGATTGAAATTGCTCAGTTGAGAGTAATTGCTCAATTGATGATTTGTTGATCTCGTGTTGTCTGTGAGACGTGAAATCGTTGTATCTATTATTTCAATCATGATTCAGAGACTTATTTATATTGCTGGAATTGTAGACACCATGATCCCATGAAGTGTGACAGTTGATTGAATCAAAGAGTGGAGAGATGGAAATAGTGTTTGAAACCAGTTGCTCATCGTTCAGAGACTTGGTTGATTTTCCACCCACTACTTTGTTAACTCCTTCAACTGATTGCACAACTTGCTCACATTCTACCGTGTGTTTGAACACACGTGTTGTTGACCGCCAGACCAAAACCCTAGATGATATCCTTGAAGTGACACGATTGACGTCTCGTGGTTAGTTTAGTCAGTTGCTGACTTCGTGATATCATGGGTCGATGAGTTCATGTATTTACTGAGTTGAACATAATTTTGTAAAATGTTCTGAAACTCATGGATTGAACGTGGGCATGATTCTCACGTTGGTAGTTGAGGCGATCAAGTATTGCTCATTCGATGACTTGTTGAATATTGATAGTTGAACCAATATTCTTTGATTTGAGCAAGTATTGCTTATCTGAGCAAGTGTTGCTCATCTGATGAATTATATTGGCAACATGACCAAAATAAAATATTAATTAAAATACTGGTAGTTGAACCAAGTATAATTAATAAGAATATTGATCATGAGATCATCATAAATTTATTAGTGTTTGAATCTGGAATTATGATCCTTGGACTCAGAAACCCTAATTTGATCAATTGATGATCATTTCATGGTTTGTTAGGAATTGAACCATGGAACGAAGAAAAGATCGGTTTCATGAGACCGTGGGTCAATCATGTAACACCCATATGCTCACGTGAGCAAATACCAAAACCTCTTGAAGAGTTGGTGACTTGTTGATGAAAGAATTAATGATTAAATGTTGGTTTAATCATTTATTCAAAAATGCTCGTATGAGCCTTAGGTGATAAAACCTAATTAATTATGAAGAGATGAGGGACCGACCAAGGGGTCATGAAACTGGACCTCGATGGTTACGAGATCAAATGATGATCGTTTCATGAAATTCCAAGTTGTTTGGAAGAGTTTTGGACCTAATACGTGCAATTGCGCAAATTAGGTCAAATTGTGAAAATATGTGAGACCGGCTCATTAAGAGCCAAAAATCCAACCTTGGTCGGTCAAGATAACATGCTCACATCTCCAAACTGTCCGTATCTCAATTATGAGAATTTTGATATTTTCAGATGTGCATTTGAGCAAATATTTGAGAAAATATGAAGAAACCAAGGTTTTTTGATAAAACCCTCAAAACTTCATGAGATGAAGGAAAATAATGAAAAAGTGAAGGAATCATGAAGTGCGGGACCGGCCATAGCCAAGGCATGAGGAATCATGAAGTGTGGGACCGGACATATCCAATCCACACGTTTTTTCCAAAATTTTATAATATTTTCATGATTTTAGGGAAATATGATAAAATCAAGGAGTTTTGCTAAAATTAAAGAGTTTTGTTGAAATCAAGGAGTTTCCATGAGATGAGGGAAACATAGAAAATAATAATAATAAAATAAGGGACGTGTGGGCATACGGGACCGTCTTGGAGCATGGTTCGCCGGCCAGGTCCCGGTCCCGTGCGTTTTCCCTAATTTTATGTATTATTTCATGATTTGAAGGAATTTTCATAATTTGAAGGAAATATCATGAAATTAAGGAATTTCATGGGATTATGAAAACATGAAAATATACTAATAATAAAATGGGACATGTGGGGCCACCTAGGGCTTAGCCGGCCGGCTAGAGCCCGGTCACACGGGTTTCCCTAATTTTATATTATTTTTCATGGGACCAAAGAAATATCATGAGATTAAGGAGTTTTCATGAATTTAGGGAAATAATAATAAAATAATGAGGAACCATGAGGTGTGGGGTTGGCTGAGATCAAGGCATGGCCGGTTGGCCAATGGTCAGGCCCCACAATGTTTTCCTTAATTTTATATTATTTCTTTGGTGTGAAAGAAACACCATGAAACTGAGGAGTTTCCTCAAAACGAAGGATATTTGTTCAAGTGAAAGGATTTTCATGAAATCAAGGAAAATAACAAAAAATATGATAAAAATATGAAATCGGCGTGGGATTGACCACGGCATGGTCGGCCGGTCAGTGGGCCCATGCTCCCAGCGCCTTGGTCAATTTTTAATTATTTATTATTTCCTTCCTATTTTGCATAGTATCATCGTCTCGTCGTATTTTGAAATAATCGTTCGTGCGGTGATTGTTAGTGCATCGTCGTTGAGTACACTTTCACCATTTAAATCGGGGCTTACTCAGAGGTAGCTCAGACGCCCGTGCGTTGAATATTTATTACTAACCCATGGATTTCTGCTGGGAAGAACCATGGTTTGCAGTAATGAAATATCTGCAAAAATATTTGAATATTTTCGGAAATTTTGTGGATGAATCCAAGAATTTAGGAATAATTAACTTATGGCTCTATACTAGCAGAGCAAGTTGTGTAGAAGCATTAATTATTCCGATATGAGCTTGATGGAGCTTCATATCCTTTATATAGTCAGGGTAAACTCGTTGTTTGTATCCTGAAGACGTTATCGCTCTATACTTGCAGAGCAACCTGTCTAGGAGCCGTCCATCTCGTGATACTATATAGAAATAATTACTGAAGTATTCAGTATTCATGAGATATGTTGTTGTCTAGCCGTGAGACTATATATCTACATGTACTCTGAGAGAAAGTATTCTCAGTCAGAGGATTCGATGAGACCCGTGTCTCAATACTCACGCCTGATTGTTGGATCAGAGGTTCGTATAATTATGGGTTTACGATTTTAGCCTTTGTCGAAAATCCACCATCTACATTAAGTCCCCTGCTTATTGAGGAAAGCCGTGTTCCTCAGTCAGCATTTTATGGTGATTTTCTAGACATTAACAATATAAGTAATTGAACTTAGTCGTAAGTTAATATGTTACCGGATTTCGATCGTACGAGCATACCATGACTTGAATGAAGATTCTAGTGACATGATAGAATGTCGTTTGGTAGACATAAATTTGTGTTGAACCGCTGATTTGGACGACGGGACCTTGGTCGTTTAGGATTCGCAAGCCGGGCCCAATAAGGAAATCCTTAGAAAATTAGGTTTTGGAAATAAAAATTGATATAAAAGGAATTGTTCCTTTTTTTTTTAATTTTCCCACATGACCAGATCCTTGATCATGTCTTCATCATCTTCACACCAGGGAGGAGAAGTTTTCCGCCGGAGCACAGCGCCACCGCCGTCGCGTCACCGTCCGG
Organism: Papaver bracteatum; assembly: GCA_023529315.1. Classification (NCBI taxonomy): domain Eukaryota; kingdom Viridiplantae; phylum Streptophyta; class Magnoliopsida; order Ranunculales; family Papaveraceae; genus Papaver; species Papaver bracteatum. Next base: position 128,811 of record JAJJWX010002209.1, on the reverse strand, counting down.
CTACTTTCCGCCGGCTCCGACCAGGTAAGCGTCCAAACTTTTTTTTTTTTTTGATTTTTGCTGAGTTCATATGAGTTTCATGATGTGATAATTTTGAAGTTATATACATTTGCATATATGAGTGTGGGTTTCGTCGAAAACCCTCGTTTTTGAAAACGTATGTTCGTTAGTTTTTGAAAACTAATAATAATCCCTGATTTAGGAGAGATTTTTTCTTCATATATGAATATTTAGGTTCATTGATAAAACTATGTTTATGAGGTTTCACGTGAGCCAAAGTTTTATCATGAAAAGATGAATTTTTGTAAAACCGAAATAAACTTGTAGGACCAGAATATCGCTACATCTATTCTCTGCGAGATTAACAACACTTCCCAGCGAGCATCACCGCAAGATCTTCGAATACACTTCACGAGTGTCACAAAAGCCTTCAAAAGAGTGACGTAATAACTGACGATTAAAGAAAACTTGAGAAAAGCATATTTGTTATGCGATAGTTACAAAACTTGCGAGATTTAACATTGTAACTATCGCGGTACAATCGCAGAATCAACTCGAAATAAGAGGAAAACTTAGCTGTCATCCACTATGTAGCTACCCTATATATATAGACCGAATGTGTCCAGAAAAGGATGATGTATTTTTGAGGGTTAAGAAAGTCTTGAGGAGAGAGAAACTTCAAGAGAATTGTTGAAATCTTGAATTCTTCCATTTCTGTAAACATTTCTGAGAACAAAATAATAAAGTGTCATTTTTCTTCTTCAATTGTGAGTTGATTATAGCAAGATCTTAACAAGGGTGTAGTGTGGGAAATCCTGCAACTACAAAACCCTTCGTTTTAAAGAATGACGATGATACGAAGAAGAGGTTTTTCTTCTTTATATATATATATGAACTTGTGTCCAGTGATAAAACTTTGTTTATGAGCTTTCATGTAAACCAAAACTTTATCTTATAATGTGTATGTTTTCACAAAATTGAAATAAACCTTCGTTTCAAAGACGTATGACGATATGAAGGAAAAGAGATTTTTTTAATAAAACCATGGTATATTCATGGATTTGTTTTTTGAAAACGTGGAGTGTCCACAAGATTTATTTTTGTGAGCCTTGCTCACGTTGAATTTTTTTTTACGTGAGTAAATAAAATGTTTTCTTTATATATATATACAAGGTGGGTATAACTGTGCCTAGCCCTTATCTTATGGTTAAGCAATTCTTACTTCTCTTTGTTCTGATGATTCTTTCACCCTTACAATACCTGGGTGCAAATAAATAGGTTTATAGCTACCAATGAAGCATATGTGAATGACTATTATAAACAACAACTGCTTCACTACAACGAGCAACAGACAGATCATACTGATTTGTATGAACGTTTCAATTGGAAAGAAAACGTATGTTGCCTACGTACACCCTTCCACGAACAATGGAGAAATGCACCTGAATTTGTACAAAATGACAATTATCAACCTATAGTTAGGAAGACCATCTTTTTTACAAAGGTAAATTTTTTAATTTTTGATGATAAATGTGTAAAAATGGAAATGGCTATTGTGGAATCTTAGCTCATGATAGGCACATGCCTGGTAGCTTATAAATGCAAGATCTTACTTAAGTTTCCGGTTAATCAGTTTTGTCAATAACAATAATTTTTGTGATATTTGTAAGAGGCACTACTTCGAAGATTTTCCGGTCAAGTAATGAACCGTACTACTACCGGCAACTTGGAGGATATGGTACTGTATGCAGGATATGGAGTGGGTCTTGTAAATGATATTGTTCCGGCAGGTGAAGTGGTTAAAAGATTTGTTGATGGGGCAAAGGCTATAATACTAGGACAGGGGAAAAGTTATTTTCCAGAGTCCAAGAAAGACAAATCTAATGATCAATGATCATAGTGAAGATTAAGGAATGTGATATGCAAATATATATTATTTTCCCTAAAATCAAAACTTGAGTTTTGTGTAGTATTACTTAGACGTAAACAATTATTTATGATGAAATAATGTTTTAGTTTTCGTAATCTCATGGTGAATGTTCACACAGTAGAAATATTCATGATTTTATGAAAAATCTGAGTTTTTGAATTGTTTTGTAGGTTCGAAGAGACGAACAATTTTGGAGTGTTAACTCTAGCATTACTATCACTACCGTTAGTGAAAGCGTAAAAAAGGTAAGAGTTAAGAGTTACCGGTTTGTAGATGCTTGCATGAGCATTTTTCCAATGATGTTTGTATGATGTACTGAAGTGGAGCATTGTGTGCATGTTACAGCTACTTTGCAAGATGTACGATTCACAAACCAATGATGCTTCCAGAGATGATATGTGTGTGGACAATGATGCTTCCAGAGAAGGTTCACACATAGATGATGATGCTTCTATGGATGATTCATGCACGTAAGAGACTTCCATTGGTGAAGATGAAACTCCTGGAATTAAGAACGTTCCGAACATAGAAGATAAATTCTTCATGGACCAAGAGCCTGAGAAGCGCCTCAAAACTCCATCATTTCGTCTTCTGATAAACCCCAGAGAGGTTACTCAGAAGAAGTTGGTGACTCCTCAGGGAGCTATTTAGTTCTGCCTTGAGAAAGGATATTTTTCTGCATCAATGATTGAGTTCAATATTTCTCGACGTCCCTTGGAAAAAAATTCTGGTTGGTCGAGGTACATGCTGGGTTTTCCCTCGAGTTCGAGCTAAGTTGCATGACGCACGAGTAATATGAGCTATTGAAGCTTCTGGAGATTTTTTCATCTTCCATGATGCGTGAGGTATTGTAGCTCTACTTGCTCGATGGTGTATTCCAATTCACTCTTTCATATGCATATGGGAAGAATTTACCATTACTTTAGAAGACGTGGTTGCTTTGTTGCATCTTCCAACCATAGGCAATCTTCCTGAAAACCTTTCTTCAGAGGAAAATGAAATCTCTAACATCTTGATAACCACAATGGAGGAGATTAATAATGCATCCGGAAGCAAAGGTTGTTATGCTCATTGGATGATACATTGTTGGCCAAGAAATACTCGTCCGGATTGGCTAGTTGACGGTACGTTATCCATCGCTGCTTTCTTGTGTTTATGGCTGTCCAGAGATGTGTTTGAGGATGCCTGGAACTTGTTGAAGCCGTTCGTGATTCTTTTTGCGATTAAGATGGCTCAGGGTGAGCAACTTCCAATAGGTAGCTTGTTCTTGGGCTCTCTGTATTCTAAATTGGATTCCTTGATTATAGACTCCAGTGTCTGGAATGGTTTTATGAAGATTGAATGTTATGCCAACTCAATGTTTCTTCAAGCTATGATGTGGGAGCATTTTAAGAATTATGCACCCATTCCTCAGAATGTCTTGCAAGGATTGAACACTGATGCTCGCCATGTGTTCTCTGAGAAGCCTAATGCCAGGATTATGTGCTGGTCTACAAAGCAACCTCGACTCAAAACCCGTTTTGTTGATGTCTTGATCGTGAATCTGAACTCAACTTCTGCCCATGGGTATCAGTCCCCTCTTATATCTCTCAATTGAAAACCTTTAATGATAAAGAGAATGTGACCCTGAAATCTGGTGCTAATTTGGATGACGGTGAGAGATCCTTCATGTTGAGTTGCACCCCCGGTCATATGGTATCCATAATTCACGGCGAATTCTTGGTGAAAGAATAAAATATTGATAGGGGCAGCTCGTAAAATGGGTATGGATCAGTGCGTTCCGACTTTTCGAAGAAGAAAGCCTTCAGTTGAACAGCTCATGACTCGTCTGGACCGTACGCATGTGGAAGGAAGTGAATTCTGGTTCCCCAGTTATGATAGAGTCACATATGTAACTCCGGGTTACATAGACTTTTGGGATCAGCAGCTCAAGCATTTGCTTAATTTCGTGAGAGATGCTCAACCTTTAATGAAATATCGTCCATCTCCTGAGATGATATCTACTAGACCAAGATTGAAGCATTTTCCTAGTAGTGACAAACGAAAAACATCTCCAGGGTGTTCACGAGTAAGTATTTTTTGTAGAGTCTTCATAATACCATGATGATTGTGTTCTAATTACTGTATCAAATTTCTTCACAGGATGGTCATAATGTAAGATCATGATTTGATGTAAACCTCTCGGAAACTGAAGTGACTATTCATGGTGGAGAAGGCAGGAGAAAGAATTATAAGATGTTACCTAACACCATAAAGTCCCTAGTGATTTGTTTGGTGAGTTATCAATATCTCTTGCATCATGACTTCTTCTTATCCGTATAATTAGGATCTGAAAACCCTCTTCGTTATTCCGTTGCAGGATTTTACTCCATCGAGCATTGACGGTCTTCAGTTTTCTGCTGCTGGGAAGACGGTTTCTGACTCGGGTGTTGCAGAAGAAGCTGAAGTAAGTATTCCTTCATATAATAGATTATGAAGTTTAGTCAGTAAAATACTAATTGCTGAGAATATATCCAGGAGAATATTTCCATGGAAGTGGAGGGCACTGGTGACGCTCGCTCGAAGAATGGTGATAAAGAAAACTCCCAGAATTCGACACTGAATGAAAATAATGGCGTTGTTGATGTGGGTGTGAGCAATTCTGATTGTTTGAACACTTCGGAGACCACCCAATTAAGTATTATTCTTGTATTTTATCCATAGAAGTATAAACTTACTGATCTATGAGTGAATTAATGAGAATGTATGTGATCATATGATGAGTTTTGCCGAAAATACGTCACCAGAAAATTCAGAACTCAGCGTTTTAGGAAAAATGCCATAAAATCTTCATCTGATGTTAGATTTTCATGATACGCATATGCATACTTAAGCCCAGAAAATTTCCAAGCTTTAACAAAAAATATTTTTAAGTTTTGAGCACGTTCAGAGGCCGAAATAGACAAAACAGTAAACATCCAGGAGACCTTCAGGAAATTTTCAGCTGTCGTGTAGTCCCGAGTTTCGACCACATCTTTTTCTCGTAGATACGATTTCTATGAAATTTTGAAATGTTGTAGATAAAATTCATACTAAGAGAATGGTATATAACTAAACCCTTGATTCTTCACCAATTGCTCCCAGTTCATCGTCTTGTACAGTGCAGTGTAAATCTTCTCAGGCTAGCTTGTTGTGAAACATGTTTTTTTGTGACTTGCACGTTATTTGCTGACATCTAGCATGTGTAATGAAATACTTTGATGATGTTATACCACTTGTATGCTGTAGTTCCTGATTTCTTTTGGTTTCATGCTTGGATGATCCTAATCTCATGTAATCTTCGTATTAGGTGCAAAATACCAAAGTTGAGAATGAAGGAACCCAAAATGGCGAAACGAGCGACCTTGAGATTATTGATAAGGAGGCAACTATCTATGCACCTCAATGCCATGAAATTATTATTGATGAAGTCATGGAGACCCAGATTTTCGCCACTTCAGTGATAGAAGAATCCATGACACCGGCAGAAGATACTGAAGAAACTATTGCCTTGATTTTAGAAGTTTCTCCAGTAATTGAAAACCGTATAGTTGTGCATGAATACCCAAGTGCAGGAGTTGAATTTGATCCTCCATTTGATGCCTCACTCCCATATCATGAGTTAGTTGGTGGATTCAGCGTTCCCATTGGATATGTGGGTTTGTACAAGAAAATATGGGAGAAATTTGGTCATATAATTGTCGACGGGAATCCTGGGCGTGCTTATGCTTTAACAATGCAGGTAAGTGTACTATTGCGTATTATAAGTGACATATGCCCTAAAGCTAGAAATTCCGTAACTCCAGATGTACTCTTTGATTGGGAGTTCAACTTGGAGAATTCTGAGTGACTTGGCTTCAATGTGAAGTGGCTTCGTAAGAAGATAAATGCTATTAAGAATTCATGTAAAAATAACATACCCTTTCCCAATGATGCTGTGATGGAGAAGGAAGACAAGATTGCCAGGCTGACTGAAGAGCTGAACAAGGATAAGGCGGATTTACAGGCTTTGAAGGATGCAGAGGCGCAAAAATCTTTCTTCGCTGATTTTCTTTAATTTATTCTCCATAATCTCTTGAACTTCTAAATTTCTGAGAGATGAGAGATGTGAGGTTTTATTTCTGGTTTTGATATCATGGTTTTGAATTGGTAGGCGGTTAAGGATTTTCTTTTGGATTTGATAGAGATTTTCTTTTAAGAAATATGAATTGAATTTTGATAAATTGCTGAATTCAAATACTGATTGCAAGTATTGCAAACATTTTGGAGAAATTGAAATACAATGAAAGAAAATCCAAAAATGCCAAATCCAAACGTCATGAATGCTTAGACGCCTAGTACCTCAGATGTCAAATAACTTCATGCAAACGCCTTAATCCAATTCTCATGAATTACTGGTAGGGTTCATCCATCTGTGTTGATCAACTTGTAATATCCTCCAGTTATGGACTTAGCAACCATAAATGATCCTTCCCAATTAGAGCTCCTTGCAGAATGGAGATCCCGTTTAGTTACTTTGAGAACCAAATCCCCTTCCTTGAACTTGTTTGGCTTTATGGTCTGCGCCTTGAATATTTTGTGCTGACTCCATGGCTGGGGAACATATGGACACTGGTGCAGAGGAGGATATCCAGCATACTGTTTGTCGTATTTTGCCTGGTCTTCGGCAAAAAATATCTTGACGGGATGATCAACATGGAGACATACTGAACCCAGCCATTGGGTATAATATTATCGAGGTGAAGTTACCCATTCATAACTCTTGGAAATTGCTAAACTGCTCATGGGGAGAAGCCCCTGAACTAAAGTAGCATATTTGAACATTGGTAATATTGGAGCATGAAGAGGAATAAGACTTGCCTGAGCTTGAAACCCTTTGACAAAGGCATGTGGACTCTCTCCAGGTTCTTGTGCGAGTCTCATTAAGGTTTCAACTTCCTTCAGATGTTCAAATGGTGGGGCGTTCTCCTCTTCTTCCTCCGGCTCGGAGTCTCTATCAGTAGTAGTGTGTGTTGAAGGAATTAAGGTTAGCCTTCCAGTATGGATCCAAGTCCTTCAAAGGATCATGTCATATCCAGGGTCTTCCCGGATTATGTAAAACTTGGTCTCAGCGCAGGCCGAACTTTCTGTAACTTTGAGATTGATGAAGCCATATATATCCCTGGAAATCCTTTCATGATCTCTGATTGCTGTGGGAGCATGAGTAGCCTCTTGTCGATTAATGTCGGCAGCCCTAAGAGTCTTCAAATAAATGATGTTGACAGCAGTACCAACATCAACAAATACCCTTTTGAATTCATTTCCTTTGATGTGCACTGTGATGAGCAGTCCCCAGTCATACATCTATTTGTCAGTGGTTGAAGGTTCAGGAGGTACATCTGAAATCAACAGGTATTTCCCAAAAACTATGTGATTCAAAGCCGTAAACATATCTCCCCTTTGCGCTTTCGATAGATAGAGCAATTGTCAGACATGCTCTATTAATGTCTGAACTGCTTCTTTGATTGGTGCTTCGGAAATAGAGAAAGTCCTGACAGGAAGGGGATCTCTGTGCACTCCTTCAGCTCCAAGATTAAGTTCTCTTGACTCGATATTTTCTTTAAATATGCGCTTCAAAGTTTTGCAATCGTGTGTGGGATGGCTGACAAACCTATGGAAGCGACAGTACCGAGGATTTTCCATGGCCTCTTCAGTTGGTTCCTTCTTGACATATGGCAACTTGATTGTACCGTATTGAATCCAGGCCTCCAGCAATTCGACGAATTCTTCAATGGAGCAGGGAAAGTCTGGTGCTTCTGGATCCTCTGTATGTAGAGGAGAAGCTTGCACGTTATCCTTCTTTTGTTCCTTTGAAGGGGTGGAAAAAGTATGCTTGAATTGTGGCTCATCTTTCCATTTGCTCCCTTCCGTGACAGCATTTGTGGAAGGCTGCAGATTGTATTGCTTGTTGAACAGACGTCTGCTTCCTCGAGTGTCTCGTGCTTCTTCAGTCTTTGTGGATTTCTCTCTTTCTATCAGAGCGGGTGCAGTGGTTGCTGATCTCTTCGCGGCTTCGTGGAGCTCTGAGAAAGTCTGGAATCGAAGATTCTCCAGTATGGCCCTGTAGACCGGGAGCATGCCATTGATGCACAAATCCACTAGTTGTTTCTCCGTGACATTTGGATCATGACAATCCAGGGCTTGAACTCTGAATATTTTCACATAATCATTAGGATTTTCACTTACTTTCTGAAATATCCTTTCAGGATCAAAGAGAGTGACTTGCTCTGACACAAATAAGTACTTTTTATAAAAGGCGTTAATCATTTCTCCCCAGTTATAGATAGTTTCAGGTGCAATGTTGTTGTACCAAGTGTATGCCCTGCCTTTCAGAGATTTTGAAAATTCCTTGAGACAAACAACATGGTTATGTTCATGTTCTCCTAAGGCTTCGAGGAAGCGAGAGACGCGTTCTCGAGCATTGCCGGTCCCATCATACAGAGTGAAAGTGGGAGAAACATAACCTTTAGGAAGGGGGATCCTCTGTGTCATAGCAGGATAAGGGGGTTGGTGACGATGGACGTGTGATGTCTTGTCTTTCCCACGATTCTCTAGAAGATGCTCCAAGTCTTCCCGGGTGATGAAGTTTGATGATTCCTTCGTTGAAGAATTTCCCGCAGCCTTGTTGATTTCGTCGTCATCCACAATGTGAATTGGAATTACCTCAGGATCAGCAGCGTTTTTCGGACTTTTCCTTCTCTTTCCCTTTTTCTTGAGTTTTCTCTGACAATTTTTCAGTGAGAGTCTTCTGATGATCAAATAGCTTCTGCTGTGCTGCAGCCATATCCGTCTGATTCTTTGCAAGAGTCTCTTGCTCTTTGATGAGATCAGCAATGGTAGGTGGTGGAATTCCTCTGAGTTATTCGGGATGTCGGCCAAAAAAAGGATGACCTTCCGCGTTGGTGTGAGGAGGAGTGATGTTACCACCGTCAGTGTTAGTGGTCGGAACAGTTTCTGGGATATTTTCATTATTGCTGGTACTAGCAATGTTTGCGTTATGGGTTGTAACTGACCCCGACCTAAGACCAACCATTTTTGTGAGAATTGGAGATTGCAACCGAGAGAATGATCTCCCACTGTGGTCATCAATCTGTAGATGGGGAAAAATGATTTGCTGGTGTAGAAATCGAGGGTCGCCTAGCACGGGTCGAGTGCCGGTCTATTTCCTTTGTCCATAATTGTTATGGGGCGAGGTCCATGTTCTCATCCGTTCGTGGATGTTTAATGTACACAGGGGTCTGGCAGAGATAATTTCTTACTAGTTCATTAGTAAGAGGGCCAACTCTGCAAAGAAGAAAGAGATGTTTTGAAGTCGCCACCTGACTAAAGGGAGTCAGGACCCTTTTAACTAGTTTGAATTCTTTTGAGGAAAACAAAACCTAGTTATGACTTGCATATTTATGGTCCGCTATCGAGAGTCCGGTAAGGAGATTCTAGTACGGGATGGGAAGGTGTTAGGCACCCATCAGCCGCCCAATCGTAAGATTGGCCTCTACTTCATGATTAAAGGGGAAAAGTTTATAATTTACTTTTATCAATACTTATGTGCAGGATTTTAATACCAAAATTTATTAGAAATTGAGAAAAGATTCTTATGCATCAATTATTTAGAATATAGAATTAATGCAAACTTTAATATTATATATATATATATATATATATATATATATATATATAATAAACATATTTATTATGGGTCTAATGTGGGAGGGAATTCCGCTTTAAACCCACACTTTGACTTGTCCCACTTGGAAAATTAATAATAAAGCATAATTATTTTTATGTAATGTAAAGAGTAGTCTGCGTGTTACTACGAAATGGAAAACCATTCCGTTCCCGTATGACTACATGATTACCGAAGAGATAGGAAATTAATATACCTGAACTATGATATTGAAACTTGAAGGATTCTTAGGACGATTTCTTGCTTTCGTCAAGTATGCAGAAAGTAATTAAAGTACCAGCAATTTAATGCTAATCTTTTAAGAACTTAAAGACAATTAACCTGACATATGATGTAAGGAAACTTGAAAATATTATAGTAATGATTTCTTGCTTTTGTCAAGTATGCAGAAAATAATTAAAGTACCAGCAATTTAATGCTAATCCTTTAAAAACTTAAAGACAATACTTGATTTGATATTACTAAGCGAAAGAAAAATAAAGGAGAAAGTGTTTGAATGCGAGAAATTATTATTGAATCTCTGCTCGAAGTGTTTTCCAGTCTAAAATGAAGTCTCTGGAGTGTTTTTCGTTGTTTTTGAATGAGAAATTCGATCTCTATTTATAGGGAAAAAATCTTCAACTATCCGCCAATTTCGGGCTTCTTTGTTGAAAATAAAGGCTGTAAATCGTCCTTTTTTCCTTCGCATGCAGCCGCCTTCGTCCTTTTCTTCCTTCTTTTTCTTCTTCTTCATTTTCCTTCGCTGCTTTTCAATTGTATGCGACAATTAAAAATTTGATTATGACATGTGGGTCCGTTGGGTACTGTTCATGGTACTGTTACTATTCAAAAGTAATGTTACTGTTCAACCGGTGTTACTGTTCACCGCATCAAGAACATGATTGATGTGAAATTATTCTCCTACCCAAGCTCCATATCATCCCTAAGAACCTAGTGATGAATTCAAAATCCAAAATCATTGTCGATCAAAATCCATCATCATCGTGATCATCATGATGACCACCATTAAGAACACCCATGTTCTTCATGAGGAAGAAAGAGAGGTTCCCTTAGTAAAAAATTGGGTGCCTTTAGTATTTCCCTGGAACTTGACTGCTTTGACTTTTAGTCTTATGAGATTTTGTTTTGCTCATAACTTCTTCATACAAACTCAGAATGATTCCATTCTTTCGCCATTGGATTCGTATTTTCTTCCTCTCTATCATGATAGTGAGAATTCCCAGGTTTGGAAGGATAATGAAATGGGTAGGAGCTGTGCTTGTGGGCTTGATTGGTTGAGCTTATGGGCTTGATTGGTAGAGCTTGTGGGCTTGATTGGTAGAGCTTGTGGGATTGATTGGTAGAGCTTGTGGGCTTGATTGGTTGAACTTATGGGATTGATTGGTAGAGCTTGTGGGCTTGATTGGTTGAACTTATGGGCTTGATTGGTAGAGCTTGTGGGCTTGATTGGTTGAACTTATGGGCTTGATTTAAAGGATATGAAAATCCTTAATGGCTCCACAAAGAAATTTCTCTTGTATCCGGCTTCGAAGTATAAGAATGATATTTTCTATGGAAGGTGCGGAAATGGGGTGTCAACAGTTGCCTCTCTTTGAGAGTAACCATTTTCGGTTAACGAACAAAGCCCTGAACACCCTTTCGCACCTTATCTTTTCCAAGAGGTGATTTTGATGGGTTGATGAAGAAAGTCCTGACGTTGGTCGGGTTTGCTTCAGTTAAGCTTGTCAGCTAGATTTTCTTGATTTTTGAACCTTTGCGGTTGATTCAGTTGGATTGCCCTTTGTTCGAGCCGATTGAAATAGTTGAATAGGTTGATGAAGAAATTCTGACGTTGGCCGAGTTTGCTGCAGTTAAGCTTGTCAGCTCCATTTTCTTGATTTTTGAACCTTTGCGGTTGATTCAGTTGGATTGCCCTTTGTTCGAGCCGATTGAAATAGTTGAATAGGTTGATGAAGAAATATACTAACGTTGGCTGGGTCTGCCCCAGTTGAGCTTGTCGGCTCCATTTTATTGATTTTTGAACCTTTGCGGTTGATTCAGTTGGATTGCCCTTTGTTCGAGCCGATTGAAATAGTTGAATAGGTTGATGAAGAAATATACTAACGTTGGTCGGGTCTCACCCAGTTGAGCTTGTCAACTCCATTTTCTTGATTTTTGAACCTTTGCGGTTGATTCAGTTGGATTGCCCTTTGTTCGAGCCGATTGAAATAGTTTAATAGGTTGATGAAGAAATATACTAACGTTGGCTGGGTCTGCCCCAGTTGAGCTTGTCGGTTTCATTCACCTTCTGAAAGCATCTTCATGGCTTAATGACTTAATACTTTTTATTGACTCCTTTCTCGCTTCAGGCTTCCAGACCTCTTCAAGAATACTTGCTCCGTTTGGTGGATAGCCGTGGGCGCCAGTTGACATCGGTGGTGAATGAGATGTACGGTATAATGTTGAGATATGATGAAGTCAGTAGAGAATCCCTGGGGAGGTAGGCACGTATTGATACTCTTTCTGAAGAATTATCTACGCTTCGACTTCTTTACTTATCTTTCACTTTTTTTTTTTTTTTTTTCTTTTTTATTTTTTTTTTTTTTTTTTTCTTTTTTCTTTTTTTTTTTTTTTTTTTTTTTTTTCTTTTTTTCTTTTTTTTTTTTCTTTTTTTTTTTTTTTTTTGATACAGGGAAAAGGAGCTAGCGGATCGGATGAATGACCCTAATGGGTTGGAGAAACCCGACGGGTCATGGATCTCATTTCGGTTTGCCCGAAAAGTGATTTGATAAAGCCCTAATCTTTTGCTTTAAATACTTCGTTTTCTTCTTCCTCGACCATCAATTTCTCTTTCTTCCTCTTCTTCTTCTTCTCTGCAAATCCGCCTCTTTTTTCCATCTTTTCTTCAGATCTTTCTTGTTTCTGCCGGATCTGTGCTTTGATTTTTCTTCTCTTGATCACCTTCTTCATGTTCTTCTACTTTCTGCTTGTTTGGTTTATCGACATAGTAATCACTTACTGGTGGAGTATGCGAGATGCAGTTTGAGCGGAGAAAGTAGTGTTAATCAAGTGAGATTTTGGTGGAATCCCAAAGATAGATCTGTATGAATCTTCTCTTTTATGTACTTGATGGTAGTGCATCTTGAGATCCAGTTAATGTTCGGCTCGAAGATGAAGATCTGATGATTTAGGGAAGATGCAAGATCGTTCCATATGCAGTTTCAAAATACATACAAAGATAAATCCAGATTTCAAAGTTGAAATCGGATTTAGATTTAGATGTATTCTGACAAGTATGGATGATCTGCCTGTGATGAAGATGTCTAGATCTAGTATGTCACATGGACACTTTTACCACTATTACACATTGGTTTCAATCAATGGGAAATGGTGAAGAAGTTGGATCTTGGTCTAGACTCAGATAAAATCACCAGCTTTCCTTATTTGTTTTTCATTTCTTCTTCTTTGGTTTGCCGTCAGATCATTTTTTTATTTCTTGTTGTTGTTCTTCTTTTTTCTTTTCTTTTGCTTGTTTCTTATTGTTGTTGCTTCTTTTTTTTTTCTCGATCTGATCATGTATCCTTCAGATAAGGAAGAGTTCATGCTTTTCATTGTTGTATACGAAGATTCTGTAATTCCTTCATTTGTGAATGAAATATTTTCTTTCTGGTGATGCTCTTTTCCTTGGTTTGACTTGCACTGACTGTGCAGATCGCTGACTCCGGTGGAGAAGCCTTAATTCAGATAACTCGTCGTTCACAAAAGCTTAAAGCATGGTTAGAACATGATTAGGCTTAAAATAACTCAAGAAACGTTTGCCTCGATTGCCTATTTGGTACGTGTGCAAGGCACGATATCATCCTAGGGATTTCATCATCAGCATTTATTTTATTTTTATTTTTATTTTTTGAAAACAAAATAAAAAACTTAAAAATTTACAAAACTGAAATTTTGATTTGGAGAGTTTGCCTCAGCTGCCTATCTGATTGCTCATAACACCATACCCAAATCCTAAGCTTTACATCATTGATAAACTCTCCGATTTTTATTTTTTTTTGAAAACAAAACCTTAGAAATCTGTGTTTTTTTTTTTTTTGAAAAGAAATTAAAACTTAATAAACTCTTTTTTTTTTGGTTTTTTTTTTTTGAAAACAAGATTGATAGCGTAGAAAACAATGATAAAAATCATGAGTGTTGACAAACCAGTTGATCTTTTGAGGAGATGCATGGATTAGGCATGCTGGAATGTCGCCGTTGGTTAGGCGTAGTACCTCTTGATGGAATGCTGTTACTGTTCACTGGTGTTACTGTTCATACCGGTGTTACTGTTCACCGCATCAAGAACATGATTGATGTGAAATTATTCTCCTACCCAAGCTCCATATCATCCCTAAGAACCTAGTGATGAGTTCAAAATCCAAATTCATTGTCGATCAAAATCCATCATCATCGTGATCATCATGATGACCACCATTAAGAACACCCATGTTCTTCATGAGGAAGAAAGAGAGGTTCCCTTAGTAAAAAATTGGGTGCCTTTAGTATTTCCCTGGAACTTGACTGCTTTGACTTTTAGTCTTATGAGATTTTGTTTTGCTCATAACTTCTTCATACAAACTCAGAATGATTCCATTCTTTCGCCATTGGATTCGTATTTTCTTCCTCTCTATCATGATAGCGAGAATTCCCAGGTTTGGAAGGATAATGAAATGGGTAGGAGCTGTGCTTGTGGGCTTGAGAGCTTGTGGGCTTGATTGGTAGAGCTTGTGGGCTTGATTGGTTGAGCTTATGGGCTTGATTGGTAGAGCTTGTGGGCTTGATTGGTAGAGCTTGTGGGCTTGATTGGTTGAGCTTATGGGCTTGATTGGTAGAGCTTGTGGGCTTGATTGGTAGAGATTGTGGGCTTGATTGGTTGATCTTATGGGCTTGATTGGTAGAGCTTGTGGGATTGAGAGCTTGTGGGATTGAGAGCTTGTGGGCTTGAGAGCTTGTGGGCTTGATTGGTTGAACTTATGGGCTTGATTGGTAGAGCTTGTGGGCTTGAGAGCTTGTGGGCTTGATTGGTTGAACTTATGGGCTTGATTTAAAGGATATGAAAATCCTTAATGGCTCCACAAAGAAATTTCTCTTGTATCCGGCTTCGAAGTATAAGAATGATATTTTCTATGGAAGGTGCGGAAATGGGGTGTCAACAGCTGGTTTTTACGGAATTGAAGAGATGACCGTGCGGAGGAGACTCGTTGAACCGAGTGAAATGTTCAACCTCATACAGATGCACCGCTGCAAAGGGGGTGCTTTGAATTCGAGAGATCAATCCGTAATACTCCGGCCTAAACCAAGACAATAGTCGTTCCAGAGTAAATTCGGTCACAAGAGAGGATGGGTTGATCTGTAGGGTGGAAGCTAAAAAATGTGTGGAATCAATGGTAATCAAAGATTGTAGGTGTGTTGTAAATTCTGAATAAGATAAGTTCTGTATGATTGAAATTGCTCAGTTGAGGGTAATTGCTCAATTGATGAGTTGTTGATATCGTGTTGTCTGTGAGACATGAAATCGTTGTATCTATTATTTTAATCATGATTCAAAGACTTATTTATATTGCTGGAATTGTAGACACCATGATCCCATGAAGTGTGACAGTTGATGGAATCAAAGAGTGTAGAGATGGAAATAGTGTTTGAAACCAGTTGCTCATCGTGCGGAGACTTGGTTGATTTTCCACTACTTTGTTAACTCCTTCAACTGATTGCACGACTTGCTCACATTCCATCATGTATTTGAACACACGTGTCGTAGACCGCCAGACCAAAACCCTAGTTGATATCTCCCAAGTGACACGATTGACGTCTCGTGGTTACTTTAGTCAGTTGCTGACTTCGTGATATCATGGGACGATGAGTCCATGAATTTACTAAGTTGAACATAATTTTTTAAAATGTTCTGAAACTCATGGATTGAACGTGGGCATGATTCTCACGCTGGTAGTTAAGGCGAGAAAGTATTGCTCATTCGATGACTTGTTGAATATTGATAGTTGAACCAATATTCTTTGATTTGAGCAAGTATTGCTTATCTGAGCAAGTGTTGCTCATCTGATGAATTATATTGGCAACGTGACCAAAATAAAATATTAATTAAAATACTGGTAGTTGAACCAAGTATAATTAATAAGAATATTGATCATGAGATCGTCATAAATTTATTAGTGTTTGAATCTAGAATTATGATCCTTGGACTCAGAAACCCTAATTTGATAAATTGATGATCACTTCATGGTTTGTTAGGAATTGAACCATGGAACAAAGTAAAGATCGGTTTCATGAGACCTGGGTCAATCATGTAACACCCATATGCTCACGTGAGAAAATACCAGTACCTCTTGATGAGTTGGTGACTTGTTGATGAAATAATGATTAAATGCTGGTTTAATCATTTATTCGAAAATGCTCGTCTCAGCCTTAGGTGATAAAACCTAATTAATTATGAAGAGATGAGGGACCGACCAAGGGGTAATGAAACTGGCCCTAGATGATTACGAGATCAAATGATGATCGTTTCATGAAATTCCAAGTTGTTTGGAAGAGTTTTGGACCTAATACGTGCAATTGCGCAAATTAGGTCAAATTGTGAAAATACGTGAGACCGGCTCATTAAGAGCCAAAAATCCAACCTTGGTCGGTCAAGATAACATGCTCATGTCTCCAAAGTGTCCGTATCTCAATTCTGAGAATTTTGATATTTTCAGATGTATATTTGAGCAAACATTTGAGAAAATATGAAGAAACCAGGGTTTTTTGATAAAACCCTCAAAACTTCATGAGATGAAGGAAAATAATGAAAAAGTGAAGGAATCATGAAGTGTGGGACCGACCATGGCCAAGGGATCCACACGTTTTTTAACCAAAATTTTATAGTATTTTCATGATTTTAGGGAAGTATGATAAAATCAAGGAGTTTTGCTAAAATTAAAGAGTTTGATTGAAATCAAGGAGTTTCCATGAGATGAGGGAAACATTAAAAAAAAAAGAAAAAAAAGGGATATGTGGGCATGTGGGACCGGCTTGGAGCATGGTTCGCCGTCCAGGGCCCGGTCCCGTGCGTTTTCCCTAATTTTATGTATTATTTCATGATTTGAAGGAATTTTCATAATTTGAAGGAAATATCATGAAATTAAGGAATTTCATGGGATTATGAAAACATGAAAATTCTTGTAAAAGGAGAAAATAGAGAAGGAGACACAAAGTAAAGAGGAGGAAGAAGGGAAAAATTCTATTCATATGTGTAAAATACAAAGGTTTATGACTGTATTTATAGAGTTTACAATCCTGGTACCCAAGTAATAGGGTTCTACTAAAGTGGGCATCTACATAATAAACTGTCGTTTATAACACTCCCCCTAGATGACCACTGTATCTAAGCTAATTTCCTCATTAAAACCTTATCAGGAAAATCCGAATGGACAAAACCTGACTGAAGGGAAAAGAGTACAATTATGAGAAAACTTAGAATAGAGTTGGACATGCATATGTTGCCTCGTTAAAACCTTGACAAGGAAAACCCAGTGGGATAAAACCTTGACGAAGAAAAAAGAGTACAACGTGATAGTCCAGTAAAATACCTTTTACTATAATGCCCCCCCCCCCCCCGATAAGTACTTCAGTTAAATCTTGGCTTGCAAATCTTCGAGTGGACACTTCCCAATTTCGATAAACGAATTTCTTGAATGAGGAGACAACAATGCTTTCGTGATAAATCTGCCAGTTGATGAAGTCTTATTTTGTGTTAGTCTTCTAATAGTTGTGTTCTCGAAACTTCATGTTTCTTTCAATACATTAAGTACTTGTACCTTGGATTGCTAATTTCTTGAAGATGATTTGCAGAAATAGTTGATGTAGTTTCTTCAACAAAATTGCAAGATATGAATACCGTATCATACATGAACAAAAAAAAAAACGTATTTGTGAGAAGGAAATCCAAATTCTTAGGAGATAATTAAGTTGATTTGGTTTAATCAAATGTGGGCATCCACTAAACAACCAAAATTGATACAACTCCCCCTTGGATGACCATCATGTTGAATTAAACTTCCTTACTAAAACCTTACCAGTAAAACCCGATGGGAAAAAAATTGGGCAAAGGAAAAAGAGCATAAGTGTCAACATTTTGAAAGAAAATTAAACGTCAATGAGATGTTGCCTCATTAAAAACTTGATAGGAAAACCACATGGGAAAAAACCTGAAACAAAGGGAAAAGGGTACAACTTTTGACGTAAATATGGATGCTAACTCAACTACATGAGTTTTTCAAAAAATAAGCATCAAAATAATAACTCTAGTCTATATCAAAGACGAGATTAAGCAGCATAATTCTAACTGCAGATTTAAGAAGAAAAAAAATAGAATTTATGTTGTTAAAGCGTGAATTTTTGTGTTTCTAAGGACTCCTCGAGAGACCTATAAAGTTGATATCATCAACTAAGTAATCCGGATTTTTGGTCTCGTACCAAATTTCTAAAAAACACATAGAGGATTGTTCAACCTGACATAATCGAGTCAGGTGGTTGCCATAATATAATTTGAATCCCACAAAGATAACAAATTTGAATACGTTCCCAACCACATTTCTTGTGTAAATGCAATATGAGTCCTTCAAGGACTACCACGCCAAAAGCACCATACATGGAGAATAAAAATAAATAAATTATATAATCAATCCTAGGGTATAAGAAAAATAGAACCCTTAAATCGTTTTTACAACAAATAAATTTCTCGTATAAAGACGCAATATGACTACACCAACCTATAATTAATATGCTTGGAACTTTTAAGGTGTCAAGTCTTGGATCCAAAATTGCGTTAATCGAGAAATCAATCCAATCAAATTTGGATTGTATGCCAACCAATCACATATGTCGGTATTCCTCTGCAGAGCGGTTCACAACCACCATCATTTATTTTAGTAGCTACGTTAAATGAATATTCAACAATAATTTAGCTTACTATAAGCCGACACAATTCTCAAGTGTATGCATATATTGAAAAATTCAATCAATTACTGGTACCAGTTCCTGCGGGCATTATAATCTCCTCATATTCAAGTGAGAAGATATTATAATTGAGAATGTGAATTCGGTACACTCAATTGGAGAACTACATGTATCCTCTTATAGAACACTACTTGTCTGCTAGATGTGATTGGATTTCCTCTTAAGAGGTAAAAGATTATATAAAAGCAAAATGCGAAATTTCACGCCAATCATATAATGACATCCTTAACCGATTTGATCGTGATGGGAGAGAAATTGATATAACTCTTAAGTTAGTGAACACCAACGTCTAGTCTCCCCCTGATTATGGCGGAAATATTTTCGTCTCATATACGAAAACAATCGTAAAGTATTATCCGATTTACTCATGGACATATACTCAAAATAATTTTTGGACGATTGATATTGACTTCAAGATCCATAAAAAAAAATTGTCCAAAAATAAAATAGTATTGCAGTCTACTTGACATACAAAATTGAACATCAACCTAGATTTTATTTGTTATAGCAAAAAGCATAAAAAATTTGCAACCAAATCTCCAAATCTCCAATAACCTATAAGGCCGACGAGATATCCATTTACCTAAGAATGAAATTATGGACACTTTATTTCATCAAAATAAATTAATTTTAAGATCAATATAGTTTACAAAGACTAGTGAGATAGGCTAACAAGCCGGGTGCGCACCCTTTGATCTTTAGTGTCCAATTCCAACTACAAGTTGAACTATATCAAATTTTGGAGATTTACCATGAGGGAAAAAAATGCTCAATATCCCTTAAGAATGCAACAATTCCTCTTGGTGTTTGCAATTTATCATAATAACGATATTTTATATATCCCTTTAGGATCGATAGGGAAAAACCAAATCAATTGGCTTATATGATTCTTTTTAAGAAGATAAAGAGATCATTTTCGTTGTTAAGGAATCCATGGTTTCCCGTAAGAAATGGAAAATAATGGTTTATTAGTAGAAAAATAAAACCATGATTGATAAATGTTTGTTGAAACAATTATCCTCAAATTGGCTAAAATTTCTTAGAATGCCTATTTTAACATCTCCTTCGCTGAATTGATGGAGAAAACCAATATCGTTAGTATATATGATACACCAAAATTGCGCATCGACAAAAAGAAAAAGAAAAAGAAATGTCGACTTAGTCATCGCATAGGGAAAATCCACTTCGTG
Source organism: Papaver bracteatum (assembly GCA_023529315.1). Lineage (NCBI taxonomy): Eukaryota > Viridiplantae > Streptophyta > Magnoliopsida > Ranunculales > Papaveraceae > Papaver > Papaver bracteatum. The sequence continues at coordinate 108,923 of JAJJWX010002209.1, read as the reverse complement.
GTTGATAGATGGTTTCTTTAAAACAAATAAAAATAGAAACCGATTATAAAAATCACATGATCTTCATCGAATAAACGAAGGTACCAAAATTAATTGGCCGTAGGTTTTTCAACCATGCATATGATTAAATACCATAAAGGTAGCTAAATAGCGATGATACCAATTTTTGGTGATTACAGTTTCATGAAAAAAATAGAACTGTAGACCATCTTTCAACGGATTTTTATTTATTTTTTCTTTCTCTATGAAAAAAGGATAAGAGAAGAAAGGAAATCAAAATTCAAAAATAATAATCGTGGTAGTCCTAACCTTGGTAGACAAAGTCACTCGCGTCTGCTCCCAAAAGCAGTGGGATTATGTCCATGACGGGTTGGTGGATCAACTTTAACACCCATCGGTTCCTACGAACAGTTTTGTACACCAAATACGTTAGAACTTAAAAGTTAATAATCATACATGCAATATCAAAATAAAAAATATATAGCTAGCTAGTGTAGGGAAATAAAGAAAATCCCTTTGCGTCCTCTTTATGCATAGACATAAAAATCCATCAACAGTTATCTTTCTTTTATGGTTTTAATTAATAGCTTTGTAGGTACTGAATATCGCAAGATAATAGTTCACGAGTATCGTAGTAAATAAAGGAGAAAAGAGTTATAAAATGATACGATGATAGAAGTAGCGCGAAGAAATATGAAGTTTTGCGAGGATGAAATAATGTTGCGAGTATGAGTTGCGATACTTCGCAATTCATATACAGCTGTATAAATTTTACTATAAATAGGAGTTCAAATGTAAAATTTGGGGGGTTCTTTTTGGTGAGTGTTAGAAAATATCTTAGGAAAGAGAATAGAGAAAGTTGTAACTATTCTAATTCCATTTAGATACTTCTTTGTAATCAATTGAGAACATTAATAAGAAAATTGTTATTCAACATCAAGAACTTCTTGAGTTTTTACTAATTCTATTGAGGGTGTAGTTGTAGGTTATTCTGCAACTACATAATTGGCGCTAGAAACAGGGATTTGAAGAATTCCTGTACCAGAAAAATGACAAGAAGAAGAAACACATCAGAACCATTAACTGAAGTAAGAAGAAGTGTAAGACTCGCAGGAGGAGAAGCAAATATAACATGAGAACCTATTAGGAGAAGGAGTAATCGAAGAAATCAAGCTCAACAAATAAGAGATCATGATCAAGTGAGTATACACACTTGGAGAACTGATACACCAGAAGAATAAGATAGAGAACCACAAATCAGAGAAAATGGGAGGTTGATGGGAGGAACAATTCTTGAAAGAGAAAGGGAGATGTTAGAAACATTGAGACAAGGAATCCAAAAAGAACGAATGATCGAAGCTGAAGAACGTGCCAAGTTAACAAGACAAAATCAAGAATTGAGGATGGAAAATGAGATGCTACAAAGAAGGAAATCTCAAAGTGTTGCAAGATCAAATGTTAGAACAGAAAGAGAAGGACAAAATTCACCAATAATCAATTATGAAAATAATATGCAAGAACAAGCGCAGAATCAAGGTGAAAGAAACCAAGAGAATCGTTTCATTTTAATACCAAACCACGAACAAAATATGGAGAATTTACGAACAAGACCAAATCCTAGAGAAAACAATCAGAATCAAGAGGAAGAACAACAACTTATGGAATAAACTGAGAGACAAAAAACAGTACATCAAAACAATCACGAGAATGGAGTAAGAAGATATGAAGAGGCTCGTAACAAACAAAATGTTGAGTATGAAAGAATTAAGAGAAGAATTGTAAATCAACAAACAGAAATGGAGAGGAATGAACCAAATTCTCGAATCAGAGTACAAGCAAATCAAGAAGAAATAAATCACAGAAGAAGGAGAAATGAAGAAGAAGAAATTCCTGATATTCGCATGAGAAGAATGAGAAGAATAGAAAGGGAAGAACAAGAATTCCAAGATGCTCTGCAACTGAACAATTATGATAATTTGGAAAGAAGATATTTGCAAAATTATGCAAATGAAAACATTAATGAAGAATATGATAGAATGCGAAGGATCGCAAGGGAGGAAGCGCAAGAACGTAGAAGAAAAGAAGCTGCATTAAAAAGACCAATGGATGAGAATTCTGAGGCAAATGCACGAATCTTTCGAGAATTAGCAGAAATGAGAGGGATGATAAACAATAGAATAGGAGGAGATAGAAGGAAATTAGATGAAGCAATAGAAGAATCTGCGAGGACTCCATTTGCTAGAGAAGTACAATTGGGAGGAATTCCACCAAAATACAATTTGCCCACACTTACCAGTATCTTTGATGGGACTTCATGTGCTATTCAGCACATTAAAGCATACATAATATGCATGTTACAATGGGAGAATCATGATGCTGTGTTATGCAAGTATTTCACATCAAGTTTAACAGGGGAAGCTTTAAAGTGGTTCGAAGGACTCCCTAAGAACATTATTACGTCATTCAGTCATTTGCAAGCAACTTTCCTTGGAGCATATATCACAAATCATTCTTCACGGCTTGGTATTGAAGATGTATTTGGTTTAAAACAAAGAGTGGGTGAAAGTTTGAAGCATTTGGTAAGACGATGGAAGACTATGTGCAGTGATATGGCAGGGCGCGTGGATGAGAGATACTTGATTTTGTCCTTCATAAATGCGATGTTCGCAACTGAACAATTATATGTTCAAATCTTCAGAAGAAAGAATTCCATAATGATGATAGAGTTACGAGAATTGCAAGAAGAGTACATTACACTAGAGGAAAAACAAAACAAAAGATGGAATCATATCCAGAGCAAAACACTAGCAATCAAGATGGAGGAGCAAATTTACTTCTCAAAATAATCAATGTAGTAGCAGGTACTTCGCAAACATCCTCACAAACTTCTTCGCAAATTTCAGAAGAGAAGAAAATAAATGATAGCCAGCCAAAAATGGTAGCAATGGGTAGTAGAGATCAAGAAGAGTATGATAGAGAGAAGAATTTCTATAATCGAATAGGAAATAACCAAATTCCAAGACTAGATCAACAACAAGAAAATTATGGGGGACAAAGGCAAAATTATTTTGGACAAGGGAACCAAAGACAAAATTATAACAACGGTCAAGGAGGTCAAAGAATGGTAAGGGAAGAGATAAAGTTGCCACCTTTGAATACAAGTGTAGAAAAGATATGGCAAGCAATTATCCTGGTAGAGAATATACCAACTCCATGGAACATGGGAAAGGAACCACCAATGGGTCCAAGAAGTCATGAATTTTGTTCATATCATCATTTTCATGGACATTCTACAAATAATTTCCATAATATCAAGAGGATAATCTTCCGAATGATTGATCAAGGAAAACTAAATCAATTTTTGCTTAAGCAGACACAGTCGCAACAATTACCACAGGCTCCAGCCATAACTCGCAGGGAGAACACAACAAAAGAAAAGGGAGAAGAAATCCTACATATAGAAGTGGGGTCAAAAGCAAGGAATGTTTTCTGTAATTCCATTGTTCATTCATATAAAACCATAGAGGATTTTCATGATAATGTGTTAAGCAGGGTATATGAGAGGGATGGTGAAGGAAAGGAAGTAATGAACATCGCAAAAATTTCACGACTTGAAGATTGGCAGAAACATGAAATTTCTTTTGAAGCCACTGAAATTCCAGAAGGTTTTGAAGCACATGATAATCCATTGGTAGTAAGATTAGCAATCTACATGAATATGGAGGAAAACGAAGATGATATGGAGGAAGAATCAATTGGTCTTAATAGGATTTTGATTGATACGGGAAGTTCTGTCAATATCCTCTTCTATTCTGCTTACAAAGCTATGGGGGAAAAGATGCATATTTAATACCTTCTACTTACAAAATTTATGGTTTTAATGGAACTGCCAACAAGCCCAAAGGAGAAGTGAGCATGCGAATTCCATTAAGTGGAATGCGAACTGAAATTCTATTATGCGTTGTTGATGTCGAATCACCATATAATGCTTTGATAGGAAGACCATGGCTTCATGAAATTCTAGGCGTATCTTCTACTCTACATCAGTGCATAAAGTTTCCTCATATGAAGGGTATTGGAATTATCAAGGGCGATTGGGCTGAGGGAAAGAAATGTTACGAGACAGAAGTAGAAGTTTGCGAAGGAAAAACTGTTGAGAAGGAAAATTGGAGAAAAAGAGCAAAGGATGTGAAAAGAAGTGAAAATTTAATGGCAGAGGATTAAGGAAAAAGAGAATGAAAAAGGAGTAATCAGTATGTTTGCTCGTGGAAATGAGGTATGTGGCAAAACAAAATTTTTATTTCGTGATAAATTTTACGAATATTGTTTGCTCGCAGGAAATTGGGAAAAGTTACGAATTTCAGAATTTATACTCCGATTAAAATTTCATTAATTTGCGAATAAAAGACCGCAATCTGTGATCAGCCTCCAAAAAGAAAGAGAGACGCAGAAAATTTTATACAGGCAAACCTTTGTGGCATACACCCTAGTTCGCGAAGCTATATTTCGTAAGAGGCAAAGTCCTAAAGTACGTCATTTAAGGGGGTACCTATAACGTGGCTAAGGGTAACCGGAACACCACCAAGGGCCCTTAGTACATGGTAAAAATTTAGGGGTACAACCCAATAATGGGGTACCTATCCGGGTTAGACACCTTGGATTCTCACCTAATCTAGCGACATTACGCAATATAAAATGCGGTGTAAGAGGATTTAGGTTGGGCGACTAAGGCATACTGTCTTTCCCAAGAAGTGCAGAAAACGATCAAGGCGCCGAGGTACACGGTTGAGTCAAGAGTGTCGGGTGAGGTTGAACCACATCTGCCATTTTTGACAAGTCTTGGCAAATGATGCACTTGGCCCAAAGATACCCCATAGGGTGCAACCTCGTAACTATAAGCCCTATAGGCAAAAAGGATAAGAGGTTGCGATCGAAAGTCAAGTTGTTGGCAGAACCGGATGGGAAGAGCTAACCTTGTATGGTCGATGTACGCTTCCTTGAAGGGGCAACCAGGGGGAAGATAAAGGGCATCACCCTCCATTAGGGAGATGATACGTGCTATAAGACGCAAATGTCACGAGGCTTCTTGTTTGCGAAAACATAAAGGCTTGTCATATTTGTGCAACAAATGAAGTTCTGCGAGCATTCTAAAAAAAAAAAAAAAAAAAAAAAAAGAACTCGCAGAATGAAACAAAGAAGTTAAGATGAGATCAATGGGTCACTACATGAAAGTGTAGAGACGTCCTGCGATTTCATCGCAAGACGGCAATGTCATGGGGCTTTATGTTCGCAAGAATATTTAGGCCTGTCATATTGTCGCAACAATTCCTGAAGAGGCAAAAATACTATACAAAAAAGATAAGGCAAGATCAATGGGTTTTTGCATGAAAGTGTAAGAACGTCCTGCGATTTTATCGCTACAAAATAGGTGGCAAAATAAGACCTTTACTTAGGAAGGCATGATAATACCACAGAAATTCATGAAATTCATTACATCAAAACCATTGAAGAAATTATACAAGAATATACATCATAAAGTTTTGAAGAGAATACAGCTTCGTCAATACCATTGAAGAATTTTTACAAGAAGTCCTATCAAAGAAGATAACATCATTGAAGAATTTTCACGAAGACTTAACAAAAGATGCGATTTTGATAGTAATCAAATACTGATAAGTTCATGCTCGTAAAATGTTACGAGAATTAAAAACTTCTTATACTTCTCCATATATTGAATATTTTTCTACAAATTCAATACTATTTATACTTCTTCTAGAGTATATCATATTTATTATACTTCTTCAACGGATATTTAATTTTGCGAAGGTTAAGTACTTATTATACTTCTTCATACAATTCTTATACTTCTTCATATATTAGGAAATTCTTCATGAATTAAATGCTGCTAATACTTCTTCAAAGATATTTTATACTTCTTATACTTCTTAAGGGTATTTCATATTTTGTATACTTCATACTTCCTATACTTCAAGGGGAGATTTATTATTTACTTCGCAACATCCCACAAAAGGCAGAAGGCTTATATTTCTTATACTTCAAAGGGAGGACCTTTTATTCATAATCACAAAAAGACGAAACTTCGTAAGATAAATTGAGAAGGATATTCTAATACTTCCAGCGATAGTTGATCATTTGAAGAGCAATAATAAGGGGAAAGGGAATACTAAGCTAAGTCTTTAAGATATATTATTTCTCTCCACATGATCAAGTTATGCGAATAAGGGAAACAATCGGTCAAAGAAAGATTAATTCAAATTAAGCTTTGAAAAAGAAATTGTTGGATTGATTAAAAGTGCAATCAAGAAGAAAATGTTGTATTGAAGAGAAACAGAACAAACATACAAAAAAGAGTAGAGTTACAGAACAGATATACAAAAAAGAGTGAAGTTATTCTTCAGGCGATATATTCCCATCAAAGTGATCTTCTTCTTCAACTTCATTATCATCTTCAACTTCACTTTCAGAGATTTCCAGATATGGAGTATCTTCAGGAATTTCTTCAGAAAGGAGCGTATGGTACTTCTTGAGAGGAATTTCATTGTCTTCACAAATCTTGCGAGTCATCTTAGCTCGAAAACACTTGACATATAAACTATGGTTATGATGGGAAATTAGAAGCTAAGATCTCAAATCAGAAATTTTCTTATTACGATTAGCAAGGATAGTTTCCAGATCGTTATTCATCTTCGCATAATTTTCTGCAGCAAGGAGAGAAATTAAGGAATTGGTTAGCAAATTACGAAGGAAAAATAATCAAAATAATTACCATCGCAAAGAATTTACCTTCTAGTTGTTTCTTATCATTACGAAGAGAATAATTTTCAAGCTTTAATCGATTATTCTCCTCAAGAAGAAAAGAATTATCAATTGCGATGCTCGCAGATTGAGAATTATCTTCGTGGCGAGATATTAATTCTGCGTTATCAATACTTAAATCCTCTATTTTCTGACGGAGGTTTGAATTTTCAACCTCTAGCTTCTTACAACGATTCAAAGTTTTCTTCTCCGCAATAGAATGACGTCTTTCCCAGTCAGAAGCAGCTGCACAACTAACTCTTCCAACCTAAACAAGAAAAAAGGGGTTAGAAATCAACAAAATGAGGGAAATAAACAAGGAATAGAGGAGAAACTTACCATGCTACCTAAAGCATATAATGAAGCAGGAGAGACGAATCTTGAAATGCCTTTGAGGGAGTTATTATCAATTACAGTAGGAACTTTACAAGCCTTCGCATTAAGTTTGCGAGCATTCGCTGTAGGAGAATTTCCTAATCCACGAGAAGAATGGAGGAAAGCTTCAGAAATGCTAACCATTGCTGAGGAAAAAGTTTCTGGGATACTGAAATCTTCATTTCCACCTGCATCAACATCATTATCATCATCTCTTTCGTCAGAAAGGGTATCAGAGTTAGAACTAAAGTCCTTCTCAGGAAATTTATCATCTTCATCACCAAGATCTTCCTCAATATTCTCATTAGAAGAGATTACATTGGAATGAGACTTGGTTGAGAGTTTCTTCTTTGTCCTTCTCTCGTAAACAACATTTGAAGTTTCCTTTTCTATTTGCGAAGAACATCATCTTGACTACCAGAAGCTTGGGTAACCTTTGCAGAACGAAGAGTTTGTTGTCTTGCAGTCAACCTTTTAGAAGAAGTAGAACTCTTATTTTCACTCGCAGCAATCTCAGGAAGAGGTGGAACCTACAAATTCAAATAAGGATAAGAAACAGAGGCAACAATATATTGTTTAGAAAAATACAAGAGTGTTTCTTACCTCATTTGAAATTGAAGGGTAACAAAAATATAAGGAGATGGAAGTACATACATTTCTAAAAACCCAAGGTTGATAATGGCGGTTACGAAGGTTCGCAGGAAGTTCTACTATCCCAAAAATATAAGAACCCGATAATATTAAAGGGTACTTATACCAATATTCATCATTAGAACGACGAGGTGTCTTATTATTTCCTGAAGCATAATCAATATCGTGCATGAGAAGATCATCTGCTGCGATATTAGCTTTACGATGAAGACGAACACCCCAACGATTATCTTCTTTCCTCGCAGGAATTAGTGTGTAATTTTTGAAGAAACCCTCAACTGTATAATTCGCAGCAACAATTTCCATATTTTCAAATCCAGGTTTCCTAAGATCAACTGAATACAAGGATTTCCCAAAAGCCGCACGATTTGCGAATTCAACTAAGAGGCGAATACAATCACTAGTCAATTGGTAAATGGCACAAGAAAAATTGGGGTGGGAAATAATTTCATAGAATAGAGGAAAGTTAACATCATAAAGAGGAAGAGGAAGACCTGCGAGGATTTGACCTCGTGAGATTAAAATTTTCTGATCATCCCAAACATAGTTAGTAAAGAGCTTCACACAGAGAGAAGATTTATTATCATAACCTTCAATCTCAGAGAGAATGAGGTCCCTATCAGCAAGTTCCGCATTAATCATTTCAATAGTTTTCTTCTTTGGTGCCATTGAATATAAGAAGGAAAATATAAAGGAAAAAAGATTGCAGAGGCATAAGTGGTGAAGAAGATGAATAATATAAGAGAATAAAAAGCAAAAACAAAGGAGAATATTTATAAATAGAGAGAGTTTGATGAAGATAAAAACTCATTAATACGAGTAAGCGTGAACGGTTGAAAAGAATGGTTACGAAGAAACGTGTCAAAAAGATAAGGGAAAAGTAAAAAGACGTGTTGCGAACTTGATGGGTGGTAATAACTATACTAAATTTACGAGAATAGGAATTCTCATGACATTTGTTCTTCGTAGAATTGACATGAGAAGAGGCAATATGTAGGTATTGAATATCGCAAGATAATAGTTCACGAGTATCGTAGTAAATAAAGGAGAAAAGAGTTATAAAATGATACGATGATAGAAGTAGCGCGAAGAAATATGAAGTTTTACGAGGATGAAATAATGTTGCGAGTATGAGTTGCGATACTTCGCAATTCATATACAGCTGTATAAATTTTACTATAAATAGGAGTTCAAATGTAAAATTTGGGGGGTTCTTTTTGGTGAGTGTTAGAAAATATCTTAGGAAAGAGAATAGAGAAAGTTGTAACTATTCTAATTCCATTTAGATACTTCTTTGTAATCAATTGAGAACATTAATAAGAAAATTGTTATTCAACATCAAGAACTTCTTGAGTTTTTACTAATTCTATTGAGGGTGTAGTTGTAGGTTATTCTGCAACTACAAGCTTATTATGTGATGCTGGGTGATTATGCTCGGTAGCTAGAGCTTCATGCTGATGATGTCTTGTAAAAGGAGAAAATAGAGCAGGAGACACAAAGTAAAGAGGAGGAAGAAGGGAAAATTTTTATTCATATGTGTAGAATACAAAGGTTTAGGATTGTATATATAGAGTTTACAATCTTGGTACCCAAGTAATAGGGTTATACTAAAGTGGGCATCTACATAATAAACTGCCGTTTATAAAAAAAATATAATAATAATAAAGTGGGACGTGTGGGGCCACCTAGGGCTTGGCCGGCCGTCTAGGGCCCGGTCACACGGGTTTCCCTAATTTTATATTATTTTTCATGGGGCCAAAGAAATATCATGAGATTAAGGAGTTTCCATGAATTTAGGAAAATAATAATCTGGCCGGTTGGCCAATGGTCACGCCCCACAATGTTTTTCTTAATTTTATATTATTTCTTTGGTGTGAAATAAACACCATGAAACTGAGGAGTTTCCTCAAAACGAAGGATATTTGTTCAAGTGACAGGATTTTCATGAACTCAAGGAAAATAACAAAAAATATGAAACTGGCGTGGGATTGACCACGGCACGGTCGGCCGGTCAGTGGGCCCATGCTCCCAGCGCCTTGGTCAATTTTTAATTATTTATTATTTTCCTTCTTATTTTGCAAAGGTTCATCCTCTCGTCGTATTTTGAAATACTCATTCGTGCGGTGATTGTTAGTGCATCGTCGTTGAGTACACTTTCACCATTTAAATCGGGGCTTACTCAGAGGTAGCTCAGACGCCCGTGCGTTGAATATTTATTACTAACCCATGGATTTCTGCTGGGAAGAACCATGGTTTGCAGTAATGAAATATCTGCAAAAATATTTGAATATTTTCGGAAATTCTGTGGATGAATCCAAGAATTTAGGAATAATTAACTTATGGCTCTATACTAGCAGAGCAAGCTGTCTAGGAGCATTAATTATTCCGATATGAGCTTGATGGAGCTTCATATCCTTTATATAGTCAGGGTAAACTCGTTGTTTGTATCCTGAAGACGTTATCGCTCTATACTAGCAGAGCAATCTGTCTAGGAGCCGTCCATCTCGTGATACTATATAGAAATAATTACTGAAGTGTTCAGTATTCATGAGATATGCTATTGTCTAGCCGTGAGACCATATATCTACATGTACTCTAAGAGAAAGTATTCTCAGTCATAGGATTCGATGAGACCCGTGTCACAATACTCACGCCTGATTGCTGGATCAGAGGTTCGTATAATTATGGGTTTACGATTTTAGCCTTTGTCGAAAATCTACCATCTACACGCATAATCAGGAAGATCCAGGATATGACATGTCCTTCAGACGAGCGTGGATCTACGTTGAAAACATAGATACTTATAAAGCGCCTTTGGTTACACATCTCTCCAACGAAGGAAGTTCTGATCTAGAAGGTTTGATGGACATTCCATCATTAGAGTACTTTGAGGAATTTCAAACTTTGACGAGGTTGAAGCAAGAACCTGCAAAAAGATGCATAGACATTCATCAAGAGATTCCGCATTCAGGAAAGTCTCATTCCATGTCTATGTCATTTATTTCCTCACATGCTATCCTAGCATGTTGACTTAATTATGCTAGCAACTATATAAGATGTTTTGAATGGTAGCTTCACTACTTGATATGACGTTTCTCCGAATCAAGCACTGAAATATTTATTACTGAGATGATGTCCAAACATGGCGAAAAATACTTTGGGAGTTTCTCCTGCAAGTCCATGTGTTCCATAAAATCATAAGGCTCTGATGTCTGCACAAGTGTTTAATCCCACTACCACAACGAAAGGGATGCTGAATCAACAGAAGAAACTCCAGGGCCGAGATAATCAAGCCCCTAAGGCATTTGATGCTTAAGGAGTATACGCTTCAACGCTCAAGCATCTTAGAAGCCATCAAATTGTACTCCCAATCAAAGAGTACAACTTCAGAACAAATATATAGACGATGACACATTGATTCAACACCAGCACGATCAAAGTGTTACTAAAATACAATAGATAAGTCTTCATTATCCCATGATAAGACATTTGAAGCAGATGCAACATAATTCATACATGGATGACACTAACTCCTTCAATTTACACTGGGCAACCTAAGGAGATTCCGTGAAACTTCATCAATGGGATTTCTCTGCATCACAATCCCCTGCATGATTGAGGAACTTTCTATCTTCACCAATCACATCCAGTACGAAAAATTGTTGATGCTATCTACCGCAACAATGACGACTCACTGACAAAGCCAGTTCGTGGTAAAGTTATGCTTTCAGGAGCATTCAGGTTGAACTCTCAGTATACCTTCATCTTACGGACGCTCAAATGATAGGTGCTAAAAAACACCTTTCTAAGTATCGATTAGTTATGCTATCTTAGCTAGTTTTCAAGTGAAATTGTATTATTAGCTATCTTTTATATTTTATGGGAATTTTGGATCTTATTCCCGAAAAGAACAAGAAATCGTCTAATTTGCTAAAAGAGAGGCGGAATTATCATTGCATGGGAAAATCACTATTAGCAGTAACGCTGTGACTCGAGTTGGAGAACTGGGATTGATTAATGATGCTGCTGCTCGAGTTGAGTTTCTGTTGTCAGTGCATTTGGATTGACAGGCCAAGGACGATAACGAGATTGGCTTCCGAGTCATGCTATGGTGCAGAGGCCTGACAAGGCATTAACAATAAATGGGTTGGAGGTAGTCCGTTGGTTACAAGTTGGGCTTAACATGGGATTAATATGGGCTATGATTGAGACAGGATTTGAAGCTATTTGGTTTTGAGTTTTGGTTTACAGGGAAACAGTTTGGATGTGCATGGAAGAATCGGAAGTTGGATGTTGTCGCATTACTAGCGATGTCAGTGACTGAAGTTTTCAGAGCTCGAGGAGATCAGGATGTCTGCTAGTGGTCGTGGATAGAATATTCCATGGAAGCAACGTCAGTTGAACGCCATCAGTGAACGTCACCTGCTGCCAGTGATGATGGAGGTTTGAGTGCATGGAAGAACTGGAAGTACGTTGCTTATGGAGTTGGTGGTTTGTGGTTGGCTACAATGGATGAAGTGGTGAAGACGTGAATAGTGGTTTGCAGAGTCTGATGGAGATGCTAACATTCGTCGATGATGCTGGGAGTATTGGGTATGTTGTCGTCACCAAATACGAGATGGAGTTGCAGCTGGAACGAACCGAGTATGGCCGTGATCGATAGAGGGACGTGCATGGCAGCTACTTCCAGCAGTAATAAAGAGATGCAGCGGACTGAGTCGAGGTTTAGAGAGCTGTGGTGAACTTGCTGTCGAGTTTGGTTCTGCCGGATTTGGCTTGATGCTACAGTAAAGAACTAGTGAAGTTGAGATGCTGTGACTTGATGGAAGAGAATATAAAAATGGAGCTGAGCAGAAAATGGTTGCAATGAACTGAGCTGTGACTGCAGTTCAGATGGAGGCTTGGCAGGGATGGATGAGCTGGTTATGTACGGTTCTGTTGCTTCCAGCGACAAAAGATGGCTGGAAAGAAATGGAGATTTAATGGGCTGGTGTACATTGGTGAAGTAAACAACGAGATAATGGGCCAGAATCAGATGCGAGCCCAGCAGGCTTGTAGCCAATATGTTTTACACGATCAGATTGAGGGTGCGGCTATTTTTGGCCGTGACCTTGGGAATTTACTAGGGTTTTGGCACGGGGTATGATGCACGAGACACAATTTCAAGAGGAGGTGCACTTCCCTATTTTTCCTAGGTTTCCTAGTTTTCTTAAAGAAGAGGTTACAAAACTCTATATATAGGGAACCCTAAGCACAATTTTAAAGATCTTTTTGACATATATTTTCTTTTCACCGTTTTTCTCCCCCTTAGGGGGAGAACTATCTCTTTTCTATTTTTATTGTAAGGATGAATTCAAAGTTCTAATTGGGAAGCTCAATTATTTTGCAAGTTTGTTTCAAGTTTTAAATTGATTCATTGTGGATTGTTTTTACTATATCGAAGGTTTATGATTGGTTCTTAGATTGGTTTGGGTGCGCAACCAGATTAGTTTATTAATCATTCTAATGCTAGTAGAAAGTTGAGTCGACCCGTAATTGTCTCTCATCTCCTACACAAGTAGAAATCGCAAGACCTTACGGAGGGATTCTGTGGAGAAATTGCGAGTAAAGACAACACCAGTAAGTGGACCGAGCGTACCGAGTTTTACTGCTGGGATCAAACCTAAATTCACAAATCTTAATGCGTTCTGGGAATTACATCTTGTAGTCGAGCGTTTCCGTGTCAAGGTGGTTCTTTTGAATAGAATCCGGTAGTCGAGCGCTTCCGTATCCGGTGATATAAGGAGTTTTTAGGGATTGCTAAGCGTACCTGCTTTCCTACGGTTGGTGACAATTGAGTCTAACAAGAGATAAACGGGTACAATGTTGAGTTAACGGTTAGTAACTGCGAAGGATTTCTTCAATATCTTTATCTTTTTATCCTTCTTTTATATTTTCGCCGATTTAGATAACATAACAATTGCAATACTCTTCGTGGGAACGATCTCTTACTACCGCTATATTATATTTAATTAGTGGGAAATATATTTTTATTTTGTTGAGTAAACGATGCTCACCAAAATTGGCGCCGTTGCCAGGGAGTAATTGTTAATTGGTATGTTATTCTTTTTGGCGTAAAGGTTTTGTGGGTATATCTATCGTAAGCCCTCACGAGACTATAACTCGTCCACTAGGAATACCTAGGGGTTTAAAGGCCTATTATTCATGCTAAGAGTAACCGTATCCTCACGCCATGGAGTTTTATTTTATTTTTGTTTCGTTTTGTTTGCTCGATGACTAGCAAAGTTTGGGTGTGGGGGAATTTGATAGGTGCTTAAAAACACCTTTCTAAGTATCAATTGGTTATGCTATCTTAGCTAGTTTTCAAGTGAAATTGTATTATTAGCTATATTTTATATTTTATGGGAATTTTGGAGCTTATTCCCGAAAATAACAAGAAATCATCTAATTTCCTAAAAGAGATGCGGAATTATCATTGCATGGGATCACTATTAGCAGTAACGCTGTGACTCGATTTGGAGAACTGGGATTGATTAATGATGCTTCTGTTGTCAGTGCATTTGGATTGACAGGCCAAGGACGATAACGAGCTGGGCTTCCGAGTCATGCTATGGTGCAGAGGCCTGACAAGGCATTAACAATAAATGGGTTGGAGATAGTCCGTTGGTTACAAGTTGGGCTTAACATGGGATTAATATGGGCTATGATTGAGACAGGATTTGAAGCTATTTGGTTTTGAGTTTTGGTTTACAGGGAAACATATTGGTTGTGCATGGAAGAATCGGAAGTTGGCAGTTATTTCATTACTGGTGATGGCAGTGAATGAAGTTTTCAGAGCTCGAGGAGATCAGGATGTATGCTGGTAGTCATGGCTAGAATATGACATGGAAGAAACGTCAGTTGAATGACATCATGGAACGTCACCTACTTCCAGTGATGATGGCGGTTTGAGTGCATGGCAGAACTGGAAGTACGTTGCTTATGGAGTTGGTAGTTTTTGGTTGGCTGCAACGGATGAAGTGGTAAAGACGTGAATGGTGGTTGGCAGAGTCTGATGGAGCTGCTAACGTTCGCTGATGATGCTGGGAGTATTTGGTATGTTGTCGTCACCAAATATGAGATGGAGTTGCAGCTGGAACGAACCGAGTATGGCAGTGATCGATAGAGGGATGTGCATGGCAGCTGCTGCCAGCAGTAATGAAGAGATGCAGTGGAATGAGTCGAGGTTTAGGCAGTTGTGGTGAACTTTCTTTCGAGTTTGGTTCTGCCGGATTTGGCTTGCTGCTACAGTAAAGAGCTCGGGAAGTTGAGATGATGTGACTTGATGGCAGAGAATATAAAAGTGGAGCTGAGCAGCGAATGGTGAGATGTGACTGCAGTTCAGATGGAGGCTTGGCAGGGATGGATGAGCTGGTTACGTACGGTTTTGTTGCTTCCAGCGACAAAATATGGCTGGAAAGAAATGGAGATTTAATGGGCTGGTGTACATTGGTGAAGTAAACAACGAGATAATTGGCCAGAATCAGATGCGAGCCCAGCAGGCTTGTAGACAATATGTTTTACACGATCATATTGAGGGTGCGGCTATTTTTGGCCGTGACCTTGGGAATTTACTAAGGTTTTGGCATAGGGTATGATGCACGAGACACAATTTCAAGAGGAGGTGCACTTCCCTATTTTTCCTAGGTTTCCTAGTTTTCTTAAAGAAGAGGTTACAAAACTCTATATATAGGGAACCCTAGACACAATTTTAAAGATCTTTTTGACATATATCTTCTTTTCACCGTTTTTATCCCCCTTAGCGGGAGAACTATCTCTTTTCTATTTTTATTGTAAGGATGAATTCAAAGTTCTAATTGTGAAGCTCAATTATTTTGCAAGTTTGTTTCAAGTTTTAAATTGATTCATTGTGGATTGTTTTTACAATATCGAAGGTTTATGATTGGTTCTTAGATTGGTTTGGGTGCGCAACCAGATTAGTTTATTAATCATTCTAATGCTAGTAGAGAGTTGAGTCGACCCGTAATTGTCTCTCATCTCCTACACAAGTAGAAATCGCAAGAACTTACGGAGGGATTCTGTGGAGCAATTGCGAGTAAAGACAACACCAGTAAGTGGACCGAGCGTCACGAGTTTTACTTCTCTGGGATCAAACCTAAATTCACAAATCTTAATGCATTCTGGGAATTACATCTTGTAGTCGAGCGTTTCCGTGTCAAGGTGGTTCTTTTGAATAGAATCCAGTAGTCGAGCGCTTCCGTATCCGGTGATATAAGGAGTTTTTGGGGATTGATAAGCGTACCTGCTTTCCTACGGTTGGTGACAATTGAGTCTAACAAGAGATAAACGGGTACAATGTTGAGTTAACGGTTAGTAACTGCGAAGGATTTCTTCAATATCTTTATCTTTTTATCCTTATTTTATATTTTCGCCGATTTAGATAACATAACAATTGCAATACTCTTCGTGGGAACGATCTCTTACTACAGCTATATTATATTTAATTAGTGGGAAATATATTTTTATTTTGTTGAGTAAACGATGCTCACCAAAATTGGCGCCGTTTCCAGGGAGTAATTGTTAATTGGTATGTTATTCTTTTTGGCGTAAAGGTTTTGTGGGTATATCTCTCGTAAGCCCTCACGAGACTATAACTCGTCCACTAGGGACACCTAGGGGTTTAAAGGCCTGTTATTCATGATAAGAGTAACCGTATCCTCACGCCATGGAGTTGTATTTTATTTTTGTTTCGTTTTGTTTGCTCGATGACTAGCAAAGTTTGGGTGTGGGGGAATTTGATAGGTGCTTAAAAACACCTTTCTAAGTATCAATTGGTTATGCTATCTTTGCTAGTTTTCAAGTGAAATTGTATTATTAGCTATCTTTTATATTTTATGGGAATTTTGGAGCTTATTCCCGAAAAGAACAAGAAATCATCTAATTTCCTAAAAGAGATGCGGAATTATCATTACATGGGAAAATCACTATTAGCAGTAACGCTGTGACTCGATTTGGAGAACTGGGATTGATTAATGATGCTTCTGCTCGAGTTGAGTTTTTGTTGTCAGTGCATTTGGATTGACATGCCAAGGACGATAACGAGCTGGGCTTCCGAGTCATGTTATGGTGCAGAGGCCTGACAAGGCATTAACAATAAATGGGTTGGAGGTAGTTCATTGGTTACAAGTTGGGCTTAACATGGGCTTAATATGGGCTATGATTGAGACAAGATTTGAAGCTATTTGGTTTTGAGTTTTGGTTTACAGGGAAACAGATTGGTTGTGCATGGAAGAATCAGAAGTTGGCAGTTATTGCATTACTGGTGATGGCAGTGAATGAAGTTTTCAGAGCTCGAGGAGATCAGGATCTCTGCTGGTGGTCGTGGATAGAATATGCCATGGAAGCAACGTCAGTTGAACGACATCAGGGAACGTCACCTGCTGCCAGTGATGATGGCGGTTTGAGTGCATGGCAGAACTGGAAGTACGTTGCTTATGGAGTTGGTGGTTTTTGGTTGGCTGCAACGGATGAAGTGGTGAAGACGTGAATGGTGGTTGGCAGAGTCTGATGGAGCTGCTAACGTTCTTTGATGATGCTGGGAGTATTTGGTATGTTGTCGTCACCAAAGACGAGATGGAGTTGCAGCTGGAACGAACCGAGTATGACAGTGATCGATAGAGGGACGTGCATGGCAGCTGCTGCCAGCAGTAATGAAGAGATGCAGCGGACTGAGTCGAGGTTTAGGCAGTTGTGGTGAACTTTCTTTCGAGTTTGGTTCTGCCGGATTTGGCTTGCTGCTACAGTAAAGAGCTCGGGAAGTTGAAATGCTGTGACTTGATGGCAGAGAATATAAAAGTAGAGCTGAGCAGCGAATGGTGAGCTGTGACTGCAGTTCAGATGGAGGCTTGGAAGGGATGGATGAGCTGGTTACGTACGGTTTTGTTGCTTCCAGCGACAAAAGATGGCTGGAAAGAAATGGAGATTTAATGGGCTGGTGTACATTGGTGAAGTAAACAACGAGATAATGGGCCAGAATCAGATGCGAGCCCAGCAGGCTTGTAGCCAATATGTTTTACACGATCAGATTGAGGGTGCGGCTATTTTTGGCCGTGACCTTGGGAATTTACTAAGGTTTTGGCATGGGGTATGATGCACGAGATACAATTTCAAGAGGAGGTAAACTTCCCTATTTTTCCTAGGTTTCCTAGTTTTCTTAAAGAAGAGGTTGCAAAACTCTATATATAGGGAACCCTAGACACAATTTTAAAGATCTTTTTTGACATATATCTTCTTTTCACCGTTTTTCTCCCCCTTAGGGGGAGAACTATCTCTTTTCTATTTTTATTGTAAGGATGAATTCAAAGTTCTAATTGTGATGCTCAATTATTTTGCAAGTTTGTTTCAAGTTTTAAATTGATTCATTGTGGATTGTTTTTACAATATCGAAGGTTTATGATTGGTTCTTAGATTGGTTTGGGTGCGCAACCAGATTAGTTTATTAATCATTCTAATGCTAGTAGAGAGTTGAGTCGACCCGTAATTGTCTCTCATCTCCTACACATGTAGAAATCGCAAGACCTTACAGAGGGATTCTGTGGAGCAATTGCGAGTAAAGACAACACCAGTAAGTGGACCGAGCGTACCGAGTTTTACTGCTGGTATCAAACCTAAATTCACAAATCTTAATGCGTTCTGGGAATTACATCTTGTAGTCGAGCGTTTCCGTGTCAAGGTGGTTCTTTTGAATAGAATCCAGTAGTCGAGCGCTTCCGTATCCGGTGATATAAGGAGTTTTTGGGGATTGCTAAGCGTACCTGCTTTCCTACGGTTGGTGACAATTGAGTCTAACAAGAGATAAATGGGTACAATGTTGAGTTAACAGTTAGTTAGTAACTGCGAAGGATTTCTTCAATATGTTTATCTTTTTATCCTTATTTTATATTTTCGCCGATTTAGATAACATAACAATTGCAATACTCTTCGTGGGAATGATCTCTTACTACCGCTATATTATATTTAATTAGTGGGAAATATATTTTTATTTTGTTGAGTAAACGACGATCACCATCAACTCATCAACTAGTTTGTGAATGTAAAAGGCTCACTCGAAGAAGGAGCAAAGATTATATCTATAATCATGGTTCTATCCTTTTCGGTCTTTGGAGCAACTTCAACCGTGGTATCATCATCAACTATAATCTCTATGGTAACACCATCCATGATCTTAGCATCGACAAGGATCTCTGGAGCGTGATCATTCATAGTCTCAACACTAACGACGGTCTCAGGAGCAACGTCCTCAGGGCTTCATCAACTAATCATTCTCTGAAGTGTTACACATGAAGCGAATTTCTCTAAGAACCAATGATTCATATCAAAATGTGTAGACCTGATAACATGCTCACATGAAAGTCTTCCCAAATATGGCACGACTGGGGGACATAATCCAAAGTCTTCTACAAAATGTTCTCACCACCTCTACAAATGAGATACAACACACTTCAGGTAATGGGTTTGCAAAAACGTACCAATGGGTGAGGAATGGGACAATGCTTCCTCAACAAAATATGTTCGTATATGTCTATTCTACAACATACCAAAAGGGCGTGTTAATCATACATACGAGATGAAAGATATGGCCTTTACCGTCAGGTCTACGAAACATGAAAATTTTGTACGGGATTACAAATTCCAAATGTGCACGCTTCGTTGGCGGACTTCTACAACTCCAAATTGAGTGATTCTTCTATCATGTAATAACTCAGTATCTTAGCTTCAAAAGTTGGGGTCAAACATCGAATTCCGACGTCGTGTGAGGTTCTTACATCTTCCAGAGCATACTACATGCAATTAGAAATTCGTGGACGGGATTCATAACCTCTACAGTCGATCGATGTCCACCAGGTATTTTCGCTAAGTCCTTCATCAAGGTACCTCCAACTTCTACCACCTGGGTCTTCACATCAATTTTCCACCCAGGTCCTCTATCTAAGTCTTGCAAGAAGAAGAGAAAACGAAAAGGAGAGATTTAACAAAATACTGGGGACTGACGGTCCACTGATCATGACGATCAGTTTCACAGTCCAAGACTCGTGGAACCATACTCTCATGTGCTAATCATTCATCATAAAATTAATGCTACCACCGGGACATGAGACCATGGTCATTACATCATCCCATCTCGAGAGAATCCTCAGCTATGGTCCTGTGACCAGGGTTTCAGAAGTGATGTTTCTACGACTGACAGAAGCAAGATGGGACTGCAAGAACCATGCTCATGTATAAATCAAGGGGTCCCGATCTCAAATGAATCAATGATATTAAAATTATTCACCAACCGTTCAAGACACAAGCGAATGGTCTAAAGACACAACATGAGTGTTTTACATCAAACTCGTCGGTGATGATTTTACACTTTCCTGTACAAACCGACGAGCTGGGAGAAATTGGTGAAGAATTTGGGGATGGGTCATACATCATTCTCTTCGTATGGATGTCCTCTACAGCATATCCAAAATTCACAGAAATTGGAGAAATGAGCAACGAGTTGTGGCCAAAACATTGGACCGCATGCCAGCTGAAACATTTCTGAAGGTCTCCTAGAAGTTTACTATTTCGTCGATTTCGGATCCTAAACATGCTCGGAACCCAAAAAGATTCTATGTTAAAGTTTGGAAATTTCCTAGGCATGAGGATACATGGGTAGACCGCGAAAATCGGACGAAGATTCTACAACAATTTCAATGAAGACCTAACTTATGAATTTTCTGATGACGAATTATGACGAAATTCTTCGTTCAT
Organism: Papaver bracteatum; assembly: GCA_023529315.1. Classification (NCBI taxonomy): domain Eukaryota; kingdom Viridiplantae; phylum Streptophyta; class Magnoliopsida; order Ranunculales; family Papaveraceae; genus Papaver; species Papaver bracteatum. The sequence continues at coordinate 88,280 of JAJJWX010002209.1, read as the reverse complement.
CCACATCTGAATCAGGATCAACACCATCAACGCAAATCCTTCCTTCATCGTCAGCCGATAGTCTTATTTGCTGAAGTCATCGGTGCTTCTGCTAACAAGGGATGACTCACAGGTGATCGAGAGACATACAAAGTACCATCTTTCCAGCGTCTCTGAAAGGTTGATTCATCCCAGGATATTTCTGCAAAAGTCTTCATGTTTGACTTGATATTTCTGGAGCGTTTTCCGGAAGATCCAGAAGGGTGGTTGTAACCCAAAGTCATTACTATCTGAGGCGAAATACAAGGAGTCATGGATATATGAATAACAAGCACGCGCTAAAACGGTAACAATCCAACTCTTGCCTATTTACAATTTCACTAGCTACAGTGATTATAACGTCAAAATTTCGAAAAAATTTCTCGTTCCTTCAAACCTCAAAGATGAGCAAAAATCATTATTCGAAATCATAACTTGATTTTCATAAAACCGTGAACAACCCACGAGAATTTTATCAACCACTGGTTTTTCAAAAAATTGGACAGACGTCCATTCTACAATTGTGAAAACTCACATACAGACATTATTTCACCATGTATAATTGTCTAATTTCAACAGTTGTTCAAAATCAAAACATTGATTTTACAAAATACATATATTTAACGTGAAACTCACGTAAATTTAAAAATATATCTATATATTTTGCTCCCTCGCACGAGCATATGTCTTTGAAGCGAGAGTATATTTTCAAAATTTTGTAAACGCTCACATATCGAAAATAAATTTTTTCATGAAAGCTCATAGGCAAAAATTTTATTAACGGACACACGTCTTTTCAAAAAAAAAAAAAAAAAAAAACTTTTCTCTCGTACGAGTATTCACCTTTGGAGCGAGAGTTTATTCCATTTTGTGAAACCTCACATATCATTAGACTCAGGTCTATTTTGTTTGTTCCTTAAACTAACAAACAAACGAGCGTATATTCCTAAAATAAGTATTTCTTTTTTGGGCCCGGCCAGCGAATCCTAAACGACCAAGGTCCCGTCATCAAGATCAGTGGTTCAACATGCTCATTAGACGATTTTCCATCATGCCACTGGGATCTTCATTCAAGTCATGGTTTGCTCGTACTATCAAAATCTAGTAATGTCTTAACTTACGATTAAGTTCAATTACTGATATTGTTTATGACCGCAAAATCACCATTCAATGATGACTGTGGAACACGGATTTCCTCACTATGTAGGGGACTTAATGTATATGGTGTATTTTCGACAAAGGCTAAAATCGTAAACCCATAATTATACGAACTTCTGATCCAGCAATCAGACGTGAGCATTGAGACATGGGTATCTCATCGAACCTCTGACAGCGAAATACTGTCTCTCAGAGTCCATGTAGATATGTAGTCTCTCGGCTGGACAACGGCATATCTCATGAATACTGAACACTTCAGTAATTATTTCTATATAGAATCACAAGATTGACGGCTCCTAGACAGCTTGCTCTGCTAGTATAAAGCGATAACTTCTTCAGGATACAAATAATAGTTTTCCCTGACTATATAAAGGATATGATGCTCCAGCAAGCTCATATCAGAATAATTAATGCTCCTAGATAGCTTGCTCTGCTAGTATAGAGCCATTAATTAATTATTCTTAAATTCTTGGATTCATCCACTGAATTTCTGAAAATATTCAAATATTTTCTGAAAGTATTCAAATACTTTTGTAATATTTCGTTAATTCATTCCATGGTTCTTCCCAGCATAATTCCATGGGTTAGTAATAAATATTCGACAACACGGGCATCTGAGCTACCTTCGAGTAAGCCTCGATTCAAATGGTGCACGTGTACTCGACATTGATGCACTAACAATCACCGTACGAACAAGTATTTCAAAATACGACGAGACGATGAACCTATGCAAAATAGGAAGGAAAATAATAAATAATTAAAAATTTACCAAGGCGCTGGGAGCATGGGCCCACTGACCGGCCGAACGTGTCATGGTCAATCCCACGCCAGTTTCATATTTTTATCACATTTTTTGTTATTTTCCTTGAGTTCATGAAAATCCTTTCACTTGAACAAATATCTTTAGTTTTGAGGAAACTCCTCAGTTTCATGGTGTTTCCCTCACACCAAGGAAATAATATAAAATTAGGGAAAATATTGTGGGGCCGTGATTATTGGCCAACCGGCCATGCCTTGATCTTGGTCGGCCCAACACCTCATGGTTCCTCATTATTTTATTATTATTTCTCTAATTTCATGAAAACTCCTTAATCTCATGATATTTCTTTAATCCCATGAAAATAATAATATAAAATTAAGGAAACCAGTGGGACCGGTCACAGCCGGCCGGTCACGCCCAAGCTAGCCCCACATGCCCTATTTTATTATTATTATTATATTTTATGTTTTCTTAATCCCATGAAATTCCTTGATTTAATGATATTTCCTTCAAATTATGAAAATTCCTTTAAATCATGAAATAATACATAAAATTAAGGAAAAACTCACGGGATCGGGCCCTAGCCGTCCAACATGCTCAAACCGGCCCCACATGTCCCTTATTTTATTATTATTATTATTATTATTATTATTATTATTTTTCATGTTTTCCTCATCTCATGGAAACTCCTTGATTTCAACAAAACTCTTTAATTTCAACAAAAACTCCTTGGTTTTAACAAATTCCTTGGTTTTATCATATTTCCCTAAAATCATGAAAATATTTCAAAAATTAGGAAAAACGTGTGGGATTGGGCCCTTTGGCCGGCCGGCCGGCCATGCCTTGGCCATGGCCTGTCCCACACTTCATGATTCCTTCACTTTTTTATTATTTTTCCTTCATCTCATGAAGTTTTGACGGTTTCATCAAAAACCCCTGATTTCTTCATATTTTCTCAAATGATTGCTCAAATGCACATCTGAAAAAATCAAAATTCTCAGAACTGAGATACGAACACTTTGGTGACATGAGAATGTTACCTTGATTGATCAAGGTTGTCTCTTTGGCTCGCAAGGAACCCCTCCCGCGTATTTACACAATATGACCTAATTTGCGCAATTGCACGTATTAGGTCCAAAATTCTTCCAAATTGTATTTTCATGAAACGATTGTCATTCGATCCCGTGACCACCCTGGGCCGGTTTTATGACCCTTTGGTCGGTCTCTCATCTCTTCATAATTAATTAGGTTTTATCACCTAAGGCTCAGACGAGCATTTTCGAATAAATGATTAAACCAGCATTTGATCATTCTTTCATCAACGAATCACCAACTCTTCGAGAGGCCTTGGTATTTGCTCACACAAACATATGGGAGCTGCATGGTCGACCCACAGTCCCATGAATTCGGTTCTCTTTCATTCCATGGTTAATTTTCAAATAAACCATCAATTGGTCATCAATTGATCAAATTAGGATTTCTGAGTCCAAGGATTATAATTCCAGATTCAAACACTAATAATTTTATGACGATCTCATGATCAGTATTCTTATTAATTATGCTCGGTTCATCTACTAGTATTTTAAATAATATTTTATTTTTGTCACGCTACCAATAATTCATCAGATGAGCAACACTTGCTCAGACGAGCAATATTTGCTCAAACCAAGGAATATTGGTTCAACTATCAATATTCAACAATTCATCGAATGAGCAATACTTGCTCGCCTCAACGTGATAATTACACTACTGTCTCAGCAGACACGTTCAATTCATGAGTTTCAGAATATTTTGGCAAATCATGTTCACCTCAGCAAGTACATGGACTCATCGTCCCATAAAGTCATGAAGTCAGCAACTGACTAATTAACCACTAGATGTCAATCGTGTCACATGGGGGGATATCAACTAGGGTTTTGGTCTGGCAGTCTACGAAACGTGTGTTCAAACACATGATGGAATGTGAGCAAGTCATGCAATCAGTTGAAGAAGTTAACAAATTAGTGGATGGAAAATCAACCAAGTCTCTGCACGATGAGCAACTGGTTTCAAACACGATTTCCATTTCCCCACTTCTTGATTCTATCAACTGTCACACTTCATGGGATCATGGTGTCTACAATTCCAATAATATAAATAAGTCTTTGAATCATGATTGAATACATAACAACAAGAATCTCACGTCTCACTGAAAATACGAGATTAACAATTCATCAATTGAGCAATTACTCTCAACTGAGCAATTTAAATCATTCAGAACTTATCATATTCAGAATTCACAAGACACCTACAATCTTTGATTACCATTGATTCCACACATTTCTCAGCTTCCCTCCTACAGATCGACCATCCTCTCTTGTGACCGAATTTACTCTGGAACGGCCATTGTCTTGGTTTAGGCCGGAGTACTACAGATTGATCTCTCGAATTCAAAGCAATCCCTTCTTGCAGTGCATCTGTGTGAGGTTGAACATTTCACTCAGTTCAGGGAGTCTCCTCCGTAAGGTCGTCTCCTTAATTCTGTAAAAACTATCAAATCATTTTGCCCCATCTACAGAGAGTTAAAAATGAAGGTTAGAGAACTCGAGAGCCCATTTTTCCTTGTTTAACCACTTTTCCTTGCTAGGAACTTGAACTTTACATCCAATTAGAAAAGCTTCTTTCTCTCCTTGTCGTGTTTTAGTCACTCTTCACTCCAATATGCAGTCTTCCTTGAGTGGTTCCTCTCTATCAAACCATAAGTCTTATACTCGTGGTAAGATCATTGTGTCGTCGCCGTCATCTTCAAGTAATAGTGGTTCAAACAACTTCAAGTATTCAGCATTTATAACCGAGAACATTCCTAGATAAGGTGGCAGATCCAGACGAAAGGCATTGTCACCAATCTGATCGAGTATACGAAACGGTCCATATCGCAATGGCTTTAATTTCTTACCTTTCCCCTTCAGTCGCTCCTTACCTAATTTTAACCATACCAAGTTACCAACACCGAAATTACAAGGTACAAGATATTGGTCATGCTTTGTATTTGGCTTATGACTTCTCTAATTGTGCTTCAACAATTGCATGAATCTGAGATATCTTCTCCAAGAACTTTTGTGCCTTTTGCCGTTCACTTCCTTCCTTCCCCCCCCATTGAGGTGTCACTAGAAAATACTAGGTGGTAAGTAACCATAGCACGTCTCAAAAGGAGATTTTCCCAAAGAACTATGAACTTCTCTATTGAATGCAAATTGTATATATGGTAAACTCTCATCCTAAGTTTTAGAATGCTTGGAATTATATCCCCTTAACATGTGAACCATAGTCCTGTTGACCACTTCTGTTTGTCTGTCTATTTGTGGATGAAAAGTTGTACTCTTCTTCAACCTAGTTTCCATCATCTTCCATAGAGATTCCCAAAAATGACTAAGGAATCGACTATCCTTATAATAAATAATTGAAGTAGGTAAACCAATATGCTTCCACACATGCTCAAAGAAGAGCTTTGCTGCACCGGCTCCCGTCACCGTATTTTTACATGGAATTAATGCAATCATCTTGCTGAATATGTCGACCACAAGGAACAAGTAATCATAACCAGACTTGGTCTTTAGTAATCCACCAAGAAAATCCATAGAAATACTCTCACAAGGCCTTGATGGTACTGGTAATGGTAGATATAACCCACGTTTTCTGTTAGAATTTTAGATGTGCTTCACAACTTACACCCTCTAACTAACTTAGTCACATCATCTTGCATCTTCAGCCAAAAGACAAAACGACGAAGGTTAAGAAGAGTCTTATTCATCCCAAAGTGTCTAGCAACTCGGGATGTGTGTGCCTCTCTCAACCATTGTAAACTATCTTCATCTTCTAGAATACAAAGTAACTGACCCTCGTATAACAATCCATCCCGGAGTTCAAAATCGCCTTTTAATCCACTCTTTACACCTTCTAACACCTTCTTGAAGTCTTTGCTAGATGTGTATGACTCTGCATACTCTTGAGGAAAAATCGGCTGAATTCTCATGGCTACCATTAATGCTGGGACTGGTGGACGAGATAACATATCTGCCAACTTGTTTGTTACTCCCTTCTTATACTTAATGAGAATGTTAAAACTCATCAAGTAAGACATCCACTTCATGTGTCTGGCTTATTGTAGTTTTGTCTATCCGTGCAGATACTCCAATGGTTCGTGATCTGAATGTACCACTACTTCTTTACCTAAGAGATACACTCGCCAATGCTTGATACATTGGTATAAAGCATAAAATTCCTTGTCATAAGGTGCGTAGTTTTTAATAGCACCTGAGAACAATTCTGAATGGTACTATACTGGTTTACCATCTTGCAAAAACACTCCTCCCAATGCATAGTTAGAAGCGTCAGTCTCAACCTCAAAAGTACGATGTAAGTTAGGCAATGCCAACACCGGTACTTCTGAGATTTTCCTTTTTAGTAACTAAAAAGCGTCTTCATGGGTTTGCTTCCATTCAAACTTTGCCTTAGCTCCCGCCAAACCATGTAATGGTCCTGCAATAGTCGAAAAATGATGGATAAACTTACACAAGTATGTGCAAGCCCCTAATAAACTCCTGATTTCAGTTACAGTACTAGGTCTAGGCCACTTAGTGATCACTTCAACCTTTCTTGGATCGATCTTCAGTTGTCCACCACCAACAATGAATCCAAGGTACACCAACTCCTCCTTTCCAAACTCACACTTCTTTAGGTTCAACTTCAGATGGCCTTCATGTAACACTTTAAACACCTTCTCAACGTGAATGAGATGCTCTTCCCAAGTTCTTCTGTATATAAGGATATAATCCAAATAAACAATCACAAAATCTTCTATAAAAGGTCATAACAAATCATTCATCAAACGCATAAACGCCGCTGGAGCATTACACAAACCAAAAGGCATCACCAACTATTCGAACAAGCCTTGTTTGGTCTTGAAAGCAATTTTTCATGTATTATCTTCTTGAACTCTCACTTGATGCTATCCAAATTTGAAATCTAACTTTATAAAGACTCGAGCTTTTTCCAACTGATCCATCATGTCGTCTATCCTAGGTAGAGGGTAACGATTCTTGATAATGATCTTGTTCAATGATATATAATCAATACACATATGCTAGCCTCCATCTTTCTTTGGTACCAACAATACCACTGATCCACAAGGTGAAGCACTTGGTACTATCATTCCTAATTCTAGGAGTTCTTGGACTTGTTTCTTGATCTCATCATATTCCTCTATGGACGTGCGATAAAGACCTACATTAGGAAGAGAATTCGCTCCGGTCAACATAATTTCATGCTCCATACTCCTTTTTGGTGGTAACCATGTGACATCAGAAAATAAATCCTTGCATTTCAACTTCAACCTTTCTAGGTCGCCTTCTTGTTGTGCAGTCAAGGGTGTCAAACAAACTTTACTCGACTTCTCCATAAGAGAACAAATCACAAGGAGAATGAAATTTGTGCTAGCATTCACCAACCTCTTAGCCTGAGTGGATGTAATCAAGCTTTCTCCCGCTAGAGGAGAATCTATAGCCCGAACCACAAAACTTTCTCCATCTTTGGTAAAGGTGTACTTTTGTTCCCTCTTGTGTAGAGTTGCATCTCTATCCTATAGGTAAGAACTACCTAGTACTACCTGACAAAGGAACTACGTCACATGTAACTTCGTCAATATTTAACTCATCTAAAGCAAATTTTAACGTGCACTGATGTGAAACTTGTAAGCCCCCTTCCTTTTGATGTCATCCTAAAGGGTATGGTTTAGGATGTTTGATAGTCTTCAATCCTAACTTCTGCACCAAAGAATGTGAAAGTAAATTCTTCTGACTTCCCAGGTCAATAACAACATCAACTAGTGATATTTTAACTTGCATCTTCACTGTGAAGATTCTCTCCCTAAGATCATCTTTTGAAGGTCTTTTATTTTTTTCTGTCATAAGAGAGAGCTTTGAATTGGGTTCCGTTAGTCCGTGGACTTGTTTTGGAGTTTGATCGACCAGTGTTGCCTTCTTGGCTTCTTTTCTCTGCAACCCTTTAGGCTTTAGATGAGCGTTCTTAACCCAACAGTTGTCGATAACTTGACCTGTTTGTTTGCAATGGGTGCAAGTCAAATCTTCCTTGTCACTAAACTTCCCTTTTTCTTTGCTCCTTTCACCTCCTTTTACAGTGGTACCTCCAGATTTCACCTTAGTATTTCCATTTGAATCAGATTTCTTAAGCCTGCCTTCAATGGCATTAGCTTTATACTTGCTTCGGAGATAGAATCCACCGAAATATCTTCAAATCCTTCCGTATATACTCATGGGACACAGAAATGTATTTCATATAGATAACATAATCTCCCAAGTTTAAATCCAAAATCATAGTTTAATTCTGAAATTCCGAAGTATATTCTTGCACGGTTTGGTTGTAAGTCTGCTTCAAGTTGTACCACTTGAACCATCTTTCCTCAAGGTAGCCAACTGGATAAAACTATTTTCTTACAACTTCCTTGAATCTTCTCCACAACAATACCCCCTTACCTAGGTTTTGTCTTTGATAAGCTTTCCACCAGGTTAGAGCATGCTTTTGTAGCTTCAATGCCGCAAAAGCAATCTTTTCCTTTGAACCATATTCAAAGAAAGAAAAATACATCTCTAGACGTTCAATCCAATCTTCCAATTTTTCTACATCGACACTCCCATCGTAAAGTGGAGTATCAACACGAAAATTCTTACCATGAGGTTTAGTTGATGTAGTACTTTTAAGAAACTCACTTTTCTTCTTTTCTTCATCCTCATATTCTTCCCCTTCTTCTTCTTCTTCTTCTTATTCTTCTGAATCATTTTCTTCCGATTCATCTTTTTCCGAAGCTTCAGGCGAAGGTGTAATATTTTTCTTCATCTTCGGATTTGGTGTATGAGAATGAATACATTCAGTCAAATCTTCAAGGGTGGTTTTAATTGACTTCATGTCTATTTGTAGCGTAGCCACCTTTTTTTCCAAAGTTTGTGGTTCTCTATGCTTAGGTTCATCATCTGACTTTGTAATCTTTGATCCCCTTGTTCTCCTAACGTCTTCTAACTTCTCGAGTACCTCACCAAGCTTTATGTAGAGAGATATAGTGAAAACCATAACCATAAGGATCTACCCTAAAAACGAACATTGTTCCTGGTACCAACTTGATACGTTTGATCTCTATACCTTGGTAGCTATTACTATTAAGGCGGAATTTAGAATAACAATAGATGAAAAACTTAGAAAACAGAGACATAAGAAAGTAATTCGAAGAAAAAATATCTTCTCTAGATCATGAACAAGAAAACGATTACAATTCTCTCTTTGTTACGCTTACAATCTTCTATAAACTGTGGATTAACCTTAAACTGTTTGCTAAGCTTGCACAAGTATTGTTCCAAGCTTTCTCTAGGTTTTTTATGCCTAGTTTATGTGTCCTTAGCTATTATCCAAAGCTCTCCATTTATATCCTTCATCGTACTCATCCGACCAAGGACTTCTATTAAGAATCTATTTCCTAAACTAAGAGTATTGCCTGAAATAAAACTCTTCTCTAAATAGGAATTCTGCCAAAACAAAGATTCGTGCCTAAAATAGGATTCTTCCCTCAACTTAGCTCGAGGTTAACTAAGTTCCCTAAAGTATTACGGATACACCTGTATTATTGGTTCTTCAACATTACTCAAAATCTTCGTCACTTCCAAGTACTCTAATGATTCCAAAGATATTCAATTCAATATCACCGTTGTTGAAGATCCGTATCCATAACAATGAGAAAACAATAGTTCTCAATCATTGTTACATAGTGTCATAGTATTATTACACAACATCAAAGTTCAATTATATCACAACTTCGACAACAATACTATGGTGATATGTATCACTCCCTCTTAGTCAATACTCCATCTCACATGGAAACCACTCCCCCTTACATAATGATCCGAAAACCATATGTATTTGTAGTGTGAACTACACATTAATTCTCCTCCTTTTTGTCAATAAAATTGGCAAAGGTACGAAAACTTGTGGGATCCTAATGAAATTTACATAGAGACACTTCATGACCAAAAGAAAGTACATATCAACTTTTTAGATGCATTCATATAGCCGAAACTAAAAGCATTCATCAAGGAGTTTATAAGGATACGAGATAACCCCTATAATATTCCACAGCCGCACTCCCCACAAAGATTTGGCAATTAAGCACAAGTTATATTAAGAACTCTCCCCCATAAAATGTCATTCCCGAAAGAACAACAAGAGCGACCTTACTTTCACAAGAAAATAAGGATTTCTTTGGACATTAACAAATCACATAAGAATATGATTTTGTATCCAAAAATATCATCTAAATTAACCACAAGAGAACCCATGATTAATTTAATCGTAAATGCTCACATAAGAGAGCTTACGGAGCCGCACAATATTTAACATAAAAATATGGATCATGGAAGATCAATACTGCGGAATAAACAAAGATTCATTCTATTCTTTATCACTATTTACACAATGACATATAATAGACTTAATCTTTGTAAACAAAATCTCACCCTATCTTCCATCAATATTTGCATAATGACATAATAGGCTTATATTTTGTTTGTCAAAAGTTCATTCAATCTTTTATCAATACTTGCATATCGACATATGAAAGACTTAACTTTTGACCACGTATGGGACAATCATAGTTCATGGACGCAAACACACATATCCCATAACAAGTTCCAATATATAAAACCATAAAGATTAATACTGCAAAATCACCTTCCAAATCAACTTTAGAATTTAAACAAATAAATATAAAAATATTGCAAGATGAAAATCGTTGGAAATAGCTATGTGTAATCACAAAAACGGCTATTCCAAACCCTAGTTATCCTTTTTAAAAACACAAGAATAAATTCTCATAAGAAGTTTTCTAGACAAAATATGACAAACACAACTCCTATGAAGCATTTCACTTACTTTGAATACTCTTCTCATATTCCCTATTATTTATGGGTATACAATTTCTGCTGGTTTTGGTAAATTTGGGTGTGTGGATGAGAAACGAGCCTAAACCTTAAACAAATGCACTGCATGGGAGTACTTTAGATTCGAGAGATCAATCTGTACAATCCTGGCCTAGACCAAGAAATGGCCGTTCCAATTTTGCTTCGGTCACAAAGTGAAGGAGATGGGTTGGTCTTAGGGAGGGAAGCGAAGAAGGTGTTGAGACCAGAATGGATAATTCTGAAGGTGTGGCTATTTTATGACTTGTATCAGAATTTGGAACTGGCTTGCAGAATGTAAGCTATCAGTTCTTTGGTATTTTCTGGATTCCATGTTGTTTTTCTCCCAAAAACTTGTTGTTTGGTGTAAATAGGTGAAACCTATTTATACAAGTCATAATTGAATACCCCCTGGTCTCGTAGGAAGTGGGAGTGATTGAGTGATGGAAGAGTGGAGTAATGTGTAACCGCCAGAAACCACGTTTCCACGATGAAGGAAACGAGTTTGTTTACACCCATTACTTTTTGCCACCACTAACTGCCATGTTTCCTGACACTTTCTTATAATGTGCGTGTTGCACACCACATGCTGTAAACCTCCATACCAATACCCTGATGAGTATCCCCCAGTTTGTGACATGTTTTATGTCTCAAATGTTTTGATGGAAAACGTGTAGCAACTGGCTAATTGTGGTAAGTCAAAGTCAAGAGACTTGCCACAGAAAAATATAATGTGATGCTATTAGGCGTGTCTTGGATAGTCGCCAAAAACTTGCCACATGCCTGTCAATTCCATGGAAAATTTGGACGGCTGAAATTGTAACTCATGAGAAAGAGTGGCCATTGATTATGGCCACTGACTGTTGGTGCCTGACAATGGCATAGTGGTGCCATTGGTACATGCTAATAGTGTAGTGACGTTTTTAGAGCATGCCAGTAGCATAGCGGTATGGTTGGAATGGTCAGTGCATGCCAGTGGCACGATAGTGCAAGTGGCGCCTGGCGTAGCCATGGATACCAAATTTTGGCACATTGGTGTTGGACTCAAATGTAGTATGGCAACATCAGTTCCAGTAGCCACATCAATCCCAATGTTCATTGGAATATTATTTGGTTTGGTTGGAATAGAAACTTTGCCTAAATTAGGGTTTGGCATGCCGAAACCTTAATTAGCGCATACAGCATGCGACATGTGCCATGTGACCATGGTACAAAGGCGTTTTGTGCAAACAATGCTAGTTCCACCCCAAAGGAACCATAGCCAGGCAATCATGTGGAAATGGCCACAAGAACAAGTATTTCCACTAGTGTCTATGGTATGACGCCTTTATTAGGGTTTCATAAGTCCACACGGCTTGCGGCATGTTGTGGGGCCCGAAGTGGCATAGTTTGTGCTACGGATGGAAATTAGGGTTTCATCTATCACCACTAAAGCAATGTTGTGCTTCTGGCTAGGATAACCACGTTGAAGTCCGTTATGGCATTGTCCATGGACAAAAAGTGGGTTGGCACGTATGTGTGTTATTTACGGCGTGTTGGCGCGTTTGGCGTGCTACTGAGGTAAAATGGCACATTTGGCATGTGAGCTTGGCATGCTCGTTTGGCATGTTTGGTATGTCGTTAGCATGCCATTGGTATATTGGCGCGGTCTTTGTGAAGCCAGTTTGGCATGGTGGCCACTTGACGCAATTCCACCTCTTTTAATGTTGTGGCAGGTTTAGAGCAACCTGATTGGTCAATAAAAAGAGAGGGACGGCCAAGCATGTGCATGGCCACACTTCTGGTGCGCATGGAAGATTTAACGCGACCTGATTGGTCGATAGGGAATAGGTTCGGCAAGTATGGGCCCAGCCACAACTCATGGGAATGTGGCAGGTTTAAAGCGACCTGATTGGTTGAAAAAGAGGGGGCCGACCAGACACGGGCATGGCCAGACTTCTGGCGTGCGTGTGGCGGGTTTGGCCACACTTCTGGTGTATGTGTGGCAGGTATGGCCACACTTCTGGTGTGCGTGTGGCGGTTTTAGAGCGACCTGATTGGTCGACAGGAAATAGGGGCCGGTCGAGCAACATGAGGTGTGGACACTTGCAGTTGGAACCGGCTGGCCTATGGCATGGACACCTTTCCTTTGTTGTTTCTCATGTTCCGCGTCTCCTTTTATTCCTTATTTTATGATTTTGGGTAGGATTTTGCACCTACTAATCCATGGCATATTAATTACCTAGCTCGCCTAGGCTTAATTTCGATAGGCAAGGTCTAATATACTGCGCAGGGCGCAAAACCCTAATTTTGCAAATCAGGTTAAAATTTGAATCTTCTGAATTATCAAAAAATTGATTGAATTCTGTGTTGACACATAGTTCTTTAAGTTTATTTCCAGAGAGCAGTATGCTTTCCGATTGAGAATCTTTATGCAATGACCTTAACCTTGATACTTGGAAATTCGTGCTACTCTGCTGCGAGTGAACATAAATTGTCATGCCATATAAATATTAAGGGTTCTGCCAGGAAACATAGAATAGGAAAAATACTCAGCAGGATCCAACATTAGTGAGTAATGTAGGTAGGAGATTATATACTCATTAGGCTCTATACTAGTGAACAATTCATCTAGGAGCTTGAGTTTTAATATATGAAGAGAGACATAGGCACTCATCAGGTTTTGATATATTCTCCAAATTCCTTGCGGAATATAAACATATCAATGTCTACTACATATGATGCCGAATCAGGTAGATAGACTTTTACAGTTTTCACCATATGCTAAAAACCACCACCAACACCTATATTCATCAAGCTCGTCTTCGATCAGATCAATCCTGGATTCAAGATTATCCATTTTTTCTTCAAGTCTTTTGGAAGAGGATTCAAGTTCACTTTTCAAGGCACGTATTTGTTCCAAGACGAGACTCATGGTTAATGAGAGATTATCAAAATCATAGATAGAGGGATTCCCATATGAAGAGGAATCATGATTGTTAGAGCACATCTCACTATCATAAGAATCAAAACGAACCTTCTTAGAGGGAAAGAGAACAGTCCAGACATCACTTTCTTTGCTTTAAATACTTGATGAGGACATGATAGAAGAAGAGAAAAAAATGAAATGCTCACATCAAGGAGAGGTCTTTATCTTATGAAGCAATGAAGATATGGGATAAAATTTCCATAAAGACCTTTTGACGAAAACCCTAATAGAATTTGGTTATCCTCAGGAAAAAGTCTTTACAGGAAAAACCATTCACGTACACAAACGGTTCTTGACTAAAAATTGAAGAGCAAAAAAAAGAAACAGAATCAAACTGGAGAAACAACAAAGATATTTCATCACAACCCTCTTGAAGATTATGATTCTTTCCCAAGAGAGACAAACAATAATCATCTTAAACAAAATTACAGCATGTAATTTCTCCAATCCACAACAGGACTGGGTGATTTCTTACGAGGGGATGAAGTATTTGATATTCCATGTATCTGTTTTTCCTTCAAGGAAGAAGAGTTATGCACATCATTCTTTCCCCTTTTTATCACAGTTTTGAATACCTTGTTTGTTAGTTTTTGCAATCTATGAATGGCTTTGGAAATCTCCTTTGAAAGGAATGAGGATTTCATAGGAGATTTCCTTTTCATCTTCTGAAAACAAGGTTTAACAGAGGAGAAATATTCTTGACCTTTAGTGCTTATAATTTCAAGATGATCCTGATTTTCACATATGGAGACCAAACAGTTTGGTAAGTCCTTGTAGTTCTCCATACCATACTTTTCAGGGTGATTTGAGACTGACATAGAATCAGGAGTAACTTGTTGATAATGCTTAAAAGAATTAATCGAAGAAGTTCGATTTTTCTTATTAGGATCACAAATGTAAGTGATAGCAATTTCCTGTCTTAAATTAAACATTTGATATTCTAGATCTTCAATATTTTTAATCAAGGATTCTTTTTCTAGTTGAAACACTTCTGGAGAGGTCATATTGTTCATCGTGAAATGATCATGACTGTTAGGAGGACATGTGTGATTATCATTAAAGAGATTAAGAGAACTTTCACAGATATCATCCTCAGGACAATAATCAAGAGTAGCCATCCATGCTTTAGTTAACTCACTTAACTCGTCATCATAACTTTTGGAAGAATCATGGATACTTCTATAGAACTTGAAACAAGTTTCATTATCATAGATTTTCTGAAATTTTTTGTCCCTTTTTCTGACTGACTGGGCTTTCTTTTGAGACTTTTTTTAATTCTGTCTAAGAGTTTTCTTAAACTGTTGTATAAATAGTGACAGAGTTGAATTAAAGCAATTCTTATCCTGTGTATCAGTTAATTTAGAACGTCGAGACTTTTTATTAGATGTAACAACATGCTTACCCAACAAGTAACGTTTTTCTCTTTGAAAAAGTTCAAGATCGAAGATTTTAAGCTTTCCAACAAGAGTATTTTTGGAAAGTGTATCAAGGTGATTTCCCTAACGATGGCATGCTACTTAGAATCGTATCTGGATGGCAGAGATCTGAGAATCTTCATCACAATGTACTTTTTAGGAATAGTCTTACCCAATGCATAGGATATATTAACAATTTCAGACACTTTGCGATTAAACTCATCAAATGATTCTTCATCTGCCATAAGAAGATTTTCCCAATCAAGATTTAGGTTTTGAATCCTAGCTTCTTTTTCACAGGTATTCCTTTCAAATATAGTTTCTAAGATATCCCAAGCTTCTTTAGACTTCGTGCAAGTAGTCACATGATGCTGAAGATCCAGGGTAATGGCATGTATGATAACATTTAAGCCATCATAATTTTACTTTGCAGGAAGGATTTCTTCTGGACTATATCTACCAATATCCTTAGGTATAGATACGTCGTCTTTTGTATTAACCGGAGGATCATAGCCATTAACAACACATACCCATGTTTGAAAATCACGAGATTGAAGAGAGGAACGTATAGCGATTTTTCACCACAAATAGTTAGAGCCATCGAAGGTTGGTGGTATGTTTATGGAGATAGAATTTCTTTTTATAGAGTCAGATCGCTAAAACAAAGACTTATGAGGTCTTTAAACATGTTTGCCTGCTCTGATACCAATTGAAAAAAGCGGGGGTACAACAGCCTCACCTAATATTTCGCTTAGCAATCTGTATGGACTGACTCCAATATACTTTTAAGAGAAACAACTAGACAGTCAAACTCAATCTTAAGAAAAGTATATCAAAGAGTTATATCTCAATTTCTTAATTCAATCCGCAATAAAACAAATAGAAATTTGCGAGCCCGATTGAATATAAGAAATAACTTGGACGGTATCAAAAACCAATATCCAAGTGTCAATCAATTTATCAACGACCAAAGGTTGGATTCACAATTGATTGAACTTATGCACAACCTGTGATATTTAAATTATATAAACAAATATAATGCAGAAAAGAAATAACACAGACACCTGAAATTTTATTAACTAAGAAACCACAAATGCAGAAAAACCTCGAGACCTAGTCCATATTTGAAAACCATATTGTATTAAGCCGTTACAGACACTAGCATACTCCAAGATAACTTTGGACTGATATGAAGTTGAGCCCTAACCAATATCACACTGTTCAAGGTACATTTGCGCTCCTTACGTCTTTGAATCCCAGTAGGACTCTAGCACTTGATTCCCTTAGCTGATCTCACCCATAACTAAAAGTTTATAAGACCCAAAGTCAAAAAATTGATAAACCAATCTGTCTCACACAGAAAAGTGATTGAATAGATAAATCTATCTATAGATACCAAAAATCTGATGTGCCACGTGGCACAATATTAAAGGTAGAGTAACTTATTATCTATCAACGGGTGGAGCAATGTTAAAGGTTGGAGTATCAAAGTATGCTGCAATGGAGTACACCAAATCACTACCAAGATTGCTTAGTTATTAAGAAATAGGTTGTAGTATAGGCACATGGGTGTGTCTGTCTGTCAGAGGTAGCTGAGCAGTATGCACAACTTTTAGTACAAAGGCGTAGTCGTCAACCACGTGGGCTCAGAGTACGTGTCACCCTCTGTATGGCGAAGGTATGCGGCCAACGAAGGTACAACTTGTACAGAGGTTTCACAGTTAACGATGCCACGTGGTGGAAGCTAGGGTAACATCGTCTGATTGGAGATGGACGGCGGCCAACGAAGGTACAATCTGTACTAAGACTGGGAAGTTCCCAAAGGAACGTGGGTCAGCTGAGGTGGCAGAGTCCGAGGGGATAAATCTTGCGATGAATGAAGGTACTATTAGTACGAAAGATGTATCAGGATACAATGGACCCAAAGACAGCAAATATATATCTGGAGCAGAATATGCTATAAATACCAAGCTTCACCAACAAAAAAGGGGGAGTGGGGTTAGTTAGGAATGAGGGAAAAGACTCACTTTCCCTATCTCTACTTTCTCTCTTATTTTCTAGAGCTTCATACTTTCTTTGATGCAGTTCTTCCACACAAATGTAACAAGATCAATAATAAACATATCATCTTTATCCGTGGACGTAGGTTAAGATTAACCGAACCACGTAATCTCTTGTGTGATTTATTAACTTAGTTGCACTTACATTATGTTCTTACTTAAAGATTTACTTACTGAGTTATTTATGTTTATTGAGTTATCTTTGTTCTATGAGTTATCTCTGCTTTCTGAGTAATCTCTGTTCATCTGAGATATCTCTTTATTTAGCTTATTTTCTTATGTATCTCTATATTACAGAGATACCATGGTTTTCTTAGCATCTTCTCTATAGAAGTATCTTTACTTACTTAGTATATGATCTTCTGAGCAGGTCTCATTATGAACATACCTTTTATTACTCAACTATATCAGTTCAACTGAGGTATCCATACTACTTAGTATTGGATTCTCTGAGCTGTTCATATTACGTAGGCTACGGGAAATTGAGTAGTCATAGTTTGGCGCCCACCGATATGAGCTGGACCCAAAAGCTCTATATTTTCGTTATTTATTTTATTTCATCATCTTTTTTCTTTAGATCTTCGTTGGAAGATCGGATCTAAGAATAAGAGAGTTGGATCTTTCTTTCTAGTAAAGATTTATCATTCTTTGACAAGTTTTTCGAGTATTAAACCTTGAAAGAAGCTTGAAATATTAAGGATCTATAGAAAGTGGTTATGAAACACCTTTAAAAATACTTTTCAAAGCTCAAAAAGCTATTATTTTATTATTATTTGCTTAATGAGCAAACCTTCTCTGGATCTGAATACCTCTGTTTTCAAAGGAATCTCAGTAAAAGTTTTGGAGTAAAATCCCTAAGGGTATTTATGATCTGAGGGTCATTTTCCGTCGCCGACGCTTTCTTTTACTCAGCTTGCAATATTTTCAATCGTTTTTTTAATATCTGAGCAAACCTTCTCTGGATCTGGATACCTCTGTTTTTGAAGGAATTTCAGTAAAAGTTTTGGGAGTAAAATCCCTAAGGTCATTTTTGAACTGAGGTCGTTTTCTTTAGAGACACCTTCATTTACTCAGCTTGCAGTACTCTCTGTTGTTTTTGAATATGAGGTTCATTTAGGAACTAAGTCCTAAACATTAGACAGTTCTATTAAATATGAACTCAGCAAACATATCTCCGTTAAGTTCTATACTAAACTTTTATTTTTTTATTTTTTTTATTTCCATAATGGGGCTACTAGGAACGTAGCCTACCCCTTTTTCTCTTTACTCTCAGGAAACGGAAATAAAAAGGTCAAAATTACGAAGCCTTTGAGCGAAAATAAAGCCTATCTTTGGCTCGGGTGTATTCATCCACATTCTCAACAGCCAAAGACAAAAACGAAGGTTGTCCTTGGATCATACGTACCTAAGTACGAGTATCCAGGTGCAAAGATGGAGCTTATCTTTGGCTCGGATGTATTTATACACAATATCAACAGCCAAAGATAATTACGAAGACTACCTTTGGCTCATACATATCTAAGTACGTACGAGCAGCCAAGGGAAAATACGAAGGTTATCTTTGGCTCGAACGTGTCCATACATGTTCTTAGCAGTCAAAGAAAAAAACGAAGGATGTCCTTGGTTCATACGTACCTAAGTACGAGCATCCAGGGGCAAAGATGGAGCTTATCTTTGGCTCGAATGTATTTATACACATTCTCAACAGCCAAAGACAATTACGAAGACTGCCTTTGGCACGTACATATCTAAGTACGAGCATCCAAGGGAAAATACGAAGGTTATCTTTGGCTCGAACGTGTCCATACAAGTTCTTAGCAGTCAAAGACAATTATGAAGGATGTCCTTGGATCATACGTACCTAAGTACGTGCATCCATGGGCAAATACGAAGCCTATCTTTGGCTCGAATATATACATATACATTCTCAACAGCCAAAGACA
The DNA here is from genome assembly GCA_023529315.1 of Papaver bracteatum. Classification (NCBI taxonomy): domain Eukaryota; kingdom Viridiplantae; phylum Streptophyta; class Magnoliopsida; order Ranunculales; family Papaveraceae; genus Papaver; species Papaver bracteatum. The sequence goes on along the minus strand of JAJJWX010002209.1, from coordinate 68,962 downwards.
TTAATGAAGGCTTCCCTTGGCTCATACATATCTAAGTACGAGTATACAAGGCAAATATGGAGCTTATCTTTGGCTCGAATGTATTAATACACATTCTCAACAGCCAAAGACAATTACGAAGGCTGTCCTTGGATCATATGTACCTAAGTACGTCCATCCAGGGGAAAAGACGAAGCCTATCTTTGGGTCGAATATAATGTATACATATACATTCTCAACAGGCAAAGACAGTAATGAAGGCTGCCCTTGGCTTGTACATATCTAAGTACGAGTATACAGGGGCAAAGATAGAGCTTATCTTTGGCTCGAATGTATTTATACACATTCTGAACAACTAAAGACAATTACGAAGGATACCTTTGGCTCGCACATATCTAAGTACGAGTAGCCAAGGGAAAATATGGATCTTATCTTTGGATCAAATGTATTCATACATATTTTTAATATCCAAAGACTTACGAAGGCTGTCCTTGGATCATACCTACCTAAGTACGAGCATCCGGGGGAAAAGATGGAGCTTATCTTTGTCTCAAATGTATTTATACACAGTATCAACAGCCAAAGACAATTACGAAGAGTATCCTTGGCTCGTACGTATCTAAGTATGCGAATCCAAGGAAAAATATGAAGATTATCTTTGGCTCGAACGTGTCCATACACGTTCTCAGCAGTCAAAAACTATTACGAAGGTTATCCTTGGATCGTACATATATAAGTACGAGCATCCAGGGGCAAAAGTGGAGCTAATCTTTGGATCAAGTATTTTCATGTGGAAATCAAGGGAGATCAACACGATGCAAGGCTATGCAACCTAGCGGAGGTAACGCTGAACGAAGAAAGAGCCACCGAACAGCAACATGAAAGGAAAAGAAAAGAGGAAAACACCAACGAAGTGAAGAACAGAGACTTCAAGGTTCCCAGAGCCCCCTCGCCTAAGGATAAAATCACTAACAACGCTCCGGAGGATGATAGCTCCAAAGATTATCCTTGACTCGTACTATCTAAGTGTGAGCAATTAAGGATGAAGATGAAGCATAAAGACGAAGGTTCAAAATGCAACTCGCATGGAAGGACAAAGCTTTGTTTGTCTAAAATTCTTAAGCTTATCGTTTTGCGAATTTCTAGGGGAAAAGGAAGGTATGTAGCATCAACATCATCAACGAAGGTCAATCCCCCCAAACTGGACCTACAAACGAAGGTGGAGGTCATAATAATTGGAGCCAAAGATATCGACAATGGTTGTATTTTATATCTTAAGTATGAACCCGAAGGTATGCATGGGAGCGAAGCCCCTTAAAGGCAAACTCACCACTGTCAGGCATATATAGGAGCGAAGCCCCTTAAAGGCATATTCACCACTACCAAGCAAGCATATGAGCGAAGTCTGTTAAAGGCAGAATCACCGTTGTAAAAAATGGGGTACTCAATCCAAATCTACTGATTGTACCCAAAATTACGTTTGGGCACGAAACACGACGAAATTGATTATTTGGTATGAATTTAGGGTTAGGAGACGAATTGAAGAACGAATAAAAAGACACGGGTTTAACGTGGTTCGTCATGGTTTGCCTACGTCCACGGGCAAATCCCCTTGGGGAGTGATTGTTTATTGATATGTAGAATTACAATGCTCTTTTTTCTCTGTTGCCCCCCCCCCCCTAAATGATTTCTGTTCCTCCCTATTTATACAGTTCAATATCGAATTTCAATATAAACATAAATTTCATTAACCTCTCATTCATGCCTTCATCTTCAATTCTGTATGAAACGTCTGGAATTAATTCTGCATGTATGAATCTGCTGTAATTAGTACCGCATGTCTGAAACTGCTGGAATCAATACCGCATGGCTGAAACTGTTGGAATTCAATTCGCATAGCTAAAGCTGCTGGAATTCAATTCTGCATGAAACTGGATATTTATGCTTCCATGATAAATTCTGCATACTGGAAGACTGGATTGATGGTTGACAGGCATAATGGATGGCAGTGTGGATGGAGGATGGCTGGCAGCATGGGTGGAGACTGGTTGGCAGTGCGAAAGAGTTTTTGGCTGGGAATTGGTTAGCAGCACTACTGGATACAAGACTGAAAATTGGCTAGGGGTGCGACTGACTTCGATAGTTGACCGACTATTGACTTTGACTATTGACATGATGTTGACTTTGACCATTGACCTTGACCGGACGTTGACTTTGACAGTTGACCGACTTTGACCATTGACCGGTCATTGAATTTATGTAATACTGGGCAGACTGGTGGGCTGCCTCGGTTGACTGGTTAGCGGGCTTGGATGAGGACCAAAAGATTATTCAAGTATCAATTGGGCCCATTAAGTGCTATTTTTACTTATGGGACAAACATCTCCCCCTCTTAACCTCCAACTTGTTGGGGGTTAAGAAAATTTCATTTTCATTAGTCAATGATAAAACTTTCCCCCAAGTGTGGATTATTGATGTTGAGGTGATTGGAGAACTTCCCTTGTTGTTTGTGGAAATCACAATCAAGACGCCCCCAAGTGAGGCTATTGTGACTGGGAGATCGGCGGGAAATAGTTGAGCATGAACCACTGTTGTGTGCAAAATCAGGACCGAAAGCTGAACTGTTCTGTAACAGAAGCGTGATGCTTGAGCGGAGTGGTATTGTGAGTGAGCGATAACTGCTGATGTAAAACTGAACTGCGGTAATTGCGTAGGACTTGACTGCGACGGCCACAAAAGTCTGTCCTCTACAGTAATGAGCAAAACTGGGTAGTAACATCATTGAGCAAAAATGGTCTGCAGCAGCTTCGATCAGTTGGAATGCTACAACGACGAGCAAGACTGCACTGCAGCAGCTGCGATCAGCTGGATTGCAGGAACGACGAGCCTCACTGCAGCAGCTGCGGTCAGCTGGACTGCATGAGTTGCGAACAGAGATGTACTGCATCAGCTTCCATCAGCTGGAATACAGCAGTGACGAGAAAAGTTGTACTGCAGCAGCTGCGGTCAGCTGGACTACATGAACGACGAGCCTCACAGCAGCATTTGCGGTCAGTTGGACTGTAGGAACGACGAGCCTCGCTGCAGCAGCTGCGGTCAGCTGGACTGCAGGAATGACGAACAGAGCTGGACTGCAGCAGCTTCGATCAGCTGGTCTGCAGCATCGACGAGCAAAGTTGAACTGCAATATCTTTGATCAGCTGGATTGCAACAACGACGAGCAACACTACGGTAGTTGCGGTCAGCTGGACTGCAGGAACGACGAACAAAGCTGGACTGCAGCAGCGACGAATAAAGTTGAACTGCAACAGCTGCGATTAGCTGGAATGCAACAGCAACGAACAAAGCTGCACTGCAGCAGCTGCGATCAGCTGTACTGCAGGAACTGCGAGCATAGCTGGACTGCATAAGCTGCGATCAGCTGGAATGCAGCAGCAACGAACAGAGCTGCACTGCAGCAGCTGCGATCAGCTGGACTGCAGGAACTGCGAGCATAGCTGGACTGCATCAGCTGCGATCAGATGGAATGCAGCAGTTGCTGAAGGACTGGGCTTTTAAACAGTTCGATAAACCTAAGTGTAACAGTTACAAGTAAAACTAGACTGCATCAATTGCGTCCAACTGAGTACAGAATTGATGATCCAAACTGGACTGATGCCAGTTGCGTCCAACTTAGTGCAGCAGTTTCTTTTGAACTGGACTACAACAATTAGATCAACTTAACAGTAGCAGTTTAACATTGCTGATTGTAATAATTGCATCAAAATATTTGGGTGGATGCTCGCCCCCTCTTAGTTCTGTAACTCGTTGGAGGATTAAGAAGTTTGGGTTACCTGAAATTTCTATTTTCAGAAGTTGAATTCCGCATTGCAATTAGGTGTTGTGTAACTCGCCCCCAAGAATATAGAGTGTTACGCAGCTCGCCCCAAAAGAGTTATTTCAGACCATGAGTTGTTACTGTTGATGGTGGTTTTTAAACAAACGGTAAAATTGTAAAACCCCAAATAACCTAATGTCACCGGTGACACATTTATTAGGACATTTAATGCATATAGTTAGTAATTAATGGGGGTATTTTTTCAAATTAGGGTTACAACGAACAAAACCCTAATCACCTCCGTGCCAATGGAAAATCATGCCAGCCACACCTAGCCCAAAATATCCGCGCCATGCCAAACGCACCCTGCCTTGTCCCTAGCTATGATAGTCACACCAAATGCTCCAAAGCATGCTAACCATGCTAGCCGCACCTCCGTGCCAATGGAAAATCATGCAATCCATACCTATCCCAAGCTAGTCGCGCCATGCCAAACGCACTCTGCCTTGGCCCTAGCTATACTAGTCACACAAAACGCGCCAAAGCATGCTAACCATGCTAGTCGCACCTCCGTGCCAATGGAAAATCATGCCAGCCACACCTAGATCAAGCTATCCGCGCCATGCCGAACACACCCTGCCTTGGCCCTAGCTACACAGGTCATGCCAAGCCAAACACCCTTACCTTGGCCCTAGCCACGCCATGCCAAAGTAGCGCCCACACCTAGTCTTGCAAACCGTGCAACCTAGGCCAAATTGGTCACATATGCCAAAATGCTCGCTGGTAGCTTTCATTACCAAACTGTGGCCATAATGGCCGAGCATGCCATTGGCATATGCCAACATGCTCGCTGGTAGCTTTCTTTACCAAACCGTGGCCTTAATGGCCGAGCATGCTATTGTCACATGCCAACATACTCGCTGGTAGCTTTTCTTACCAAACCGTGGCCCTAATGGCCGAGCATTCCATTGGCACATGCCAACATGCTCGATGGTAGCTTTCCTTACCTAACAGTGGCCCTAATGGCCGAGCATGCCATTGGCACATGCCAACATACTCGCTGGTAGCGTTTCTTACCAAATCATGGCCCTAATGGCCGAGCATGTCATTGGCACATGCCAACATGCTCGCTGGTAGCTTTTCTTGCCAAACCGTGGCCCTAATGGCCGAGCATGCCATTGGCACATGCCAACACGCTCGCTGGTAGCTTTTCTTACCATGCCATGATCCAAGTTGGACACGCATGCCATTGGAACATGCCAAAACCCACGCTGGCAGCCTAGCTTGCAAACCGTACAACCTACCACCAAGGCATTCCACATATGCCATTGGCACATGCCACACATGCCACTAGCAGCTCTGGCACTTCCACTTACACTCAACGTACAACCTACCACCAAGGCATTCCACACATTCCATTGGCACATGCCATACACACCACTAGCAGCTCTGGCACTTCCACTTGCGCTCGAGGTGCAACCCACAACAAAGGCATTTCGCACATGCCATTGGCACATGCCACATGCACCCCTAGCAGCGCCACTTGCACTCAAGGTGCGACCAACACTCGAGACATCAACACAAACTGGGGGATGATTTCTTGGGGTTTTGGTTTGGCGGTCACAGCGTGCAGCGTACACTACGCTCACAATAAGAACGACATGAAAAGGAATAAAAGCGGTCAATTAAATAAGGCAGTAATGGTGAAAAGCGTTTTCACCATAAACACATACGGTTACCACCTCCTCTATTTAATCTGCGACTTTACTTTATTCCTTAATGAGGCCAGGGTACGTTCGATCTCACTTGTATAAATAGGTCACACCTATTTCTACCAGACAACATGTCTTGGTCAGGAAAAAGACAACACTATCAGATAACCACTTTGCAAGCTCTCTCAAAAGCTTTTATCACTAGCAAGCTTCCTAAGCTTCTACTTTTGTGATACAAGTCGAGATACTACCTTTCCAGAACTCTCTGGTCTCAACACCCTTCTTCGCTATCCTCCCCAAATCAACCCTTCTCCTCCACTTTGTGACCGAAGCAAGTCTGGAACGGCCATTTCTTGGTTTAGGCTGGACTTGTACAGATTGATCTCTCGAACCTAAAAGTGCTCAACGTGCAGCATATTTGTTTAGGGTTTGAACCAGTTTCTCTCTCACCTACCGAATTTACCGAAATCGGCAGAAACTATTTTTACCCATAAACAATTGGCGACCACGGTGGGAGGATTGATCTATCGGCTACAATGTCAGACTGTCGATCTCGTTCTTCGACCCAAATGTCAAGATGGTAGGGGAAGGCGACTCAATCCGAATCAACTGCCAGATGACCCGGTTACCGATTGTAAAAACTACACCAGAAAACCGGGGACTCGCTGAAGATGTTACCAGCGATGCTACCAGCAAAGATGCCTTTTTACATGGATAGGGGTGTGTTCGCAAAAACCTATGAAGTGAGTAAATATAGACTTGGCAAGATATGCGATCTGTTTTTAGGTTCTTAATAAAACCTGTCATACTACTGCGTCTTGTGCCTATTGCTAGCACACACTTTCATAAAAGAAATATTCCTTTCACAAAACATAATCAGAGTTATACTATCAAAACCATTCATCCCAGAAATAATCCAATATCCTCAAAAGCTACAAGCTGTCTATCAAAACCGGTCGAACTTTGAACTAGACATCCGGTATGTTTTTCAAAAAAAGAAGAAGAATAAGAACCTAAATGAAAGTTTAACAGGGAAACATTCAAGGAAAATCATCCAACAGAGGTCTGCTTTTCTTGGAGAAAGTCAACTTTGCATCTTCAAGAGCTGCTCTCTTCATAATAAACATCTCGGAAAGCTTTTCGAGTTCTACCTCCTGTCGTGCAATCTCCTCTGCAGAAAGGTTTTCGACTGCTGCATCTTTCGACTTCTGGATCTCAGCAAGGCCTTCGACAAACCACGAAGCGTTGAACTCCTTTTCTACACACACGTCGCGATAGTGCTCCCAGTTGGCAATAACGTCTTAAGAAACGGTGTGGCCAGTCACCTCACGCATTTTCCTCGATGGAAGATAAAGCCTCTTCCACACGCTTAACCAGCGCAAATCGACTAGTGATCTTCTTGGTTGTGGCCACATGTCCATACTTCTCCCAGATTTTGGTATACAACGCCTCATACTTAGCCAGCACGCTAAAATCGCCAACCAGCACATGACCTGGATAAGGAACCAAGTACGGGGGATCGAAAATGGCGCCTGCAACTGGTCTCACGACTCGCAAAGGGTCTTTCTCCATGTCTACAGCAGCAACCGTCAGGGAATCATACACCGTCTGAACCACATCGGTGCCCAAAAATTGGCTAACTCCCATCTCCAAGTCACCAGCGGTGGTCACCAAGGGCAAGTTTTCGTGTGGCTCCTCCCCAGAATCGTCCTCCAAACCGGATTCCCCCTGCGAACTTGAGTTAGGCATTTTCCAAAAGAAGAAACGGAAGAAGAAAGAAAAGAAGCGCGAAACTCACCGAACCACTTCTAGAAAAAGAACCAGTGCTGCCAGAGGAATCACTCTCACTTGTCGAACTTTCTCCTTTCTCTGACTCATCACCACTATGAGAAGGCTCAGTACCGCCGGAATTCTTCGAAGAAATTTCCGTCTCCTGGAAACGTGCAAGGGAAGCGAAAGCATTAACACAACCGAAACCCTGGAAGAAACAAGACACATTTTTTCGGCAAAAATTCACGTGTTTTGAGACAAACCAACAAGGAGGCGACACAAACCTGGTTATTGGAAGAACTGAAAGATACAAGAGATGCGGGAGGATCTTTTAAAATCGCCCGGAACCCGCCAGCACGATTCTTCGTTCCCTGTTCCTTTGCCTGGGGACTTTCCGAGTTGCCAGGAAACTTTCGCTTGGGATCTCTCAACATTGGATACTTCTTCAAAACTACTGGGGAAGGTTTACAATGAACATTCTCCACCACGTTATTTACAAAATCTTGGATCATAATGAACTCGTCGTACCAGAACTCATTATAGCCAAAGTTCGTCGAAGTTACTCTTCCCGTTTGAAAGAAGGGAAGGCGGATAACCGGCTCAAGGGCGCTGGCATTGAGGGTGGCATGCAATGAATCCTTAGGAACCACCAGCTTGTAAGCAAGAGGCACCCCTTGATCGAAGACCATGTGACGAGCATCACGGTCAATATTGTAAGCAGCTATCCGAAAAGACCCCATGAAGAAAGACAGCATATAGTCGGGCATGCAGCTTTGAATAAACAAGTTTTCACCAACACTCAAGTTTTCGTCAAAAGACAAAGACATGATCGGAGCAAAAGCAAAGGTGTCAATTTGAGTCACTGACCTATGGACCGGCTCCCATGGGCGAAAACTGATTTCATGCGACTTATCGAGAAGACTAACCAATCTCATGCCAACTCTTGGACGCGTGTTCACCCATCAAAGAATTCGGGAGCCTCCCCAACTCGCGGGAATCGAAGGCAACGTTTTCGGAGCATACTTATAACTAGGCTTGCAGAAAAGCAACGTGCACATATGAATCCACTTTCATGAAACCATTTGAAACTCGCATGTTTGCTACTAGGTGATCCAGATGCACATACAGGGAACCAAGGAATAGCTTGCCAATGGGAAGAATTTTATCTTTTGCTAACTTCACAACAATCACTAGCAACTCTGGTCTTATTTCCTTCTTGCCAGAACCATCATCAAAAATGTCTCTAGACAACCAGAGAGCCAAAAATGCCGCAACATGAAGATCACTGCTTTTCTGTTTAGGTTCCAGCTCGTCCGAAAACTATTAAGATATCCACCAGCTGTAAAATCACCTTTCATCCTCTTTCCGGACAGAATCCTTCGACTTCGCAGTGGAGTCTTTTCGAGCTAAATCTCCCAACTTAGCAGCAAGGTCATCCCACATTTTCTCCTCACCTTCAGACAATCGGATATTGAGATTCCCGGTTACCGGAAGATTCAACAAGATAGCCACACTCTCCAAGGAGAAAGTTATTTCACCCCATTTACATATGATCGTATGGGTGTCCGAACACCATCTGGAGATGAAAGCAACCAAGCCCGGGATATCCTTCCTAATCTGGAGATTTACCGAAGCTCTGACAGCAATCAATAATCTTCGCCCGAGTCAAGTTGGTATTTATGTTCTCCTTACTCACCATGAACTCAACCCATCTATCAAAAGAACGCAATGGGCTTTGACACATCCTGAAATCAATGTTGGAAGTAGAATATACCCCTTTATGAAGACAGAACCGCACGGTGTTCTTTGGGCGAACCGAACGTGTCTTCTTTTCATATTCACCACCGGTTAACAAAATTGGCACAAAACCTGGGTGATTCTTCCGAACAGGGGCGAGGGGTTTGGCAAAGAATTCATTATCCGTGTTTGGTTTGGAAATATGAACATCCTTCGATAAGGCGAAATTTTATTCAGGTAACATCTTGTCAGACTGCTTCATAACAAATCGACAGCTAGATATCTGCACGCAACAAAATAGACGAAGTTAGATCCCTGAAGCATGGAAGAATAATATTTTCTATGGTTTCAAAATACGTATTCAACATTCTTCTATGGGTTCATGGGATACGGTATTTTCTGTGGATTCAAATCGTATATGCGGTAGTGTCTGGTTCGAAATGGATGAGCAAGATTTCTTCTTCAAGATTAACATGAAGCATATACGCAGTGTTTCCTACAGCAACATTATCTACGGATTCAAGCACATATACGGTATTATTCTTCGGGATTTAAATACAATATTCTTCTTCGGGATTCATTTACAGTATATTTTCTGGGTTCAAGAGCATATACGGTATCCTTTCCCAGGTTCAAAATTATATGCGCAGTATATTTTCCGGGTTCAAGGGAATATACAACAATATTTTCTACAAGAAGCACGCCAAAAAATCATATGCGCAATATCAGTGCAAGGATTGTGAAAGAAAAACGCATGTTGTGAGGGTTTGCACCTACATGAAAAGGGAAACAAGAGAAGCATTGGAGAACATACCTGGAAGCCGGTTTATTCTTTGTGACTCTGCCGCTAGTGTGAAAGGATGAAAAAACAAAGCACAAAATAAAAGAGGAGACCTTCATATATATAGGCGGGCGTGAATTTTTCCTCAATGAGGAAGGATTTCCCTTTCTTGAAGCCACGTGTGTAAAAGACGGGCCCACAAAGGAGACTAACTTCCAATGCCGCTCAACCTTGCACCAAGTATGCTTCCCCACCTTGCGCCGGTCTCGCCGGATAACATGCTCAGTTTCCTAACTCACGTCAACTTCTCAATGCCGCCGAGCTTCCCGTCTCTCAATGACACTAATTTCCCAATTGTGCCAGCCTCCCGAGTTGTGCAAACTGCCAGAGGCAAGGGTTCCAAATCCTATTTATAAAAAGTTCAGACAAGACTCCTCAATTTTCTTTATGATTTGTTGATAATTTGTCACCATCTTATGCTTACCTCGCAACAAATCTCCTGTTCCGAGCTAAGCAGGGGACTTAATGTTGATGGTGGTTTTTAAACAAAGGGTAAAATTGTAAAACCCCAAATAACCTAATGTCACCGGTCACACATTTATTAGGACATTTAATGCATATATTCAGTAATTAATGGGGGGTATTTTTTCAAATTAGGGTTACAACGAACAAAACCCTAATCACCTCCGTGCCAATGGAAAATCATGCCAGCCACACCTAGCCCAAGCTAGCCGCGCCATGCCAAACGCACTCTGCCCTGGCCCTAGCTATGCTAGTCACACCAAATGCGCCAAAGCATGCTAACCATGCTAGCCGCACCTCCGTGCCAATGGCAAATCATGCCAGGCACACCTAGCCCAAGCTAGCCACGCCATTCCAAACGCACTCTACCTTGGCCCTAGCTATGCTAGTCACACCAAACGCGCCAAAGCATGCTAACCATGCTAGCCGCACCTCTGTGCCAATGGAAAATCATGCCAGCCACACCTAGCTCAACCTAGACGCGCCATGCCGAACACACTCTGCCTTGGCCCTAGCTACACTGGTCACGCCAAGCCAAACACCCTTACCTTGGCCCTATCCACGCCATGCCAAAGTAGCGCCCACACCTAGGCTTGCAAACCGTGCAACCTAGGCCAAATTGGTCACGCATTCCATTGGCACATGCCAACATGCTCGCTGGTAGATTTCCTTACCAAACCGTGGCCCTAATGACCGAGCATGCCATTGGCACATGCCAACATGCTCGCTGGTAGCTTTCCTTACCAAACTGTGGCCCTAATGGTCGAGCATGCCATTGGCACATGCAAACATACTCGCTGGTAGCTTTCCTTACCAAACCGTGGCCCTAATGTCCGAGCATGCCATTGGCACATGCTAACATGCTCGCTGGTAGCTTTCCTTACCAAACTGTGGCCCTAATGGACGAGCATGCCATTGGCATATGCCAACATGCTCGCTGGTAGCTTTCCTTACCAAACCGTGGCCCTAATGGCCGAGCATGCCATTGGCACATGCCAACATACTTTCTGGTAGCTTTCCTTACCAAATCGTGGCCCTAATGGCCGAGCATGTCATTGGCACATGCCAACATGCTCGCTGGTAGCTTTTCTTGCTAAACCGTGGCCCTAATGGCCGAGCATGCCATTGGCACATGCCAACACGCTCACTGGTAGCTTTTCTTACCAGTCCATGATCCAAGTTGTCCACGCATTCCATTGGCACATGCCAAAACCCACACTAGTAGCCTAGCTTGCAAACCATACAACCTACCACCAAGGCATTCCACACATCCATACACGCCACTAGCAGCTTTGGCACTGCCACTTACACTCAATGTACAACCTACCACCAAGGAATTCCACACATGCCACACACGCCACTAGAAGCTCTGGCACTGCCACTTGCGCTCGAGGTGCAACCCGCAACAAAGGCATTCTGCACATGCCACATGCGCCTCTAGCAGCACCACTTGCACTCAAGGTGCGACCAACACTCGATACATCAACACAAACTGGGGGATGCTTTCTTGGGGTTTTGGTTTGGCGATCACAGCGTGCAGCGTACACTATGCTCGCAATAAGAACGGCGTGAAAATGAATAAAATTGGTCAATTAAATAAGGCAGTAATGGTGAAAAATGTTTTCACCATAAACACCTACGGTTACCACCTCCTCTATTTAATCAGCGACTTTACTTTATTCCTTAATGAGGCCAGAGTACGTTCGAACTCACTTGTATAAATAGGTCTCACCTATTTCTACCAGACAACAGTTCTTGGTCAGGAAAAAGCCAACACTATTAGATAGCTTTCAAGCTCTCTCAAAAGCTTCCATCACTAGCAAGCTTCCTAAGCTTCTACTTTTCTGATAAAATTCGAGATACTACCTTTCCAGAACTCTCTGGTCTCAACACCATTCTTCACTATGCTCCCCAAATCAACCCTTCTCCTCCACTTTGTGACCGAAGCAAGTCTGGAACGGCCATTTCTTAGTTTAGGCCGGACTTGTACAGATTGATCTCTCGAACCTAAAAGTGCTCAATGTGCAGCACATTTTTTTAGGGTTTGAACCAGTTTCTCACTCACCTACCGAATTTACCGAAATCGGCAGAAACGATTTTTACCCATAAACAGTTACATATTTCTCCCCCAAGCGATTTTCAGTCACATTGAAGTGATATGCAACTCGCCCCCAGAAGATAGTGATTGTCATGTTGCTCAATGCTCGCACAAGGGTACGCTGCCTTGCAGCATTTTTCTCGCGCATGGGATTTTGAAGATGTCTGCTATCTGGAATCCGCGCGGGGGGCCAATCCCACTATTCCAGATGCACGCAGAATTGGAATGTGTGCATCTCCTCATGGGAAAATGCTCGCCACATTACAGGTGTCTCACTGCACAAAAGTATGCATGATTATATGAAAATATGCAAAAATATGTAAATTGTATTCTTACCTTATTGAAAATTTTATTGCGACTTCGTTTATGAAGTGATTAGGATGCCAACTGGCTATGTTGGTATTTTCCAGCGACGATGACTAGTATAGTTTCCTTAGCGTCTCGTCTCGACTTAGTAAATTGATTTGTCTGTAGGACTGGAATGCACCAGTTAAGTCCAAACCGGATTGAAGACAATTGCCACAGAACTATATTTCAGCAGCTGCGATCAGCTGAACTTTAACAGTTATGCATAAAACTGGACTGAAGCAGTTGTGAGGAAAACTGTATTGAAAAAGTTTTGGGGAAAATCGTACTACAGCAGTTAAACCAACTGGACCGTAGGAATTAAAAAAAAAGGATTGTGGTAGTTCGATCAACTGGCTAGAGGTTGTTGCTGTGAAACTAGATTACAATAGTTCGATCAACTGACTGTAGTAGTTATCGGGAAAGGGGTTGTAGTAGTTCGATGAACTGGACTGAAGTACTTGCTGAGGCACTTGTCTTCAGCAGCTCGATCAATTTGACTGTAGTAGTTTTAACAAGCACCGAATATGTTCGTATTGAGGTTTATGAATCGAACCAGCACTCACAACTTGCATATGTGCTTTTTGTGAGAAGAAACTCGACGCAATAGCATTCCAGAACATTGAATATGATATGTAATTTTCACTTGTTAGTGGTTGATGTGCCGCTCGGAACCCCAAAAATTAATTTTGTCGAACTCAAGATTTTTCACCTCCATATTGTATGAAATTGAAAGACGATTCCAATGAGCCCAAAATCACTTAATTCAGACTTAAAACGAATAAATTATTGACGAAGCCATATTTTCTCTTAGCGCGCGTGCCCTTCCTGACATGGCACGCTGACGAGGCGTAATTTGCTGACGTGGCACGAGATGATGAGGACCACCTTGATAACGTGGCACGGGCTGATGTGGACCGGTTGCTGATGTGGCAACCGATGAGTGGACCACCTTGCTGACATGGCACCGGTTGACATGGAAGGTTGTTGATGCGGCGTGGTGTGCTGGCTGGGATGCTGACATGGCATTGATGATGTGGCACGGGGTGATGACTGGGATACTGATGTGGCACAATACGCTGACATGGAAGTCAATGGTCGTCTGATTTCTGCTGACGTGGCAATGGTGATGACGTGGCATTGGTGGTGACGTGGCGGCAATGCTGACGTGGTGGGACATGTGGACTGATGAAATGGCATGCCGACGTGGCGCAACTTTGATGTACCACTGAGCATCAACGGTCGGGATACGCGAAGCATCGAAGTTTGATGTCACAAAAAGCACCAAAATTTTCCTGAGAGTTGAATTTTGATGTAGCCAAGATCATCGAAATTTGATGTACCACTGAGCATCAACGGTCCGAATATGCCAAACATCTAAGTTTGATGTCCCATTTAGCATCGAAGTTTCCTGACGTGGGTGAAGGTTACCCTGAAGAGGGTTCGTGAAAACAAATATAGGTGAACGAAACCCCTGAAGAGGGTGAACAGATCTGAGCAGGCTAGGGCCGCCGGCTCCCTTTTTTTTTTTTTTTTTTTTTTACTTTTGGTGACAGTTTTGTCGAAACGTTGTCTTTTTCATGCCTTCTTGCAACGGCTGGTTGAAGTGTTATCTTTGCTGTCAACCTCTTTGTAACAGTTTTGAGTATTGTTGTCCTTTCTCCTTGAGCTTTCTGCAACATTTTTTTTGTAACGGTTATTTAGATGCGTTTGTGGACTTTTTTCAGGAAACTTTTATGATGCTTTGCTTGAAGTTTTTCCTTAGGATTTCCGCCTCATGTGTTTGTCGTATATGTAGCTGGTGCATGCAGCTACGGACTTGGAACTCGGACATGGTGGAGGCGATTTTGACAAGCCCCGAACTCGCATAGGTGGAAAATGCGTTATTTGAGGAGTAATATTTTTTTGAACTTTGGACTTGAACATGTTGCGGATCGAACATCCTGACAACAATCTTGGTGATTTTCGCAGTGAGTTAGCTTTGGTGTCTTCCGACTGCGATGCTGGACTGCAGCAGTTGCGATCAACTGGATTGCAGTAACTGTGATTAATCGGCGCTTGGGGGCCGGAGGGAACGATATACTGCCGTCGGGTTGGCCAGTAGTGATTTCGATCAGAATTGGACTGCAGCAGTTTCGATCAACTGGACTGCGGCAGTAATTTTTGAAGGCATCCAAATTAGAAATTTGTAGATTTTTTTTACAGCAATCTTTTGATCCTTGGCGGGAATTGCAACGAACTTTTGATCCTTTTATGTTGCGGATCGAACATCCTACAACAGTTTTTATGGTGTTTCACTACATATTTTTCCACAGACCAGGCGTCCCGGCAACACTTTCATCAGATTTTGTAGTGATGCGATTTTCAGCGATATCTGTATGTAATAGTTTCAGCAAATCTGAAACATCGAATCTTGATTGCAGCAGTTGCGATCAACTGGACTGTAGTATGTGCGATTATATGGTCAGCAGCAGCTGCGATCAGCTGGACTGCAACTATTACGATCAAACTGGATTGCAGCATCTACGATCAACTGGACTGCAACAGTGATTTTTCACGACGTTCAAACAGCTTTTTCACAGAAACGATTTTGAAGCATTTTGTACAAATTTTCTCAATGGGAAAACACGATTCCTTTTCTCGTTTCCCCTTAGTCGTCACCAATGTTTGTACCCAAAATTACTTTTGGGCACGAAACACGATGAAATTGATTATTTGGTGTGAATTTAGGGTTAAGAGACGAATTGAAGAACGAATAAAGAGACACAGGTTTAACGTGGTTCGGCATGATTTTCCTACGTACACGGGAGAATCCCCTTGGGGAGTGATTGTTTATTGATATGTAGAATTATAGTGCTCTTTTTTCTCTATTGGCCCCCCCTAAATAATTTCTGCTCCTCCCTATTTATACAGTTCAATATCGAATTTCAATATAAACATAAATTGCATTAACCGCGCATTCATGCCTCCATCTTCAATTCTGTATGAAACGTCTAGAATTAATTATGCATGTATGAAACTGCTGTAATTAGTATTGCATGGCTGAAACTGCTGGAATCAATATCGCATGGCTGAAACTGCTGGAATTCAATTCGCATGGCTGAAACTGCTGGAATTCAATTCGCATGACTGAAACTGCTGGAATTCAATTCTGCATGAAACTGCATATTTATGCTTCCATGATAAATTCTGCATACTGGCAGACTTGATTGATGGTTGACAGGCATAATGGATAGCAGTGTGGATGGAGGCTGGCTGGCAGCATGGGTGGAGACTAGTTAGCAGTGCGGAAGAGTTTTTGGCTGGGAATTGGTTAGCAGCACTGCTGGCTACAAGACTGAAAATTGGCTAGGGGTGCGACTGACTTCGATAGTTGACCGACGATTGACTTTGACTATTGATCGGCCGTTGACTTTGACCATTGACATTGACCGGACGTTGACTTTGACATTTGACCGACTTTGACCATTGACCGGTCATTGAATTTATGTAATACTGGGCATAATGGTGGGATGCCTCGATTGACTGGTTAGCGGGCTTGGATGAGGACTAAAAGATGATTCAAGTATCAATTAGGCCCATTAAGTGGTATTTTTACTTATGGTACAAACAACTACGAAATGAACAAGTCAACAAAACCCGTGTGCATAGGTGTATGCATACTCTACGAGGCTACGAGGAGTCACACGGAGACGCATAAGCAGACGCAACATGTCAACCACCAGTAATGGGACGCTCCCAGTCTACAAAAGCACGAAGCCTGTATACATTTGTATACCCACAAGTTCACGACTCAAATGCAACGAAGAACGAAGTATGTATACATACGTATACCCCAACTCTCCAACCTGAGTAACATACAAAGTACCAAATATTAATGCAATGGGCAGTTCGTTGCAAGAAGAAATTCTTCAAATACTAAGAAGAAGCAATAATTCAATCCTCGAGGGTACCCTTCGAATACACAGGGTGCCAAAGGAATTTGGTTTTATATGCAGGAGCGAAGCCTAAAAGAGAAACTCACTGCAACCATAAAGAAGCCTACAAGGGGCATCTAATTACAAGCAAAGTGCCATGTGGCTCTCAAGACGAACATATAGCCGACAAAGACGAAGAGGCAACCTAAAATTACACAAACAAAGGCTCTATAAATGCAAATACTTTTCATTTCAAAAGCTGTAAGAACTAGCTTTCAAAAGAAAAAAAGGGGAAAGCATACATCAATCATGGCACCTCTACAACAAAAAATACATGGTGAAGGGTTAGAACTGACATCCACTGTCAGAATTGACGACGAAAATGAAGGGTTAGAAATGACACCCACCGTCAGAATTTATGATGAGGCAATGCACGACATAACTGCGCATATGTAAATCTCGGATCCTCAGGGCATATGAATCCCACTAAGAGGCAAATAATAAGCAATATATCCCACAAAGAGAGATACCTTGTCGAAGTAAAGCATCCTTCGCGCTGAACGCGTAGGGTTACATGAAAATTATTGCCCACGTAGGGATCCTCGCCACCACGGAACCTTCTGGCCAAAGGATATCCTGATAGGGCGTTGAATGTGCCACCAAAGGTTAATCATACCTTAGCACCGAGCGATGGCTTGATTATGCAACAAATTTGACATACTATGTCACACACGTTAATATTGTGCAACAAAGAAAGCAAAATGCTATAACACACATTACCAAAAGGTGAAAATATCAAATGGCTTATGTACATATTTTATTTATGCAGGTACAACAATACGAGAAAATCATAACCAATGAAAAAGTCCAAAAGGTATACTTCCATCACAAAAAAAGCGATACTAAAACAACGAAGGTACACCAGGAGACAACTCCATACCAGGAAAGTAAAGAGACATCTTAAGAGTCACCTTAGCCGAAAGAAAAACTAAAATATAAATAATATACGCCTAAGCAATAAGATCAAACTCAGCTGCATGCTATGAGGGGATACCTTCTAGCCACGTTATAACTTGCTCGGGTACCGACTGGTTCAAAATGATATCAAAGACACCTAAGCATCAAGCGAAGGCTTCATTTTTAAAAGGGGTGAAAACTACCATCCCAGTCTCATCTTTCATTAATGAAGGCGTGGGCTTCGTAGACAAATACGTATGTACATATATACATACATACATGCATGCATACATATATACATACATGCATACATACATACATACATACATACATACATACATACATACTTTCATACATATATTTGTGTGATAATAGTAGCATCATAACCTTGTTCGATACTTCTATGGTACTTCATTGGAAGTATGTTTCGATACTTTGATGGTACCTCAGTAAATACTTCGATACTTCTCTACATCGACAAACTACTTCAATACTTTAAGGGTACCTCAGCAAATTACTTTGAGGGTACCTCAGAAAATTATTTCGAAGGTACCTCAGTAAATTACTTCGATACTTCTATACTTCGAGGGTACCTCAGTAAGCTACTTCGATACTTCTCTAAACCATCAAACTACTTCAGTATGTCGAAGCTCCCTCAGTAAATTAATACATCGAGGGTGCCTAAGTAAATTACTTGCATACATCAATAGTACCTCAGCAAATTATTTTAATGCTTCAAGGGTACCTCAGCAAGTTACTTCGAAGGTATTCAATAATTCGGTGATACCTTAGCAAAATAAACGAAGGAGGATCAAGATATTTTCTTATGGGTTACTCTTCGAACAACCCTCAAGAAAAGGGGAAAACTGTAGATACCAAAAATATGTTGTGCCACGTGGAATAATATTAAAGGTGGAGTAACTTATTATGTTATAACAACGCACACTACATCTCTCCTTAGGATGCTAAGTTATGAAGTTATTTGTATCAACGTGTGGCGCAATTTTAAAGGTTGGAGTATCAAAGTACGCTACAACAGAGTACACCAAATCACTACCAAGATTACTTAGTTATTAAACAATAGGTTGTAGTATCGGCACATGGGTGTGTCTGTCTGTCAGAGGTAGCTGAGCAATCTTCACATCTTTTAGGACAAAGGCGCAGTCGTCAACCATGTGGGCTCAGAGTACTTGTCACCCTATGACTGGAGAAGGTACGCGGCGAACGAAGGTATAACTTGTATGGAGGTTTCACAGTTCATGATGTCACGTGGGGGAAGCTAAGGTGGCAACGTATGATTGGAGATGGTCGACGGCCAACGAAGGTACAATCTGTGTAGGAACAGAATATCGCCACAACAATATTATTACGAAATTATTAACAACATTTATGTGAGTTCTTCAACAACACTCTACGAGCGTCGCAGAATAATTCAAAGAATGACATAATAGACAACGACAGCATAAAATATGAGAAAGATGTGAAGATTTTGTAGTTAGAGAGAATGCTCGCGAGCACAAGGCGGGAGCTCACGAGAGCAAGGAATGAAATGAAGATTTTATGGTTATAGAATAGTCTTGCGAGCACGATAACAGATCCCATGAGCACGATAGAAGATCTAGCGAGCACGATAGCAGAGCCTGCGAGGAGCAAAGCAGAGCCTGCGAGGAGCATAGCAAAAATCCTAAAAAATGGGAAATATGAGATGTCACCCACCATGAAGATACCTATATAAAGAGAAGAGCATGAGAGAGAAAAGGGGGGGGCAATTTTAGGAGAGATAGAAAATGTATTTTTCTTTATCATCTTCATCCCCAAAACTAGATTTAGAACTCCATTAATGGAGGTTATCAATGTAAAATCAAATGTAAATTTTAACAATCATAGTGAATAATCATGGATGTAGATAAAATTGATCGAACCATGTAAAAAATCTTGGTGTCCGTTTATAATGTTAGCAATTTTACTACCATTTCTATATGTAGATCTAGAAATTAATATCAAGATATGATAAGGGGTGTGTTGTAGGATTTCCTGCAACTACATTTTGGCGCTAGAAACACTACCTGCTTGTTGTATTGAAGAAGATCAAGAGAAATTAATATGGAAATTTATGAGATACAGGTGAAAATATGGAAATTTTGGGAAAAGAACGATGAAGAACAACCAACACAATTTAAGAGAAATGTACACAGAGAAAAAGAAGCAGAGATATTACGAAGCAGGAGCAGATTCGAAGAAATCTTTATAAGAATGAAATGAAATCAATTGGCATCAACTAACTGTTCAAATAGGACAAATTCTTTCTTATCCCTTTAATTATATGTTCATAATATAGATCTGGAAGATTTTGAATTTTAAACTATTAATCTTTGTTTTAAACAAAAATTGTTGTTTAGTTGATATTTTGAATTAAAAAGAGTTTTGATCATAAATTTACATCTATAAACCTTGAATTTAATCATAATTTTGATAACTAATATGAACATGATTTTTGTGATTGAAGTCAAAGATGAAGGAATCAAAAGCTCCAGTGAAATTTCTCTTTTGCGATAAGATGCATCCACCAACACCAGCATTTTAACAAGAAAATTAAGATTCCAACGGAAAAGAAAGGACAACGACAGCACAATAGATACATGAAGAAGATTAATGATTCATTCCCCACGTACTTCATCAACAATCGCGAAGAAATCAAATGAAGTTACACCAACAAATAATTCTACAGGACAAGATCTCTTCTCTTTTCTAATTTCATTTAAAAAAAAACAAATTGCGAAATACAGATTTACGGATGTTGTTTTCAAAATCCATTTCATGAACTTTCAAACTTAATAGATTACTCACTAAATTAAATGGATGAATCTCGTAGAAATTCACTTGCGAAAATCAAAAATCTAGCGAGCAACAACGCCAAAGAGTGAAGAAGACAGTTAATCCAGCGAGATGCAACCGCGAGAAAAATAAAGAAATCTGAAGTTTATAACCCACCAGCTCACACTCAGAATCAAAAGTGAAAAAGAAAGAATACAAGCTGGAGTTTTGCGAATAAAATAAGGCCAAAAGGGAAACAAAGACGAAATGGAGGAAAATATTTCTTCGCAAAATGTAGTTCTGCGAAAAGACATGCAGAAGACCACCAAACTTAATTTTTGCCTGACTATCCTCGCAGAAAGGTAGGAAGGTTGCGAGATAATAAATAAGAGAAGAAAAGTAAAAGACAAAGTTCATATAAAGAGAACGTATCTAATTCAGAACGTGAGCAGAAAGTGCAGAGTGTAATGAGTGGTGGACCTTGTGGAGAGAAAATCAGCGAAAATTGGTTGAAAATTTTGTTACAAAAAATTAATTAATGAGCAAAAGCAACACCAGACTATACATGGTTAATATTATACTAGATTATACATGGTCAATATCATCGTTGATGGTCAATATAGGTAGAGAAAAAGGGAGGTAATATGTAAATTAAGTCTCATACTACAAGAATATGCAAATTAATGGACTCTTGCGAAGAAATCAATTTAGATGGGAAAAGACATGAGAAGAGGGTGATATTTGGGACTACAATGGTGTACGGTAGTATGGTTGAAAAACGGTAGTATATCTGAATGGGTTGGATGCTAATGAACAAGTAATTTAGCTGCAGTATTGTTGTCATCAGTTGGAAGAATGGCTTGGAGTATGAACGGGTGACGGACATGCTAGAAATGATATTGGATCGATCAACAGAACTTGTTTGCAGCGACGTGATCATAGCAAGCAAAGAACATATAATTTCCAAAATCAATGTCATCGCCAAGGAAGCTCATGAAACATCTCCAGCGATTGTAAAACATCAAAAAATAATATAATATGATAATATGAAATATACTATGAAATAATAATATCATAATATGAAATATGATATTTTGCAAAGTCATCGCAGGGTATGTTAATAATTTCTTTGTGTGAAGTTTTTTCTGTTTGAAGAATTCACAACAGATCATTTCAACAAACATCTCCAGCAATTGTCATCACCAATCCATGGAAAAGCAAAGAATGAACATATGAAGAAAGAATCTTTCCTGAGAAAATTCCAACAGAATAAGGGGAAATTAGCTGGCGAAGAGGAAAGTTCCAGCAGAGTTTAATTGAGAAAAAATGTAGATTAGAGTGTTAATGACAATTCTGACAAAGACAAGATGTTATTATTACCAGCAAAGTAATGCAGTTCAAGGAAAATTAATTTCATCCTTAATCGTTACCAACTCCAACAAAGCAGTCAATGAAGCTGCGAGCAACACAAACCAAAGTTGAGAGGAATAATGTTCGCAGAACTCAAGGCTTATTTCGTTATCAATGAAACTTATTTAACTCGATGATGTTGCGAAGAGGATAAAGATGTTGCGAGGAGAACATATCTAAGTATTGTGCAAAGAGAGCTAACAAGGATGCTTAGGGAAATAAAATAAAGAAGAATAGGAAAATGACAAAATAAAAGTAAAGTGAAAAGAGTAATGGAAGCTATAATCGATAGATGTACAAGAACTTGGTCGAAATAAATTAATTGGGGAATTAGGTAGTAGGTACTGTGTACGGGTGAATTTAATAATAATTTATGCAAAGGAATATGAACGTTATGGTTTTGCGAAGATCATAACAGTTCTTCCAAGAGGAAGCAATTCAACTTACTTATTTCTGCAAAGGGAAACCAGCTACGGACCAACGAGTGAACCCAACTTAACCAACGATCTAACCCACCATCTCCAACTCCGCCAAGCAGCTCACTTAGGTCTTAACTCGCGACAAAGATATTACTTCGCGAGAATTATAGACCGCACCATATTTTTCTTATTTACTGTAGTACACGAATGATGGGAAGAATTAGAACGGACAAATCTTGCGATTTGATTATTTCGCAAGAGAAAGTTAACACAGTTGGTATGTTGCGAGAGTATACAAGAAGCAGGTCAAGAGTTCATTTCTCATTTCTTCTCATTTCACAAGCAAATCAAATAATTCGCGAGAGACGGCAGCAACAGAAAATTACATAAAAGCTAAGTACCATTTCCTTGAATATTTTATTTACAGAAAATAAAAGATTTTTTATGGAATCGCAAGATTTCGAGAAAAAAAAGATTTCTAAGATTTTTTATTTTGACTTACCAAAAAGCGATACAATCGCAAGATTTCAAAGAAGATTTCTAAAGATTATAAAAAATGAAATCATCGCAAAAATTTAAAAGATCTCAAAAATTTTCCCAAATTTCAAAGATTATAGAAAACGAAATTATCGCAAAAATTTATAAAATTTCAAAATTTTAAGATTTACAAAGAGCGATACAATCGCAAGATTTCACAGATTTCTCTAGAATATTTCTTTTACAGAAAAATATTTTTGATTTAACAACGCGATACAATCGCAAGATTTCAAAGCATATTTTTAAGATTTCAAAAGATTTTAAAGAATATTTACTTCAAATATGATTATGAGAATGAAAGAAGAAATGACAGAAATGAAAGAATTCACAGAAATGAAAGAATGAAGAAACTCGAGAATATCGCGAGAAACGCGAATAAAATTTCGCAGAGACATAAGAATGGGACGAACCTTTATGGCGTACACCCTAGTTCGCGAATAAAATTCCGCAAGAGGCAAATGTAAGACCTAATAGTGCGTCATATAAGGGGGTATCTGATTGCATGGCTCAGGGGTAAGGTTATACCGCTGCTGGATCCTGAGCCATGGAGACAAAGGGGTCCATCTCTTTGAGATACCTATCCAGGAGAGGTACCTTGGATTTCCAACTATATAAGGTTATACCCTGGTTGGACGACCGAGGGTCTCTTCTAAGAGGTGCAGAGTATGACCAAGGCGCCGAGGTACACGGTTGAGCCAATGAGTGCTCGGGACGGATGAATCTACCCAGGCCATTCTTGGCAAGTCTTGGATATGATGCACTTGGCCCGAAGAAAACACCACTTAGGGTGCAGTCTTGTAACTATAAGCCATATAAGCATAAAGGACAAGAGTCTGCGAAAACAACTGGTTGTTGGCAAATCTGGATGGGAGGATCTAGTCTTGTATGGCCGATGTGCCCTCCTTGAAGGGGCAACCAGGGGGAAGATAAGGGCGGCACCCTGAATTAGGGAGCTGATAAGTATCTTAAGACGACAATGTCATGGGACTTTATGCTCGCAAGAACATTTAGGCCTGTCATATTGTCGCGTGACGAAAATTATACAGAGGCAACAAGCCATAAAAAGAGAAAAAGTTAAGATGAGATCAATGGGTTTTTACATGAAAGTGTAAAGACGTCCTGCGATTTCATCGCAAGATGGCAATGTCATAAGGCTTTGTCCTCGCAAGGTAACTTAGACTTGTCATATTGTCGCAGAGAAATATACAAAAAATGGATAAGACAAGATCAAAGAGTTTTTACATGAAAATGTAGAGATATTCTGCGACTTTGTCGCAAAAATAAAAATTGGCAAAATAAGACCTTTAACTAGGAAGGCAAAATAAGACCAATAGAATAATCTCAAACATTAACTATTTTCTTTAAAGAATGTAAGAAAGATTTGTTCATCGCAAGAGAGAGAGCAAGTACTATTTAGAATCTATCAGAAATACTATTCAGAATTTCTTAGAAG
Organism: Papaver bracteatum; assembly: GCA_023529315.1. Classification (NCBI taxonomy): domain Eukaryota; kingdom Viridiplantae; phylum Streptophyta; class Magnoliopsida; order Ranunculales; family Papaveraceae; genus Papaver; species Papaver bracteatum. The sequence continues at coordinate 44,694 of JAJJWX010002209.1, read as the reverse complement.
TATTATTCAGAGTTTCTCAAGAGGATTATCTACAATCTCGCATCACTATTCATCAGCTCGTAGTACTATTCACGACACTATTTGCGGTATTATTCACAATACTATTTCAGAAGCACTATTCATAATTTCGCAGGGTTATTCAGAAACTCGCAAAACATTTAGATTCTTGCGGACACATTCAGAAACTTGCAAACTCATTCAGCACCTTGCAAACTATTCAAGAATTTCCCAGGAAATGTGATTATTTCGCAGAATATGATTATTTTATCGCATGAGGCAGAGGCAAGATAAGAATAAAGAAACAATTCATTTATAAAGAAAAGAAAAGCGTTGTGTGTGTAGAAATGTGCAAAAGGTGTATATGTTTAAGTAGAGAACTTCTCTATTTATAGGCTTCAATGCTCTCCATATCTTCCAAGGAATAAAATCCCTTTCCTTTAGCAATTCAATATCCAAGTCCAAGCCTTTCTCAAATCTTCCTTCTTCTCTCTCCATATTCAAACCAAATTCTTCATCCAATTCTAAGTCCAAGTCTTCACACACATGAGTCTAGAACTCACACAAAAGTATGAGATATTCCACAAATTGGATCATCGGGAAAGTCCTTAGTATCACCGGGATCCGGCCAAAAGAGTTGCCTGCCAATCACTGGATTATTCTTCAGCCAACGGAATATTCCATCACGATACCGTCAGAGTTAACGGTCAAATCAGTCAAACCGTCAGTCAATGGGTCAAGGCAGAAAGAGTGAATCAGCCACCGAGTCAGCATCTTACTCAGGTCTAAGTCGTGTTAATCACTGAGATGGATCGGGTCGACTCGCCAGAGCAGAAAACTGGTCGAGTTTCCTCTGTTTCTCTATCGTTTCCAGGCAAACTTCCGGTCTTTTTACAACTCCTTCTCTTCTTCATTCACAATCCCTAACATACATCTAATTCAGCACATTCATTCCATCATTCCCTGTAATAGTACAGTCCATTCTCAGCAGCAACATCTTGTATATCAGAGAAAAGCAGCTCATCCTTCCTCTTTGATTCACCATCTCAATCACTGCCACCGAACCCACCTGAATCATCTAATTACAACACCACATTTCCTCACCCTAACAACTCAGATTTATCTTCTTGATGTCGAACCTAAAAACCCATCTCGAATCTCTGACAGTTCCATCTCAGACTTTATTCAATCAGTACACTAAATCGTCTTTCTTTTTTTCTCAATTCATATATTCAACACCCAATTTCGACAGAAATCAAAGCAACTTTATCGTTCTCATGTGTTCCGGCAAATCTACAGACCACTAATTCATCTCATCTGCTTTGGTTTCATGAAAACCCAACAGATCCCCTTTTCTTCTACTTGATTTCAACAGCACCAATACATTTACATCTCGGATTCAGAATAAAACCCATCTTCGATTCTTTCTTAATTCAACACATCCATAATAGTTCAATCAAATCTTCAATTTCTCAGAACTTGCATCAAACCCTAATTTCACGTTCAGTTCTTCAATCAACTTGAATAAATCCTTGTTGTGTCTCATATCACCAGCAACATCTTCATCTCTTCATCATCTCACTGATTCGAACAGAGTCCTGGTCTTTAATTCCTCTTTCATCTCTCAATTTCTCGATTTTCTCTTGATCTTCAACAGTAGCAGCCGCTGCTTTTACTTCTCCTCTCTTTCTGGTGTTGTGTAAGAATGAGAGACTTGATTTTAGGGTAAAATGAATGAGATGGGATTAAAATTCCCAACAGACACCCAACATATTAAGACACCCAATTCTCCTTGATAAGGGCTACCCAGATGGCATCCCCTTATCCAAAAAGATGACTTGTCTTTAGTACTCCTCCAGAGAGTTTCCCCTTAACCTTGGCTCGGATCCCGATATTTTTCTCTCGTGAAATATCAATTTTTCCCTTTTTGCTCAAATTGGGTGATTTCTTCTTCTTTTTCTCCGTGCGACTCTAGAGTACCTAATAACTCAAAAACACGCGTAAAATACATAATTCACAAGAAAAATAGCAGAGAAAGCATAAACAATAGATAATAAATAGGATTTATTCTACACCCTATCAAATTCCCCCACACTTAGACTTTGCTAGTCCTCGAGCAAATCAAACTAAAACTTACAACTTCAAAGCATTCCAGCGTCCCAAGCATCCAAAGAGATATGAGGACATAGAGTTTCTGCATGCTAGTAATAAGAAGTTAGAAATACTAAATAACATATTCTCATTCTTAAATGTTGAGTGAGAAATAACCACACCATAATGAGAGAATGCGTTTTTGAGAAACGATTAATAAGAATTTCGCCTCGACTTCTGCCTTACCAAAAAGGGTTTTATGAAATTGCACTCAAAAAGACGGCTTTTTTATGGGTCTCACATGTGTGCAGGTTGGAATGAAGAGAGAAATCCTGCAACACGTTGAATGGTGGGAAGGACAACTTCTGAAATATTTTAAAAACCTACATCTTTTAATATTTTGAAAAACCATTTTTTTTTTACGATATCTAAGAAAGGAAATCAACCACTATTATCGAGTATGAGATTACTTACTTACCTTCACATCCGATTGCCAGTTATGATAACACCACTCTCACGACATCCAATGGAATCGTCTTCCGCTCGATCCTCGTCTTTGGCTTCAACTATTGATGATAAACTCTTAAATTTTGTAGATCCTTGACAATTTGTAACCTTTTTCCTTAAAATCATTGCCGCTTGAAACTTCCTTATAGATTTTTCCTTCCCCACGACTTATTAAAAAAACACAAAAATAAAATTTCTCTTGTCTCATTTTTTTTTTCATCTTTTTTTTTTTTTTACTTTTTTTTTAATGACAAGAAAAATAATACAAAACAAAGTGAAAATAAAAAAAACCATGGCCATGGGAAGAGTACTTTACCGCTTGATTCTTTACAACTTGTATCGTCTTGAAATCATTAACTTCAATAATTCTCACCTTTTGATTTTCTTTGCTCTTGTAAATTAGTCTTCAACTTATATGTAAAAATATGCTCAATGTATGTTGCTTTACTTGAATATGAAATTTTCTCTTTTTCTTGTTCCGTTGCTTGTAAACCTTGAACGTCTTTTAGATTTTGATATCGCTCCTTGTTGATGATGATGGTGTTTCTATGGACCCGTTATTGTCAAGAGAATGATGCTAACTGCAAATCGAACTACAAGAAGGAGGCTTTCATCCATAGACGTCACCCTCATGATTGACAAAAATTAGCACTCAAGAGATCAAAAATAGTGCTGAAATTGGTGCGAAGTTGGGTAGCTCCCCATTCTACCCGGAATTAACGTACGGTGACACACACTCAAATGAAAGCTTTTTAGTCAAATGGAAGAATTTCTGGTCGGTGCCTCACATGATATAAAAACGGGTAGTCTCCACTAATGATTGATCAACAACTCTAATAATGCATTCCCTCTGCACCATATTTTCCACCGGCATGATTAAATCCATTATTTAATACTCTAACAAGTAAGAAATCCGAACGTAGTTCCCTAACACTTCCAAATTCAATTATGTCGGTCAGAATTCTCTATGTAAACATACCTAGAAGTATTCTAGTGACTCTAAAATCTCTAAAAGTTAGAGGTTTTATGCATTTTTATTTTATTTTATTTATAAATATGCTTAACCACTCCCCCACACTTAAACCTTACATTGTCCTCAATCCAATTGAATCGTCCTAGTAAAGTCAAGGTGGGAAATCTTAATATGATATGGAACAAGAAAAGTAAATAAACAAAAAGAAAAAGAAAAAGGTTAAGAAATACAAAACCTATGGGTTGCCTCCCATTTAGCGCTTGTTTTAAAGTCGACGGCCCGACGTGGCTCTTGTAAGATTCATTCCCCATATACTAATAATCGTAAAATTTGGGGATCCACCCATAGTACCTGTTTTGCAAACAATAACTCCATATAAATGTTAGCACAAGAAAATAATAATGATGTTATTGCTTTATAGAAATTTCCCCCACATATTCTTGTCCACACTCGGAAGTGTATAAAGAACATAGAATTCGGGAATTTCTATGGATTCCTCTTGGAAAACCTGCATAGTGTTAGAATTAAGTGTTTCCAATGGCGGATATCTAGAAACAAAATCATCCAAAAATACTTTTGAAGCACATACATTCAAACCAATAAGAGTTAAAGGAGAAGAATCAATATGCAAAGGGTTAGACAAACCTTGCACAATTTCTTGTATTACGGAATCTTCTTCATTCTTAAAAAATTCGAGTGAATTACTTACCTCTTGCATATCATGGTCCTCTATCAACCCATGCAACCATTCTTCATCATTATCTACCTTAACTAAATTCTTGCCATCATTATAATCATTGGCAAGTTCAATTGGGTCTTCCATGAATTCAATCAATTCGGTTTCATTATCGAGCATCATCTCTTCAACATCTTCATCATCGGAATCGGGCCATTCACTAAAATGATTTTCGTCAGTATAGATTGTAGGATCTTCTTGTAAGAGTGTTACACCATTTATAACAATAGGCAAGTCACACCCAAACTCCTCCTTTTGAATAGGTGAAGGATCCTTATTATGATCTGGAGTAGGAATAACTTCCTCATTGTTGCAACGTTCATACACTTCCGCGGACTCATATATTTCCCTAAGGAATTTTTTCCAAGCACTAAATTCATATTCCTCAAGCTCTACCTTTTGAATAGGTGATTTATCATTATTAAGATCAAAGATCGAGTAAGCTACACTAGCGTCATCAAAGTCTCCAAAGGTTGGTCCTTTTCAACACAATCATCTTCATTTTTAGACTCACCATAATAAGAATCTTCATCGGTTTCATAACCTTTATCCAGACGTCGTTTAAGTTCCATATGAATAGTCCTACTAATTTCTGCAACAAGCTCTTCCGAGTCTCCATCATCTTCCAATTTGTATAATTTCTGTGCAAGTTTCCTGACGTTCACACGCTTACCACCGTTTATAGAGTTTCTATACTGTATATCCTCTTTTGCAAAAAGTGAAGTAAAAACACGATGAAGAGGAGTATATTCCCAATTCTCTGTCTGCATATTACTAGAAAATAAATTTTTAGATGCATAACTATCCTTCCATCCTTGTGACTGTCCACTTATATACCCGTCATAAGGTTGTTGATATGTATGAGAGTATCCATAAGGTTCCGTAGGATATTTTATCATAGCCAAAAGATTGGTTTTGATTGTATCCTAAGGATGGTTGGAAGTTTGCATAATGTTGAGGTTGAAAACCGTATTGATTATTGTAATATGCTTGCTCTTTTCCACCATACATGGAAAACTGGTACCTGAAAAACAATTTTCAAAAACTAAGTTAGATACGATAATATAATCTAACAAAGCAAGAATAAAGCAAAAAGTAAAAAGAAAACAACTAAAACCGTCTACTGCTCCCCGGAAACGGCGCCAAAATTTGATGCGTGTCGTAACCACAACAAATTAATTATTATTTTACTTCCTAATTAACAAGTAATATAGGGTAGTCAAGTTCGTTCCCACGAGGAGCAAGAGGTTTTAGTTGTCTTATAATGTCACAAAAAGGGGGGTTTTGGTTTTAGATTTTATAAAGCAAAAGTAAATAAACAAAGCAATTAAAAGATAAAGGAAATCAATAAGAGAAAGTAGATCAAGGAATCCTTCTTAGTTGCAAAACAATGATTCAATGTTCTTTTCCACTTTTTACTAGTCACAAATTATCACCAACCGTAGATATAGAAGCTAGATCAGTGCTAACCCATAAATCCCTTGTATCACTGGATACGGAAGTTCTCGACTACCGGATTCTATTTACCAAACCATCAAGTAGTAGATCACTCAAGATGTAATTTAGTTAAATACGTTAAGATTTATGAATTTATTAGGTTGATATTAGTAGTTAGACTCTTAGATCAAGGTCCACTTGCTAACGTTGTTTTTACACACAATTTCTCCACGGAATCCCTCCGCAAGGTCTCGTGTTTTCTACTTACGTAAAGAGTCAAGAAGCGATTACTTATCCCCCAACTTTCACTAGCTTTAGATCAAGTTAACAAATCAATTTAGCGTGCACTCTAAACAACCTATCAATCAATCATAAACACTCATATTAGTAAAAACAAACGATAAACATGTGAAAACTTCAAAGTAGATTTAAAACAAAACTCAAAACATGTTAAGAACTAGGAATTCATCCTTAATCAATAAGAAAATTAGCTACTCATGCTAAGGTGTTCACACAAATAAAGAAAAGAAAAGTGTTGTGTGTGTAGAAGTGTGCAAAAGGTGTATATGTTTAAGTAGAGAACTTCTCTATTTATAGGCTTCAATGTTCTCCATATCTTCCAAGGAATAGAATCCCTTTCCTTTAGAAATTCAATTTCCAAGTCCAAGCCTTTCTCAAATCTTCCTTCTTCTCTTTCCATATTCAAACCAAATTCTTCATCCAATTCCAAGTCCAAGTCTTCACACACATTAGTCTAGAACTCACACAAAATTATGAGATTTTCCACAAACTGGATCATCGGGAAAGTCCTTAGTATCACCGGGATCCGGCCAAAAGAGTTGCCTGCCAATCACTGGATTATTCTTCAGACAACGGAATATTCTGTCATGATACCGTCAGAGTTAACGGTCAAATCAGTCAAACCATCAGTCAATGGGTCAAGGCAGAAAGAGTGAATCAGCCACCGAGTCAGCATCTTAGGTCTGAGTTGTCTTAATCACTAAGCTGGATCGGGTCAACTCGCCAGAGCATAAAACTGGCTTAGTTTCCTATGTTTCTCCATCGTTTGCAGGACAACTTCCGGTCTTTTTACAACTCCTTCTCTTCTTCATTCACAATCCCTTACATACATCTAATTCAGCACATTCATTCCATCATTCCATGTAATAGCACAGTCCATTCTCAGCAGCAACATCTTGTATATCAGAGAACATTAGCTCATCCTTCCTCTTTGATTCACCATCTCAATCACTGCCACCGAACCCACCTGAATTATCTAATTACATCACCACCTTTCCTCACCCTAACAACTCAGATTCATCTTCTTGATGTCGAACCTAAAAACCCATCTCGAATCTCTGACAGTTCTATATTAGACTTGATTCAATCAATATACTAAATCGTCTTTCTTGTTTTCTCAATTCACATATTCAACACCCAATTTCGACGGAAATCACAGAAACTTCATCATTCTCATGTGTTCCGGCAAATCTACAGACCACTAATTCATCTCATCTGCTTTGATTTCAAGAAAACCCAACAGATCCACATTTCTTCTATTTGATTTCAACAGCACCAACACATTTACATCTCAGATTCATAATAAAACCCATCTTCGATTCGTTCTTAATTCAACACATCCATAATAGTTCAATCAAATCTTCCATTTCTCAGAACTTGCATCAAACCCTAATTTCACGTTCAATTCTTCAATCAACTTGAATTAATCCTTGATGTGTCTCATATCACCAGCAACATCTTCGTCTTTTCATCATCTCACTGATTCGAACAGAGTCCTAGTCTTTAATTCCTCTTTCATCTCTCAATTTCTCGATTTTCTCTTGATCTTTAACAGCAGCAGTCGCTGCTTTTACTTCTCTTCTCTTTCTGGTGTTTTGTAAGAATGAGAGACTTGATTTTAGGGTAAAATGAATGAGACGGGATTAAAACGCCCAACAGACGCCCAATGGATTAAGACACCTAATTCTCCTTGATAAGGGATACCCAGATGGCATCCCCTTATCCAAAAAGCTTACATGTCTTTAGTACTCCTCTAGAGAGTTTCCCCTTATCCTTGGCTCGGCTCCCGATATTGTTCTCTCGTGAAATAGCAATTTTTCCCTTTTTGCTCAAATTAGGTGATTTCTTCTTCTTTTTTCTCCGTGCGACTGCAGAGTACCTAATAACTTAAAAACACGCGTAAAATACATAATTCACAAGAAAAATAGCAGAGAAAGCATAAATAATAAATAATAAATAGGATGTATTCTACACCCTATCAAGTAACTTATTATGTTACAACAACGCACACTACATCTCTCAATAGGATGCTAAGTTATGAAGTTATCTCTATTAACGTGTGGCGCAATGTTAAAGGTTGGAGTATCAAAGTACGCTACAACGGAGTATACCAAATCACTACCAAGATTGCTTAGTTATTAATCAATAAGTTGTAGTATAGGCACATGGGTGTGTCTGTCTGTCAGAGGTAGCTGAGCAGTCTGTACAACTTTTAGTACAAAGGCATAGGCGTCAACCATATGGGCTCAGAGTATGTGTCACCCTCTAATTGGAGAAGGTACACGGCCAACGAAGGTACAACTTGTACGGAGGTTTCACAGTTCATGATGGCACGTGGGGGAAGCTAAGGTGGCATCGTCTGATTGGAGATGGTCGACGGCCAACGAAGGTACAATCTGTACTAAGGCTGGGAAGTTCCCAAAGGAATGTGGGTCAGCTGAGGTAGCAGAGTCCGACTGGATAAATCTTGCGGTGAACGAAGGTACCATTGGTACGGAAGATATATTAGGATACAATGGACCCAAAGACAGCAAAGATATATCTGGAGCAGAAGAGGCTATAAATACCAAGCTTCACCAACAAAGAAGGGGGAGTGGGGTTGGTTAGGAATGAGGGAAAAGACTCACTCTCTCTATACTTTCTCTCTTATTTTCTAGAGCTTCATACTTTCTTTAATGGAGTTCTTCCACCCAAATGTAACAAGATCAATAATAAACATATCATCTTTACCAGTGGACGTAGGTTAAGATTAACCGAACCACGTAATCTCTTGTGTGACTTATTAACTTAGTTGCACTTACATTATGTTCTTACTTAAAGATTTACATACTGAGTTATCTATGTTTATTGAGTTATCTTTGTTCTATGAGTTATCTCTGCTTTCTGAGTAATCTCTGTTCATCTAAAATATCTCTTTATTTAGCTTATTTGCTTATGTATCTCTATTTTACAGAGATACCATTGTTTTCTTAGCATCTTCTCTATCGAAGTATCTTTACTTACTTAGTATATGATCTTCTGAGCAGGTCTCAATACGAGCGTACCTTTTATTACTCAATTGTATCAGTTCAACTGAGGTATCCATACTACTTAGTATTGGATTCTTTGAGTTGTTCATATTACGTAGGCTACGGGAAAATGAGTAGTCACACTGTATCCCATAGATAAACTTATGAGTTTTGTTCCGTCTTTGATAAATCAAGGTGAACATGAACCAATTGTTATACCATACCCGAAGATCAGCCTAGAAATATCAATCACCTCATAATAATATTAATTGTATGGTAGCGAAACAAGATATTGTGGAATCACAAACGATGAGACGAAGATTTTTGTGACTAATTTTTATCTTGCCTATCGAAGATTAAATCTCGAGAAAATCTTAGAGAAGATAGAACTCAATCATGATAGAAAATAGTAAGATCAGAACACGCAACTACAGATAAAATAGTTGGGTCTGGCTTTACAATCCCAATGAAGTCTTCAAGCCGTTAACCTACAAGGTTTCGTGAAAAACCTAAGGTTAAAGGAGAATCGACTCTAGTCGCAACTAGTATCATACAAAAGGTGTGGGGATTAGGTTTCCTAGTTGCTAGAGTTCTCCTTTATATAGTCTTCAAATCAGGGTTTGCAATCAATGTTACCTTGGTGTTGATGGTGGATTTTAGTTCAGGGCTAAAATTGTAAAACCAATATTTTATGCGATGTCACCCTGCAAAGGAAAAAGTCATTTAAGAAGTGATGAGTGCATGGAACCTCTTCACTTTATTTGAATCAATTTAATATATACATGAAATTCACCCAGAATGGTGCGTGCAACAATAATCCCAAATATTATGTGAATTTTGTTAGCATTATCAATTAATGCATAATTTGCCTGGTATTTTCCGTGCTGTGTTCTCAGCCGAACTCTCATTATTGACATGACACGATGATTAAGTGTTCACTCTCATCACAGTAGAATGAATCTCCCAAAGTGCCAATATTGAGACATGCATGAAATACCCACACATGATGCATCACTCTTTAACAAAGAGAATCTCGTATCGAAGCGCTTTTGGTTAGCTCGGTCGAGCATGCTTAATTTCCTTAAGGAAAATCTAGACTATCCATGTCAATCTCAGAAATGATCGTGGCCACACAAGTTGGCCGCACAATTTAACAATCCTAGCCAAACCCTGGCAAAAATAGGCAATTGTTGTGATGACCACCGACGGGCCAACTTATGCCCTAGACGGTCGAACACCACATCATATTCCCCAACGCTGTCAAATGCCGACCCAAAGAAGGGTGGCTGCACTGTTTTTGGAGAGGCTCGAACGAGCAAGACTGTTCAGGGTAGTCTTAAAGCCATCACAACCGTCCAACTTTGCCGGCATGGTTGGACGGATTGGATCATCCAATGAATGATCAGGGAAGCGCTAACGCACACGTTGGTGGGCCCACTTCTTCTTCACTCGATCGATTTTCTCACGACAAGGCAATGGAGCAATGAAACGATTGCTCAAACCATGGAAAAGCGTGATGCTTCTAAGGGTTGCGGAATTCCACTAGTGTCTTAAATCGATCACAACCATCCAACTTAGCCAACCTATTTGGATGGATTAGATCGTATTTAGGACCATTAGAAAGGTGCACGCAAGTTCATCGCCGACCCAGCATGGGACCCATGTGATCGATCTCCCCAAAGGGGGTCACGTCTTGCCAAACCTTTTAGCCAAAGTCACGTGTGCGTGACTGATTCAAAACCCTAATTAGGGTTTGCGGCAATGCACATTTGTCGTAGTTCGATCATGACCATCCATCTTCGCTAGCCTAAACAGAGGGTGTAGATATAGACTCAAGAGGTCCCAAGGATGTCAATGTGATCACCGTTGGCCCACCTTTGCGTGTGACCGGCCGGCTTATGCATACTAGGGCCCATTTCCTCGAAACACATGCCCAAAATGTGGCATGCCACACGGCTTTTAAACCTGTGCAGCAATATATTTCTATCACAAATTGATCACGACCACTCATCTTTGTCGGTCAATTTGAGTGGCCCAAATTGAATCTTTGTGAGACCGATAGGTATAGGCATGCACGCCGGCGAACCGTCTCCACGCATGCCTGGTCAGTCCCACCAAAATTAGCGTCCATGCTTTGACTAGGTCAAGCCAAAGAGGGGATGTTGTGCACCTCTAAATCCATCAACGACAGCAAATATGTGCCGTAAATCATCTCTTCCGTCCAAATTTGCCAGCTTGTTCGGACGTCTTGGATTAAAAAATTAGGCGATCAATGAAGCGCCTCAATGATTACCGTTCATCGCTCTGTCACGGGGAGTGATCGACCAGATGGTGGCCTGCACATGCGGTTTCTAGATGATCACTCAAAGATGGTTGGACGTCCTTCCATTTTAAGACTCTTAATCCGCGGATTATTCAATCAAGCTTTAAAACAACGATGCTTTATGCATATCGATTGTTTTGAGCTGCTTCCTTTAAAGCGATAAATTACATGCATCGAACATACACGATATTTCATGAATATCAATTCCATAAATAACTCAGTTATTTAACTTAATAGCACCGTATGCTATTTCATGTGGCGGGTCCCACGACCTGACCCACTCATTCGAGACACCAAACATGTCACAAACTGGGGGATACTTACTGGGGTATTGGTCTAGAAGTTTATAGCGTGCGGCGTGCAACGTGCCCATTACGAGAACGTGTTAGGAGGCATGGACAGTTAACGATGATGAGGGAAGTGGGAAAAGGCATGATCATGTGGCAATCACCTAAACGACCCCACTACTCCATCACTCAACTTCTTCCACTTTCTACGAGATGAGGATTGCGCTCAAATGACTCGTATAAATAGGTTCTTCGACCTATCTTCAAATAAAACGAAAAAAATCAAGTGATGTCACAGTATCCTGAAAACACCCAGAACTAACAGCTTACATTGTGCAAGCCATATCAATATTCTGATACAAGTCATAAACATCCAACACCTTCATAATCTCAACATCTTCTTCGCTTCCCTCCCTAAGATCAACCCCATCTCCTTCACTTTGTGACCGAAGCAATTATGGAATGGCCATTTCTTGGTTTAGGCCAGAATTGTATAAATTGATCTCTCAAATCATAAGCACTCCTGTGCAGTGCATTTGTTTAGGGTTTAGATTCGTTTCTCATCGACACACACCCAAAATTATCGAAACCAGCAGAAATAGTTTTCACCCATAAACACTTGGTAACAAAGCATTCAATATTCACCATTAGATGAAAACCTGATTAGACTTAAGATAATATCTTTGAACCGTTAGATCGAACTTAACTTGTTACACACAAATTAAAAGTGAATTCATTTAGATATGAAACCATACCCAAACGTGTGCACCTTTTTTGGCTCAACAATAGTTAACCGAGGTTATCCATATGAACACTTTCATATCAACCTTATTCATCTTAACCATAACTAGTTCAAATGACTCAAATGAAACTAGTTCTAGAGTTGTTCAATTGTTTATATTCTCATAGAAGTATACAAGACACAATTGAAGCAAAATTGATTTCGATTCTCTTGAATCAAGTCATGAACATTATAGCCACTGTTTGCAGAAGATTGCATTCCTTATTATATAAATGTATTAGTTCATGAACAAACATATTTTAGAACATTATCCATTCAGGCATGCAAACGGGTACGCATACCTAAATGGCCGGACTAAGTTTGGGTTCGCCAGTACGCGAACTGGTACGCATACCTTCCAAACTCAACATAAATTCCCGGACCTGAACCTCATGCCAGTACGCGTACCGGTATGCGTATAAGGTTCCCGGACTTCACCAAACCAAGCAGTACGCATACGGGTATGCATACCATGGTTCCCGGACTTGGATTACATATATGCAAGTACGCATACTATGCTTATATCCAATTGTTCCAAACTCTTATTTCAATCATTGTAACATTCTCGGAAGATGACAATAGCTGTCTCACACAAACTAATAGCTTCAAAGCAATTCTCAAGTGATCGAATGATCAATACGAAATATTCTGAGTCTACATCAAATGATTGTCTCACATAAATCATGTAAGATGTTACCATGCGATTTTCACATGATCATCTTTTGACTTTCGTCAAGAATATAAGATGAACTTTGTTAAAGCGAAAGCTTACCAACATATATTTTGAAAAATATGTAAGCGAGTTAAACTCAGCTCGAAATATCAAATGTGTTTAATTGAAGTCTATATAGCTATACGACTTTTGTCTCAAATATGAGATAGAGTAGATAGACTTTTGAGTGATAGATGAGTTCAAGTCTCTACATACCTTTTATTGATGAAGTTCCACAAGCTCTCTTTAGTAGTTCTTCATCTTCATTCGATGAATGCCGTGAAGTCTAATGTTCAACTACACTTTCTATCATAATCTGAGACTTAGCCATAAGTAGACTAGAAATCAAGACTTATAGTTTTGACAACTAAACTTGAAAACAAGCTTGAGATAGCAACACTTGAGAGTTTGACTGAGCAGTGATCTAACACTTTCTAGTAGCGAAGGAAGTTGTAACCAAGCTCTGGAGTCTCAAGAAATAAGTGAGTGTTGAATTACACAGTAAATGTGCTTTCATATTCGAATTCAAGGAAGATGAGGATCGTAAGAAAGTGCTAGAATTTGGCTCATTTTACTTCTAAATGTCTTTTCACTGTGAGGCCATGGTCTAGTTTAATTGAATCTACAGTTGCTAGCATTAGAACCATACCCATTTGGGTGTTGATTTACAATGTATCACTGCACATGTGGGACATTGAAGGTTTAAACCTAATCTCAAGTTTCATATGAAAACCTTTTATGGTAGATGATTATTTCTCAAATAGGACTAGACTATCTTACACTAGGGTCTGTATTGAAGTTGATGTTGATTTCAATTATCCCAAGAGCATCCTATTAATGATTGATGGCAAGATTGTTTTGGAAATTCCGGTTGAATATCATTGGAAACCCAAGTGTGATTTGTGTAAGGTGTTTGGTCACTCTTCTAAAAATTACACTCAAAAGCTGAAACCAAAGTGGAATCCAAAGGGAAGGATCTTGAGAAAATTTAGGAAACAATTCAGTTAAAAGCAATGGAGAGTGCAACATGCGAGAATCAAATAGAAAAGCATAACGATGTAGTTGGAAACCTAGTAAATACAACAGATGTTGGTTCTCAAGCTAGTGTTGATGGCAGCAAGGGAGGAACAAAAAGGGTTGTTGTAGAGGAAGTAGTTTCTAAAGTTGTTGTTTAAACTCAGAAGCATGCATCTCCTTCATGAAATCCAAAAGAAAATGCAAAGGTTAGGCCGAAGAAGACATATGTGCTAATGAAAGGCGACATGGGTAAAGCAAAGATCCCAAACAAGCCTTCAAGTAATGGATCTAAGATTGATATTACTTCTAAGTCAATTGGGGTGCATGTTCATGTCCCCTTCCATTTGGCAAGAGACTTCCCTTATCAATGGAAAGATTTGTCAAAGGATAAAGATGACAAGAGAGATAACAAAGTCGAAAAAAACAGAGGCAAATAAGTCACAAAATATGGGGGAAATTGCAATTGGTAACGAAAAGGAAGTGATAAACAAGGAATGGGAGATGAATGTTAGTGAAGGTGGTGTTTTGATTGCTCCTGGTGCTAAAGAAACTCCAGTTTATGGTGCTGGCACAAATGAAGGGAATAACACAGTCAGCTCAAACTCGATTTTTAGCACTAAGCCAACTTATGTTGGTGTAGAAAAATGAAAAAATGATGGTACTTCAAATAGTACTGACACTATGTATTTTAACAAATTCAGAATGCGCGATTGGGGGATGGTGGAAAAGGAAAAAAAAAGGGATTTAAATATCAAATCAGGGTCACCCCTTATCTATGTATTTTAACTAATTTCTAATCTACCCTCACTAATTAGGTTTAGTGGTTAATTATAATTAGGAAATTCATACTATTATTTGTTAAATGATTAGTGTATTATAATTTGGGTGAGGTGAGATTAAAAGGAGGGAAAATTTTGAGAGAAAGGTTTTAGGTGAAAATGGTGGATGATAGTGAAGTGAGAAATGCTGCTGAATCTTTATCTCAACTACAACACGGAGTATATCTTGAATCATCGACAAATGATAAATTCATAATTGCAATTATTTGTGGAACCAACACCCTTAGATCATGATTTTTACGAGCATGTGAAAAAGCGGGGGTCTAACAACCACACCCAATATTTTGTTTAGGCAATCTGTATGGACAAACTCCAATATAATTCCAAGTGAATCAACTAAACAGTCAGACTCAATCAATGGAAATATATCCAAGAGTTGTATTTCTGTTTCTCAATGTAATCAGCAAAATAAAATAGATGGAAACCGTGATCTTGATTATTATGAGAAACAACTTGAACGGTACCAAAGACCAATGTTCAAGTGTCAATCAATTTATATCAACAACCAAAGGTTGGATTATCTAATTGATTGAACTACGCACAACCTATGATATTTTAATTATATAAACAAATATAATGCGGAAAAGAAATAACACAGACACCAGAAATTTTGTTAACGAGGAAATCGCAAATGTAGAAAAACGTCGGGACCTAGTCCATATTTGAAATCCACACTGTATTGAGCCACTACAGACACTAACCTACTGCAAGTTAACTTCAAAATAGAATGTAGTTGATCCCTAACCAATCTCATATTGTTCAAGGTACAGTCGCGTTCCTTACGCCTATGAATCTCAGCAGGACTCTACACATTTAATTCCCTTAGCTGATCTCATCCACAACTAAGAGTTGCTACGACCCAAAGTCGAAGACTTGATAAACAAATCTGTCTCCCACATAAAAGTCTATTGAATAGATAAATTTGTCTCCCACAGAAATACCTATGAGTTTTGTTCTGTCTTTTGATTAATCAAGGTGAACAAGAATCAATTGATACACCAGACTTATATTCCCGAAGAACAGCCTAGTCATATCAATCACCTCACAATAATCTTAATTATATGGTAGCGAAACAAGATATTATGGAATCACAAACAATGAGACAAAGATGTTTGTGGCTACTTTTTATCTTCCCTATCGGAGAATAAATCTCGAGCAAATATTAGAGAAGATAGTACTCAATATGATAGAATAAAGCAAGATCAGAACACAAAACTACAGATAAAATAGTTGGTTTTGGCTTCACAATCCCAATTAAGTCTTGAAGTCGTTAACCTATAATGGTTTTAGGAAAACCTAGGTTAAATGAGAATCGACGCTAGTCGCAACTAGTATCACACAGGAGGTGTGGGGATTATATTTCCCAGTTGTTAGAGTTCTCCCTTATATAGTCTTCAAATCAGGGCTTGCAATCAATGTTACCTTGGTAAAAAAGCATTCAATATTCACCATTAGATGAAAACTTGATTAGACTCAAGCTAATATGTTTCAACCGTTAGATCGAACTTAGCTTGTTACACACAAATGAAAAGTGACTTCATTTAGATATGAGTAACCGTACCTAAACGTGTATACCTTGTTGGCTCAACAATAGTTAACCGAAGTTATCCATATGAACATTTTCATATCAACCTTGTTCATCTTAACACAACTAGTTCAAATGACTCAAATGAAACTATATCTAGAGTTGTTCAATTGTTTATATTCTCATAGAAGTATACAAGGCACAATTGAAGCAAAATCGATTTTGATTCACTCGAATCAATTCATGAACATTATAGCCAAGGTTTGCAAAAGATTGCATTCCTTATTTTATTTAAATGTATTAGTTCATGAACAGCCCGATTTTAGAACATAACCCACTCAAGTATGCAAATGGGTACGCATACCTAAGTAGCCGGATTTGGTCCGGGTTCTACAGTATGCGAACGGGTACACATATTGTCGTACACCACCAAACTCAGTGGAATTTCCGAACTTGAATTTATACCGGTACGCATATGGGTATGCATACTAAGTTCCCGGACTTCAACTAACAAACCAACATGCATACGGGTATGTATACTATGGTTCCCGGACTTGGAATAACTTGCAACATTTAGCATACAAGTACGCATACTGTGCTATATCCAATCATGGTTAATTTGTTTTAAACTCCCATTTCAATTATTAAAACATTCTTAGAAGACGACAATAGCTGTCTTACACAAACTATTAGTTTCAAAGCAATATTCATGTGATCAAATGATCAATACGAAATATTCTGAGTCTACACCAAATGACTGTCTCACACAAATCGTATTAGATGTTACCAGACGATATTCACATGATTATCTTTTGACTTTCGTCAAGAATATAAGATGAATTTGGTTAAAGCAAAAGCTTACCAACACATATTTCGAGAAATATTAAATTTGTATAATCGGAGTCTATATAGCCATATGACTTTTGTCTCAATTAGGAGATAGGGTAGAAATGGACTTTTGAGTGATATATGAGTTCAAGTCTCCACATACCCTTTGTTGATGAAGTTCCACAAGCTCCCCATAGTAGTTCTTCCTCTTCAATCGATGAACGTCATGAAGTTTAAAGCTTAACTACATATTTTATGCTAATCCGAGACTTAGCTATAAGTAGACTAGAAATCAAGACATATAGTTTTGACAGCTAAACTTGACAACAAGCTTGAGATACCAATGCTTGCAAGTTTGACTGAGCATTGCTATAAAAATCTCCCCCTTTATCAATTTTAGTGACAAAACTATCAATACATATGGATTAAAAAATAGATAAACTTTGTAGTTTCTCATCCAAATGCTTGGTTTCCTTGGTTCTTCAACATTATTCAAAATCTTCATCACTTCCAAGTACTTCAGTGATTCTGAACGTGTTCAACTCAGCATCATAGTTGTTGAAGATCCGTATCTATAATAATATATAAAAACAAGATGTTTTTGTATTATTATACAGTGGCATAGTATTATTACACAACATCAAAGTCCAATTGCATCACAACTTTGACAGCAATACTATGGTGATATGTATCACCCCCCCTTAGTCAATATCATCTCAAAATGAAAATCACTCCCCCTTACAAATGATCCGTAAACCATGTGTATTTTTAGTGTAAACTACACAATAATTCTCCCCCTTTTTGTTGATATAAATTGGAAAAGGTACGAAAACAAGCGGGATCATATTGAAACTCTCATAGAGATACTTCATGACTAAAAGAGAACATATCAACTTTTTTATGATGATTTCACATAGTCGAAACTTAGTGTATTCATCAAGGAGTTTATAAAGATACAAGATAACTCATACAATATTCCATAGCCGCATTCCCCACAAAGATTTGGCAATTAAGCACAAGTTCAATTAAGAACTCTCCCCCATAAAATGTCATTCCTGAATGAACAACAAGAGCGACCTTACTTTTACTAGAAAATAAGGATTTCTTTGGACATTAACAAATTACATGAAACATGATTTTGTATCCAGAAAACTCAATTAAATTAACCACAAGAGAACCCATGATTAATTTAATCGAAAATGCTTAACATAAGAAAACTTACAGAGCCATACAGTACATTCACGTACATGTGGATCAGGGAAAGATCAATACTGCGGAATATACAAAGATTCATTCTATTTTCATCAATATTTGCATAATGATACCATAGACTTAATTTTTGTTATCAAAAGTCCATTCTATTTTCCATCAATATTTGCATAAAGACATATAATAGACTTAACTTTTGACATATATGGGACAATCATAGTTCACAGACGCAAACACTCATATCCCATAACAATTTTTGCAATATATAAAACCAATAAAGATTAATACTGCAAAATCATCTTCCATATAAACTTTAGAATTTAAATAAATAAATCTAAAAACATTGCAAGATGAAAATCGTTGGAAATAGCTATGTGTACTCACAATAATTACTATACCAAACCCTTGTTATCCTTCTTAAAACACAAGAATAAATTCTCATAAGAAGTTTCCTAGACATTAAGAAAAACAACAAGGGATAAGAAATTTAATCATTATCTTCATCTTCGGAAACCATCCAAGAGGGTTGAACCATATCCATATTTTCCTTGATTTCGAGAAAATTAGTAGGAATCACACATAATTTTTCTTGCACACATTTTACCTTGAAATTGATCTTACACACACCCTTGTGAATTTGATGAAGAAGACTCAAGGTGGTAGGATCACAAAAATCGTCAAGGGAATCACATCTTTGTCTTTTGCAAGCATTCTCCTTCATACGTTTGAAGGTACAAGGACAAACAAGTTTAGGAGTTCCAATAGAGTTGCCAATAGGATCAATAGAGTATGCTCGACAGATTTGCTCAATTAATCAAGGAAACCTAACTTCTTGTTGGATGATGTCATTGATAGCATTTTAAGAATGACGAATCCACAAATATAAAGACTTCGAGAACCCAATTCAAGGAAATAGACTAACTTCGCAAACTCATGACTCCACCGAGAGTTCTCAATTGTGGAGGGACAAAGATTAGATATACCAAGTTTTTCAAAAGACATCAAAGCAAGACTAAGATAATTAGTAGAAAATTGTACTTCAATCCAATCAACACTCTTGCCACAAAGACCATTAGAAATGGTTTCATAATATGGTCTTTCTTCCCTTGGTCTAGGAAGGCGAAAATTACCCAAAGGAATTTTGGTAATCCTTGATATCAACTCTCTATTAACAGGAATTCTTTCTTTATTTATCATGGTCTTGAATTCCATGTCATCAAGATCAACATCATGGATGTTAACATAGAAGATTCTTGTGATAGTGTCAAAGCCTTCACCAAGACCATTAAATATGTTTCCAAGATTAAATTTTTCAAAGCAAAACAAATCTATTTTATGACCACTAACCATATCCAATTTCTTTTCTAGAATGAACCCACTAGAAGAAATCCTTTCAAAGATCTTACTACTAGAATCATTGATAAATCTAATTCTGATAGAATCTTGATTTTTAGGTATAATTATGCTAGAAAAAGATGAATCCAAGTTTTTTGAAACCTTCTTTGAAACCTTGAAATTCCCCATGAGATCTAAAAATGAGAGAGCAGTGATAGGTGTTGTAAAACACCTAATTTTATATCTAGTATTTATGCTTTCTTTGCTATTTATTTTGTAAAATATGTATCTTATGATTGCTTTTGAGTTTATCAGGTACAATGGAGTCCTTGGGAGAAAAAGAAATAGAAATTGTCCATTTGAGCGTTAAAGGCAAAAAGGATCAGTCCACGGGCGAAAGATATGTGGAGCAGGCTAGGTTGCGCGGCGAAGAAGCGGAAGAATGAATTGTCAGTTGTCTAAAACTGGCAGTTGAGCAAGAAAGAGAATAGGCATGACGGATCCCTGAAACCGACAAGCCATGTATAAGCGAGTACCCCTTATCCCATCCGCTGGGGTGGATACATCCAATCTTCTTCTAACACAAAACCTAGAATTCAGAGAGGAATTTATCTCTCATCATTACCATCCATGTCTGATGGCGGAACCATTTTGAGAGAGGGGAGAAAGTGAGATGCGGCTCTAAGGACCATGGTCGAGTGGTTCTACTGACGCATAAGAAAAATTGAGGATCTGAAACTGTTGAGACTGAATTCAAGAGAAATTGAGTAGAAGCTTGTTTGGGTTTGTGGGAAATCATAGAAGGAAGAAATTGGGAAAATGATTTGTGGTTGTTCATGGTCAAAATTGCAGACACAGGAATTAGGTATTGAGATGAAATTGATTGCTGTAACAGTAATGGAATTCAGAGAAGAAAAGAAGAGATTAGAGATGGGTATGATGTGGATTTTAGGTTGGTAACGAATTGGAGTTGCAGTTGAATAAAAGAAGTTTTGGGTTCAATATCTAAGAACATTTGAAGCTCAGTTAGGGTTTGAATTTGGTATGAGGTAACATGGTGGTTACTGGTGGAAATGGGTTTGGCTTGAATCTGGGTTTAATCTCAGATTTGAGCTGAATCAGAGAAGATTTGTTGTTCCCATGAGAGGAGATGGTCTTGTAGCTGTGCAATATGGAATTTGTTCTCTTGATGTTGCTGTTGAAATACATGGAAAGATGTTGGTGAATTGACAGTACTCATGGAGGATGGTTAATGGTGCTATATGAAGTTCTGAGACTGCAGGTGGTGGTTTTGCAGGGTATGAAGCTGAGAAAGTGTAGTCAAGAAGAACTGCAAGTGTTGGTGATGTCTCTGAGAAATTGCAACAAGGGTTTGAGCTGTTGGTGAATTGTTAAAAATGAGTTGGTGAATATGAGTTTGTTGTGTAATGGATGATGGAGAGATGGTGGTCAAGAATAATTTGGTTAGGGTTTCAATCTGTTCTGAGTTTGAATCTCAACAGATGAACCTCAAGTTAGGGTAGATGGTGGTGTTCATTGATTGGTTCAGTTTCAGTGCAATGCCGAGAAATGAAGCAAGAAATGGAAGTTACTGGGTATGAATGCAGCTGTGAAGCTTTGGTCTAATGGGTTTGTTCAAGGGAATTGCAGGTTGAGTTGATGCTGCAATGAAAGTGTTAACTGGTGTTGCAATGAGAACTTAAATGAGACATGGCAGTGAAGCTGTTGTGATGAGATGAGATGGTTCTGAAAATGGGTATTGAAGTTGATGGCAAGTGGAGAAGCAACTGCAGTGAGCTAGATGCAACTGAGCTGAGCTACAGATGATGGAGAATTGGCAGGGTGTGAAATGAATTAAACCTGCAATGGACCTAAAGTGGTAGAGTTCATTATTGTAGATTACATGGTTTATGCTGGTATTACAGGGTTTGGCAAGGTAGCAGCAGGATTTGAAGCAGTTACAGGTGCTCATGGAAGAGCTGGAATGATATTGCAGGTAGAGAGTTGCAGAACTGAAGCTGAGCTTGGCAGTCGATGATGAAGTGCATATGCAGTTGTCTAGTGAGGATGTGACAGTGTGAATAGATGGCATCAACTGTTGCATTTGACCTGAGCTATATTGCAGGTGAGATAATCAATTGCAAGTAGATGAATGTGTTGTTGGTCATGAAGATAGAGCTGCAATTCAGTGGTGGTTACAATGGATTGCGTACGAATTACATGATAGAAATGGAGTCTGGACTGGAGATGTTGCAGTTGAGGCATTACAGGTTATGAGAGGATGGAGAGTTGCTAAGGATTGAACTGAACTGCAGGTGTTGTTGGAGTTGCAAGTGAAGTTGAGCTACAGGTGATGCAAGTCAGGGCCATCATGGCTGGACTGACTTGGTGAAGTGCAAGCAACAGTTTTGGCCAAGACCACTCAGCCAAATCAGATGAATCAGTCAGCTGAATCTAACCGATTCTGACTCATAAACTCACTCACATGACTCGGTCTATTTGACCCGAGTCAACTAAGTTTGACCCATTTGACCGGTGACGGAGTGGACTTTTCCGGTCACCTGAAATATTCCCCGGCAATGGCGCCAAAATCTGGTCGGTTAACCGGGGTGGACGTTGTCAGCCGGTCAAATATAATTTCACTTTCTTACTTCCTAAAATAAAAATAGTATGCGATAAGAAAGAGTTCGTATCCACAGAGAAGCTTTTGTTGTTATAAAAATTTCAATTGCCGGATGAGCAACTATTCTCAATTGCCGTTGGAGAACCATGGTATGCAGATATTGTGAATTACTTGGTAACTAAAGAAATCCCAAGGAACTTGTCTCGTGCTGAGAGGGACAAACTAAAGAGGTTAGGGAACCAATACATATGGGATGATCCATACTTATGGAAACATGGCAGCGACCAAGTAATAAGAAGGTGCATTCCCGAATCCGAGTTTAATTCTATCTTGTCATTTTGTCACTCCTATGCTTGCGGAGGACATTTTGGAAGTAAAAGAACCGCTCACAAGGTACTTGAAAGCGGTTTATATTGTCCAACCTTGTTTAAGGATGCACATATATTTTGCACAACTTGTGATAGGTGCCAAAGAACAGGCAATCTAGGTGCCCAAAATCAAATGCCACAAACTTTTATTCAATTTATTGAAGTTTTTGATGTATGGGGTATTGATTTTATGGGTCCTTTTGTCAACTCTCATGGGAATTATTACATCTTACTTGCTATTGATTATGTCTCTAAATGGGTGGAAGCTAAGGCCACCCCAACTAATGATTCCAAGGTTGTTTCAGATTTTGTGCAAGCTAACATTTTTGCAAGGTTTGGAATTCCAAGAGCCATAATTAGCGATGGGGGTTCTCACTTCAACAACAGTACTTTTCAAAGCTTGTTCAAGAAGTACAATGTGTCACACAAGATTTCAACTCCTTATCATCCTCAAACTAATGGGCAAGCCAAGGTTTCCAATCGGGAGGTGAAATCCATACTATAAAAGACGGTGAATCCAACAAGGAAAGATTGGAGCATGTGATTAAATGATGCTTTGTGGGCATATAGAACCGCATACAAGACACCTATTGGGATGTCCCCTTTTAGGCTTGTGTAGGGTAAACCTTGTCACTTACCCGTAAAGATTGAGCATAAAGCATTTTGGGCGATTAAGCAATGCAATATGGAGATGGATGGGGCTAGAAAGCAAAGGAAGTTACAACTCCAAGAGCTAGAGGAGCTTCGTAATGATGCATTTGAAATCTCTCGCATTTACAAGGAGAAAACGAAGGCCTTTCATGATACTATGATTTCTAGAAAACAATTTTGTGTTGGGAAGAAAGTGCTTTTGTTTAATTCTCGCTTGCATTTATTTCCGGGTGAATTAAGATCACGTGGATCAGACCTTTCATTGTTACTAATGTGTTTTCTCATGGTTCAGTAGAAATTCGTAGCATATCTACAGGCAAGGAACTTAAAGTTAATGGGAACCGGTTGAAACCATATTATGAGAATTTCACTTCCAAAGTGGTGGAAGGAGCGAATTTTGTGGATGCACTCCCTCTGGAGGAGTCATAGAAAGCAAGGAGATAGTCGGGCTGACGACTTTAAACCAAGCGCTAAATGAGAGGCAACCCATAGGATGAGTATCTCTTGTCTTATTTTCATTTCCTTGTTTTGTTTTTAGCTTTTTCTTGTATTATATTGATTTTATTTTTATGATTTCTTGTCATTTGTCATGCATAATTTCCCACCTTAACTTACTTTGGATGACTCAATTTACATTGAGGACAATGTAAAGTTTAAGTGTGGGGGAGTGGTTAAGCATTTTCATTGTAAATTTTTTCAAAATTTTCAACTTTTGTGTAAATTAGTGCATGAAAAACTCCAACTTGTAGTTAGTTTAGAGTCACATAGTATCCATGTCGCTAAGATTACATCGAGATTCTCATAAGAGTGACTGAATTTAGAGATGACAGAGAACATGATCGGGTTTCTTATTTTTATGAGAGTTAAAGTTGGATTTAACCATGCCAGTGACAAATATGGTGCAGACTGAATTCGGTAGTAGAGTAGTGGTCCCCTATAGTGGAGACTACCCATGTTACATCATGAGAGGCACCGACCTTCATTTATTTGTACCTGTCTAAATTTGTGCTTCTAGAGTGTGTGTCACCGTACGTAAACTCCGGGTAGAATGGTGAGCTACCCAACATCCCACCAATAGAAGCACTATTTTGATCTCTTGAGTGCTATTTTATCAATCATGAATGGTGACATCGAATTGCTAACTTACATACCACTTGTAATCTTGTTCGCAGTTAGCACCATCCACTTTATCTCTCTCTACACCAACAGGTCCATAGAAACACCATCATCATAAATAAGGGAAGCATCACAAGTTCGAAGGAAAGTTGAAGACGTTCTAGGTTTACAAGCAACGGTACAAAAAAATGAGCAGATTTCAGATTTAAGTATAGCAACAAGACAAGGAGCAGAATTTTTACAAGTTGAAGACTATTGTACAAGAGTGAAGATTATCAAGATGAGAATTCAAGAAGTTTATGATATCGAGACATACAAGTTGTGAAGAATCAAGCGGTAAAGTACTCACACCATGGCATTTGTACTTGCATTTTTATTTTTATTATATTCTCTTGATTCAAAAAAAAAAAAAGAAAAAAAAAAGAGAAAAGTTCTTTAAGATCATCATTAGTTTTTATTTTTGTTTGTTTTCATTTTGTATTAACTTTGTATTCAATGCATTAAAAAAAAAAAAAAAAAAAAGAAAAAAATGAAAAAATGAAAAAATGAAAAAAAAAAAAAAAAAAAAAAATTTCATTGCATCATATTTTGGTTTTGTATTCATTCAATAAGCCAACGGAAGAAGAAATATCTACAGTGAAGTTTCAAGCAACAAGGAATGAGAGGAAAGAATCACATTGTCAAGATTCTACGAAGTTCAAGAGTTATCATCGACAGTTGAAGACCGAAGACGAAGACAAGGATTGAAGACCGAAGACGTTTCTATGGATTTTGTGAGAGTGGTGCTAACTGCACGCCGAACGGATAACGAGGTAAGTAAGCATATTCCCACCTTCGTTAAGTGGTTGATTTCCTTTCTAAGAGATCGTCATAAAAAAGGGTTTTCAAAATGAATAAAAGATGTGGTTTTCAAAATATTTCGGAGGGTTTGCCTTCCTACTATTCAACGTGTCGCAGGATTCTCTCTTCATTCCTACCTGGACACATGTGTGACCCATAAAGAGCTATTTATTATTGAGAGAAATTTCATAAAACCCTTTCTTGTGAGGCAGAGTCAAGACTTTTGATCACTCCGAACCCGAATTTCTTTCGACAAGGGATGGTTATTTCTCTCTCAACTTTTAAGAATGAGATTGTGTTCATTTATGTGTCTAACTTATTATGACTAGTGTGCAGAATCTCTATGTCTTCTTAGCGCGTTGGACACTATCTTTTCGGAGAACTTGTAAGTTGGAATTGTAGGTTGTGTAGGTATTTCTCTAGTAAACGCTCACGGGAATTGTATGTATTCTTTAGAATAAGTTTTGTTTTATTTGCTCGAGGACTAGCAAAGTCTAAGTGTGGGGGAATTTTATAGGTGTTGTAAAACACCTAATTTTATATCTAGTATTTATGCTTTCTTTGCTATTTATTTTGTAAAATATGTATCTTATGATTGCTTTTGAGTTTATCAGGTACAATGGAGTCCTTGGGAGAAAAAGAAATAGAAATTGTCCATTTGAGCATTAAAGGCAAAAAGGATCAGTCCACGGGCGAAAGATATGTGGAGCAGGCTAGGTTGCGCGGCGAAGAAGCGGAAGAATGAATTTTCAGTTGTCTAAAACTGGCAGTTGAGCAAGAAAGAGAATAGGCATGACGGTTCCCTGAAACCGACAAGCCATGTATAAGCGAGTACCCCTTATCCCATCCTCTGGGGTGGATACATCCAATCTTCTTCTAACACAAGACCTAGAATTCAGAGAGGAATTTATCTCTCATCATTACCATCCCTATCTGATGGAGGCACCATTCTGAGAGAGGGGAGAAAGTGAGATGCGGCTCTAAGGACCATGGTCGAGTGGTTCTACTGACGCAGAAGAAAAATTGAGGATCTTAAACTGTTGAGACTGAATTCAAGAGAAATTGAGTAGAAGCTTGTTTGTGTTTGTGGAAAATCATAGAAGGAAGAAATTGGAAAACTGATTTGTGGTTGTTCATGGTCGAAATTGCATACACATGAATTAGGTATTGAGATGAAATTGATTGCTGTAACAGTGATGGAATTCAGAGAAGAAAATAAGAGATTAGAGATGGGTATGATGTGAATTTGAGGTTGGTAACTAATTGGAGTTGCAGTGGAATAAAAGAAGTTTTGGGTTCAATATCTAAGAACATGTAGTTGCGGATTATCTCACAACTACACCCTCATAAGAATCCAATATGATGATCTCAATTATTTGATGTGAAGATGAAGATTAAAGTACTAAAATTATAAAAAGACACAAAGATTTTTACGTGGTTCGATCAATGTGATCTACATCCACGATGCTTCACTAGTGATTGTATGTAATTACATGATTTTACAATTGAGACTCCATTAATGAATATTTGGAGCTCTAGAATTTTTTGGGGAAGAAGATGATAAAGAAAATAAATCCCTCTCTAAAATTTTCTCTCTCCTCCTAAAATTATCCTCATGTCTCAAATTGTGTCTCTCTTTTCCTCTCATGCCTAAATGGCTATTTATATGATTTTACACATTGGATAATAACTAATCTTTCCCTTAATTTCGGATCAAAGAATCATCATACGAACCTTCGCAAATTTACTTCACGAACTTCCTTTACTCGTAAACGTTCTTCGTGATTTCTTTATCTTTGCAAAATATTCTATACTCGCAAAATGTATTTTCTCTCCACAATTTCGTAAGTTATCATTTGCTGTGATATTCCGCTCCTACATCTTGCCTCTTTTTTCTTGAATATTGCTTGAAGAGCGATCTTTAAGAAAAAATCCGTTGTTGTAGTAATCTTTGATCTTTGTTGATGAAGGAACGAGCGAAAGAATACTAGTATTGAAAAGTATATACTTGCCTCTATTCTTTTGCGAAGTCCCTAATGTTGCGAAGTAAATAAGAAGTATCAACCATTGAAGTATAATAAGTATGAAGTATCCTTGAAGAAGTATAAGAAGTACTTAATCCTCGAAATATATAAGAAGTATGAAGTATCCTTAAGAAGTACTTAATCCTCTAAATGTAAGAAATATTGTGAACCCATCATGCGAACTCTCACTCCATGTTCTTTGCCTCATGCTATGCTGTAATGCAAATAAAAATTTAGATTAGTATTCAACATTTCTTTTATCAAAATTTCTTATTTTTTATTTATATGCTACTTCAAAATATTTTTGTTTGTTTGTTTTGATTTCCTTTGTATTATCTATTTCATCTCTCTTGACAAATATTTTTCCATGGAAATGATCCTAATAGGTACCCCCTTATATGACGCACTGAGGTGCTTTGCCTTTTACGAGTATACGCCATAAAGGTTTGCCAGCTACTACTCTCCATGTCGAATATCATATCATTGGAAACAAAGTAAATTTTTCAAGAGAAATATATAAATTGATTTGTGCGAGATGTTTTTCTCGGTTTCTTTTGTAATTGTGAAATCTTGAGATCTTTGTAATTTCTTTTGTAATTGTGAAATCTTTGTAATTCTGCGATTGTATTGCGCTTTTTAAATCAAATCAAAAATCTTTTATTTTTTGTAAGTAAAATGTTTAAGGAAAGAGGTACTTAGCTTTCATGTGAGTCGTTGTTGTCTCTTGCGAAGTATGTGATTTTCTTGCGAAGCTAGCATCGTCTTACATGTTCTCATAGCATACCAATTATTCTAGCCCACTCTTGCGAAATAGAATTCTCATTTTTATGGACTTTTTATGGGTAAACTAACATTTGCGAAGTATTGGTGTTGCGAACATTCGCAAAGTGAATATTTGCGAAGTGTAAAAGTAAAATGCTCGCTTCTGCGAACGTTCAGAAGATTTGACCCTACGAAGATGATATTCGTAAGTATATGACAGAAAAGAATTTTGATGGGGACCATCTTCGTAAGCACCATCTTCGTAAGAATTTTGATGGGGATCATCTTCGTAAGTATATGGGACCATATTCGTAAGAATTAATGTGGTAACACTAAAGTGGGGTAATATATACTCCAAGTAGTTGTATACTGGACTTCGTATACTCCAAGTCGACGATAATCATTTTGCAAGTACATAACTTCATCTTTCTTCGAATTTGACTTATATTCCTGGATGAGTTGTCAACGAACACATACATGCTTTCTTGGTCGATTTACGGAACGTTTAATCAATTACTTGTAGTTTTCACAAGTTGAAGTCAGAATTGATCGACTCGGTGGAATTGAATGATCCGCCATTGAGAAATGAACAGATGGAGATCCTTGTACAGATACAAATGAACTCACACGAGTTAGTGAAGCTGATCCCTGGAAAAAAATACTAGATCGAGATGTGAAATTCAACTAGACGATGCGAAACCGGACGAAAGGCTTGAATTAGCCGATGACGAATTTGTAAACGATGAACCATAACATCTCCCTGAAGATGATATTGAACTAAGAAAATAGTAGAGAAAAGAGAAAAATAGTAGAGAGAGATAAGAGGACCAATTATTAAACGAAATGGTTGATCCCGCAAGTTACAGGAAGGATAAATCCATTTAATCTTCCCTGTTTCTAGCGCCAATTATGTAGTTGCTGTATAACCTCACAACTACACCCTCATAAGAATCCAATATGATGATCTCAATTATTTGATGTGAAGATGAAGATTAAAGTACTAAAATTATAAAAAGACACAAAGATTTTTACGTGGTTCGATCAATGTGATCTACATCCACGATGCTTCACTAGTGATTGTATGTAATTACATGATTTTACAATTGAGACTCCATTAATGAATATTTGGAGCTCTAGAATTTTTTGGGGAAGAAGATGATAAAGAAAATAAATCCCTCTCTAAAATTTTCTCTCTCCTCCTAAAATTATCCTCATCTCTCAAATTGTGTCTCTCTTTTCCTCTCATGCCTAAATGGCTATTTATATGATTTTACACATTGGATAATAACTAATCTTTCCCTTAATTTCGGATCAAAGAATCATCATACGAACCTTCGCAAATTTACTTCACGAACTTCCTTTACTCGTAAAACATTCTTCGTGATTTCTTTATCTTCGCAAAATATTCTATACTCGCAAAATGTATTTTCTCTCCACAATTTCGTAAGTTATCATTTGTTGTGATATTCCGCTCCTACATCTTGCCTCTTTTTTCTTGAATATTGCTTGAAGAGCGATCTTTAAGAAAAAATCCGTTGTTGTAGTAATCTTTGATCTTTGTTGATGAAGGAACGAGCGAAAGAATACTAGTCTTGAAAAGTATATACTTGCCTCTATTCTTTTGCGAAGTCCCGGAATGTTGCGAAGTAAATAAGAAGTATCAACCATTGAAGTATAATAAGTATGAAGTATCCTTGAAGAAGTATAAGAAGTACTTAATCCTCGAAATATATAAGAAGTATGAAGTATCCTTAAGAAGTACTTAATCCTCTAAATGTAAGAAATATTGTGAACCCATCATGCGAAATCTCACTCCATGTTCTTTGCCTCATGCTATGCTGTAATGCAAATAAAAATTTAGATTAGTATTCAACATTTCTTTTATCAAAATTTCTTATTTTTTATTTATATGCTACTTCAAAATCTTTTTGTTTGTTTGTTTTGATTTCCTTTGTATTATCTATTTCATCTCTCTTGACAAATATTTTTCCATGGAAATGATCCTAATAGGTACCCCCTCATATGACGCACTGAGGTGCTTTGCCTTTTATACGCCATAAAGGTTTTCCAGCTACTACTCTCCATGTCGAATATCATATCATTGGAAATAAAGTAAATTTTTCAAGAGAAATATATAAATTGATTTGTGCGAGATGTTTTTCTCGGTTTCTTTTGTAATTGTGAAATCTTGAGATCTTTGTAATTTCTTTTGTAATTGTGAAATCTTTGTAATTCTGCGATTGTATTGCGCTTTTTAAATCAAATCAAAAATATTTTATTTTTTGTAAGTAAAATGTTTAAGGAAAGAGGTACTTAGTTTTGGGTTCAATATCTAAGAACATTTGAAGCTCAGTTAGGGTTTGAATTTGGTATGAGGTAACATGGTGGTTACTGGTGGAAATGGGTTTGGCTTGAATCTGGGTTTAATCTCAGATTTGAGCTGAATCAGAGAAGATTTGATGTTGCCATGAGAGGAGATGGTCTTGTAGATGTGCAAGATGGAATTTTTTCTCTTGATATTGCTGTTGAAATACAGGGAAAGATGTTGGTGAATTGACAGTACTCATGGAGGATGGTTAATTGTGTTATATGAAGTTCTGAGACTGCAGGTGGTGGTTTTGCAGGGTATGAAGCTGAGAAAGTATAGTCAAGAAGAATCAAGTGTTGGTGATGTCTCTCTGAAATTGCAAAAGAAAGGTTTGAGCTGTTGGTGATTTGTTAAAAATGAGTTGGTGAATCTGAGTTTGTTGTGTAATGGATGATGGAGAGATGGTGGTCAAGAATATTTGGTTAGGGTTTCAATCTGTTCTGAGTTTGAAGCTCAACAGATGAACCTCAAGTTAGGGTAGATGGTGGTGTTCATTGATTGGTTCAATTTCGATTGCAATCCGAAAAAAAGCAAGAAATGGAAGTTACTTGGTATGAATGCAGGTGTGAAGCTTTGGTCTAATGGGTTTGTTCAAGGGAATTGCGAGGTTGAGTTGATCTTGCAATGAAAGTGTTAACTGGTGTTGCAATGAGAACTTAAATGAGACATGTCGGTGAAGCTGTTGTGATGAGTGAGAAGGTTCGAGAAAATGGGTATTGAAGTTGATGGCAAGTGGAGAAGCAAGCTGCGGTGATCTAGATGCAAATCGAAATGAGATACGATGATGGAGAATTGGCGGGTGTGAAATGAATTAATCCTGCAATGGACCAAAGTAACAGAGTTCATTATTGCAGTTACATGGTTTATCTTTGGTATTACAGGGGTTTGGCAAGGTAGCAGGTGAGTTGAAGCGATTCTGGTGCTCATGGAGGAGATGGAATGATATTGCGGTAGAGAGTTGCGTAATCGAAGCTAAGCTTGGTCAAGTCGATGATGAATCGCATATGCGGTTGGCTAGTGAGGCTGTGATGTGTGAATAGATGGCATCAATCATTGCAGTTGACCTTGAAACTATATTGCAGGTGAGATAATGAATTGCAAGTAGATGAATGTGTTGTTGGTCATGAAGATGAGCTGCAATTAGGTGGTGGTTGCAATGGATTAAATGCAATTACATGATAGAAATGAGTCTGGACTGGAGCTGTTGCAGAGAGGCATTACTGAGTTATGAGAGGATGGAGAGTTGCTAAGGATTGAACTGAATCTGCAGATGTTGTTGGAGTTGCAAGTGAAGTTGAGCTACTGGTGATGCAAGTCGGGCCATCATGGTTTGGATCGACTTGGTGAAGTGAAAGCAATGTTTTGGCCAAGACCACTCAGCCAAATCAGATGAATCAGTCAGCTGAATCTAACCGGTTCTGACTCATAAACTCACTCACATGACTCGATCTATTTGACCCGAGTCAACTCAGTTTGACCCATTTGACCGGCGACCGGGTGGACTTTTTCGGTCACCTGAAATATTTTCCGGCGCCGGATTCTGTCCATATTCCGGCCAAAAACACAGTTTCCCGGCGAACAATTTTTGGGTCATATTTTCACATGGGTTTTTCACACACACGAGTTTAGTGGACTTCTTGGTATTGGACCGTGGGCTTTAAAGACCTAATTTTGGAAAGTTGAAAGCTATAAAAAGAAAAAGTTTCTATTCTTTTGGATCTTATCATATATCACACATGTTTCTACTGGAGCTTTGGAGGAGAGCGATTCTACTAGGGTTTGCTTTCGTTTATTTTTCATGTTCTTCATTTTATTTTTAATAATAATTATGTTGAATCCAAAAACTATGAGTAACTAAATACCTATTATTGGTTATGGGATAAAGTGGATTTCACAAATGATATTTGATTCAATGATGTAGTTTTGTCTCAATACTTTATTGTTTATGATTCATTGTTCATATTGTTTATGATTTGATTGTTTATTTGGTTGAGTCCGGAATCAATCCGATTTGCTTTCATATCTAGAGCTATATTAGGGTTTTCAATACGAAAACGTTGTTTGTCCCTGATTCTAAGTAGCATAAATGTGGGTAGTGCTTGTAGTGATATATCCTACTAGTCATATATGAATCATAACTTGGGTTAAATCGAATTAGTGATTTTACACATTTTGGTTGCCTTGATTGTCTTATTCCATAGAACTCATTGCTTTTAGGGAGTTAAATCTAATTGTGCTTTTACACTTTAGGTTGCTTTCTAGGAAGAATTCACATATGCATCTTTTAATGTGGTTGTGATGAAATCAGGGAATTAGCGGGATACTCTTGCGATCAAGGTATCCTAGGATTTTTAGTAAATGAGAGATTAAAATTCCAATTCTAGTCATTGTTGAGAATACATGTTTGTGAATGAAACTATCCCGTGACCAATACTTTCTCCTTATTGATTACTTTTATTATTACTTTGCTTTCAATTCATTCTTATTTCTTTGATAAATCAAAACCCCCCCTTTGGTTACTAAGAAACTGAAATTTTTTATAACAACAAAAGCTTCTCTGTGGATACGAACTGTTTCTTATCGCATACTATTTTTATTTTAGGAAGTAAGAAAGTGAAATTATATTTGACCGACTGACAACCGACCAAGCAGGAAGAAGAAAAAACTTACTTGACATGCTTCTTGAAGATTAATAAAACCCTTTGCCTCCCTTGGATATCCAAAGATGTTTTAATGGACATGACACATGAACCCTAGAAAAGTTCACGTACGCGGACAAGAAAAGGAAAAATAAGGGTACGCGTACCACAACTCTTATATACCCATATATGGTGCAGTAAAAGGATAGTAGTAGAACTACATCACTTTATTTAACCTCAAGTGGAAAGAAAAATTTTGTCGAACGAGTTTTTCTTCTAGCAAAGAAATAAATTTTAAAGAAAAAACAAACCCATAAAAGAAAGACACAAAACAAATCAGAGTGTTACTTTCCCCACTTCAAGTTATATAGAAATGGGGTGATGCCAATCTTGTTACCAAGAGGCAAGATGATCAGAGGACTCCCAATGCATCTTCTCTAGTCGATATTTGTGAAATATACCAGAAATATAATCATAGTAATGATGATACTCAGGGTTATTTGAAAATTTTGACTCATTTTTCTTATGATTAACGGAAGGATTTTTCCAATGACTGGAACTTGCAACACCACCTGTAAAAATATTTTTAACGATTTTGACTTAGTTGTTGCTAAAACTCGAATGCATGTCACGAATGAAAAAATCAACATTTTTACCAGCACATCCCTTTTCCTTAACCAAGAAAATTCGTTCCAGAGATTTAAAAACGTTTTCAAAATCCATAAATAGATCTTTATCAATCGATCCATCTCGATAGTATTCCTCAAAAAGATTAATGAAAAGTCTAGTGAGGTTATATATCCTTGAGCTTTTATTCACACCTTTCCTGCAGCGAACTCTTTTAAAGGAATCTTTAACTTTTCCTTTAGATTATTTTTCATTATTTAGGATTTCTAGCGTCTTAGATGATGTGAGATTATCCTGAGAGACCAGCAGTCTTGAGAAGAATAAACTCTGAACAATCTTTGAAGATTTTTGGTATGCGTCACAGATGCCCAGAACAAGTTTTCCAAAGTGATTTTCCATAGGGAGGGTCTTTAGGAACAATCAAACACAAACTTATTAGGTTTATGGTGTTTTCCGGCTCTGATACCAATTGAAAAAACGTGGGTCTAACAAATACACCTAATATTTCGCTTAACAATCTGTATGGTAAACTCCAATATAATTCCAAGAGAATCAACTAGACAGTCAGACTCAATCAATGGAAATATATCCAAGAGTTGTATTTATGTTTCATAATGTAATCAACAAATGGTTTTGGGGAGGAAAGCAAGGAAAGTGATGAGACCATAATAGTTGATTTCTGGAAGAGTAGTTGTTTTCTACAACTTGCATCAGAAAGAGGGAAGCTAACAAATGGAAATCTAGCAAATGTTTTCTGAGTGTTTTATGATCCTGACTGAACTTGTTGTTCGGTGGAAATAGTTAAGACCCATTTATACAAGTCGAAGTGAAACGTACTCTGGTCTCATTAAGGAATGGAAAAATGGGTGAGTAAATGGGAGGAGGTGGTAACCGTTAACGCATGGAATTGATGTCCCATAAAAAAGAGCGTTTGATGCATGTCGTAGGTGCACTCAAATTAAATTACTTATTTCTACACAATTAACTAGTAATATAATGGAAGTAAGGATCGTTCCCACGAAGATCAGGGAGATTTAGTTGTCAAAAGTGTCACAATGGGGGATTTGGTTTTAGATTGTAAACAAAGTAAATAAAGCAATTGAAATTAATAAAGTTTGCAAGCAATGAAGAGAAATATGATCAGGGAATCCTTCTTCGTTACTAAACAGTGATCAAGTTATTATATTCATCCATTAATACTATTAATCACAGATTATTACCAACCGTGGAATAACAGCTAGCTCAGTGCTATCCCCTAAATTCCTTATATCACTTTGTATTTTAGCTCTCCAATACCAGATTCTATTCGTCTAAACCACCTAGGAGTAGCTCACTCAAGGTGTAATTTCTCCGAATGCTTTATCTTTTGTGAATTATAGATTGATCCTAGTAGTTAGACTCTTAGCTCAAGGTCCACTTTCTAGTCTTGTTTATACACACAATCGCTACACAGAATCCCTCTGCAAGGTCTTGTGTTCTCTACTTTTGTATGAATTATTCGACTATTACTTATCTCCTGACTTAATACTAGCATTTGATTGAATCAACAAATTAATTCAGTTGGCCACATAAACAATCTATCAATTAATCATAAATATCTGATTAGTATAAATAATCAATAATCATGTGAAGAACTTCAAAATAGATTTATATAATAACTCAAATCATTGTCTAGAACTTAGAATTCATCCCCAATCACTAAGAAGTTTAGCTACTCATGGTACTGACAAAACCCATGAGTTTCATATAATAAAATGGTAAAGAAATAGTTATAGTGATGAAGAATGCTCCAAAACCCTAGCTTTTCTCCCTTGAGTTCTTCTCTCCAAAACTTGATTAAAAATTATAAGATTGATCTCCCAAAAATATTAGAAGTTCTCTTATATAGGTGTCCCACTTGTAGTTGTGCCCATGCTTTAAATCTCGGTCGAATGGTTGCCAAAACTTGGCCAAATTCCATTAACTGGTCACTGCCAAACTGTAGCCGTGACAAATATATGCTAACCCAAATAATGGGCTCGGGTTTAACACTACATAGTCCAGCCCGTTATCAAACTTCAACTGCTATTAGCCTGTCAGTTTCCTAGAACTGGCAGGCATATTTCCATTCTACCCAAATTCCCTCGGACAGAAACATTACCAGCTATAATTTCTGCGGGATTTTCACTCGGAATTTTTTTCTTCATTACGGATGGGTTTCCTGTCCGATTACTCTCCCGAATGTTTTTTTTTTCCGAACATTTTTACGGATGGGTTTCCCATACGATTGTTCTCCTGGAACTTTCGTACATTTTTTTCCCATCACGGCTTGGTTTCCAGCCGTAAACTTCTAACTCACTACCGTGGTTTGCTCTCCCGGAGACTCGAACTCATGTTCTCACACTCCACCATTCGATAACCACAATACCATTAACTCCATCAGCGTCATCACCATTTCATGTTCCATCATCTCGGCAATCAATAACTCCAAACTCCGGTAGTTTCTATCATCATCAGTGGAATCGACCATAGTTTCCATCGTTCTCTAACACTGATACCACCACCATACCCTATTCATCCTTGACTCGATCAAGCAACAGTATTTATTCACCATGATGATATTGCCAACAAAATATTATCTCATCTCTGCCATCTCGATCACCATTGATCGTTCCCTGTTAACCTCCATGTTCTGTCCATAACTCCATGAACTTCATTCGACAGCCATCTCCATTGTCCCAAACACCGAAACTCAACACCATTACAGGCAACAACGTTTTCCAACCAGCCATCAGCCCATTAGTACGTTCATTGCATGCACGAGCCAAGTCCGTTAATCACCGAGAGCCATCGAACCACAACTACACCAATCACCGGTCTCATTCCATTGATCACCAGTCACTGCCAAAGTCGATAAACTACAGCAAACAAACCCATCACCAGCATTACTGGAAGTTCACCATTGCTCACTATCGTCGACAGCAGCCAACCACAGCTTCATCTCCATAGAATCATCGAACTTCAGTTCTTCTCCATTAGTTTATCAACAACATCTCTCAGCACCACTGAGTCAAGCACGACCCATTTTTCCCATCTTTACAGATTGATGTCAATCCAACTTGAGCTCCTAGTCACAGTATAACACAATAATCATCTCCTCCGTCAAAGCAACTACATCTCCGTTCATCATCCCTTAAAGCTCAACTCAAACTCTATTATTGCATCGTTCACTAGTTTCTTGAGCAGCAACTAGTTCTCTCCATCCATCTATGTCAACTGCCAACGGCAATAACCTCAGTTCCCTGAACTGGTGGTCGTGATGCTTGGTAAAGAAGATGATAGCGGCAGCCCCGTATCCAATTAGCAGGTGCCTTTAATACTATTTAATTTATACCTTCCCCTCAGTAAATGGCCTAACTGCCTTTAGAATCTCCTTTGTAAATGTGTGTGCCCCTTAGTAAAGTGGACACCCCTTAGCAATTTTGTGCGCGCAACTTTGCTTGCTTCAAATGCATCTAGATTCTCCATAAGACGTCAGATTGACTCCATTCTTTCGCCGTTGGCTTCATATTTTCATCCTCTTCGAGATGATAGCATGCACTCCTAAGTTAGAATGAGTTCCAATTGGTCTTTGGCCTTTCTCCGCTTTTAGCTAACTTCTTTTATTGCACAATTAAGTGCAAATTCACTTCTTTTGGATGATTCACCTAGCAAAACACAAATAAGAGAAAACAAACGTAATATACAATAATTTGCAAGAAACTAAGCAATTACTAGCATAGATTCGACACAAAATATATGCAAAATATGCACTTAACAACGTTTCACCATTAACTCCTTGTATTTACTAACCGCCTCACCCTTATGACAGTTCCTTATGACGGGCGTACTGTACGCCGCATGCTGTAAACCGCCAAACCAATACCCAAAAAGGATCCCCCTGTTTGTGATATGTGTTGATATCTTGAATGTTTTTGTGGAAAACATGTAGCATATTGTTGTTGCCTGGCAAGTCGAGTTTGGGAGACTTGCTAGCTTGGTGACCTTCGACGGTCGAGATTTTGCATCTTAATAGGAAAGGTAGACGTTGATCGTCGCACACTTTCGTTTTTGGTGGCCGCATAGGGAAGGCCAGCATGGTGGCGTGTCTAGGTTGGCATGCCATTGGTATGGCATGCCTTGGCGCGGTTTGGCGCGACCAAAGTAGGGTTTTAGGCCAAAGGTTACCATGCGTTGTATGGTAACCTTGGACGGCTAGGATTTTCTCTTGGGATTGAAGGGCGATCGTTGATTGTTGCACGCCTTCGTTTTGGTAGCAGCATAGGGAAGGCCATCATGGTGGTGCGTCTAGGTTGGCATGCCTTGGCATGACCAAACTAGGTTTTCGATCCAAAGGTTACCATGTGTTGTCTAGTAACCTTGGACGCCTAGGATTTGCTCCTAGGATTGAAGGGCGACCGTCGATTGCCGCACGCCTTCGTTTTGGTAGCCGCATAGGTAAGGCCAGCATGGTGGTTCGGCTAGGTTGGCATGTCATTGGCGCGGTTTGGCGTGACCAAACTAGGGTTTCAAGCCAAAGGTTACCGTGTGTTGTCTGGTAACCTTGGACGGCTAGGATTTTCTCCTGGGATTGAAGGACGACTATTGATTGTCACATGCCTTCGTTTTGGTAGTCTCATAAGGAAGGCCAGCATGGTGGCACGGCTAGGTTCGCATGGGGCCATGGAAAGGTGTGTTTGGCATGGCACGGTGGGGGCCAAGGGCTTGGCATGGCTTACTTGGCATGGTGGGACAAAAGTTTGTCATGCCGTTGGCACATGGTGCGGCTATCATGGCTAGGGCCAAGGCAAGGTGCATTTGGCTTGGCATGGTGGGGCCAAGGATTTGGCATGCCATTGGCACATGGTGCGGCTAGCATGGCTAGGGCCAAGGCAAGGTATGTTTGGCTTGGCATGGTAGGTCCAAGGGCTTGGCATGGACGGTTTGGCTTGGCAAGGTGGGGCCAAGGGTTTGGCATGCCATTGGCACATGGTGCGGCTAGAAAGGTTGGCATGCCTTGACGCGGTGGATGTGGCTGGCATGGTTTGCCATTGACACAGTGGTTCGGATAGCATAGTCGGCATGCCTTGGCGCGGTAGATGTGGCTAACATGGTTTTCCATTGGCACAGTGGTGCGGCTAGCATGGTTGGCATGCCTTGGCGCGGTAGATGTGGCTGGCATAGTTTGCCATTAGCATAGTGGTGCGACTAGCATGGTTGGAATGCCTTGGCATGGTAGATGTGGATGGCATGGTTTTCCATTGGCACAGTGGTGCGGCTAGCATGGTTGGCATGCCTTGGCGCGGTAGATGTGGCTGGAATGGTTTGCTATTGGCACAGTGGTGCGGCTTGCATGGTTGGCATGCCTTGGCGCGGTAGATGTGGCTGGCATGGTTTTCCATTGACACAGTGGTGTGAGAATTAAGGTTTGGCCTGTCGAAACCCTAATTAGTATTAAAAAAAAGTACCCTGGTAATTTTATCGCAGACATATTAAAGGGTTCAATAAATGCACTCAGTGGAGACATTATTACTCAAATTCTGTGACGTCACTGTCCGACTAGGGTTTTACGATTTTAACCCTAAGCTAAAAACCACCATCATCACACAGACACCATAAATTTTGTTAATGAGGAAACTGCAAATGCATTAAACCCCGTGACCTAGTCTAGATTTGAACAACACACTATATTAAGCCGCTACAGACACCAGCCTAATGCAAGTTAACTTCTGACTGGAATGTAGTTGAACCCAAACCAATCTCACACTGATCAAGGTACAGTCGCGTTCCTTACGCATCTGAATCCCAGTAGGAATCTACGCACTTGATTCCCTTAGCTGATCTCACCCACAACTAAGAGTTGCTACGACCCAAAGTCGAAGAGTTGATAAACAAATCTTTCTCGTACAGAAAAGTCTATTGAGTAGATAAATTTGTCTCCCACAGAAATACCTATGAGTTTTGTTCCGTATTTTGATAAATCAAAGTGAATAGGAACCAATTGATACACTGGACTTATATTCCCGAAGAACAGCCTAGTAATATAAATCACCTCACAATAATCTTAGTCGTATGGTAGCGAAACAAAATATTGTGAAATCAAAAATGATGAGACAAAGATGTTTATGACTACTTTTTATCTTGCCTATCAGAGAATAAATCTCGAGAAAATCTTAAAGAAGATAGTACTCAATACCAAAAAATAGGGGTATAACAACCACACCCAATATACCGTCCGAAAATCTGCATAGACGAACTCTAATATACTTTCAAGAGCATCAACTAGATAGTCATACTCAATCTATAGAAAAGTATATCAAAGAGTTTTATATTTCTATCTCCTAATTTAATCCGCAATCAGCAAATAGGAATTTGTGAGCCCGATTGAATAAAAGAGAAATAACTTGAACGGTACCAAAGACCAATGTTCAAGGATCAATCAATTTCAATCAACAACCAAAGGTTGGATTTACGAATTGATCGATACAACGCACAACCTGTGATATTTCTATTATATAACAAAATATAATGCGGAAAAGAAAAAACATAGTCAATAGAATATTGTTAACGAGGAAAACCGCAAATGCATAAAAATCCCGGGACCTAGTCCATCTTTGAACACCATACTGTATTAAGCCGCTATATACACTAGCCTATTACCAATGAACTTCAGACTGGAATGTAGTTGAGACCTAATCAGTCTCACACGGATCAAGGTGTAGTTGCGCTCTTTACATCTCAGAACCCTAGCAGTATTCTACGCACTTGATTCCCTTAGATGATCTCACCCACAACTAAGAGTTTCTACGACCCAAAGTCGAAGACTTTATAAACAAATCTGTCTCACGCAGAAAAGTATATTGAATAGATAAATCTGTCTCCTACATAAATACCTATGAGTTTTGTTCCGTCTTTTGATAAATCAAGGTGCACAAAAACCAATTCATATACCGAACTTATATTCCCGAAGAACATCCAAGTAATATCAATCACCTCACAATAATCTTAATCGTATGGTAGCGAAACAAGATATTGTGAAATCAAAAACGATGAGACGAAGATGTTTGTGACTACTTTTTATCTTGCCTATCAGAGAATAAATCTCGAGAAAATCTTACAGAAGATAGTACTCAATACTGAAAAAGTGGTGGTATAACAACCACACCCAATATTTCGCTCGGCAATCTGAATAGACAAACTCCAATATACTTTCCAGAGAATCAACTAGATAGTCATACTCAATCTATAGAAAAGTATATCAAAGAGTTTTATATATCTATCTCTTAATTCAATCCGCAATCAGAAAATAGGAATTTATGAGCCCGATGGAATAAAAGAGAAATAACTTGAACGGTACCAAAGACCAATGTTCGAGGATCAATCAATTTCAATCAACAACCAAAGGTCGGATTTACCAATTGATCGTTACAACGCACAACCTATGATATTTTTATTATATAACAAAATATAATACGGAAAATAAATAACACAGTCACCATAATTTTGTTAACGAGGAAAACCGCAAATGCTGAAAAAAAAACCCAGGACCTATTCCAGCTTTGAATTCCACACTGTATTAAGCCTCTACAGACACTAGCCTAATACCAATGAACTTCAGACTAGAATGTAGTTGAGCCTAATCAATCTCACACTGATCAAGGTACAGTTGCGCTTCTTACATCTCTGAACCCCAACATGATTCTACGCACTTGATTCCCTTAGATGATCTCACCCACAACTAAGAGTTGCTACGACCCAAAGTCGAAGACTTGATAAACAAATTTGTCTCACACAGAAAATTCTATTGAATAGATAAATATGTCTCCCACAGAAATACCTATGAGTTTTGTTCTATCTTTTGATAAATCAAGGTACACAGGAACCAATTAATAAACCTGACTTATATTCCCGAAGAACAACTTAGTATGATCAATATCCTCACAATAATCTTAATTGTATGGCAGCGAAATTAAGATATTGTGGAATCACAAACGATGAGACGAAGATGTTTGTGACTACTTTTAATATTACCTATCAGAGATAAATCTCAAGCAAATCTTAGCAAAGATAATACTCAATCACGATAGTAAAAGTAAGATCAGAACACACAACTACAGAAAAAATAGTTGGGTCTGGCTTCACAATCCCAATGAAGTCTTTAAGTCGTTAACCTATAGGGTTTCGTGAAAAACTTAAGGTTAAAGGAGAATCGACTCTAGTCGCACTTAGTATCACACATGAGGTATGGGATTAGGTTTCCCAGTTGCTAGATTTCTCCTTTATATAGTTTTCAAATCAGGGTTTGGAATCTTAGTTACCTTGGTAACAAAGCATTCAATATTCACCGTTAGATGAAAACATGATTAAACCCAAGCTATTATCTTTCAACCGTTAGATCGAACTTATTTTGTTATATACAAATGAAATTTACCCTCATTCTGGTATATGTAACCGTACCTAAATGTGTACACCATGT
This sequence comes from Papaver bracteatum, assembly GCA_023529315.1. NCBI lineage: Eukaryota > Viridiplantae > Streptophyta > Magnoliopsida > Ranunculales > Papaveraceae > Papaver > Papaver bracteatum. The sequence continues at coordinate 2,277 of JAJJWX010002209.1, read as the reverse complement.
TAGCTCAACAGTAGTTAACCGAGGTTAGCCATATGAATATTCTGAAAAGGCGAGGGTACTCAAATATACCTCAAGCTATTACTTTTCCTTCCTATAAGTCATTTCCCCGAAAGTGATTGTCTATGGACTGAGTCGATACAATACAAAAAATCGGTTCACACTTTGTATGATTGTCTATGGATACGAGATCGAGACAATATAACAACAAAGTGTGTTTACTTGATACAAAGGTTCAGACTTAACCAAACACAATAGGATTCACGTATCAAGTAAATAGGAATTAACGTTTGTGCAATTTACTTTAATTATAATAAAATAATTATAATGCAGAAATATAAAGTAAATGACACAGCAAGATTTTGTTAACGAGGAAACCGCAAATGCAGAAAAACCCCGGGACCTTGTCCAGAATTGAATACTCTTAGGATTAAGCCGCTATATAAAATAATACCAACTTCGTATAATTGAGACCAAGCAACTAAACCTATAGTTCACCTAGTTCCGTCTGTATTCCCACGCCTCCAACCTGTAAACAAGTCACGTTGTTGGACCAGTTCCTTTGGTTCATATTCCAAACATTAAAGGAAAAACAAATTTGTTTGGTATCAACTCTCTTCAACCAAGTGATATGACTTGCGCAAAGGTTTCCTTGTTTATCTTAACATAAACTCCTTTGCCAGGTTCCAAGATCTATCTTATGTTCAATCACCCAAAGGAAATCGTTAAGATTAATCCAATTAATACCTTTAAAGTTTAATCCCATGGAATGTATTGATGCCGATCTTCCTCAATTAATCAATCCAATCTACCACAAGGATAAACCGATTATTAATTGGATCCTGTTTTTCCCAAACAAGTATTGTGCACACCAAAGATTATAAACACCAAGTTAGAAATCTTCTATCTCTTCTTCGTCTTCAAATCTTCTTAGATCTTCAATAAATACCTGCACATAACTACTTGAATCTCTTGTGATCAATCATATACAGAACTGAGTCTGTTAACAATGGATTAACACAAGATCGTCTTTATATCTAACAACAGTATAAAGATCCCTATCCAAACCTTGAACTAGTTTGAGTGAATCTTATATCAGAAGAGAAGATTCTCAAGCATAAACAAACTAGGTGCAATCAAAGTTCAACCACCGTTAGTCAATCAAATCAATACAAAAACTAAAGATAAACCGCAATATCTAGTTTCCCACCAACGGGTCGCGCTAGAGCTTCTCAATCCCAAAGAAGACTTTAAATTGAGTGGCTGTAAGAGATTTCACCTAATTAGATTAATCTCCTCTCCGATAGGCGTCTTCACCAGTAACAAAGACAAAAGAGGAAGTATGTTGTTACGCAGGATTAGTTTGCTAGAAATACAAACTCAAAGTATTTATAGACAAGGAAGTTTGGACACCAAGGAATTTCCAAAACCAAAAATATTCTCAAGATATTTTTCATTACTACACCAAATTCGGTTTTCATAATTCCTCTGAATGCGCTTTCCAAAAATACGATCGAAATCTCCTTGGAAAATATTTAATTATCATATGCACATTACTAATTCTTATTTTCCATATATAATTAAAAACCCTTAATTAAAAAGATTCTTAACTTATTTAAATTCGATCTTGGGATTTACTTCCTTCTTAGCCTTTAAGGAATATCTTTGAACAATATAGAATAAGCATTAATGCACCGTGTTCAAAGTGTGTCGACATTTTACTCTTGTAAGTCCTTTTTCATACTTACTCGCTTGAAACCGATTTACCACACTTACAAACAAGTTTATAATTGATTCATCTTACTTTCAAGAAATATGTGATTGATCAAGTAACACTCAATCACAAACCATGGGTTTAACGGTTCTACCAAAACAAGTTTCGGTTCTACCTCCATGTGAGTACTGTGCATAGTCACACTAGCTTATCATAATTTGTCGGACTAGGTACTAGGATCGGTTCCCCATATATATTTGGTATCTAAATTTTATGCACTGCATATGTCCATAGGATCGGTTCCCCCTTCTCAAAAACGTGTTGCACATGTTCATATGATCGGTTCCCCTTTCTTCCATAAACCTTGCTGCACCTCATACAAGGATCGGTTCCCTTTGTGATGCACTACCCCTCTTACTAGGATCGGTTCCCCTTCTCCTAATAATTAGTCATACACTCACAAACCCGATCATACCTCGGGTGATTACTTAAGATCGGTTACACTAATAAAAGTCATACCAATACATGAGTCAGGCCTCATGTGAATAGTTTTACCAAGAACACAA